>CM068367.1:18586810-19786810 GCA_034769895.1 Magicicada septendecula | reverse complement strand
AATGCACCGGCAACATTTGAGAGATTGATGGATCTGATACTCCGAGGCCTGACGTGGAAAACTTGCCTTGTTTACTTAGACGATGTCATAGTGATCGGGAAGACTTTCGAAGATCATTTGGAAAACCTTAAGGAAGTTCTAACTAGAATTCACGGTGCACAACTGAAGCTGAGCCCGAAGAAGTGTTCTCTATTCCAGAAGGAGGTACAGTATTTGGGCCATCTGGTTTCGGCAGCGGGCGTTAGCATGGATCCTAATAAAGTAGACACCGTAAGAGACTGGCCAGTTCCGAAGAATAAACACGAAGTTCGGAGTTTCCTGGGGTTATGCTCATATTACCGACGTTTTGTGAAAGGCTTCGCTATTATTGCTAAACCACTACATGAGATAACGGAAAATAAACGAAACTTCCAATGGTCGAGAGAGTGTGAACAAGCATTTAGAACGTTGAAGATTGCATTATGTTCGCAGCCAATTCTCGCTTTTCCAGCTTCCGAAGGGAAGTACATCGTAGACACAGACGCAAGCAATACTGGTCTAGGAGCAGTTTTGTCTCAAGTGCAGAACGGTGAAGAACGAGTAATAGCGTATTACAGCAAGACGCTTTCTAAACCAGAGAGAAATTATTGTGTTACAAGAAGAGAGTTGTTGGCAATTGTCAGAGCTTTGGAGCACTTCCATAAATACCTCTATGGGAGAGAGTTTTCACTACGTACCGACCATGCTGCACTTGCATGGCTCTTGAGATTTAAAAATCCGGAAGGACAGTTGGCAAGGTGGCTCGAACGTTTGCAAGAGTACAACTTCAAGGTACAACATCGGCGGGGGCGCCTGCACGGTAATGCAGATGGCTTATCACGAAGACCGTGCCCGGAAGACTGCCGACATTGCCACAGAAAGGAAGAACAAAACTCAAGCGAACATGTTCAAGCCATCACTGTAGATTTCCTGGCTGATGGCTGGACAACACAAGACTGTCGACAAGAACAGATGACTGATGAAGACATTGGACCGATCTTGACAGCAAAAGAGGAAGGTCGCCGCCCGGATTGGCAAGATATCTGCCATGGTTCCGAAGTGCTGAAGGGCTACTGGGCACAATGGGAATCTCTCACCTTAGAAAACGGATTGCTGAAAAGGGCTTGGGAAAGTGCAGATGGACGAGACGTGGTCATGCAGTTGATAGTTCCCCGAAGTAAAATGCAGTCTGTTTTGAAGGAGATGCATGATGGAACATCTGGAGGCCATCTTGGCGTTAACAAAACCCTTGACAAAATACGGAAGCGATTCTATTGGCTTCATCTTCGCCACGACGTAGAGGAATGGGTTCGGACGTGTGAAATATGTGCTGCAAGCAAGGGCCCACAAACCAGAAGCAGGGGAAAAATGAGACAGTATAACGTTGGACAACCTTTCGAGAGAATTGCCATAGACATTGCTGGACCATTCCCAGTTACTGACGATGGAAACCGGTACATCATGGTTGTAGGTGACTACTTTACTAAGTGGGTGGAAGCCTACGCAATTCCAAATCAGAAGGTTACCACTGTGGCAAAGCAGTTAGTTCACAACTTCTGTTGCCGTTATGGAGCCCCTATGGAAATCCATACGGATCAAGGGAGAAATTTCGAATCAGGAGTGTTTAAAGAATTATGCCGTCTACTTGGAATTCGAAAGACCAGGACAACGCCTCTGCATCCTCAGTCGGACGGGATGGTTGAGAGATTCAACAGGACACTTGAGCAGCATCTTTCGAAAGTTGTTGACGAGAACCAAACAGACTGGGACCAACGTATACCACTATTCCTTATGGCGTATAGGTCATCAGTACATGACACAACCGGCATGACTCCAGCAAAATTGGTGTTTGGGCGGGAGATTCGTCTTCCTGGGGACTTGATGTTTGGATCACCTGAGACTCAGTCCCAAGAGCCAAAGAAATATTCCTCGCAATTAGAAAACCAACTGCGAGAAATGAATCGTTTGGTAAGAGGACGGCTGAAGATTGCCAGTGATAAAATGAAAACTCGGTATGACATTCGCAGCAATAGTGTGGGTTTCCAAGAAGGAGATCAGGTCTGGTTGTTCAATCCAAAGCGCCGTCGTGGTCGCTCACCTAAGCTTCAGTCTAACTGGGAAGGACCCTACACTGTGAAAAAAAGAATTAACGATGTTGTTTATCGGATTCAACAGGAAGGACAGCGAAAGTTCAAGGTCGTCCACCTAGATCGCCTGGCTAAATACAAACTTAGAGACGCTTTGCCAGTTCGGGACGAACAGGCTTAAGGAGGGGGCAGTGCTACGACAGCACAGAACAATCTACGCGTTTATCGAATGCGCCAGAAAGATCTCGACGTAAGCGTGTGGTGTACGTGCTACTAAACGCATGTTGCGAGAATTTTCTTGTCTTTGCCAGCCTTCGCTCGGGCGCTCGGACTGTGTCAAGGCCGCAGCAATTACGTAGTTCGCGAGAGATAAGACGCAGTTTGGAAGCTTCTGGTGTGTCTGCGTAACTATAAATACATCGCGTCGCGGCTTTAGTTTTCAGTTCAATGCGAGATTTTTGACTGTGCGGTTCGGGAGTATTAGTGCGATATATTTACAGAGCGGTTCGAGTTATTACGGTGTACGTTCACGTAGTTATTAGTGAAGTGTTGCGTTTTATATTCGGACGGTATAATTGTAATACAGTTGAGCTTAATATTAGTGGACATTTTATTGCGTATGAACAATTTTCATTTGATTTGTTGTAGACACTGTGTTGTTAATTACGAACTGTTTTACTGTAACAATTAAAGGTGTGATTAGTGACTTAATTGGTGTCTTGTACTTATTTTGTTTCCACTGTACCTACGACGATCGTATAGACTGTCGTAACAATACTTTATACTTTTGCATAAAAATAAAGTATGCGAAAACACTTTATTTTGAGTCTTTACTGTAATGCACGAAACGAAACACTCTCATACGTAATTTCCGAACGATTTATCGATGCCTAAGATAAAACAGAACGGAACACACACGATTAGCAATGATTATTTATTATTGAACGAAACGGCAGATGGGAGTCCATATCGGTTTCCTTTCTAGATCATTATTTATACGTTGTTGTAAAAAAGATTAAATATAAAATGGATGATTTATATTCCGAGTCAATAACACTTAAAGAAATCCAAAGACAATCAACAAATAATGACAAAGAATTTTCAGAAAAAAAATACTGCTGAAAAATGGCAATATAATATAATTAAGAATGCGTGTGATAACTTACCAAATATAAAAAAAAAATATTTCTTATCTGCTGTCTGTTCCCGCAACCTCAGCTTTCACTGAAAGAGTTTTCTCGGTGATGAATGTAAAGTGGTGAGAAGAGAGAAACAGAGCGTCCATAAATTTAATAAAAAATGAGTTATTTATTTATGTAAATCAAGATTTAGATTGTAATACTAGCTATCAAACTCTCAAAGATAACCAAAAATTGTTAGCTTGTGCTAAAAGCACAAAAAATATGTATTTAAGGCAATAAAAACTTAAATTTAAATAATACTTTTTTTTCTTACAAATACTTTTTTTCCTCTTCCAACAGACAAGTTACGTTATTTTCCTCAAAAAAAGTTGGCAACCCTAAATACAGATGAGATAAATTGACGTAATAGCCTTTGAATGTAGGCTACTTAGGTCTCCGGTTCCTCTTGTAATCGCTGCCAACTGCCAACTCTATATCATCGTTATACTGCCGGGCTAATAATAATCCTGTGCGTTTCCGTCATACGTGGAATCAGTTGAGGAAATAATTCTAATATCTTTCTCTTCATAGTCTGGTCCATTGTCATTTTACCCGCTGACGGTGAATATTTTCCATACTCTAATTGGCCGCGGACTTGCCGCCCTTGTTTAGGTGTCATCCGAGAAGTGTAAACTTTCATTCCTGTTTTCATTTTTTCTCATTTAGGTACTTTATTATTTAGACTTCCATTATTTACATTTCTACAATTCTTCAGGTAAAAGTGACAATGTGAGGCCAAAAATAAACCTCGAGTGCTATAAAAGTAAACCCAAGAAGGGTATTTTTTACAACCTCCTTCCATACCTGACACATCTGCCCACAGTCATTGTTGTAAGAAACAGTTCTAGTTTGAGCCGTTTTACAAACTAACTGTTCACAATTCACGCTCAAGAGCACGTGCGGGGCTCACACACGCACAAACACACATCTAATCAAAGAATAAAAACTCAAATCCAACACGAATTTTGTTCTCTTGGCCTACACAATGCGCGGGTACATGTGATCAATATACACACACGCGGGCGCGTTTAATTTTGTACATACATGTACAGTATAGACGAAGGGAAACTCCCATCTACACGAAACACACCGGGCGCGAGCGTACATACAAATACACGTATGCGCCCATGCGTCCTATCAAAACTAAATGGTAACAGTACAAATATTATTATTTTTTTTTTCTTTTATAAAGTTACTAAACTGCTATAATTTTTATTGTTCAGACAAAGCTTTTCGTCATCACTGAAGGGGAGGGGCCTAAAGTATAAAAGCCTACAACGTACAGTTGACAGACGTTGTTTAAGACCTGATGATGTCAGTGATGACGAAAAGCTTTGTCTGACCAATAAAAATTATAGCAGTTTAGTAACTTTATAAAAGAAATAGTAAGGATGGAAGCTAATTCAAACAATACGAAGAAATATTATTCTATTGTGTCCAGTTAACGTGAAGTAAGTGCTTGATGTAAATGTTTTTCTTTACGTGTATATTAGGGTGTTGGTGAGAGGGTCGACGTGAGAGAAGTAATGGGTACATTACAGAGAGAGAGAGAGAGAGAGTGAGAGAGAGAGGGAGGGAGGTGTAGGCACGTAAGTTTGTGTATTGTAAACGGCAAAATGTGTGTGAGCGTGTGCGTGTGTACGTGAATTGAACAATGATCTATAGAGTCAGACGTGTCGGTCCACTTATAAGGAATTAGTTCTTCCGTTTCCAAAATGATCGAGTGTATGGCGATGTTTGCAGGTAGGAGGAAAGGCTGTAAACACTTCTCGAGGGTAACGTTTATTGTTCGCGCTAGGGGCCCCACACGTATCACGTTTTGCCCTTGGCCTAGTCAATATTCCCAGTCTTATACAGGTTGAGTTAGTAGGTATCAACATAAAAACTAAAAATAGTCTAAAAGAACAGGAGAAATTGCCAAGCCTGAAAGTGGGGGCCTACAACATGTCGGTTTATTGTCGTCCAACTAGTTTACGTGAAGTTGCCCCGCGATGACATTATATTGTTATTATTTCTTCTGAAGAAATGTTGACAGGTTTGAATGAAGTATATATAGTTCTAAATATTGTTCTGTTTTAAAAAATGGAACCATTAACTTTGAGACCAAACTGTAATATAGTGCGTGTAACAAACAAACACTTGTTTGGCCTAAGAACTTGAACAGAATCAATTTAATTAAGAAAGTGGTTATAATCACAAACAGAATTATCACTGTTCCACACCACTATAGAAAAACTATTCCGATTAGCGTTTTCAAGCTTCTCAGCTCATCGTCAGATCGGAAAATAATTTCTATAGTTTTCCGATCTGACGATGAGCTGAGAAGCTTGAAAGCGCTAATCGGAATAATTTTTCTATAGTGGTGTGCAACAGTGATAATTCTGTTTAGAATCAATTTAATAATACAAATCCTCTCTCACTACATTCCAGGTATTTTTAATGCTTCATTGCCCCCCTCCCCCCCCCCCACGTTAGGCTCTATGTTACGCCCGTGAACAAGACATAACATTTTCTTTGTTAGCATTAATATAATTATTTAATTTTTGTGTTTAATTTGTTTTATCTAATTACTCGCCTACATAATATTATTTTCACTTTATAAGAAACATAAATATAAACCTTAGTGTGTAAATAACGATCTGTAGAAAGATAAATTATAAACAGTTTTTTAACGTAGTGATGTTGGAATGTAGCATTATAGAGGAAGACATACAGACTAGAGTATAGAGGGAAGAGGATACAAGGAAGTAATGATATGAACCCCAATTGGCTGTGCAAGCTGTCCAATGTGCAGGTTTTAGATTTGTGTATTATTTACGTATACTGTACTGCACTGTGCTTATTATGTGGTACAACTAGCTGTTACCCGCGGCTTCGCACTCGAATGTATTTGACTTTTAATAAATATTTTAATATAATTTTTATTGTCTTTGTCTATATGGCGTTCTGTCAGCTCGTATAACAATTTTGTACTCATTAGTCAAATTCTCTCCAAAGCTGTTTTTAACACTTGTACTACTTTAACTTGTACTAAATTATTATGTTGGTGCAACAGCCTTTGGAGATTTAAAATGTTAGGAGGATTGTATAACACATTAAACGTTATGTTTTTCTCAACCATGGGTTTTATTTATTTCAGCAGTAAACTAAAAACCAAAAACCGTTGTCACCTAACCTCACAAATGAAAACAACACGCATTTTCGCTTTGCATTAAGTACAGTAATAGGACAATTTACAATTAGTACACTTATTCTTTTCTACATCGTAATATATCGATACAATCGCATATTATATAAAACATCGTAAATGTACTGCAGGAACGGATAAATTTACAGCTCCGATGCCGCTAAATAGGTTTTGTTTATTTACTTGTTACTGTGGTAATTAATTTTGGTATCCATGGTGTTGACATCTTTAGGAGTAGTATTTCATTACTTATTCACTGCATCATTAGAAATACGTATAAACATAAATTTTATAATCGTTTAAGACAATTACAAAATATATAGACGTATCAGTATACAAAATACAGAATATATCGATACAATCGCATAGTAAAAACATTAAAAACTGCAGGAACGGATAAAGGTACAGTTCCGATGCCGCTAAATATCATTTGTTTATTTACTTGTTACTATGGTAATTAATTCTGGTCTCCATGGTGTTGTTGACATCTTTATACGAGTCAACGAACAGGCATAATTAAAACGGCCTAAATCGTGCGAACGGGGCAAAATATCAAATTCCAAGTCAGACAGTATTTTGCGCCTTGTGTCAGAGGTTACCTGTGCAAAATTGTGGGAATCGGTGTAACGGTGTGGATTTGTATTCAGTACCCATAAATCCTCAGACTGAGTTTTATGTATATAGATAACACACAAGTTTTATTATGAAACCCGAATTTCAGCAAGATGAACTAAAATAATGAGATTTCTCAGGCAAGTGGCAGAGTATAGTCTCCATGATCATAAAAGAAACACAGATATACGGCAGGAACTGAATATTATGAGTATACTCGACAGGATCGCCCAGTATCGGCTGAATTGGTGAGAACATCTTTGCCGAATGGATGACTGCCGCATCACCAAACAACTATGGAACTATAAACCAAAGGGTCGGAGAGGTGTGGGACGTCCGAGGAAGCGCTGGAGTAACCAGCTCTTGACTCTTTGATTGAGACCGAAACAAACCATCCTTGGTTTATTCCTTGGAAATGATGGTGATTAACTAAAGTATTAATTAGTGTTAACTTACACAGTATAAATAACAATTACATTTAATAAAACTGATTGAATTAATATAATAGGCCTACGAAATAATGCAAAAATGCTTTAAGATTACTTTCATTTTAGTAAAATTAAGAGAATCCGTACCGTGTTTTGAGAGTTGGAGCAGGTGTATACGTGTGGACAGGTACACAATATATAAATTTTGATACACAAATTTGTATTTGTTCTAATTGACTGGATTTTACGATATCAAAAACAATCACCGTTTTGGGGTGGGATTTACATTAACAAAGGTGACGACTGATAATTTACTTGTAAGTTATTGTGAGAGCCCTGCTTGATCGATTGGAGGGAGGACCCCCCCCCCATCTTATATGGTTATCGACTACCGCCGTTGTATACAGATATTGTAGTAGTAGATATTCTTCCATGCAGTGCCGAATTTAAGATTTTTGAGCCCTTAGGCCAATTTTTGTGAGCGGCCCCCCAGCAGGGCGTTTCCCCCGCTGTGACTTTGAAGTAATATATGTGTACTGCAGAAGTAATTTGATGTCACATTAATAGCATCAAATTTAAAACCTGTAGGCCACTATAAAAAAGCGTGCTTTCATTTAGCAAAGTTTTTCAAAATATTAAGAACCATGCTAAAGAAATCAGCAATTTAAGTGGTTTTTTTAATAGAGTAACTTAACTAAGCTCATTCAGAAATTTAACATTAAAAATTTCTTTTTAATTGTCTAGGTATATTACTCTTTTTTATCATAAATATTTAACGCTGAAATTTAAAGTAAATGTGAAAATAAAAAATTTTTTAATTTTTTATAAAAAAATTTTCCGCGTTCGCAGTCACGGTGTACTGTATATAGGACACTCCATATCTTGGATATGGATCATCCAAATACAAATATTTTTACATGAAAAAATGTAAAAAATAAGTTCAGTAAATGTACCAATTTTCAGAATTTTCTGACAATAAATAAAAATTCATGATTGAAAGGGTTAATGGAATTGGGGAAAGCATACACAAAAAATGTTGCGGGAAAATTTATAAATTTTCAAAACTATAGAAAATTGTTTTTCAATAACGTAAGGCTACTTTTTTAGTAGAGGGAAAATGCCGGTTCAAACTCACAAAGGAATGCCGCCTTTCTTAAAAAACATGATCTCAGAGATGACGCCGCCACCGCTGGACCCGCAGCATCCCGATGGACCACAGCACCGCGAATTTCCGCGAATAAATTTTTTTTATTTTTTTAATTTTATTTTTTTATTTTTTTAATTAAATTGATTTGGTGGGATGATGTTCAATGGACCACCAGCATCCGTGAATATACTTTTTTATTTTTTTAAGAAAGCTGATTTGCATATCAGTGGGTGGTGTTGGGTGGGAGGTTGTTTTTTTTATTTCATATCAGTGGGTGGGGGTGGTTCCAACTCGAAGCATTATAGTGTATACTAAAATATATGATCAGGTGTACCAACCTTTGCATGAGTTCAAATTTGTTGTGTGTTATAATGTATATTAAATCTATATGATCAGGTGTACCAACCTCTGTAGTATTATTATAGTGTATAGATATTTTATATGAGCAGGGTTGCCAACATTTTCTGCGGTGGGGGGAGGGAAATTCAAATATGTGTTATATAGTGTATATATTAAAATATATGATCAGGGTTACCAATCTTAAATTATTGTGTGCGTGTATAGAGCAGATCTGCCAACATTTCTTTCTCTTCTGTGGTGGGAAATTCAAACTATATATGATCATAATTGTTACTCTCTCACACACGGTGTGTATGTCTCTCTCTCTCGTTGTCAAACGTTATGCTCACCGGCATTATAGTGTATATTAAAATATATGATTAGGTGTACCAACCTTTACATGAGTTCAAATTTGTCGTGTGTTATAATGTATATTAAATCTATATGATCAGATGTACCAACCTCTGTATTATTCGTCCTCTCTCTCTCCCTCTCTCTCTCTCTCTCTCTCTCACACGTTGTGTATGTCTCTCTCTCTCTCTCTCTCTTGTTGTCAAACTTTATGCTCAAACCGTTCTCCTCTCTCTCTGTGGTCAGTACCGAGCGCATGTATATGAAATTAGAAAGTTTATATTTATTCGACAAATATTAACGTCCTCTCTCTCTCTCACTCTCACTTGTTTCAACTGTGTCAACAAATAGTAACGTCCTCTCTCTCTCTCTCTCTCTCTCTCTCTCTCTCTCTCTCTCTCTCTCTCTCTCTCTCTCTCTCTCTCTCTCTCTCTCTCTCTCTCACTTTCACACGTTTCAACTATGCAAGGTTCCATACCCTTTCTCCTGTCTCCCTCTCGTACATTGAGTAGTCGGTGTGATGAATAAATAATTTTAGCACTATCTCTCTTTCGTTGTCAAAACGTCGTCTTCATTTTTCAATGTATTAAATAATTAATTAATAGTTTTATAATGCAGTCAGTGTGATTGATCCTTGTTAGAAATATATATATATTTGGCGTCAATGAACTACTTACCTGTTATGTTGTTACAGATGACAAATCCATACGTTAACGGCTTAGCAATCTGGTACAATACTTCTGTTTTAAGGTTGCAGTTTACACACACACACACACACACACATAGGTTCAGTAGTGTATAGCGAAATAAATTAAAATTATACACACACATGAAAACGGCGGCTGAAATTCATACAAATCTTCTGATGTAACAGTTCACAAAAAATAAATTAATTGTACACATGTTCAGAGGTGTAGAGTGAAATAACACACACATAGGTTCAGTAGTGTATAGCGAAATAAATTAAAATTATACACTCACATGAAAACGGCGACTGAAATTCATACAAATCTTCTGATGTAACAGTTCACAAAAAATAAATTAATTGTACACATGTTCAGAGGTGTAGAGTGAAATAAAATAAAGTCATAATTTGTTTAATGATTAAATATATTTTAACATTCACAATATAAAATTCACAATTAAATAAATACATTAGAAATTGATATTTTTCGAAAGTTTATATATAATTGTGTGTCGTACTTGTAGAAGAAGCAACCTGCAACATAACAATACAACAACAACATTAAAATCATGTTAAATATCACACACACACAGATGCACACGCAACGCGCGCACATACAGACGCATACGCAACGTAATCACACACACACACACACACATACATACGCATACGCAACGTAACCAAACACGCAACGCGCCCACACACAGACGCAAACGCAACGTAATCATACACATACATACAACGTGTACATGTAGGGCCAATAAACAGATAACAGATTTAAATATGCTATAGTCATTGTAAGACGTTACAATCATTGAAGTGTTTAATAAGTAAATTGTATGTATGTATATATCACTGAATAATAATCGTTCTAGTGTTAACGTTTGCTGCAACAGGTAAAGCAGTTTACAAATAATTACATATAGGTTCAGAGGCGTATAGTGAAATAAATTAATGTGTCGTACTTGTAGAAGAAGCAACAACAACATTAAAATCATGTTAAATATCACACACACACACACACACACACACACACACACACATACGCACACGCATACGTAACGTAATCACACACATACAACGTACACACGTTTGGGTTACACCACACGTGCACGCACACACACACACACACACACAGACGTACACGCACACATACGCAACACGTGCACACACACACACACACACACACACGCACACGCACACACATACAGACAACGTGCATACGAATCATGTACATGTAGGTCCAATAAAACAGATAACAGATAACAGATTTAAATATGCTATAGTCATTGTATGTATGTATATATCACTGTAGTGAAATAAATTAATGTGTCGTACTTGTAGAAGAAGCAACAACAACATTAAAATCATGTTAAATATTATCGTTTGCTGCAACAGGTAACGCAGTTTACAAATAATTACATATAGGTTCAGAGGCGTATAGTGAAATAAATTAAAAAAATTGTTTATTAAAAGTAGTTTGTCACCTTAACGAGATACAATTTCCACATGCGCTGTCTGATTCTTCATCCCTCGAAACACAAGATGTAGGTCGCTGGGATTTATATGACGGAGTTCTTCATCTGTAAAGACGTCAGCATACCTCTTAGGTAGATATACACGATAGCGGCGCTCACAATCTTCCAACGTTACAAGCACAGACTTCCCATATCGCGTGTCCACATGCAACATGTTAACGATCGGATACTGTTTGTCCACTGTTAATTCTGCACAACGTTTGTACTCAATAGCAGAAACTGCGTTGAATTTTGTGATAAACGACATTATTATTAGAAGTGAAGACGTCTGTATCAAGCGAGGTGGAACCATACAATGTCAGAATATTCGCTACAAAGAAGACTAGTGAAAGGAATGGTGTGGCCATCAGGAAAGTTCACTTTCATCGCCTGAAGCTTTGCATGTACATACACACAGGCAGAATTAGCGCTGTTACAAAATATATATATTAGGAAAGTCCACAGAAATAGTTATCGCCAGATCCGTTCTAAATAAGTTAATGTCTTTTCAAATAGTATTCTCTGCACTACAGTCAAACATACGCACACACAGTGATAAAAAAATTGTGTATTAAAAGTAGTTTGTTACCTTAACAAGTACTGTTATCCTACGCCGTTTTTCCTCATGCCACGAAACACGAGATGTAGATCGCTGGGGTTTTATAAATTGTTTATTAAGTCTTTTAGAAATGGTCTTATACTTGAGCTTGGCCTGTTGACTATTGCTTTTAATTTTGTAATTTCTACAGGTGTTAACCGTTTCGGAGAAAAAAACCATTTATGGAGAAGATCCTCCTCCTCTTGTTTTGATATGGTATTTATTCTATGATCCATCCTTCTTGTTCCTATAATAATAACAGTACCTGCTTCATTATCATATACATTATGTGCTATATATATAAATATATACATAAGGCTTTCAACACACACATCATAAATCCAGAACAGGAAAGGTATTATAACAAATATTACGAAAACAAGTACGTATGGTCACGTACATAGATCAACGTTTAAACTAACAGATTAATACCTGAATAAATTTTTTTTTTTAAAACAGGACAGCGTATTATCTATATAACGTTCTGTTTCAGATAAGAATAGTTTGAATATAAAATGAAAGGGTACGTTGTATTTTGTTATGAGAAAATGCATTTCTAAATTTCGTTACATTTGACAAAAGATCTTATTGATCAGACGTATGAGTAATTATATTAATCCTTATGTAGAAAATACGCACGCATTCGTAAAATATAGCACTCAGGTGTAGGGCAATTAATCCTTTTTGTATTGAACGTATTTAAGTAGGTCTACTCGTGATATCAGTAAATTCTGTCTAAATGTATAGTACATAAACGTACCCAGTAATCGCTTCTTGAGTTACTCGATTGATGTTCATGTTAAACGATTGATGACTCATGTAATAATACAGATTAACCTCGTATAATAATAATGACAGGACAGTGTATTTAGAACACTTAAAATTGGAAATCTACAAACACATCAAAAATATCTGTCAAACAAAAACACCGTTCTTGACAACAGTAACTGACCTAAGCACATGTGCTTCATTAGGCAACAGACCAAAAATCAAATAGACGACTATAAGCACAATTTAAATAAAATCTGAATATTCAATAAAATTATGTTTTTTTTTTACTTAGTAACATATGCAAATCTTTTACTTACCTCTTAAATGTTGTTGTTGTTGTTATACACAATAGTCGATTGTACGATGAGTGTCTCATACAAATGAGAAATAGTGACATGTCGTCTTGTGTGTATATATATATATCATACGGCGGTAGCGTACACGTTTGAAAGTTGATACACATTAAATTCTCTCTCTCTCTCACACACATTACAGAGATTGATATTAATTGCATGTATGTTCAGAGGTTTGGTGTCTAAATCGATGCATTTTACTTTCACTTTCTAATTTGACACATGGCTTACTTCCATACATAAATAGCTATCGTCTACGAGTGTTGCTAAACGAAATTAAAAAATGTTGTAACACATAACGTCCTATGAAATAAATATGGTATGTTTTTAGGACAGCCAAAAGCATGAAAGTATTATTTAAATCTGTATGGAAGTCATATATAAATATCGAGTCAGCGCGACACAACGTAACATGATTCATGTCAACGTCGTATGTATGTGTGTGCGTGTGCGTCTATGTGTTCGTGTGTGTACGTGTTTGGTTACGTTGCGTATGCGTCTGTGTGCGTGCACGTCGGATGTGTGATTACGTATGCTTCTGCATTATCGTTATTTTGACTGAGCTATGTTAACTTCACACATGGAAATGTAAAAGCGTCTGAGGGCAAAGTTATGCAAGAGGTTGTTGACGAGAACCAAACACACTTGGATCAGCCAGTAGTGTTTAGGTCATCAGTACATGACGCAACGGTAGTGATAGGTCCAACAAGAATCAGATGTTTTGTATACGTTCTAGGTGAAAAACTACTGGGGATGTCTCTGACTTTAGTTGGAAATAAATAACATTACAGATATTGATATGGTACTATGAGGAGCCTATACGTGAATACTATACATCAGACTGATTGTATCCGTCATTAGCAATCTAACGTTACGACGGCAGTGTGTACGTATGCGTCTGTGTGTGTTCGCGTGTGCGTGTTTGGTTACGTTGTGTACGTGTGCGCTCGTTGCGTGTGTACGTGTGTGCGTGTTTGGTTACGTTGCGTATGTATGTGTGTGTGTGTGATTACGTTACGTATGCGTGTGCGTCTTAATGTGAACAATTTTACGTTTAAATAAAATCTGTACATACAATAAAATTATGTTTCAGTATTAATGATATAAATATTACTGTTTTATTAATTTAAAATACTGTATATATATATATATATATATATATATATATATATATAACCTAGGAACTTCGCAGGTGAAGAAATTAATTTCTATTTTTCATCTGTAACGACATGCGTGTATAATTTTAATTTATTTCACTATACACCTTCGCCACCGCTGCTACCACAGTCGTCAGTAATAAAAAAAGAAGAAGAAGAAAGATCAGTTAGGAAACGCATCAGTACTCGTTCGAAACGATTAACATCAGTCCCAATGGACCACAGCATCCGTGAATTTCCGTGAATAAAAAAAAAAAAGTAAAACGTTCTACTTACGTTTCATGTTAGGTTAAAAAATACAGTCCACGTACGTTTCACGTTTACGTTAGGTTAAGATGCAGTCTACTTACGTTTCACTGTTAGGTTAAAAATGCAGTTCACGTACGTTTCACGTTTACGTTAGGTTAAGATGTAGTCTACTTACGTTTCACGTTAGGTTAAAAAATGCAAACACACACACACACGTGTTAGGTTGCAACCTAACGCGTGTGTATGTTATTTAAATAATAATTTAAATAATATACACGTGTGTGTGTGTGTTTGCATTTTTTAACCTAACGTGAAACGTAAGTAGACTACATCTTAACCTAACGTAAACGTGAAACGTACGTGAACTGCATTTTTAACCTAACAGTGAAACGTAAGTAGACTGCATCTTAACCTAACGTAAACGTGAAACGTACGTGGACTGTATTTTTTAACCTAACATGAAACGTAAGTAGAACGTTTTACTTTTTTTTTTTTTTTTATTCACGGAAATTCACGGATGCTGTGGTCCATTGGGACTGATGTTAATCGTTTCGAACGAGTACTGATGCGTTTCCTAACTGATCTTTCTTCTTCTTCTTTTTTTATTACTGACGACTGTGGTAGCAGCGGTGGCGAAGGTGTATAGTGAAATAAATTAAAATTATACACGCACGTCGTTACAGATGAAAAATAGAAATTAATTTCTTCACCTGCGAAGTTCCTAGGTTATATATATATATATATATATATATATATATATATACAGTATTTTAAATTAATAAAACAGTAATATTTATATCATTAATACTGAAACATAATTTTATTGTATGTACAGATTTTATTTAAACGTAAAATTGTTCACATTAAGACGCACACGCATACGTAACGTAATCACACACACACACATACATACGCAACGTAACCAAACACGCACACACGTACACACGCAACGAGCGCACACGTACACAACGTAACCAAACACGCACACGCGAACACACACAGACGCATACGTACACACTGCCGTCGTAACGTTAGATTGCTAATGACGGATACAATCAGTCTGATGTATAGTATTCACGTATAGGCTCCTCATAGTACCATATCAATATCTGTAATGTTATTTATTTCCAACTAAAGTCAGAGACATCCCCAGTAGTTTTTCACCTAGAACGTATACAAAACATCTGATTCTTGTTGGACCTATCACTACCGTTGCGTCATGTACTGATGACCTAAACACTACTGGCTGATCCAAGTGTGTTTGGTTCTCGTCAACAACCTCTTGCATAACTTTGCCCTCAGACGCTTTTACATTTCCATGTGTGAAGTTAACATAGCTCAGTCAAAATAACGATAATGCAGAAGCATACGTAATCACACATCCGACGTGCACGCACACAGACGCATACGCAACGTAACCAAACACGTACACACACGAACACATAGACGCACACGCACACACATACATACGACGTTGACATGAATCATGTTACGTTGTGTCGCGCTGACTCGATATTTATATATGACTTCCATACAGATTTAAATAATACTTTCATGCTTTTGGCTGTCCTAAAAACATACCATATTTATTTCATAGGACGTTATGTGTTACAACATTTTTTAATTTCGTTTAGCAACACTCGTAGACGATAGCTATTTATGTATGGAAGTAAGCCATGTGTCAAATTAGAAAGTGAAAGTAAAATGCATCGATTTAGCCACCAAACCTCTGAACATACATGCAATTAATATCAATCTCTGTAATGTGTGTGAGAGAGAGAGAGAATTTAATGTGTATCAACTTTCAAACGTGTACGCTACCGCCGTATGATATATATATACACACAAGACGACATGTCACTATTTCTCATTTGTATGAGACACTCATCGTACAATCGACTATTGTGTATAACAACAACAACAACATTTAAGAGGTAAGTAAAAGATTTGCATATGTTACTAAGTAAAAAAAAAAACATAATTTTATTGAATATTCAGATTTTATTTAAATTGTGCTTATAGTCGTCTATTTGATTTTTGGTCTGTTGCCTAATGAAGCACATGTGCTTAGGTCAGTTACTGTTGTCAAGAACGGTGTTTTTGTTTGACAGATATTTTTGATGTGTTTGTAGATTTCCAATTTTAAGTGTTCTAAATACACTGTCCTGTCATTATTATTATACGAGGTTAATCTGTATTATTACATGAGTCATCAATCGTTTAACATGAACATCAATCGAGTAACTCAAGAAGCGATTACTGGGTACGTTTATGTACTATACATTTAGACAGAATTTACTGATATCACGAGTAGACCTACTTAAATACGTTCAATACAAAAAGGATTAATTGCCCTACACCTGAGTGCTATATTTTACGAATGCGTGCGTATTTTCTACATAAGGATTAATATAATTACTCATACGTCTGATCAATAAGATCTTTTGTCAAATGTAACGAAATTTAGAAATGCATTTTCTCATAACAAAATACAACGTACCCTTTCATTTTATATTCAAACTATTCTTATCTGAAACAGAACGTTATATAGATAATACGCTGTCCTGTTTTAAAAAAAAAAATTTATTCAGGTATTAATCTGTTTGTTTAAACGTTGATCTATGTACGTGACCATACGTACTTGTTTTCGTAATATTTGTTATAATACCTTTCCTGTTCTGGATTTATGATGTGTGTGTTGAAAGCCTTATGTATATATTTATATATATAGCACATAATGTATATGATAATGAAGCAGGTACTGTTATTATTATAGGAACAAGAAGGATGGATCATAGAATAAATACCATATCAAAACAAGAGGAGGAGGATCTTCTCCATAAATGGTTTTTTTCTCCGAAACGGTTAACACCTGTAGAAATTACAAAATTAAAAGCAATAGTCAACAGGCCAAGCTCAAGTATAAGACCATTTCTAAAAGACTTAATAAACAATTTATAAAACCCCAGCGATCTACATCTCGTGTTTCGTGGCATGAGGAAAAACGGCGTAGGATAACAGTACTTGTTAAGGTAACAAACTACTTTTAATACACAATTTTTTTATCACTGTGTGTGCGTATGTTTGACTGTAGTGCAGAGAATACTATTTGAAAAGACATTAACTTATTTAGAACGGATCTGGCGATAACTATTTCTGTGGACTTTCCTAATATATATATTTTGTAACAGCGCTAATTCTGCCTGTGTGTATGTACATGCAAAGCTTCAGGCGATGAAAGTGAACTTTCCTGATGGCCACACCATTCCTTTCACTAGTCTTCTTTGTAGCGAATATTCTGACATTGTATGGTTCCACCTCGCTTGATACAGACGTCTTCACTTCTAATAATAATGTCGTTTATCACAAAATTCAACGCAGTTTCTGCTATTGAGTACAAACGTTGTGCAGAATTAACAGTGGACAAACAGTATCCGATCGTTAACATGTTGCATGTGGACACGCGATATGGGAAGTCTGTGCTTGTAACGTTGGAAGATTGTGAGCGCCGCTATCGTGTATATCTACCTAAGAGGTATGCTGACGTCTTTACAGATGAAGAACTCCGTCATATAAATCCCAGCGACCTACATCTTGTGTTTCGAGGGATGAAGAATCAGACAGCGCATGTGGAAATTGTATCTCGTTAAGGTGACAAACTACTTTTAATAAACAATTTTTTTAATTTATTTCACTATACGCCTCTGAACCTATATGTAATTATTTGTAAACTGCGTTACCTGTTGCAGCAAACGATAATATTTAACATGATTTTAATGTTGTTGTTGCTTCTTCTACAAGTACGACACATTAATTTATTTCACTACAGTGATATATACATACATACAATGACTATAGCATATTTAAATCTGTTATCTGTTATCTGTTTTATTGGACCTACATGTACATGATTCGTATGCACGTTGTCTGTATGTGTGTGCGTGTGCGTGTGTGTGTGTGTGTGTGTGTGTGTGCACGTGTTGCGTATGTGTGCGTGTACGTCTGTGTGTGTGTGTGTGTGTGTGCGTGCACGTGTGGTGTAACCCAAACGTGTGTACGTTGTATGTGTGTGATTACGTTACGTATGCGTGTGCGTATGTGTGTGTGTGTGTGTGTGTGTGTGTGTGTGTGTGATATTTAACATGATTTTAATGTTGTTATTGCTTCTTCTACAAGTACGACACATTAATTTATTTCACTATACGCCTCTGAACCTATATGTAATTATTTGTAAACTGCTTTACCTGTTGCAGCAAACGTTGACACTAGAACGATTATTATTCAGTGATATATACATACATACAATTTACTTATTAAACACTTCAATGATTGTAACGTCTTACAATGACTATAGCATATTTAAATCTGTTATCTGTTTATTGGCCCTACATGTACACGTTGTATGTATGTGTATGATTACGTTGCGTTTGCGTCTGTGTGTGGGCGCGTTGCGTGTTTGGTTACGTTGCGTATGCGTATGTATGTGTGTGTGTGTGTGTGATTACGTTGCGTATGCGTCTGTATGTGCGCGCGTTGCGTGTGCATCTGTGTGTGTGTGATATTTAACATGATTTTAATGTTGTTGTTGTATTGTTATGTTGCAGGTTGCTTCTTCTACAAGTACGACACACAATTATATATAAACTTTCGAAAAATATCAATTTCTAATGTATTTATTTAATTGTGAATTTTATATTGTGAATGTTAAAATATATTTAATCATTAAACAAATTATGACTTTATTTTATTTCACTCTACACCTCTGAACATGTGTACAATTAATTTATTTTTTGTGAACTGTTACATCAGAAGATTTGTATGAATTTCAGTCGCCGTTTTCATGTGTGTGTATAATTTTAATTTATTTCGCTATACACTACTGAACCTATGTGTGTGTTATTTCACTCTACACCTCTGAACATGTGTACAATTAATTTATTTTTTGTGAACTGTTACATCAGAAGATTTGTATGAATTTCAGCCGCCGTTTTCATGTGTGTGTATAATTTTAATTTATTTCGCTATACACTACTGAACCTATGTGTGTGTGTGTGTGTGTGTGTGTAAACTGCAACCTTAAAACAGAAGTATTGTACCAGATTGCTAAGCCGTTAACGTATGGATTTGTCATCTGTAACAACATAACAGGTAAGTAGTTCATTGACGCCAAATATATATATATTTCTAACAAGGATCAATCACACTGACTGCATTATAAAACTATTAATTAATTATTTAATACATTGAAAAATGAAGACGACGTTTTGACAACGAAAGAGAGATAGTGCTAAAATTATTTATTCATCACACCGACTACTCAATGTACGAGAGGGAGACAGGAGAAAGGGTATGGAACCTTGCATAGTTGAAACGTGTGAAAGTGAGAGAGAGAGAGAGAGAGAGAGAGAGGACGTTACTATTTGTTGACACAGTTGAAACAAGTGAGAGTTAGAGAGAGAGAGGACGTTAATATTTGTCGAATAAATATAAACTTTCTAATTTCATATACATGCGCTCGGTACTGACCACAGAGAGAGAGGAGAACGGTTTGAGCATAACGTTTGACAACAAGAGAGAGAGAGAGAGAGAGACATACACAACGTGTGAGAGAGAGAGAGAGAGAGAGAGGGAGAGAGAGAGGACGAATAATACAGAGGTTGGTACATCTGATCATATAGATTTAATATACATTATAACACACGACAAATTTGAACTCATGTAAAGGTTGGTACACCTAATCATATATTTTAATATACACTATAATGCCGGTGAGCATAACGTTTGACAACGAGAGAGAGAGACATACACACCGTGTGTGAGAGAGTAACAATTATGATCATATATAGTTTGAATTTCCCACCACAGAAGAGAAAGAAATGTTGGCAGATCTGCTCTATACACGCACACAATAATTTAAGATTGGTAACCCTGATCATATATTTTAATATATACACTATATAACACATATTTGAATTTCCCTCCCCCCACCGCAGAAAATGTTGACAACCCTGCTCATATAAAATATCTATACACTATAATAATACTACTGAGGTTGGTACACCTGATCATATAGATTTAATATACATTATAACACACAACAAATTTGAACTCATGCAAAGGTTGGTACACCTGATCATATATTTTAGTATACACTATAATGCTTCGAGTTGGAACCACCCCCACCCACTGATATGAAATAAAAAAAACAACCTCCCACCCAACACCACCCACTGATATGCAAATCAGCTTTCTTAAAAAAATAAAAAAGTATATTCACGGATGCTGGTGGTCCATTGAACATCATCCCACCAAATCAATTTAATTAAAAAAATAAAAAAATAAAATTAAAAAAATAAAAAAATTTATTCGCGGAAATTCGCGGTGCTGTGGTCCATCGGGATGCTGCGGGTCCAGCGGTGGCGGCGTCATCTCTGAGATCATGTTTTTTATTGTTTTTTAAGAAAGGCGGCATTCCTTTGTGAGTTTGAACCGGCATTTTCCCTCTACTTTTTTATATTTTAGGAAGAGATACAAACACTTTTATAAACAAAATAAAAACATAACCTCAAATCGCAAACCGTTCAGTCACAACGTAGATAAACAATGACAACAAACAAGGGTGGTACCACGGTCGTGTAAATTCGGGGGCAATACAGCGGACGTTCAAATTCGCATGCGCAAGTTAGTTTTCAAGAATGCCAACGTCTTAAAAATAACCGGGCAATATTTAAATAAGAACTGTCTTTCATTTGCATTATTAACAACAATTAATCATTTACTTTCAAAAAAATCGTACTTAAATAATTCAAAGTGCCTCCTACTTTTATACAAATATTTCTGTTAAAAAATATATCAGTAGGTTGCGCCCCCCTCTGAGCCCGCGGCCTCGTCGCCCTAGTGGTAAATCCGGCACTGATGTAAGTTATTGTTATTGAGTCCTGCTTGATCGATTGGAGGGAGGAGCCCCTCTTGTTATATCGTTGTCGATTACCGTTATTGTATATATAGATATTGTAGCAGTAGATATTCTTCCATGGACCGAAGAAACCTGTACTGCTTTCGAGCGTGAGGGGGACATCATCGCTGATGGTTGGGAAAAATATATGCCACTGGGCAGAAGACAACTTGAGGTAACCTGAGAACGTAATAACCCGGTCAGCCCGTAGCAAGTACCGGTAGCTGTGTTTGTGTCTCTCGCGCTAATCTCATGATGTCCGCGTACTGTAGTAGCGCTTGCCATAACGCTAGGGTATGATGCAGCACCGGGCACCAGGGCGTCAGCTGTCGGAGGGGGCGGCATCCAGCCCTAAATCACAAAACGTTTTGAAGATAATAAATGTAAAAACAAAATCAAATGTCCTCAATCCAAAATCATAAAAAAAATGTGTGCTTACTTTTCGATGCCCTTGTAATAGAATTGATGAAAAATTTTGTGCCACGAGTAAAATGGCAAGAGAGAGGTTATTTTAAATCGTAAAACCTTTTTTTTCTGTATTAAAACGCGTTAAAAATATTATGTTGAGTTCAGCTACGGAAGATGAGAGAGTATCTTCGTTAGCAAGGTTGAATGTTGAAACCGAGCTACTTGAATTGCTCGATTTAGAAGAAATTATACAGGACTTCGTTAAGGCAAATCAAGAAAAAAAATGGATCGATTATTATTTTCTAAACCTAAGTACTACTATGCTCATTGTAATCACTATTTAGCTAACTATTGGTTGTAATTTGAGAGTTTAATAAAACAATTGTTAACTTTCGAAATTGTGTATGCCATTTGTCAGTGTATATAATGGTTTAAAGGTTGAATTTTGAATTGGGGGGGGCATCACACTACAACTACATACTCACTTGTTCGTCTTTGTAGAGTGTTGTTTTGTTTCTTAAACTGTAGAGTACGGTATTGTGCGTACGTTTGAAGGGCTACGGAGGTGTCCTTGCTTGTTGGAAATGCAGACTAATAAATATCGGTATGCAGAACCATGCATGACTTCCATGTTCTAAGATTTATACTTAAAATCATTTTCGAAATGAAATATTTCCATATAAAATACTTCTTTCTACTTTTTTGCTTCAGCCTTAACCACAGTACTGTGGTCACTAACGTATACCACCTCACGTTAGCGCACTCGATTTTCATTGATGATGGCAGTCGATGGCATTGCCAAAACGTCTGGTTTTGCAGAAAACATTGGACCACAGCCAAACAGCCCGGAAAGGGATTTTAACAACAAACTACTTCTTTGTTGCCGATAACATAGTACACGTACGAAAAATTATCCCCTCCCCCTTAAACTACCCTTTTCATTTATAAATATTTCATTTACCTTTCTACAGTGGATTATTATTATGACCTTCTTTTCAGGATACTTTATTTATCAAAATTAAGTACTGTACTTTTGTTAAAACGTAAAATGATGCAGGTAAACTACCCCTTCCCCCATAACCAATCTTCACAAAAATCAATAGGCCTTGAGTACTCTACAATATAGGCAAGTGGGAATGCACTAAATATCAATAATTGAACCTTAACAGCCTCTTTATTATGTATTTGATCTATGTATGCGGAATATACATCCTCAAGACCTCCTGTACAATATGATAAACCTTGAGGGTTTATGAATATTCTAGTAAGGGTCTTATGTTACAAAATGCTCACAAAACTAACATGATGTGATTTTTATTACCTTCCACTCTTTCAAGTTAGGATATGCACAAAAGAGGAAGTTTTCAAATCCAATGGCATATGAGCCATTTTAATTCCCCAGAAGTGCAACATTCTATCTAACCTTATGGGACCAATCATGCCAAGTTTTTTTCTCCTAGTGGATTTCTCAATACGTACCATCTGCTCAGATACCTCTTGTTTTTACTACTCTAGGTATAACTTACATTTCTATGAAGTATTTAGCCCTACATGTCTATGAACCCAATACAAAAAAAGTTTGTCATATAAATGACTTAATTATTTGTCTAATTAAAATAATCTTAAAACAATAGTATAGAACTAAATATAATTATTTCACTACGACTCGGAACACAAAACTTTTTGTGGGTAAAAACGTAAAAGTTTTACCTTATAACTTGAACCAGTTTTCACTTTTAAAAAGCTTCTTCAGAGGTTGCCGCTGGTAGCACTGTCCATCTTGTTGTTGTCGACAGAATCGATTTTCGAAAGATCGATGTTGTGTGTGTGGGGTGTGATATGTTCGAATAATGCGTGCGATTTGAATTGTGTGTTTGTTTAGGGTGTCATTATGTAAGTAACTTAGTTAAGTAACGGACATGTCATGGACAACGAAATCCAAGAATAGTATAGACTTTTTATTATAATGTAATATGGTGTAACATTTTATTTCATTTGGATCTGTCCCAAATGATCCTGTGTGTGCTGCTAGTACTGATCATGGTAACCACTGCAAAAATTCACCAAGAACGATCAATCAAATACATTGGGAGAAGGCAAACTACAAAATATGAAAGAAAAGAAGGAAGTTTGTATAGAAACCCTTCCTAAGTTTGTGGTGTCACGTCACTAAGGGGATGGTAATGCAGACAAGTTGAATTATAAAATATGCTCTCTTCAAGACCTGAAATGATCTTGGACCTTATCCATTATGTGTCCACCAATGAAAAAACGTTATTTTGAACATCTAAACGCATAAAAAAAAAAAATATATATATATATATATATAAATCTAATTTGGCCACACATGCAGTAAACACTGGACATGAATTCCCAGACATAACCAACATGACACTAATAAAACACATACCACACAAAGGCACCATAATGAACATTTGGGAAAATTTACAAATATAAAACACAAACAAACTAATGCCTGAACAAATACAAATCAATACAAAACATGACACAATTTTCAAAGCTCTCAATATCGAAAATACACAAAATACTAATATATACACCACAATCACACACAATAATAACAATTTAAAGTGCCAAAGGCCAACAGGATACCACAACAACAACCAACCAACACATAAGTACTTCACAAGACTCAAAACTAGTAAGGCTGAGGATGGGAACACAAAGCACCCTGAAACATGTTCCAAATAAGGAAAATACATCTTGAGGTAAAATCATATAAATATTATATATATATATATAATATTGTGATAATATTCAATATAGTTTCTTCTGCAAGTAGTGTATTGCATTTTTTTTGTTTCAATACCTCATGGAATAACAAAAACACAATACACTACTTTCAGAGGAAACTATATTGAATATTATCACAATATTACAGTAGAGTCTCATTTATCCGACCTTCGCTTATCTGACATTCCGTATTATCCGACATCCCACCACAAAAAAAAAAAAAAAAAAAAAAAACAGATTAATCGGCAACAAGAACTGCAAGTTGCGAGCGTGAACGTAGTCTATTTTTTGTTGGTCCTGACTCTACCGCAGCTGTACCCCGACTGTACAGTCTACACTATGACTCATGTGTCTATCATTCGCCCCACCCTCACTCACTCACTGTCACAACTCACTACTCAGTGCAGTGCAGTTTATCATTGTATGCGGATCGGTTTATCGTCTGTTACATGCGTATATGGCTTTGTGTGTTAATTTGACAAACGTTGTTGTGTTGTTTAAAAGTTGAAATTTACGCAAGTATGGCGACGAAAATAAAGAAAGTTGTTGTATCGATGGAACAAAAACTTGAGGCAATCAAGAGACTGGACAAGGGAGAGACAATGCAGAAGGTTGACAACTTTGGCGTTGGACGGGTAACAGTAGGAGACTGGAAAAAAAATGAATAGAAATAGAAAAATGGTATGCATCAAGAGTTACAGAGGGTGCATTAAAAGAAAGAAAAACTGTAACTAAGAAAAAGTTAGTGAAGCTTTGTATGTTTGGTTTACACAGTTCAGGGACAAAGGTGTGCCTATTCAGGGCCTATTTTAAGGCAAAAGGCGTTCCATTTTCGTAATGAATTCAATGAAGGGGACCCAGATTTCACAGCAAGTGTCGGTTGGCTCGACCGATGGAAGAAACACTACAGTATCCGTCAGTTAAGTGTTTGTGGTGAAAAACTATCATCGAATTTTGAAGAAATGGAAGCATTCAAGAAAAGATTTCAGGAATTTATTGAAACTGAAAGCCTAACGGGTGATCAGATATTTACCTGTGATGAGTCAGGCCTTAATTACAAAATGTTACCTAGTAAGAGTCTTGCAGCCAGAACTGAAGCGGCAGCCCCTGGCTACAAGCATAGTAAGGAAAGGCTGACAATTTTAGCATGCAGCAATGCTATAGCAAACCTCAAAATGGACCTTGCAATGATTGGAAAGTCCAAAAATCCTAGAGCCTTTAAAACAGTTTAAAAAAATGCTCTTCCTGTAAAATACTACAGTCAGAAAAGCGCATGGATGAGGAGTGCAATTTTCAAAGATTGGTTTTTTAAGGAATTCATTCCTTCAACAGAGAAGTTTTTGAAAGAAAATAATTTACCCAGAAAAGCAGTTTTGTTGGTAGATAATGCTCCAATGCACCCTGATGCAGAGGAGCTTCAAGATGGTGACATTAAGGCAATGTTTCTGCCCCTCCAATGTTACCGCCATATGCCAACCTATGGATCAGGGCGTTTTGGAAATAAAAAGGAACTATCGCAGGAAGCTACAGTCCACAGTGATAGAAGAAATTGAAGAAGGACAAGACATGATTGAAAAATTGAAACGCATCAATGTAAAGTATGTTGCTTATTGGGTTACAAGGGCCTGGGCTGACGTAAGGGCTCCAACAATTGCCAAATCATCGAAGAAGCTGTTAGGTGATCAGCTTGTAACTAGCTGCTAGGTGATCAGATGATCAGTATGTAACTGATGGAGAAATTGTCGCTCTTGTCAATTGCGATGACAACGAAATTGAAGATCAAGATCAAGCACCAACTGTTGAGCCTCTCACAATTTCACATAACGACAGAGTTAAGGCTCTAGAAACTGCAATTAAATACATTGAGCAACAAGAAGAAGCTACAGGAATCGACATAATGATGCTGCAAAGATGGCGAGACTTGGCAGTGAAGAAACGGCACTCGTCAGGAAAGCAGACTACGATCAAAAATTTCTTTAAATCATCACAGGACTGAACGTTTTAAATGTATTTAACTTCAGATAATTCTGTAACTGTAAGTTCATTTTTTCAGTTAATTTGTTCTGTTGTTTTGTTGTAAAACATGATTATTAGGTTCGTAATGTGTAAAATTATAACATAGTTTGACGTTTAATAGGCTTTTTCTTAACACCTCCCTATTATCCGACATTTTCGCTTATCCGATGTTCTGCCGGGCCGTTTATGTCGGACAAGCGAGACTCTACTGTATATAATTTCTGCAAGAAATCATCAGTGTCATGTATAATGTATGATACTATAAAAATGTTTAAGTGTATTAAAGTAAGATATTACACAAATATATTAATTAAATATAACTTACAAGAAAGTTTGTATTTAAAATTATTATGAAACATATGCAAATATAAGTAAATAATATTATAGAAATAAAAATTTGAAATGGACCACACGAAATGAGTAAAATGTAGAGAAGACCATAGCATTATTTATCAGATTTTTTAAATGCTTGGACTCTGAGTTGACAAAGATTTTAAAATATTCAACTTGCAGCAGTGAAACCCCCAATAAAGTGATACATGCATACGAACACAAATTTATCAGAACTGATAAACAATGTTCATCTAATATTGGTTATCTTATATGTGGTTTTTGGTGACTATTTAATTGTTTATATCATAAGAAGCAACTCAGGATTACATATAACTGTTTGCATTAGTTTGGTTTTTTTTTACATGTTATATGTTATTCTAAGACCACTAGATTAAAAGAATAAATCATATCAGGAGCTCAGATGAGAAAGGGCGAATAAAATAAATCGATTTTTTTTTTACATAATCCTATTTTCTGATATGTTAAGAACACGGTAATACCACTATCACGTGTATATTCGCCCTTAGTATTTTGTAAATAGCATTGAAATGTATGGAGTGCATAAAACCAGCTGAGAGCTTAGTGCTGTAATAGTGGAGGAGTAAGGGCGAATATACTGCACAGTGCCACACATTGGCATGATCGTTTGCTTAGGTTCGCCCTTTCTCCACTGCGCTTGGTCATAATTATACTTGTCCTGACATGTCTATGAAAAGTTTGGTCAGTATTAGTCGGTATCTCAATATGATTAGTTCATTCTTTCTTACATTGCATACATTATTTCTTTATTCTAATAGTGTCTTATTATAATAGTGCCATTACAACAGTCAGTGTTTTTTTTTTTTTTTTTTTTTTTTTTTTTTAAATGGCAAGTAACAATAGGTCGAAGAAAATGCAGAAAGTTATAGAAAATTTGATTGTTAATAAAAGCAAGAAACTACAAAATTTAAGAAGTATAAAATATTTACTCTGATTTAAGAATTTTTAATGCTAACATTCTTAATTATTTTAAATTCATACGTATCTTAATCATTAATGTTAATTGTTTCTATTTTTATGTTTTAGTTGTCTTCATTTTAATAATTTTCATTTTTTAAAAAAGCATACTTTCAATAATGCATACTAATTATTATTTAATTTTAATTTCAAGTAATACATTAGACTACATTTTTTACACAGTAGTATGTAATTTGCTAAAAATTTTATATTAATACCTAGTGTTAAGTTATCAACATTTTGAATTTTCATTCGATTAATTTAAATTTTAGAATAATCTTAAATTTTTTGTTTTTATATTATTTTTTATTTTACTTATTGTTAATTATTTATAAATATGAATAAAATAATCAGAATCTGTTTTTTAATACTGAAATACATATTTATTCGCCCTTTCTATCCTGAGAGTATTCACAAACTTTAAATGCAATTTCCCAACACCATGATTTTCATATTCACCCTTTCTACTCCTAGCTCCTGATATGTATGGTTAGTTTTTTGTTGTTATAAAATCAATTAGTGTCAAAACTAATTTTAGAGATTAATACAATATTAAAAATACTGTCTGTGAATGTAAGCATGTTACTGGCTATTCTGAATTTTTATTTTTGTGTAATGTAATATGGCATTTGATTTGATATTAATAATAATTGTAACGAGAGTATTAAAATTCATTAAACTGTCTACTCAAAGTGAGTGACAAAAGGGTCTTGAAACAATTTTATTTCTGTTCAATATTGTTAACAAATTTTCATAGATTACATTTAACATTGTGATGGAAATCAGTGTTCATAGTTAACTACAGTTGCTTTATATAAATTAAAAGAATAAACCATATGGTATAACATCTTTTCTTGTGTTATAACTTAGGGAACCCGCAATAATTGGATCTGCCAATTATACAGGCTGCCTTAGTTGTGATGAGCTGAAAATAATCACAACAAATAAAACAATTCTTATAGCAGGATATTAGGAAGGGGAGACTGTTGATTTATGCACTCAGTTTACTCGGTACTCAGATGACATCTCTTTATTACATTTGGTGATTAAGTTCTCTATTGAAAGTTCTCAAACAATATAGTTTACTATATGATTATATATAGATATTACTCCTTTACAAAGGGCCCTCAAAATATGATGTACATCTATTTTATTTATTCTACGGATTCGGGATTGAATATATTAAACGACTAATGGTCACCTTGCCATATACAATATTGAAAATTTAACCATTTGAAGAATGGTTTTTATTAATCTTTTAAAACAACAAAACTTTTAGTTTAAACTTTTACTCTTTTGCTATAACCAGTGTTATTAGATTTTAGACTAAATGTTACATATAATGTCTGTCTTTTAAAGTCTTTAATGTTATTACATTTAAAACAGAAGTTTTAAAGTCTTTAATATGATAAGTTAAATTGTCTTTTGTGGGTTATAATTTTTGTAACTCTTAACCATGGAAGACAAGCCTCCATGTCACCTGTGTGTTTCCTGAAGTTGCTGCAGAATTGGTTCTTCGGTCCGCCGGGTGTTTCCTGAAGGTCTGTCGTTACCTTATCATACTGTGAGGGTGAAGTTCTCGAAGTATGTCAAATCATTCCGGGTGTGGTACACTCATCTCAGGCGACTGTAGTAACTCTTAGTAATTCTTGTAGTTAGAATAAATAAATAGAAAGTTTGTTTCACTGTTATACACTTCACATGATTATAGATTAGTTCAATATCACCTTCTTGTTTGTAATACTGTATAAATTACATAGTTCGTTATTTTATAATAGAGAGAGATGTCATCACCGCACAAATTTACTTATTTAAATAGTCATTGAATCAAGCCTTTCACATTTTATATATATACGTAGCAAAACAACGCTTTACGCTGCTTACGGCGTGAGCGCTCCATTGCAAGTGGCAGAAATAGTTAAGGGGGAGAGTAGTAATCTCAAGACAATAACTAGGCAACATAAAAGTAGTTCCTTGTTTCTAATTTAATTAAAGGACTAAAGTTTGATTAAATTATTAACTATAGATATTCTTAGTTACAGAAGTTATCAAAGTACGTAACAGTGGTTTTATTTAATTATTTAAAAAATAACAAATTTACAATAATACTTAGTTTATTTAGGGGTCAGAAAACAAGTTAATTCTGGTCAGTTCCTGTTTATGCAGGAATAATTAATAAGCTTTACCCTTTCTGTACAATTCCATTCCCTTTTATTTTATTATTAGACTTTATATTAAATATTATTATTATTTAATGATTGCAATAAGATTTAGTTTACAATGTGAGATTTTATTAAGAATTTAAAATTTCTCAGCTTATACATTATCAACTTAATTAATTAACATATTTTTTTATTATTAATGAAATCGTCACATACTCCGCCGCTTAAGCCACAGACTCCGGTTTATTTGTTCAGGAATGTACCGGGAGTATGTTTGGGGATTTCCGTGTGTAATTTCTCTCACCCGTTTTTCTCTGTATGTAATTACGAGTTGCACAAGTCAGTCTCGACTTGCTTATTCTTACTATCTACATATCATACTTTACAGACTAATTCTAATAGTACATAAAATTCACACATTATAAAACATATTGTTAACATTCTAAATTTTCTTAACACTACTACTTATGACTACTACCGGGTTTTTCTTTAGTTGGGAGTTATTCTAGTTATAGAATTACTCATTAAGTAATTTGTTACTTAATTATTTCTCATATTTGCTGTCAGCTGACTTCTTACTTTGCTCTACTTTCGATGAATAGGATTCAAGGTTGATCAGGCCTCGTACCTATTTATACGATTAGCTAGCTAAATGTTACTCAAGTACTCTTTTGCATTTGAGTACCAGACATATACCTTTTTTTTTACATTTATTTAACTTGTACTCTACCATTTCCTTCTTCGTGATAACGTTTTATCTGCGAAATATGTGTCCTTCGTACATATTTTTGAGTAGAGGGTTCGTACAGGGCTACGGTTACTGGAGTTAAATATTTGTGAATTTGATAAGGACCGCACCATCGGTATGATAGCTTGGAAGTGGTCTTATCGATTGCACTGCTCGTAGGGTGTGTTTTACATATAACTAAGTCACCAATTTGGTACTTTACTTCATTATTATTATTATTTCGCTCGTGATATTTCCTTGATTTCGCTAAGTTTGTTCGTAAATTAGCGCGCGCTTCATTCCATATTTTCCTAATATTTTTATCCCTAATTTCAAGGGGTAACAATTCATGTATTTTCCACTTAGTGGATAATGGGTGGTTATGTTTATACTTGAACAATAATTCGAATGGGGTAGACTTATGTCCTTCATGATATGCAGAATTAAAGGCGAACTGGATCCAGGATAGGTTCTGGTCCCAAGAAGTATGGTCGTTAGCATGGTAGGCTATTAAAGCAGATTTTAGGTTTCGCAAATACCTCTCAGCTATATTACCTTGCGGACGATACTCTGTAGTGGTAATGTGGTTTATACCTAGTTTGAAACACATGTTCCTGAATTCCTTGGACTTAAACTGTGGTCCGTTATCCGACACTAGATGGACAGGAATACCGAATTCTTTAAATAATCTATGCTGTAAAATACTTACTGTGGTTGTAGCTAAGGCTCGCCGCATGGGGTACATCCAGACGAATTTGCTAAAAGAGTCTACACAAATTAGTAACATTGTATTTCCTGATTTAGAACGCGGGTAGGGTCCTGAAAAGTCTAAATAAATTTTGGAGAACGGGGTAGCAGGAATCTCTGAAATTAATTGACTTATTTGGCTGTTTCTCGCTGGTTTGCTGAGTGCACACAACTTACACTTTTTTACAAAATTGGCGATCTCACTGTTCATATTTTCCCAGTGATATTCTTTACGAATTCGGTGTATGGTTTTATTTATTCCCATATGTGCTCCAATGGTGGAAGAGTGATAATATTCCATCAGCATAGGTTTAATAATATCAGGGGCGATTATTCGTAGATATTTTCCGTTCGCTATTCTACAACATAATACTCTCCTACTTAATATGTATTTCTCTGACTTATTTCCTTTTTCAAGTTGTTCAATAATTGGACTCAAACGTGGGTCTTGTTGTTGATACTGGGCTAAATCCGTAAATGCAAGAGGAAATTCGGTAATTAAAGTATTAATAATCGGCGTTTCTCTACTCTTGTTTTCGTAAGTATTACTACTAGGCTGGAACATACGTGACAGTGTATCGACAACTACGTTTTGGGTGCCTCTAATATGTTGTACTTTAAATTTAAAACAATTTAATCTTAATACCCATCTTCCGATACTACCTAACTGTTTTGGGTGATTTAGTAGCCAAGATAACGCTTGATTATCTGTTTCTAATAAAAACTCCTTATGTTCTAAAAATGGTTTGAACTTCTCAAAAGCGAAAACTATAGCTAAACATTCTAATTCGTATGCGGAGTATTTCTTTTCTTGCTCAGTCAGGGTGCGAGAAGCGTAACTAATAGGTAACCTTGAGTTATCTACTTCCTGATATATTACTGCACCTAGGGCGACACTAGAACTGTCTGTCTGCACTACAAATGGTTTTGTAAAGTCGGCTAATTGTAGTACGGGGGGGTGATATTATGCTTTCTTTTAATTTCTCGAATGCGGTTTGGTGTTGCTCATTCCATTCAAATTTAATTCCCTTCTTTCTTAAGGTATTTAGCGGTGCTGCAATTTCGGCTAGATGTGGGATATACTTATGGAAATAATTTATCATTCCTAAAAATCGGGCTATTCCTTTCGCATCCCGCGGCGGTAAAAATTCTCTGATTGCACGGGTTCGCTCTGGGTCTATGCCCCAGTTGGCTTTTACGATGTGACCTAAAAATGAGAATTGTGTCACAGCAAAATTTACTTTACTGGGATTTACGGTTAATCCAGCTTTCTCCAATCGGGTTAGTACTTCACGTAGATGATTAAGATGTTGCTCAATTGACTCGCTGTAGATAACAATGTCATCTAAGTAGTGATACACATATTTAAATTTTATGTCATGAAATAACTTCTCTAATAATCTGCTACATACAGAACTACCTTGGGATATACCAAAAGGTACCCTTGTAAATTGGTACAGGTTGAAAGGGACGGCAAATGCGGTAAGACGTTTTGATTCTTCCGAAAGGGGTATCTGATGAAATGCCTGATTTAAATCCATAATGGTAAAGATTTTTGCTTTCGTAAAATAATGAAATGCACTGTGGATGTCGGGAAGTGGTATAGATTCAAATTCTATCCGTTTATTTAGTTGTCTGTAGTCCACAACTAATCTATGTTTGTCGTTACTTTTGGGTACTAAAAACGCGGGTGATGAATAAGATGACGTAGAGGGTTCGATGACTCCTTGTTCTAACAATTTATTAATTTGATTCCTCATTACTTCCATTTTAGGAGGTGATAATTTGTATGGGGCTAAACGTATTACTTTATTGTCGCTCAAATTTATTTTGTACTCTATCAGGTCCGTCAGTCCTAACTTTGGAGTGAGGACGTTGGAGAATTGTTTTATTAAAGTCTGTATGTTCCGTCTATCTTTACTTTCCAGATGACCTAATTCAGATTCGTGATGCTTTATATGTGTAGAAGTGGTGCTAGTACTTTCTCTGTTATTTGCATTATCATGCAAGTTATATTTCCGTGAACGATCGAATCCAAAGTAAAACATCTTATCGTGAATGTTTAGAATTATTCCTGTTTTACTGATAAAATCAGCTCCCAATATTAACTCGGGTCCTAATTCATCGCATACCAACATTGGAAAATACCACGTTAGATTTTTAATTTTTACTTTAAACGTGATGATAAGTTTTATCATTAAGTTTTGCTTATTAGCTGTAGCGCATCTAATATTTACTGATTGACTGCGTTTAACTAAATTGTGTTTAAATAATTTATTGGCTAGCTCTTGACTAATTAAACTCCGCGTTGATCCGGAATCAATTAATCCGAGGGTGGATGTAACACCAAGGTCAACTTGTATATACGGTAATTCACACTTATTGAAATCACATTTACTAATAGAGTTACATTTATCGATAAATTTTCTAACATAGGGGTCTAATTTTCTTTTGTTATTTTTATTATTATTTTGTTTTATTTTGTGGTCTCTCAGGGGTTTACCTGTTTTCACGATGCTGCGGAAGACACAGGGTTTCGGATCTCCCTGCCTTACATGTTTTTTGGATAACGAGTTTTCTGATGGTACTGTTTCCGTTTACAGTTTCTACTGAGGTGTCCAGGTTTTCCGCAGTTATAGCATATATATTCTTTACGCGGGGTCTCACTGGTTTCGTGTCGAGGTGGTGGCTCCTTGGACTTACCATGGCCATGAACATAGGTTGGTCGCCGAAATGGTCGTCATTCTCGTAGACTTCTTGTATCTGAGGATAGGGCTTGCGTTTCCTTTCTATGTGGTGTTGTGGATACCGGTGCATGTCGATGCTGATCTGCATACCACACATTTGAAGAGTACACACTACATTGTTCAAGGTCAGCGAAAGTAAGGGGTCTACTTATTAGTGCCAAACGGGAGCGTTCTTCAGGAGATAAGCCTACCAATATAGTATCGACCAATTGTTTTTCGGTCCAGTCGACTTGTAGTAGACGTGAAGATTCTCTGATGTCTGCGATATAGTGGGCCAGTCTTTCTTGAGCTCTTTGTACTCGAAGTACGGTATTTCTTTTGATCTCCTCATATATTCCCGTAGGGATAAAATATTTGATTATATTTGTATGAAGTTCTTCTACCGGAAGAGTCGAGTTTAATGCTTCTAGCACACGATCTCGTAAAGGTGGTTTACATTTGGGTAAGATGACCTGCTGTATTTGCCAATCGCTCAATTGTTGTAGATCTTTTATTTGCAGTAGATATCTGATAAAAGTCAATAGAGTCGTGATACTTAAGCCATCGGTGTAAGGAATTTCATTAATTATTTTCTCTACTGGGTGGGAAATCTTTCCGTAGAGGTCTACATTAAAATATACGTTAGGTATACTTTTCGAAGAATTTGTGTTTGCATTAGGATTTGTAATCGCATATTTACTAGTGCGAGTATGCTGAACATTTGGCGGTGGGGGTTCTAACATAGTTTGGGTATTTAATTCTCTACTAGGTAATTGTTCATGACTCTGTTGTACCTTCGATACTGTGGGTGATTCGGGGTTCGAGGTGGAGAGAGGGTGTTCTAAAGTAGGGGATTGAACTGGGGAGATATATAATTTTTGTAAGTAGTGCTCAATTTCCTCCATTCTCGATGAGTCTGATTTTCGTCGTAAGTCGTTGATAATTATGGGTAATTGGCTTAATGCCTCATCCGCAAATTTCTGCACATCGGCGGGGATTACGGTGACGTCGGGCCAGCTTAATAAATTATTTAACCGGCGGGTTAAATGTTCTATTCGTTGCGTAACGCGCAAAAATTCCGTAGGTGATTTTTTGTCCTGAAGGTTCTGAGATAATACTATCAGTTCCCTATATTTCGCATAACAGGTTTCTCGTTCGCCGTCATAATCGAGTTCACGCAATCTATCTAACTGCGAGGGTGTCTCTGATCCGGTTTGGCGTAATGATTTTCGTAATTCCGACACGGTTACATTCACGTGTTTTAGACCTCGTAAAAGTGCTTCGTAGCATAGCTCATCTTTTAATAATAGATCAGGATTAAATTCAGCCATTTCCGTAACGTGAGTGGCTATAACTAATTATTCTACTATTTGCATTAAATGCTATACAACGCTTCCTTTTTTTTTTTACACAAAAATATAAAAATATAAATCAATAGTATTCTTACTCCTTTTTCTTTTTACAAATAAACACTTAAAATGTTATGACAACCTTTACCGTTTTACATTGAGAGAGAGAGAGAAATTTCACACAGGCATGAATATGCGTACGACAAAAGGGCGAATCTTCGGTTACTAAACACAGGAAAATACACGCTTCTTATAACAATAGACCACACAAGGAGGGTGACTTATTGTCTAACTCAACTTGGGGGAGACCAACTATAACAGTTTTAAACAATCGGCAACAGGAAACTTACATGTCCGAGTTTGTCGTGAAAAAGACACGTTGATGAATGAGACTTTTAACAAGTACCTACATGGTTTGTTTACATGGGATTATATGTTAATATTAATTTACACATATTATATTTACAAATAAAGTTACCTATACTATATTACTATAATATTAATTATTATTTTTATCCTATTTAAAATTCTGACACATATTTAAATACATGAGTGAATAGATCAACAGCTTGTGTGCGTGGGATATCGGACACAATTACTTCTTTCTTTTCTCTTACACAAAATTAGCAAAATTAGCACAGAGCAGAGCAGAGTGGCGCAATTTATAACATCTTTTCTTGTGTTATAACTTAGGGAACCCGCAATAATTGGATCTGCCAATTATACAGGCTGCCTTAGTTGTGATGAGCTGAAAATAATCACAACAAATAAAACAATTCTTATAGCAGGATATTAGGAAGGGGAGACTGTTGATTTATGCACTCAGTTTACTCGGTACTCAGATGACATCTCTTTATTACATTTGGTGATTAAGTTCTCTATTGAAAGTTCTCAAACAATATAGTTTACTATATGATTATATATAGATATTACTCCTTTGCAAAGGGCCCTCAAAATATGATGTACATCTATTTTATTTATTCTACGGATCCGGGATTGAATATATTAAACGACTAATGGTCACCTTGCCATATACAATATTGAAAATTTAACTATTTGAAGAATGGTTTTTATTAATCTTTTAAAACAACAAAACTTTTAGTTTAAACTTTTACTCTTTTGCTATAACCAGTGTTATTAGATTTTAGACTAAATGTTACATATAATGTCTGTCTTTTAAAGTCTTTAATGTTATTACATTTAAAACAGAAGTTTTAAAGTCTTTAATATGATAAGTTAAATTGTCTTTTGTGGGTTATAATTTTTGTAACTCTTAACCATGGAAGACAAGCCTCCATGTCACCTGTGTGTTTCCTGAAGTTGCTGCAGAATTGGTTCTTCGGTCCGCCGGGTGTTTCCTGAAGGTCTGTCGTTACCTTATCATACTGTGAGGGTGAAGTTCTCGAAGTATGTCAAATCATTCCGGGTGTGGTACACTCATCTCAGGTGACTGTAGTAACTCTTAGTAATTCTTGTAGTTAGAATAAATAAATAGAAAGTTTGTTTCACTGTTATACACTTCACATGATTATAGATTAGTTCAATATCACCTTCTTGTTTGTAATACTGTATAAATTACATAGTTCGTTATTTTATAATAGAGAGAGATGTCATCACCGCACAAATGTACTTATTTAAATAGTCATTGAATCAAGCCTTTCACATTTTATATATATACGTAGCGAAACAACGCTTTACGCTGCTTATGGCGTGAGCGCTCCATTGCAAGTGGCAGAAATAGTTAAGGGGGAGAGTAGTAATCTCAAGACAATAACTAGGCAACATAAAAGTAGTTCCTTGTTTCTAATTTAATTAAAGGACTAAAGTTTGATTAAATTATTAACTACAGATATTCTTAGTTACAGAAGTTATCAAAGTACGTAACAGTGGTTTTATTTAATTATTTAAAAAATAACAAATTTACAATAATACTTAGTTTATTTAGGGGTCAGAAAACAAGTTAATTCTGGTCAGTTCCTGTTTATGCAGGAATAATTAATAAGCTTTACCCTTTCTGTACAATTCCATTCCCTTTTATTTTATTATTAGACTTTATATTAAATATTATTATTGTTTAATGATTGCAATAAGATTTAGTTTACAATGTGAGATTTTATTAAGAATTTAAAATTTCTCAGCTTATACATTATCAACTTAATTAATTAACATATTTTTTTATTATTAATGAAATTGTCACAATGGTTGTTTACTTTTTTTTTTTTTTAAAACCAATTAGTGTTAAAACTAATTGTTCAAAGGACGTTGTTTCATATGTTTGAATTTTTAATTTGTGTGTAATTTATTATATTTGACTGAATATTTATAATATTTATGTGAGTGACAGAAATAATTTATTAAAATCATTAAACTCTGTATTCAAAGTGAATGACAGACAACACTGAAACCAGTTTGTCTTTTTAGCAATTTGTCATAAACTGCTTTTAATATTATGATGAAAATTTTGTTCATAATCAGAAAGTGATTGTTGAATTTATAATTGATAAATAAAACTTATGAAATAAATGAGGAAAGCCGTTTTTTCTATTCTTGATTGTGTACTTTGATTACAATCGTAATATAATTTCAACAAGAATACAACAGACTGGATAATTTTTATTGCATACCATTTTAATAATGTGTGTGTGTGTGTGTGTGTGTGTGCGTGTGTGCGTGCATGCATGCAGCAATAATATAACAGATTAAATAAAATGGTGAGCCCCTACTATATAGTCACACCAACGGCATGTACAATTAAAGGATACAAATTCTGCCATTGTGGCAGAATTTGAATACATTCAAATTGTTCATATGGAGAAATGCACATATGGCCTAAAAAACTGGTGTCATTTTGATGTATGTTATTGCAATTCATCATGTGTGGATTCAAAATTCAAAATAAAATATATATGCAATTTATTATACCAGTCAGAAGCAACATTGGCAATTATGACAGAACAGTCGATTAAACTAGCATTTGCAAACCAGGTCCAAATGTGTGTTAGTGAAATGACCATTAAGATAATAACCGTTAGAAAGTTTAATGCTAGTTTAAAAATGGTCCATTCAGAAGGATATTAACATATAGTCCTGAAATGGAGCATTATTTACCCTATAGAAAATTCACAAAATTGTAGACATCAATAACAAGTTTTATATTGTCTCCATTTTGCATTCGAAGTTGTCAATGAAAGTTTGTTGTGAAATAAATATTAGATATGAGAATGAATTTCTAATTTTTGTTTAACTTTTTCAAAATTATAATTTACATAAATATATATATGGTGGTACATACATGTGTGTGTGTGTGTGTAAAACATACATTATTTATTATACTATAATACTTTGACTAATTTACCTCAAGATATATTTTTTCCTTTAGGGACATGTTTCGGGAGATCCTGTTCTCCCATCTTCAGCCTTCGCCATCTTGCTTCTGGTGCAGTATTTATGTGTTAGCTTCTGGATGTTATTAAGGTGGTTTGTTGGTCTTTGGTCCTTCAATGTTGCATTATTGTGTGTGGTTGTGGTATCTGTTTTTGTATTTTGTGTATTTTCGATGTTGAGTGCTTTGAATATTGTGTCATGTTTTGTATTGATTTGTATTTGTTCTGGTATTAATTTGTTTTGTGTTTTATGTTTGTAAATCTGTAAATTTTCCCAAATGTTCATTATGGTGCCTTTGTGTGGTATATGTTTTATTAGTGTTACATTGGTTATGTCTGGGAATTCATGTCCTGTGTTTATTGCATGTGTGGCTAAATTGGATTTATATATATTTGGTTTTTTGTATGCATTTAGGTGTTCAAAATAACGTTTTTTCAGTTGTTTTTTTGTTTGTCCTATATAACATTTATTGCAATCTTGGCATTCAATTTTGTATATACCGTTGGTTGTTGTATTATCTTTGTTGTGTGAGCTATTTAGATTTTGTAATTTATTTTTATTAGATTTCGTTGTCCATGACGTGTCCGTTACTTAACTAAAAATCACTATAATATTGACGACTCGGAACACTAAGTTTTTTATAAGTAAAAACGTAAAGTTTTACCTTACAGCCTAAACCGGCTTTCACCTATAGAAGCCTTCTATAGAAGGCTTCACACCACTACAGAATCTACCTTCGCAAACCACCTCATTGAAGCAAACCACACATATAAAAACATCGACAATAACATGAACATACTACACGTACACACAAAAGGCCGAAAACTAGACACTCTAGAACAATTAGAAATATACAAACACACAAAAACAAATAAAAACGACATCCTAAACGAACAGAAACAATTCAAATCGCACGCATTATTCGAACACATCACACCACACACACACAGCTTCAATCTTTCGAAACACTATCTCGTTGCCAACAACAAGACGAGCAGCGCTACTAACGACAGCCTCTGATGAAGCCTTCTATAGGTGAAAGCCGGTTTAGGCTGTAAGGTAAAACTTTACGTTTTTACTTATAAAAAACTTAGTGTTCCGAGTCGTCAATATTATAGTGATATTTATTTTTATTAGTTTTGTATGCTATTTTTATATCTGTGTTTTTAAATAGTTTTGTTAGTTTTGTCATTTTATTATTTATATATGTGAATGTGGCCCATTTTTTGTTGTTGTTATTATTTATGTGTTGTTCAGTTTGATTAATTCTTAATTGTTCAGTTTTTATTTTGTATTTGATTTTATTTTCTATTTTGATCATAGTATTTTTATTGTATCCATTTGCATAACCAATTTGGTATATTATATTTCTTTCTTTGTCAGTTTCTTGTTTGTTTAGGGGTATTTTGTACATTCTGTTAAATAACGAATGAAATGCTGCCATTTTATGTTGTGGTGGGTGGTCAGAATGGTTAGGTATAATGATGTTAGTGGAAGTTGGTTTTCTATATATTGCATATTGTATGTGTTTGTTGTATCTTGTGATGGTTATGTCTAAATAGTTGATTTTGTTATGTTTTTCTTTTTCTTCTGTGAATTGTATTTTGGGATGTATGTTATTGATTTGTTTCAGTATGTTCTCTGCATTTGTGTTTTTGTTATTTGATACATATAGTCCATCATCTACATATCTTATCCATATGCCATCTGGGTCATGTGTTTTTATGATATTTTGTATTTTGGTGTCTATATGTTGTAGGAGTATTTCTGCTATTATGCTTGATAATGGTGATCCCATTGCTAAACCTTCTTTCTGTTGATAAATTTTGCTATTAAATTCAAAGTAATTTTGTTTTAGTATTAGTTGGAGACTATTTTTTATTTCGGTTGTATATTGTTTGTTTTCATTTTGTTCTATAAGTTTGTTTATTATTATGTCAATTGTTTCTTCTACTGGGATATTAGTGTACATGTTTGTTATGTCATATGATGTGAAAAATGTATTTTCATTTATATTTATTATTTTTAGTTTGTCTATTAATTCGTATGTATTTTTTATGTTATGATGGTTATTTGTTAGATGGTTATTTTTTAGTTTTTGTGCTATTATTCTTGCTATTTTGTATGTAGGAGCTTTTTTGAAATTGATTAATGGACGTATTGGGTTGTTTAATTTGTGTATTTTTATTAGGCTATTCATTTTAGGTGGTTCTGGATTATTGTTTATATATATGTCTATGTTTTTATTGTTGAAAATGTTTTTATTTGTTTTTATTAGTTTTATTGTTTGTTTAAGATATTTTTCTGTTGGGTTTTTATCTAGTTGTACGCATTTATTATTGTTGATGAAGTCTTCGGTTTTTTTGATGTAGTCTGTTTTATTAATGATTACTGTTGCTTGACTTTTGTCTGCTTTAGTTATTATTAAATTATTGTTCTTTACTTTATTTTTAATTTCTTTTATTGTTTTATTGTTTTTCTTTTGCTTATCTTTGTTTTTCATTTCGCCAGTGATTATTTTTTTAATTATATGTGTTGCTTCTGTTCTTTTTTCTTCTTGTATATTGTCTTTTATTAGGTTAATGGCAAATTCTGTTTCTACTATTAAATTTTCTAGATTTTTGTTTGCATTTTGGGTTATGTTAGTTTTTGACATATTGTTTAAATATTCTGTTTCTTTTTTGTTAAATTCTGTATTGCTGAGGTTAATGGTTCGAGGGTAAAATGTGTGTTTATTTTTGTTTTTTTGTTCTTGATTTTTGTTTTGTTGTTTTAATGTGTTAAGTTTTTTGTTGATTGTATAAGTCTTTTTGTTTTTCTCAAATCTTATTTTATTTTCTATGTTATTGTATTTATTATTCCAAGTGATTGGATGTAATAAACTTGTTAGCTCTAAGTGTAGTTTGTATATGTCTAGTGTTATGCTATTTTTCTTACTGTATAATTGATTAATTTCATTTTGTATCCATAGCCTTTGTGCCTGTTTTATAGTTTTTTGTGCAGTCATATTTTTGTTGTTTGTGTTTATGTTGATGTATTTAGGTGTTAATTTATGTTTTTGGCATTGTCTATTGAAGTATATGTTTATGTTTGTGTTCATTAGTTGTTTTTTTCGTGTTTGAAATTTGTTTAACAATTTGGTAATGTGGTTATATGGAATTGTGGTTATGTTGTTTGTGTACATGTTAATGTATATTTATGTGAGAGATGATTTGTTATCCATTATTTGGTAGTTGATTTCACTTATTTGCTATTCACTTCACTATTTTTTTTTTCTCCACTATACACTTTTGTTTTTGCTTTGTTTTATAACCTCACTTTTCGTTTTTTCACTGTAGGCTTATTTACCTTGTATGGTTATATTATTTCAATCACTTTCTGCTACAGTCCGTTTCTTGATGTATATAATACTATAATACTTTGACTAATTTACCTCAAGATATATTTTTTCCTTTAGGGACATGTTTCGGGAGATCCTGTTCTCCCATCTTCAGCCTTCGCCATCTTGCTTCTGGTGCAGTATTTATGTGTTAGCTTCTGGATGTTATTAAGGTGGTTTGTTGGTCTTTGGTCCTTCAATGTTGCATTATTGTGTGTGGTTGCGGTATCTGTTTTTGTATTTTGTGTATTTTCGATGTTGAGTGCTTTGAATATTGTGTCATGTTTTGTATTGATTTGTATTTGTTCTGGTATTAATTTGTTTTGTGTTTTATGTTTGTAAATCTGTAAATTTTCCCAAATGTTCATTATGGTGCCTTTGTGTGGTATATGTTTTATTAGTGTTACATTGGTTATGTCTGGGAATTCATGTCCTGTGTTTATTGCATGTGTGGCTAAATTGGATTTATATATATTTGGTTTTTTGTATGCATTTAGGTGTTCAAAATAATGTTTTTTCAGTTGTTTTTTTGTTTGTCCTATATAACATTTATTGCAATCTTGGCATTCAATTTTGTATATACCGTTGGTTGTTGTATTATCTTTGTTGTGTGAGCTATTTAGATTTTGTAATTTATTTTTATTAGTTTTGTATGCTATTTTTATATCTGTGTTTTTAAATAGTTTTGTTAGTTTTGTCATTTTATTATTTATATATGTGAATGTGGCCCATTTTTTGTTGTTGTTATTATTTATGTGTTGTTCAGTTTGATTAATTATTAATTGTTCAGTTTTTATTTTGTATTTGATTTTATTTTCTATTTTGATCATAGTATTTTTATTGTATCCATTTGCATAACCAATTTGGTATATTATATTTCTTTCTTTGTCAGTTTCTTGTTTGTTTAGGGGTATTTTGTACATTCTGTTAAATAACGAATGAAATGCTGCCATTTTATGTTGTGGTGGGTGGTCAGAATGGTTAGGTATAATGATGTTAGGTATAACATCTCCAACTAATACTAAAACAAAATTACTTTGAATTTAATAGCAAAATTTATCAACAGAAAGAAGGTTTAGCAATGGGATCACCATTATCAAGCATAATAGCAGAAATACTCCTACAACATATAGACACCAAAATACAAAATATCATAAAAACACATGACCCAGATGGCATATGGATAAGATATGTAGATGATGGACTATATGTATCAAATAACAAAAACACAAATGCAGAGAACATACTGAAACAAATCAATAACATACATCCCAAAATACAATTCACTGAAGAAAAAGAAAAACATAACAAAATCAACTATTTAGACATAACCATCACAAGATACAACAAACACATACAATATGCAATATATAGAAAACCAACTTCCACTAACATCATTATACCTAACCATTCTGACCACCCACCACAACATAAAATGGCAGCATTTCATTCGTTATTTAACAGAATGTACAAAATACCCCTAAACAAACAAGAAACTGACAAAGAAAGAAATATAATATACCAAATTGGTTATGCAAATGGATACAATAAAAATACTATGATCAAAATAGAAAATAAAATCAAATACAAAATAAAAACTGAACAATTAAGAATTAATCAAACTGAACAACACATAAATAATAACAACAACAAAAAATGGGCCACATTCACATATATAAATAATAAAATGACAAAACTAACAAAACTATTTAAAAACACAGATATAAAAATAGCATACAAAACTAATAAAAATAAATTACAAAATCTAAATAGCTCACACAACAAAGATAATACAACAACCAACGGTATATACAAAATTGAATGCCAAGATTGCAATAAATGTTATATAGGACAAACAAAAAAACAACTGAAAAAACGTTATTTTGAACACCTAAATGCATACAAAAAACCAAATATATATAAATCCAATTTAGCCACACATGCAATAAACACAGGACATGAATTCCCAGACATAACCAATGTAACACTAATAAAACATGTACCACACAAAGGCACCATAATGAACATTTGGGAAAATTTACAGATTTACAAACATAAAACACAAAACAAATTAATACCAGAACAAATACAAATCAATACAAAACATGACACAATATTCAAAGCACTCAACATCGAAAATACACAAAATACAAAAACAGATACCACAACCACACACAATAATGCAACATTGAAGGACCAAAGACCAACAAACCACCTTAATAACATCCAGAAGCTAACACATAAATACTGCACCAGAAGCAAGATGGCGAAGGCTGAAAATGGGAGAACAGGATCTCCCGAAACATGTCCCTAAAGGAAAAAATATATCTTGAGGTAAATTAGTCAAAGTATTATAGTATTATAAACATCAAGAAACGGACTGTAGCAGAAAGTGATTGAAATTATTTATTATATATATATGTTTTATATTTTTATAAAGAGGAATTAATCTTTTTGTTTTTACAGTGTTTCAACAGTTTTAAATTACTGTCATATTTATAAATATAATGTATAAATAAAGAGTTGAATAAATTTGAAATCTATTTATAAATTATAAAATATAATTTTTTATTAATTTGAATAGCAAGAATAATGTGAGTAATCACACACACACACACACACACACACACACACACACACACACACACACACACACACACACACATTTATACATTTATTTTAAGAATATAAATATGCATAATTTACGCACTGAAAGCGCAGTTTCCATTTTTAATACCTTGGAAATGTGACGTATTGGGTTTTGTAAATTTATTGAATCTATCTCGTTTTTTGTAAATAAACGTCATCTGATGACAGGGAGAGGGGAAGTGCACTTATAATTCCATTATTTTTCTTAAAGCAAAGAATGCTGTACCGTCAGCAAAACATTTTAATTTTTGTCGAACAATTCAGTAGGAACGTAATTATTCTTTCTTTCTCATCTTTGGAACTACATCTATTCGTACAATTAAATGCAACACACGGCCGCACCATTCTAATTGATTAATTACTGCAATAATATCAAATTAAAATACACACTTTACATTCTGTCGCTAATACTTTGGCGGAAAAAGAGGCATTCAACTTAAGCCGCGTCGCGACAGTGCCGCTTACGCACCAACACTGCTTACAGCGCGCAACACTGATTCATGAAATCTCGTATAGGTAGCGCACAAGGGGACTACGAAACCAAGCGAAATACAAAATGAATTCGCTCCTTCGCCTATTCAACCCGCAAGACGTATTTATTGAAAATAAATAAATTTATTTGTGGTTTCCGCGCTTTAGTAGAGCTATGTAACAGACATAAATTCGATGCAATATACACATTTGGTGGCGTATAAAATATAGGCTCCTTAACTCAACATCAATCCTTTTAAGTAAAATGTCTCTGTACAGGTCATAGAGCCCCCAGGTTAAGACTAAAAGACTAAAGTGTTGGCTACACTCACAGAGTACGAATATATACGCTGATGGTGTTATATGCGGATGGTATTGCTTTTGATTGTGTTTTTAGTGACGAAGCAAGTTTTTGAATTACAAGAGAAAGGTAGTACTTTGTGTAACAAAACATATGAAAGGAGTTCGTTGGTGCATATAGAAATATAAATGATGGTAAAAAACTAATATCGTTTACAATTATGTAACTTTTAGGTTATGGTGTGTGTGAGCAGTAACTTTTAGCATGTAATTTACACTCACGCTACAGGCTTCAGTAATAACATAATAATTGGGAAGTTACTTATGGAACATCAATTATGAACTGATAAATGTATACGCGGGCGCGCTAACGGAGTAAAGGGGGGAGAGAATGAGACAAACAGCTGGACAAAAGGTGCGATGTGGTTTAATTTTGAGATAGGGAATGCTACTAAGTTTTGTGTAATTTAACCCTTGTGTTGTGTGTGTTTGGACATATGCGTTCGCCCTTTTGTGTGTAGGGTATGCATGTTGTATTTTTAACTTATCGAAGGTATGTATAGAAATAATTGTATAAGATGTAATTTAATGAAATTATATTTTGAATGTGATTTATTTTAAAATTTGTGTTTGTATATCAGTTGTTATGAGTTTTCCACATACGAGGTACGGTGAAAAGTTCCGGTCCTGAATAAGAAAACGGTAAACCACACTTTTTTGGATTAATTTTTATTTAGTTCTCAACACTATCTGTGTTTAACTCTATACACTTTTTCCAATACTGTACCAAAGCGGTTATGCCAGAATGATAAGGCGATTTGTCGAGGTACTCGAAGTAACCATTTACATACAGCATCACTGACTTGATTGCCGTCAGTAAATCTTTGTCCAGCGAGCCATTTTTTGAGGTTAGGAAAGAGGCAGAAGTCACACAGACACACACACACAAACACGCCCAAATATGTGGTTAGCTGTGAATGAATAAAGTATACTTGTGATTTAATATGTCATTTATATCATAATCACCACCATCAGTTTATCTGGCTACTCCTGAGATGAATACCTCCTCGGTAATTTTACAGTGATTTCTTACCACAGCAAATCCTATTGAGCTCACTTTACCAAGTACTTAGTTGCAATCTCTTGGCTTTCAATTGAACAGTGTCATGAAATTCAGCCATCTCACCTCCTGGTCACACCCATTTTATTTTATTAATTCTAAAATAATTGATTTGGTTGTATCTGTAATCTACCGGGTGGCCTATAAGTCAGTTGGCACTAGCAGTATGTAGACATTCAGTTGACTAGCATAGTAGTTACTTGACTTGACTAGAGCAGTAGTTCCATAATTCAGTTGAGATTTGAGGTTATGAGGTTAGGTTGATGTTGATGTGTATGCTGTTGTTAGCGCTTGTTTATTGTTCTTGTTGTTTGCGAGACAATGAATAGAAAACTATCTACAGAGCAGCGTGTTTTTGTACTGGAGATGTGGTGGAAACAGGACCATAATTACAGTGATGTTGTTGAGTTATTTGCGGAACGTTTTCCAAACATTGCACCTACATCTAGAGAAGGTATTCGTAAACTGAATAAGAGATTTGAACAGACTGGAATGGTAGCGGAACTTCCTCGATCAGGTAGGCCAAAAACAGTTACAACAGAAGAGAATTTAAATATCGTTGCACAATGTTTTGTGCAGTCACCAAAGAAATCAACATGAAAAGCGTCCAATGAGTATGGAATACCTCGAACAAGCCTGCAAAGGATGCAGAAAACGTTGAAGTTGAGACCATATAAGCCCACTTTACTCCAAGGCCTAAATGAAGAGGATCCTGATAGGCATACAGAATTCTGCGAATGGTACGCAATACGACAAGAAGCCGATCCACAATTTTACAAAACCATTCTTTGGAGTGACGAGGTTACTTTTAAGCTGAATGGTACAGTGAATAGGCACAACTGTGTTTACTGGGATACTGCGAATCCACATGTGGTGATAGAGACAGAGTTAAACGCTCCTGGTGTTTGTTGTTTGGGCAGGGATCTTTGCCGGTGGGATCATCGGACCCTACTTTTTTAATGGTACAGTGAATGCTGAAAGTTACCTACAAATGCTTCACGAAGTGTTGATGGAACTAGAAAACAGTCCACTTTTTGAACACCTGCAGCCAATTCGAGAAAAGTTAATGGCAACAAGATGGGGCACCCCCTCACTATGGACTGATTGTGAGAGACTTTGAATGCAACGTTCGATGAATGGATTGGCAGACGGGGTCGTGTTGAATGGCCTCCACATTCTCCTGATCTTACCCCGATGGACTTCTCGGTCTCGGGTATACTAAAAAATGCAGTGTACTCTGTGAAGATTCGTGATGTGGAACAATTGAAGGAAGGCATTCAATCTGAATTTGAACACCTACAGTCCCTGAATATTTCGGACCTAATTTGTGCTTCAGTGCTTCGAAGATGTGAAATTTGCATAGAAAAGGATGGAGGCAACTTTGAGCATTTCTTATAGGTCATGAGAACTATGCTGCTATTAACTATCTGTATGTGTTATCTATCTGTATCCCTGCTCTACCTCTACAATAAAAGTGCTATTTGCAATTTTGCCAACTGACTTATGGGCCACCCTTTATTATAATTATTTGTGTATCCATTTAATTCTTATAAAAAGTGGTAATCACTATTTCAGTATAGAAGTTTATTTCTACTAGTAATTTTATACAAACCACTATGTTGTCTTTGGTATTGACAAGCGCTTTCGGCAGTCAAGCCATCTTCAGGTCATTTACCAAGATTAGTATTTTTAAATTTTGGTAGATGACCTGAAGATGGCTTGACTGCTGAAAGCGCTCGTCAATACCAAAGACAACATAGTGGTTTGTATAAAATTACTAGAAGAAATATTTGAGACCACTAACACTCCAATACAACAATAAATTATAGAAGTTTAATCTTTAAGGTACATTTCAGTTTAAATAAAAACAAGAAACTATGGACTACTACGTCTGTCAAATTTTTCAAAACACTACATTTCTACTCTGACAGATTGGGAGTCATCTTCAGGTAGATAAAAGCTGCATATATAAACAGCAAAACAGTAATGTTAAAAACAGAAAACTGCAAACATAACAGGTTAATTGTGTTTTGTTTAATATAAGCTCCAGATTGACTGTTTTAAGTAGTGGAAATACAATGTTGCTGCATTGTACAATACTACCATGTGTTCCACTGCAGGCAGTTTGCAGCAGTATAGTGGCACAGCATACTTTATATGTTCCAGCATACTTTACAACAGATGTGTTAGTGTGTAACAGATTTGAAATGAAAAATAATATGATGAAAATATTTTTGTTCTTTTGTTGCCCTAGCTAATCTGAACAAATTGTCAGAGTCAGACTCTGGGACATTTTGGAGAATGAATTGTTTTTCAAGAAAATATAAAAGGTGTAGGAAAAGAAAGTGTATTGAGTTATAAAAGTATAGAAATTATAAGTTTTAAGGAATGGAAATATCATAAATAGAAACAAAACAATATTTTAATTATTTGTAATGTAAACTATATATAAAACAGATAACTGAAAATATAATGAATTCATTGTCTGTTGGGTGAACTGAAAATGTAATGAATTCATTATCTGTTGGGTGCTTTGAGGAATTTTTGTTGTTTGGTTTCCTTGTCACATAAAAGGTGACATTAGTAATTTTTGTGTACTGATAATTATTAAGAATGTAATAATGCAGTACTAAAACATAATACAAAGAATAAAATAAAAATAAACCACTAAGGAATCCAAAATGCAGTGTGTTGTATAATTGAAAGCAGGTGTGTTCACTGATATAGGTTGGCAACATTTATTTGTTGTATGGGAAGGGTGTCTTAAATATCAGCTGTGAATGGCAAAATGAAAGTGCACCAAATTAATACAGTCAATAAATGTGGGTATGAATCATCATGCATAGGTCAAGTTTTATTTGCATTTGTTCCTTCATTGTTAAATGTTGAATGTTTATGTTTGAACACCACTATATTCTTTTCTACTTTGCCAGGTTAGATTTTGGCATTTTATACAATTCCTAGGAAGTGTGGAAACATTATCAGTTTCATACTTTGCCATCAGATTTTAGGCATTCTACATAATACCTAGATATATTCTATACAATGCTATAGGTTTCATATATTGTTGATAATATGTATATGCTACTGAGTTTATAGTGGAGCTGTGTTGTATGAGCCAGTTTGTATGTGTCTCGTATACAGTTGAAAAACAGTTTTGATTCAAACAGGAAACATGTAAGCTGATAAGCTGAATTGATACTTAATTTCAGTAATAGAAATTGTGTGTGTGTGTGTGTGTGTGTGTGTGTGTGTGTGTGTGTGTGTGTGTGTGTGTGTGTGTGTGTGTGTGTGTGTGTGTGTGTGTGTGTGTGTGTGTGCTCGTCCATTATATGAATTATTCTGTGTTTATGGAAAATATCCCTCTTGTTGTGTCTCTAGCTTAACTATTTCCTGTGGAAAATAGGCAATGCATCATGATTCTACCCAAACCCATAAATCAGCTTATCACTCAAAAACTCTTATCCAGTCCCTTGTGTATCCATCATTTTGAAACTCTTTGAGTGTTACATGAATATCTGAATTACCCTGTTGAATGATGATTACAGCTACAGTGGAGAAATATGGCTTTTGTAAGAAGCACTTGACCTATTTTCAACAGGTCCATGTCATAACACAGTTCTCTGATGCTGCAAACCACAGCTTACTGACATCCTCTTGGATATCAATAAAGCCTTTGACTGTGTCTGGCAGAATGGTCTACTCTATAAATGGGCACATACCCCACTCCAAGCATCTTCTGTGAGACTGGTCTTGTTGTATGTCTGCAGATGGACTTTCTAGTCAAGAGGCTGGACTTTCATATAGACAACCCAGTATTTGGAACCATGGCCCTGTTGTCTACTTGGCATACATGAACAATCTGTGCTTTCATAATGGAGTCACTCTTTCCATGTGTGCATATGATCACTGTCGCTCACAAAACTTCGGTTATGGTAGCCAAGTGATCCAATACCAAGTCAACCTACTATCACCCTGGCTGGGATTGTAGTGCGTTGTTATCAGTGCAGAAAAATCAAAGGAAATCAAGGTCATGTGCAAACAAACTGCATGCCAGCCTATAACTCTTACTTTATGGGAAACAAATCACCTGTAAAAAGTTGAAGTATTTTGTAATGGCTATAGACAGTCACTGAGCTTCACAGAACATGTTCATACAAAACTCTGACAAGTCCATGTTTTCCTCTAATGTGGCACAGGAGTCTCACTCCACACAGACAGATCTCACTCTGTATCTTCTGCTGCTACATTCATTATCTGTATACATAGCCCCTCTATAAGAAATCTGCTACTCCCCTCTGCAAGTAAGAAATATAAGGTGGAAGAGTTCCAGAACAGTACGACCCAAATCCTCACACTGGTTTGTCAGTAACCAAGTGATCAGGACAGGCGTCCTTGTGCCAATAGTGGAAGAATTTGTTTTCAGATTATCTCTGAACCTTTTTTTCCACATGACAAAACTCCTACCCACACCTACATGATTCAACAGGGATGGAAGTTGTCCCCTGTCATATTGTGAAAAGACAGTGAACTCTGCTGGATAACCCCTCATAGTTTCCTACTTAGGACCATTTTCCTGAAGGAACCACTATCACGTCAAGCTGCCAAACAAATACAATGAACAAAACTCCCTTGAATGGTGGTCCTAGCTATATGGCCATTGAGTGTTGTGCCTAGCCTTCTTTTATGAGGCACCTGCCCCTGGGACAAAAAAACAGGTGAAGTGATCACTGTGTAAGTGGTCAATGAAACTGTGGTGGCAGCCAGTGTTCATGACCCAACTGTAAAACAGACCAGGAGCTACTGTCACAGTTACTCTGGCTATCCTGTGTTTGTAGAATAAACTATAAAGAGTGTAAACTCGCTTGCTGAGATGTTCACCATACTGACCACAGATCATAAGGAGTATTCCACTCCTTGTCACAAATACCCATGAATACCCTAATGATCTTGCAGAGAATTAAGATGCTTGCAGTCATCAGAGAAGTCACTCCAGGTACTGCTGCCACGTAGAGGTGTTGACTTCATCCTCTCACCATCTACAACAGGTTTGGTTATACATCAGCTGTTGCAATTGGTGTCGACATTTCCTGTTTTAACTGATTACTGCATAAAAAGTCATTGATTTCATATGATTGAAGTTTGATCTTATGCATATGTATAATTTTGCGTAAATAAATACAAATATTGCAACCTGTAATCACCTTAAGGTCACGTAATGAACATGTGAGTGAGATTTGGGGTCTTATTCACTTAACATATTTAAAGAGGCTGTTTGGTAGTTCCAAAATGTTTGCTTTGTAATTACAAAGTTGTGATTTTTAGTGACACATTTTAAAGTAAGTAGTCTTAGGTAATAATTTCTTCTATTTTCATTAGTTAATACAACAAAATGTTATATTATCAAATATTATGTCCCATTTATTATTTTGAAATAATTTTCTTCTATATCTAATTCTCATTTTGATTGATGTTTCGCTAATTTATATTTAATTTATGACTCCTTATTTACTTTTTCTTAAATGTATACTTTTTTTGTACACTGATTTTCATAAGTTAACTCTTGTTGATGTATATGTTAGAAATATTAATTCACATATCGCTCATCAAATTTGTATAATATCTGTATTATAATTTGATTTACTTGTAGTTTATTACTTAAAAAATTGTATTTTTAAAAATGTTTTTTGAGATTCATCTTTTTCTTTTTTATTCTAATACAGCAACTTTCAATACAAATTTTACTTCATTTTTAATTGTTATGTACATTTATTAAATCTGTAACAGAACAGTCATAGTGCTTGTGATTCTGTTATCTGTTACATCGAGCACAAAGTAGAAACACTCATAAAAGAAAAATAAACCTTTTGTATTTATTTTAGAAGTCATTGCTGTGCAAGAGAGTGATTTACCAAGACGAACATCTTTTTACTCATTGTTAGCTAGGTTAAGTTTCTAGCTCTTGATGAAAATTATTCTGTATTTCATAGTTGAATGTTTAGACTTGTGAAGGGGTTAGAAATTGCAGTGTCAAGTTCACACGTGCAAAATGTTAAGGAATGCTGACTTTGTTTTGGCCTGGGATGGAAGTAAAAGCAGTTGTGGTAACCAAGTAACATATTCCTCTGACAGACTATAATTAGTTATATAATTCTTTATCTCCTTCTATTGATTATTCATGGATGCAACTACTTTTTTCTAAAGTTGTCGTGGTAGTCAATATTATGTGACGTTCAACACTTCAAATTATAGTTGTTAATTTTATAATCTGGTATAATATAGCATGGCATACTGAGCTATGTATCCTCGGTCGCTGAACATAATCTAAGATCACATCTGATGCCTGTTTGGTATATATCATGAGTTCTGTAGGAGTTTATTGGCAAACCTGATCATATCAATGACATAGTTAGCTGCTGAGTCCCATGATTGGAGTCCTTATGTCCATGAACAGAAATTATTTTCTCTATTCTGCCATAAACAACTTTATAATTAATGCTGTCTCTCTGTGTCTTTTCTTTCTTCCACTTCCTGGCAATGGCTTTAAAATCCAGATTGTACTCTGGTCATTTTGTTTTGATCCATTGTTGTTATTTTTATAGTTATTTTATAAAATTATTGTTGTTGTTTTATAATGTGCTATAATATAGCATGCCATTTTAGTTAATTCTGTAACAGGGATTAATGACAGATTGGATATTGTCTAATGCAATAATCCATTACTACTTATTATGGAGCACTGATAGTCCTGTTTTGTGACTGGCAAAGTCTAGTGGGTGTATCAGAGGGTTAAGCATTTTCAGGCTTCACATTTCATTATTGGCTTTCGAGGTGTCAGGGTGTGCACTTACTTAGTGTACTGAGCTAGGTAGCCTCAGTCACTGAACATAATCTAAGATCACATCTGATGCCTGTTTAGTATATACCATGAGTTCTGTAGGAGTTTATTGGCAATCCTGATCATATCAATGACATAGCTGTTGAGTCCCATTAATGGGGTCCTTATGTCCATGACATTCAACACGAACAGAAATTATTTTCTATATTCTGTCATATCTGTCATAAATAACTTTAAAATAATGCTCTCTCTCTCTCTCTCTCTCTCTCTCTCTCTCTCTCTCTCTCTCTCTCTCTCTCTCTCTCTCTCTCTCTCTCTCTCTCTCTCTCTAAATTTTTTGTTGTTTCTAGTCCTTTGTGCTGTTTGTAATCCTGTATTGCCCCTCTAGTTCTTCTGTGATTCTAGTATTTTATCTCTGGTCTTCTTTCTCTTTTAGTTTTTCAGTATTCTTGATCTGGTGTGGGTTGAAGTCCCTGCCACACATTAGCATATTACATTAATATTAACTTGTCGGTTGGTTAACAGACTTGTGTCCTACATTGTTCAGTATATTTACAGGAATTTCGTGCACTAAAAAATGATAGGCTATTACGGGCAGCATTTGGAGAGGAAGTAGACAGGGTGCCCATTTGGGTTATGCGACAAGCAGGACGGTACTTGCCAGGTCAGTAGCCCTAAGTTGTACATACAGTAAGTGAAATGAGGTGTGAGTAACTTATATAACTTTGTACCAGCATTATGGACGGATATGATTTTCTTACAGATACAAGCATTATGAACTTTGTACAAAGTATAAACACAGATATATGTATAAAATATAGCTGTAACTTTGAAAAATTATAGATATAAATGGTGTGGTGAGAACAATAGTTTGAATTATTGTAATTGTCATTATAAAAAATGGAACTCTTTCTAAAAGAGAGATCAGATTAATTGTTGGATTTAGTGGAATTTTAGTTGTTTGTATTTAGGAGTAGTTATTTATATATTTTATATTGGTATAATTATTTGAGTTGCAATGATTAGGGATGGGTTGATAGATTTAAAAATACAGTTGTATAGTAGCAATTTAGTTGATTGTTTTTCAACTAAAATTTATAAAACCATGCAGTTTCATTAATTAATAAAAATAATAAGGTATCTTGATTTCTATTAAAATAACAACCATTAGTTTTGTAGTTTATGTAGTTAGTTTGCATATAACTTTTAATAATTTTTTTTTGTATATGATCAAGAATTCCGTGAAATGAGAGAAAAATATGATTTCTTCACACTTTGCCAGACTCCAAAACTAGCAGCAGCAGTCACATTACAGCCAATAAACAGATTTGATCTGGATGCTGCTATAATATTCTCAGATATTTTGGTTGTACCTCAAGCTTTAGGAATGCAGGTTGACATGAAACCAGGAGTGGTAAGTACCACATAGTATATTATGATTTATGTATTGGAGAAGTAGCAGATAATTTTCAGTTGTAGTTACTTTGTAATGTTCTGTTACTAAGTTAGTGTTATTTATTTTGTATAAATGTTGTTGAATTAAAACAATACCATGTTGCCAGGCAGGGCATTAAGTAAATCCAAATACACATGCACACCTACATTTCTATCTCTTTTTTTAAAGTCAATAATTGTTTTTTCTGCTCTGAGTAAAACCATGCCAATTATAAATATTGTCTATTAGAAAACAACACAAAGAATATAATTGGATATTGGGTTATAAGGAAGTTTTTCTTATGAAATTTTGGAATGTGAATTGTCATTGTCATTTGAAAGGTTTAAGTTCATACTTTGTTTTATAAGATTAACTAATAAAGAAAATTTGTGTGTTGTATGTTATTTAATAAGAAATTGAATGTTAGTCTGTTTCTGAAATCTGTTAGTAATCTTAACGACTTTTGTTATGTACTGACAAAAATTTGTAAGTTTAATTCTAACAGGATATTATTGAATTTGATACCTACTTTGTCTTCTGTTATCATAATTGTGAAAGCTGTCTTCAGATTATAAATATGTTATATGGACTCTCAGTGTACACTAGTATTTTTTTTTTGGAAAATATTAATATGTTTATTAGTTTATCTTAATATATGAGTTTGTACAGTTTTTGTAACGAGTTTAATTATTTTAATTTTTATTACACATTTTTATTTAAATTTTCTTGTGGACCACGGAATGTGAATTTTGTATTTTATGGAGGATTGTGATTTTAACAAAAATAAAAAACAAGTTTGAATTTTTCAGACTAAAAGGCATATAACCTCAGGACAAAAATTCTGTGCAAAAATCACTGAATTGGAAAGACAGTTAAATCACTAATGTAAGAATGAAATTTGTTATCATTCATGCTAAATAAAAACTGTAATGCAGCTAAGGCTTTGTGAGGAAGTGCGTTATTAATTTTATTACAATTTCTATGATTTGTCTGGTCATGATGAAATACAAGATTATAGTTGAAAAAACTGAATTGTTTTAGTTGATTGGCTTCCACTTAATCTATGTTAAGCCAATCCTGTCAGATTCAGGTAAAAAGAGTTCTACAGTTAACACCCATGCACATTTGTGTGTGTGCATGGAGGGAGGTAAAAAAAAAAACTGAATTTTTTTCAGTGTTTTCAGTTTATTAGAAACCATTGTGTATGAGGGGTGTCTGATATATAACGCACAATCACATGTAACTCGCAAATGAAAAGGGGTAGTCGGATGAAAATGAATATGGAATAAAAGTACATTTTATTTGCTGCAAAAACTTACATTTATTTTTCCACATACAGCTACACGTTTGTCCCAACAGTGAACCAGTTATCTCATTCCGTCAATGAAGAATGACAATAGTCTTTCCTTGATCCACGACCTCACTGCGTCTTTCAGTTCATCATCTGTGGTGGAATGAATACCCTTAATATCCCTCTTTAAATGCAGAAAAAGTGAAAATTGCAGGGTGCCAAATCTGGTGAGTATGGAGGGTGTGGAATGGGTTCAAATTTCAAGTTCACAAGAGCCTCAGCGGTTGAACGCGATGTGTGTGTGGCACCCACTGTGAACAGATTGTATGGTAGCCCAGTTCTGCAATAATGTGCCCTACTAGTTGTTTTGATATGCCTATCCGGGTGGTGATGCGTTGTTCTGTGATGCAGCGGTCATTTTGAATCAGTTCATTCACCTCCATTTGGTGCTTCTCATCAGTCACAGAAACTGGTCGACCACTGCGAGGTTCATCCTCAATATTCACTTTACCAGCTTCCAATACACGGAATTTTATTGCCCACCTACTCATGGTACTTCGATCAACAGTTTCATCACCATAAATGGCTTTTAGACGACAATGAATGTCACTAGCGTTCATTTTTTCAGCTGTTAAAAATTCAGTCACTGTACGTTGTTTTAGACGCGTTGACATACCTGCCGTACTCGTCTCCATAACAGTGGCGTCTGACAGAAAAAGAGGAGTTGGTCAACGAGATTTGGAACATTTGTAATACAAGAATGTCACTAGAAAATGGCAGCACGCGTCGTGCTGTACACTGTTTTGTTTTCCCGTTATATGCAACTGTGCATTACTTATCAGCCACTCCTTGTATATCTCAGTTGTTTGTTTTTGTTGTTTCCTGATAACATGTAATATGCTGGTATCTCTCCTGCTATGTGGATTGTTAGCTTCACAGTTTATATAAACTTTCCTACAGGGAAGGTCAAGTGTCTAATAAAAATGAATTATAATAGGAATGCAAATTTTCAAATTAACTAAACAATTATTAAAAAGAATTCTGTCTGTTTGTTATATTATTGTTATTTTTTAATTGCTTCGTAATTTCTAAAATTTCCAGTAAATCCATTTTTTACTTTTTCTATATTATGCAGTAATATTATTATGTTTTTGTTTCTAAAAAGTGTTGTGTAAAAAAAATCTTGTTTGTTTATGTATGTAAAGAGATGTGACTTGATTACAAAGAAGAAAGTATTCTTTACATTTTGGAAACATCAAAGTGTGGAAATAAGGTGTAGGGGCGTCTCTTAGAGTGAAAGCTCCAAATAAAGAATGGGGTAAGGAAAGGTATTTTCTCATTGTCACTGTTTAATATGTAAAGCAGGTAGTTAGCCTTTAGGTGCTGAAATAATCATTACCATGTATGTTATAGTTGTCACAACAATCTCCATATTATGGAAAGAAAACTATAAAAGTGGAATGGAAAGAAGGTAGACCTGACTTGGCTAAAATAAATGCTGAACTGGAGATATGAGGCTGAGAGAGATGAAGACTTAAAACACAGGGGTGGTAGAATCTCAGTGGTTGGAAGATCTGAGAACATTAAGTGTAGGATAATAAATAGTCATTATGAAAGGGAAGAGGCTAGTAGCGTCAAGAAAATTTCTATTGAAAACAAGAAAAAAATCTCATAAATTTTTACATGGAGTATGACTCATCAGCTCCAAATCATGGACCATGAGCAAGACATAGTGTTGGTGGAGAACGTAGGGGTATTCATAGTGGCATACAGTGAGGAATGATGAAATTTTTAAGAGTGTGCAAAAAAAAAAGAAGTATATAGCTCTTAGCATACACAGACGATATTGATCTAATTGCCAGACAAAACGAGATCTCATTAGTGCCTTTACAACATTAGAGGAAGCGTCAAGTAAAATTGGACTGCAGATAAACTTGGAGAAAACAAAATATATGTATGCTACCAGCAAACTACCATTAAACCCAACCCTTCAAAACCTTGAAATAGGCACAAAAATATAGAGGCAGTAAAAGAGTTCATATATCTTGGCTCCCAGATAAACAGCACTAACGACATCAACACTGAAATAAGAAGAAGACTATATCTCACAAATAAAACATATTATGGATTAAAAAAGCACCTGACATCTAGCTTCATCTCAAGAATCACGAAATGCAAAATCTACACAACACTTATCAGGCCAGTGCTGACATATGCTTCAGAAACCTGGACAATGACAAAAAATAGCGAGAGGCTTCTATGTTGCTGTGAAAGATGGATTCTTGTGCCGATGTAATTTATGTTTAAATTATTCAGCGTGCGTCGCAGCCACAGTGCCGTCTGTATAGCGGGTTCAAGGGTTGCTTGAGCGGCCAGCGCCACGGTGTGATTATACAAATTACTGCCAATAAACTTACTTAACAATTACTGAATAATTATCGGGCACCATGTTGCAAGACTGTGCAACAACATAAATATTAGGCTTACCTTGCGGTCCAGAATTCGTGTTAGCGAACCAGTAATTGCGAAATGTATTACCTGAAATAACTTACTCGTGCTTGTATTGTTTACCAATGACATTACCCTTTATTTATTTAAAAACCCTACTTACATATTTGAAAAGACTCTAATGTGTGCCAAACATGCACGTTTTTTACTATGCCTCGGGGCGTAGACCCATTTATCTGGTAAACATGTATTCACCTTTAAACATTTTAGACCCTCCAAAATAAACGTGTTACAACTACTGTATAATAAACATGATAAACAATAAATGATATTTGCACAACCCAGCACTTGTTAAAATTATTTTGTTCACGCTCTCTCTCGCTCTCTCTCTCATTCTCTGGTACAAATTTTTTAGTTGTTTTATGAGCTCATTTTGTTTATTAAATGCAAAAATTTGGTCATTTAAAATTTTATACTTTAGTTATGAATTTACTGAAAGGTCTAAATATTGGACAGCTGATACTTAGCTGTCGGTTTTTTGGGTAGGTCTCACCGTACTGCTTGGATCCTGCCACCGTGCAAAATCTGGTTGTTTTACATTGTCGTAGGGACCACACTGTAGTGTCTCCCCTCGAATAACACTTTGGCAGATTTAGCCGCACATAATTGAAGATCCCTTGGCCGATGACACCTACTCAAGTCCGGTTACCGCACCAACATTTCCGATATTTTGACAATAGTTCTTAAACCACTTTTGGTGGTGTAAAATTTAAATATTCACACTCAATGAATATGCCGGCCGGCTCTGTTCACTGTCCAGGTGAAAATGATGAAAAGTTTTTGTTCAGCATTGCGTAGGTGGGGCAAAACTACGTCACCAGCCTTTTGTCTGTACGGCCAAGCCTCTGTTGTTTACAAAAGTATACATTCCTTTGGCTGACGTCATCAGGGCTAGGCTCGTTTACCGCTATCTGTGACACACAGTTTTTGCGATATTTGCAGTTTTACAACGAATTCGATCGAAATCCTGTTAATGCCAATCTGCGTTGTATAAAATATTATATAGTCTATTCATCAAAACTTTATAGGGATTATGAAATATTACAAAATTTATTACCAAATAAATAGTTAGGGAATAAAATACAATAATTATGGTTTTTAGGACCATATTTTTATAAAAGTATGATTGTACCAGAATTGTACCATCACAAAACCCCCTCAATGAAAGATTTTGTGCCGAAGCATAAAAAATTTCATTGACACATTCGTACTTCCTAAAGGGATCAGCCAGGATATGTCGCCACAACCCCCTTACAATTTATATAAAAGAAATACAATAACTCACCCGTGGTCCGATGATGATGACAGTACCTGCATGACCTTACTGGACTTCTCCTTCGAGATCCCAACACCATAAGGCCAATCAGGTGCGTAACGTTCCTGCTCTGACATGCTGGCCAGCTCAGGACCGCCGTCATAACATCACCAAACACTGAAACAATAAATTAAAAATATCAAAATAGTGGCTTGGTATATTACTCTATCCTTAACTGATCTGTTTCCCCTTAGCTATGTGCTGGTTTGCATTAATAAGCACTGGGTTTGCTTGAAATACAAGAAATACAAATACAAAAAATATAAAATACAAGAATTAAATAGAATTGCCATTCTCTTCATGGACTACCCTTTAATTGTAAAAATCGTTTCGATTCCCATCGATAATAATTAACTCTTTCTGTTTTATAATTAATATAATTATAAAAGAAACAAATATTTAAATAAAATACATGGAAATCCACATATAAATCCCAAATATTACCTAAATCTCCCAAATATTACTCAAACATGGAGAAAAACATTTTATAGAAAAAAATAATTAATAAAATCTTATTGAAATTAATATTATTATTATTAACAGTTAATAACTGGCGCTGTCAATAATATTTACCCCTCTTTCTCCTCCACACACTCTATTTCTTATACAGCATGTTAAAATTTCTGTGTTAATACATAATACATTGATACATTAATACAGTTAATACATTGAAATAGTTAATTCATATTTAATCTTGATTAGAATTTACACATTCTACCTATTTAAATTTGCATTTAAATTATAAAAATTACAATTTCAATTAATTGATAAATTAATTCTAAACTTTCATTAATTAGCCATCAATTATTTATTATAATTATAAAATTTATTATTAATATTCATATTACGTTATTATTATTTCATTTCTACTCTGAATTTTCTACCTAACCTTTCACATTCTATCCTGATTAGTCTGGGTGACTCCTGTATTCACTATGCTTTGACTTATTATTATACTCTTGCTCACCTTTCTTCTAACTAACAACCAAATTTACCTATCATGACACCAATTTCTCAATTATAAACACCTTTCACTAATTACATTCCGACGATAAATCCTATAGCACCGCGTGTTTTTGTATAGAGATGGGTGTTCCCTACATTCATAATATTTTGCCCTTCCAAAAAATTTGGCAAACACTCCCTTAAACTACGCTATTACCTGCCACAACGCTATACGTTGGTCACGCCTTGTCACCTCACCCCCACTACAAAATATCAGCAACAAATAAATGTTTAACCTTTACACCTCTACATATAATCACTAACTACTGTGTCCCTAAATATCTAATACTCTCTTTGTATTATTTACTTCAAAATTCTTATCTATCTAACTCCCATTAACTTTAATTGAATAACTCACCTGCCTTTATGTTAATACACCTAGGCTCTATCCCTTTTAAACATTCTACCTTACTGTAATCATTTACAATTGCATCATAAAACTTATTTCTCACCTACTCATAACAATACATCTCAATCTTCAAATATATATTCTTACTTAATCATTTATTATTCATTAGAAATGTTTTATTCGTTACAAATTAATCATTCAACTTCATTACTACTGCAATTATAAATTTAGTACAACTTTCTTTTGTACCACATTAATTCAGTAATTACTCTTTAATTACTATCCAAGTATTTAAACTTTTCACTTGTTTAGTTAAACAAAAACATGTTAATTGTTAATTATTAAAACAATTACTAAAACATACATGGTGTACATAAAATATACCTGGAATACACAACATCAAAAGACATAAATACAATTAAAAATATACAATCCAGCTTGTTATTTTATCATTGATCAAATCAGTCCATATGCAGTCCAATTCAAAACCAATTTTCACATATATTAAATGTTCATTACACAATAAAACAATCTATCCTCCATCGTTGAATAACATCCTAATCTTAGGTCTATTTATCTTATTGTTTAGAAAATGAATTTTATTATTATACTCATTATAATATTCATAAAATATTTTATATTCACTCACAATTTTGTTTACATTAATAGATGTATTTCCTATTAATTTATCATATGCCAGGTCACGATCGGGTATAGTTCTGTCTCCCTCAGTATGATATGTTATAATCTTGTTAGTCCTATAGTCATCACAATTATCATCATAATTTTCTACCACTCCACCTGTTACTTCCCAAGGTAAGTGCTTGATACCATTATTCTCATTATCTATTATTATTTCAATTTCAATTTTACTATAAGGTAAGTATTTACTATAATCATCTACCATCTCTACTCCTAACCTTTCTACAAGTTCTATATACTTTCTATTTACTTTAAAAATTTCTATTACTCTCTTTCTCTCACCATATCTCTCACAATACCTCTCTACACTTTCTCTCTTAATATATTTCTCACCATAACACCAAGTTACACTCTCTCTCTCCAAATATGCAGGGGTCACTAACTCATAATTACTGCACCACCTATGAGGTACACAAAAACACCAAGGAACTCTATTTGTAGACCTTTCGTCTCCCAAATATAAATTTAAGGAACTCTCGTCCTTATTAAAAATACGTGAAGACTTGACTTCACCCCCTAACACAACATCAAAGGAAAATTCTAATCCCTGCACCCCTTTAACAAATGTACTTTCTCTCAGCTCTCTCTCTGACTCAACACACTCAAACACCTCATTATCACTCCCAATAATCTCATTATCATTTCCTAATATCATATCATTCTTACTACCTGTAAACTCATTATTCAAATTATCACTGTTACTTACTTTATTAATCAGTACTTCGTTTTTCATCATATTTTCACTACTACTCACCTTCTGATTCTCTATTTGGATTAACTTCTCATCCAACTTTTTAATTACTATATCACATTGCTTATTAAGATTATTGTTACGTTTTTTAATTTCATTTTTTATTTCTTCAAACTTGTCATTGAAATCACTTTTAATTTGAACATTTTGTGTTTTAATTTCATTGAATTTAACATCAGAATCACTTTTTTGAACATCGAATTTAAAATTCATGTCCCCTCTTAGTTCATTAAAATTGCTACACATCATGTTATATAAACGTGTTAACATCTCATCTGTTTTATTTTCTGACCTAGTTGAGATGGAGGTTACTGTTACTGTCTCTACATTTTCAGTCGTACTCGCCTCGCCAATCTGACTACTTTGTGTTAATGGAACATCCATCTCACTAGTCAAATTTTCATCAGTTGTACTGATTTCTAATGTTTTATTGTCATTGGTACTCATTTTGGTTCTTATATCTCTAACACATACATGTTTATAACCTCGTAACTTAACCCTATCTTACGCACGTGTTAATGTACTTACGAAATTATTTCAGGCAATTATTCCGCTTTCCTGGTAGGTATACTCCACATAAAATTATATTTTATATCGAGTCCAAGTTCGGCCGCGCCAAATGTGATTATACAAATTACTGCCAATAAACTTACTTAACAATTACTGAATAATTATCGGGCGCCATGTTGCAAGACTGTGCAACAACATAAATATTAGGCTTACCTTGCGGTCCAGAATTCGTGTTAGCGAACCAGTAATTGCGAAATGTATTACCTGAAATAACTTACTCGTGCTTGTATTTTTTACCAATGACATTACCCTTTATTTATTTAAAACCCCTACTTACATATTTGAAAAGACTCTAATGTGTGCCAAACATGCACGTTTTTACTATGCCTCGGGGCGTAGTCCCATTTATCTGGTAAACATGTATTCACCTTTAAACATTTTAGACCCTCCAAAATAAACATGTGTTACAACTACTGTATAATAAACATGATAAACAATAAATGATATTTGCACAACCCAGCACTTGTTAAAATTATTTTGTTCACGCTCTTTCTCACTCTCTCTCTCTCATTCTCTGGTACAAATTTTTTAGTTGTTTTATGAGCTCATTTTGTTTATTAAATGCAAAAATTTGGTCATTTAAAATTTTATACTTTAGTTATGAATTTACTGAAAGGTCTAAATATTGGACAGCTGATACTTAGCTGTCGGTTTTTTGGGTAGGTCTCACCGTACTGCTTGGATCCTGCCACCGTGCAAAATCTGGATGTTTTACATTGTCGTAGGGCCCACACCGTAGTGTCTCCCCTCGAATAACACTTTGGCAGATTTAGCCGCACGTAATTGAAGATCCCTTGGCCGATGACACCTACTCAAGTCCGGTTACCGCACCAACATTTCCGATATTTTGACAATAGTTCTTAAACCACTTTTGGTGGTGTAAAATTTAAATATTCACATTCAGTGAATATGCCGGCCGGCTCTGTTCACTGTCCAGGTGAAAATGACAAAAAGTCTTTGTTCAGCATTGCGTAGGTGGGGCAAAACTACGTCACCAGCCTTTTGTCTGTACGGCCAAGCCTCTGTTGTTTACAAAAGTATACATTCCTTTGGCTGACGTCATCAGGGCTAGGCTCGTTTACCGCTATCTGTGACACACAGTTTTTGCGATATTTGCAGTTTTACAACGAATTCGATCGAAATCCTGTTAATGCCAATCTGCATTGTATAAAATATTATATAGTCTATTCATCAAAACTTTATAGGGATTATGAAATATTACAAAATTTATTACCAAATAAATAGTTAGGGAATAAAATACAATAATTATGGTTTTTAGGACCATATTTTTATAAAAGTATGATTGTACCATAATTGTACCATCACAACGGCTTCACTGTATCGCTTAACCTTGACCGTGACATGGTGATAATTGTGTGTGTGCGTAATCATGAATGCCGCGCCATTCAGGTGATTTGTGAATTTTCTGTTCGCATGGGACGGCAGGCATCGACATTCGGCCTCTTTTCTTCTTTTGCATTCAAACGGGACACTGGTCTGGCGGCATTATAAATTAAGATTCATCTTTTGAAATGAGTTCGTGATCAGTTAAAGAGCTTCAGGGTTCCCACCTAGCCGAGAGGGAAAAGGGGAAAACAAAGATGGGGACAGAACATCAGTCGTCATCTGCAGACTATCGCAGCACCACCCCAATGCCGTCAGACCTCTAGAAATCCCCACACTGCCAGCCCAAAACGACTGCCCCAAGGAAGAAATGAAGCACAGGATTTCGGAGACACCAGTGGTTACACCATAGTCAACATCAGCGCGCATTCTGGCTAACAATAAATCGTCTAAACACAGGTGGGACTTTTCGTATATTTTAATCTACAAAAAAAAAAAAAAATCAACCTTTTGTAGCATACCATTTGCCTTTTGTCGTGATTAGTTACCTAGCAAAATTTTAAACTGGTAGTTGGGCAGTTTAATTAACTGTTTCTTATGCAGATAAAATGTCCTTAACAACTTGTACTTAACGCATTGATAAATAACTATGGAGTAGTTCCTTCCTAAATCTTCTTGTGTGAACAGGTCCTTATTAGGGGCTGTTACAGAATTGAGTCAGTATAATTCTTGTAGTATGACACCTTAAATTTTTTCTTAAGCGGGCAACTGGTGTGTATAGGGCATGGTGATAGTATCAAGATATATATATATATATATATACATACATGTATTAATCCTGTGATGCATAATTTATTTTAAAAGGAAAAGAGAAATATTTTATTTGGCAAATATAAAACAGCATATTACATGTTCTTGTTAGGCATGATGTATCATTGTTTGAGGGTCAGTTTAATTCATAAGGTATCTGCAGATCCAACCTTTAGTAATTGTTTATTAGAACATATTTAGAAAAGTCATGTGAATAAAGGTTAATACTTAGTGATGTCAGCTTATGTGAAGGCAATGCACTTAAATGTGTTTGAATAATTTGTTGTTGATTAATTATATTCAAAATTAATTCTTTGTTAATTTTGCCAATTGTTATTCAATATTGGAGAGATGCACGTTTATTAATGATAGTGGAAAATATAGCCGTGCATATTGTAATAAAGATGTTATTATTATAAGAAAGGAACACTAATAAAAGCTGTTATCGTTATGCAAGTGTTTTATTGCAAGTCCTGTCACGATGGGCTCAACACAATTTTTCTTCCGTCTAGACCAGAGGTCTGGTTTTAAGAATTAAGTAATGACCCCTGAAAAAAAAAAGAAAAAAAAATTTTAACAGAAAAAAACTTAACAACAAATTTTATAAAAAAATTCAGGGGGACGTTTCAATGGTAGCAGAGCGTGGTTAAGATCGATGGGCTGAATAGTGACAGGACTTGCAAGTAATTTGGGCAGTTGAGATAGATTCTGGGGCAGTAAGGGAGAGTGCAATAATGTGTATATCTGTTGAGATTTGATTAAGGAAATGAGTTGAAGGGAAAGTTTTTATTGGTGTTGTTCAAGTTAATTGTTTTAAGAAATGTTAATGTTGTTTTGTGTATATGACTCTTATGTATGTAAACCTGATGCAACATGTATATATGTATGTAACTATGTGAAGGTCACACACTCATTTACACGATTTGTTGAGTATCTTGGTTTTCTTGTGGGATTTTGAGCATGTTTAGGGTATCAAAATTTTTTACATTGCCCAACGCTGTCAGACCTGTTGGACTTGGTCGGGATCTGTTAGAACGTGTCGTATTAACCTGAAGGGTTGTAGTATAGTCGATATGATTGTACTGTCAGCGTGATCGATCGACCGTTCGCTTGTTCCCATATTACGGAATTGTCCTGGTCGATATTAAAAATAAATTATAAATTAATATTGCAGAGTGCGGTATGGTCGGGCCACATATGTCAGTTGTGTATTGTCTTTTGGAAGTGTGAATTATTTGGGATTCTCCGTCCTGAATGTTGCTTCTGCAAGACATATATATCTATGTTTTTTATCAAATGTTATTTATTCTAGTTGTATTAATTTGTATCGTGTGGTGTTATTTATGTATGTACATTTGGTACTAATGTTGTCGTTTGTTTTCTTGTGTTAGGGAGATTGCTCTGTCTTTCGTTTTCCCCTTTCCCTTTCGCTTCGTTAGGGAGCCCTGAAGCCACTTGAGAACCCTGAAGCCACTTGATGCGACTCAAGTTTTTCCTCTTCTTTTTGTTGTGATGTGTGAAATTGTGGTAATGTGTTGTTGTAATTAGGTTGAAGTTGATGGCTGACAATAATTAGATTTTGGGTGGTATTATACGGAGCGTAGGTCAAGGTAGTAGTAAGAGCGGGGTTCGAAATGAGGAAATAATTAAAATAAAGACTAGTAGGATTTTGTTATAGCCCCGTTTTTGAAAGAGAAATATTTTAAAATTAAGTATACGTGGAGTTAGTGAAACAGAATCAATATAATAGTTTGTAAAGCGATGTAGATTGAGGCGAGATGACCCTTGGCCAGCTGATAGCCGCACGGGTAGCGGAATTCAATCATTGTTCCCTTTATCAGATAGACCGTTGTAAGATATCATATAATTATTGCATTTTTAACATTCTGAATTCATGACCCACTTAGTTTGTTTTCTCTTTGCATCAGCTGTTCCATTGTTGACGAATGTAATCTGTTATTAATGTTGAATTATTGTTTGGCCTGTACCATGCCGCATTCCGGGTGGATGTCCCCAGTTTGTTTGGGCGTCGGTTGTATTGCTGAGTGTAGGCGGTCCGCAGAGAAGTTACTCCCCCCCCCCACCTCCTCAGGTATGGAGATAACTATTCGAAAACGAAGATTGAGAGATTGATGTTCGCGTGCCCTCGATGCGGTCTTCTCTGCCTTGCTAATCGGGTCCATCCGCCCTAGTGTAGGGATGTGGGCCAGTCATATGTCAAGGATAGTGGAGGCCTTGTGTTGCTGCATATGGCTGGTTGGTCCAAGAGGTGGATAAGAGTAGTAGTATGGTCACTCACATATCAAGGTTAGTGACACCTTGTTTGGTCCTATGGACGCGTATGTGAGTGGCAGCAGTAGGAGTAGGTGGTGGCCACCAGCGAGGGTGACGTGTTGGGGCGGTCCCGTAGGGTTGGCATGGTGGAGAGGGTCGCGTGGGGATGATCGTTGGTGAGAAGAGTGTTGTTCAGTCAAGGGGGGGGCAGAGGAAGGTGCTGATTAGATTTCTGGGTTCTCAGTTTGTGAGTTGGGAGGTCAGAACTCAGGGCATGCCCGATACTTGTCTTTCTTCTTTCTCCTTCGTCTTTGTTTCTGTATGCTGACCCTGATCAAGTCAGCATGCAGTACTCTCATACTCACCTTGATACACTCCCATGCACACAGGCACACACACTACACTTCTTCCTTCGTTTTCTCTCTCTGAGCCTCTGTCTTCCTAAGAGCGATATTTTACTGAGATTACCCAAGGGAGCCCGAGGAGTCCTGAGAATTACCCTGGGCGGTCATGTGAACCGCGAATGAGTGAATCTTTTGGGGCAACCAGGTTGCCCTTTTGGGGTGAGGGTGTGCCGATGTAATTTATGTTTAAATTATTTGGCGTGCATCGCAGCCACAGTGCCATCTGTATAGCGGGTTCAAGGGTTGCTTGAGCGGCCAGCGCCACGGCTTCACTGTATCGCTTAACCTTGTCCGTGACGTGGCGATAATTGTGTGTGTGCGTAATCAAGTATGCCGCTCCATTCAGCTGATTTGTGAATTTTCTGTTCGCATGGGATGGCAGGCATCGACATTCGGCCTCTTTTCTTCTTTTGCATTCAAACGGGACACTGGTCTGGTGGTGTTATAAATTAAGATTCATCTTTTGAAATGAGTTCGTGATCAGTTCAAGAGCTTCAGGGTTCCCACCTAGGCGAGAGGGAAAAGGGGAAAATGAATATGGGGACAGAACATCAGTCGTCATCTGCAGACTATCGCAGCACCACCCCAATGCCGTCAGACCTCTAGAAATCCCCACGCTGCCAGCCCAAAACGACTGCCCCAAGGAAGAAATGAAGCACAGGATTTCGGAGACACCAGTGGTTACACCATAGTCAACATCAGCGCGCATTCTGGGTAACAATAAATTGTCTAAACACAGGTGGGACTTTTCGTATATTTTAATCTAAAAAAAAAAAAAAAAAAAAAAAAAAACAGCAACCTAATGGATTTAAAACATGAAAAGAAAGACATCTTCACAAACAGTAATTTTAGATGTTCAATGACCAACTGTCTGTTATAGCATGTCCGGTGGACATATAGTGACTAGTGTAATTAAAGAGTTAAAGAATCTACCTGTTGAGGAATGTCAATTACTATGCTATATTTTGTAGCACACCATTTGCCTTTTGTCGTGATTAGTTACCTAGCAAAATTTAAAACTGGTAGTTGGGCAGTTTAATTAACTGTTTCTTATGAAGATAAAATGTCCTTAACAACTTGTACTTAACGCATTGATAAATAACTATGGAGTAGTTCCTTCCTAAATCTTCTTGTGTGAACAGGCCCTTATTAGGGGCTGTTACAGAATTGAGTCAGTATAATTCTTGTAGTATGACACCTTAAATTTTTTCTTAAGCGGGCAACTGGTGTGTATAGGGCATGGTGATAGTATCAAGATATATATTGCAACAGATAAAACTTTATTATTCTAATAAGGATATTGTGAGTGCGTAAAAATCGATACAAGTCTATTATGGAGGTGATGAAAAATTATTTATTATGTAAAAATATTGTTTATAACGATGTATAATGTATTTTAAATTGTCATGTATTGATAATATATTTAATTGTTTGTATTGTTCGATAATATAAATCGATTTTACTTGTTTGCTGCAATGTCCTCCTCTCGTCTCGTCGGTCCCGTCTTGGCGTCCTCTTCTTCCTGTCCCTCCTTCCTGGTGTCCTCTTCGTCTCGTCGTCCTCTTCTACAGCAAGTGGCTCCTGCGGCGATATTTCACAGAGTCTCGTAGTTATGTTTGACTGCTAACATTGATTAGTTTCTTGATAAATTGTTCACTCATAATGATTATGAATTTCATTCATTCAGTTTATTATTAATTTATATTTTATAATTTCTTAATCTCAGGATTTAACTGGGTATTTACTAATGCGGTGCGTTTAATGTACACCTTCCAACGATATCTTGTAGTGTCTTTAAGTTCCCTAAGCGGATATCTTAACTTACACGAGACAGCACTGTATTATATTTTAAATTTTATTTAATTATTTACCCTCTCGGTTCTTATCGCAAAACTTCCTTAAGAATTTTAAGGTTTATGGTTTATTTTATATAAGATATTTCTACGTTTGTAAGAGAACAAACTCTCTTACCCGGGCACAACTTCCCCTAGCAACGTCGACAGACAGACTGTGTCCATCCTAGCTCTGCAACGTATGAATCTCACTGAATTTGGTATATTTTGATAGGCCAAGCCCAAGTCACATGATTGATGGAACGACCAGATACACAAATTTCATGAAAAACTTTGTATAATTTTGCATAGACTTGCATGGAAATTATCTACAATTTTTATTACCCTATCATTGATAAGAGTTACACTTGAGTTTTGCTTTACTTAAAAAACCATATTTCTAAAATAGTTACAAACCTCAGAGTATACACAAATCGCAGCTATTTACTTAAATAATTCCTTGTCAAATTTTCATGTAAATCGGTTAACTTACACTGCCGCTATAGCGATCGCAGATTATCACACCTGCACACGCGCACCAATTCATACAAAAAATACATGACAATATAGTACATCTTTTTGTGAAGAGTTTGGTGTAACCTACATGCTTATCAATTTTTAAATACAAAACTTATGACTAAAAGACAAAATATTACACAAAACAAATTTAACAAGAAAATGCTCGTCATTCATGTACTCTGATATAAACACCATATCTTATCATCCTGTGTTCTGTTGCAATATATATATATATACCATATATATTTCTAATATATATATATACCATATATATATATATAACTTTAATATTTATACTAAATTTACCTCAAGATGTTTTTTCTATTTGGAACATGTTTCGAGAGTTCCTGTTCTCTCATCTTCAGCCTTCGCCATCTTGTTTCTGGTGAAGTATTTGTGTGTTGGCTGCTGGATGTTATTAAGGTTGTTTGTTGGTCTTTGGTCTTTTAAAGTTGTATTATTGTGTGTGGTTGTGGTATATGTTTTTGTATTTTGTGTATTTTCGATGTTGAGTGCTTTGAATATTGTGTCATGTTTTGTATTGATTTGTATTTGTTCTGGTATTAGTTTGTTTTGTGTTTTATGTTTGTATATCTGTAAATTTTCCCAAATGTTCATTATGGTGCCTTTGTGTGGTATATGTTTTATTAGTGATACATTGGTTATGTTTGGGAATTCGTGTCCTGTGTTTATTGCATGTGTGGCTAAATTGGATTTATATATTTCTGGTTTTTTGTATGCGTTTAGGTGTTCAAAATAACGTTTTTTCAGCTGTTTTTTTGTTTGTCCTATGTAACATTTATTGCAATCTTGGCATTCAATTTTGTATATACCATTAGTTGTTGTATTATCTTTGTTGTGTGAGCTATTTAGAATTTGTAATTTATTTTTATTAGTTTTGTATGCTATTTTTATATCTGTGTTTTTAAATAGTTTTGTTAGTTTTGTCATTTTATTATTTATGTATGTGAATGTGGCCCATTTTTTGTTGTTGTTATTATTTATGTGTTGTTCATTTTGATTAATTCTTAATTGTTCAGTTTTTATTTTGTATTTGATTTTATTTTCTATTATGATCATAGTATTTTTATTGTATCCATTTTCATAACCAATTTGGTATATTATATTTCTTTCTTTGTCAGTTTCTTGTTTGTTTAGGGGTATTTTGTACATTCTGTTAAATAACGAATGAAATGCTGCCATTTTATGTTGTGGTGGGTGGTCAGAATGGTTAGGTATAATGATGTTAGTGGAAGTTGGTTTTCTATATATTGCATATTGTATGTGTCTGTTGTATCTTGTGATGGTTATGTCTAAATAGTTGATTTTGTTATGTTTTTCTTTTTCTTCTGTGAATTGTATTTTGGGATGTATATTATTGATTTGTTTCAATATGTTCTCTGCATTTGTGTTTTTGTTATTTGATACGTATAGACCATCATCTACATATCTTATCCATATGCCATTTGGGTCATGTGTTTTTATGATATTTTGTATTTTGGTGTCTATGTGTTGTAGGAATATTTCTGCTATTATGCTTGATAATGGTGATCCCATTGCTAAACCTTCTTTCTGTTGATAAATTTTGCTATTAAATTCAAAGTAATTTTGTTTTAGTATTAGTTGGAGACTATTTTTTATTTCGGTTATATATTGTTTGTTTTCATTTTGTTCTTTAAGTTTGTTTATTATTATGTAAATTGTTTCTTCTACTGGGATATTGGTGTACATGTTTGTTATGTCATATGATGTGAAAAATGTATTTTCATTTATATTTATTATTTTTAGTTTGTCTATTAATTCGTATGTATTTTTTATGTTATGATGGATATTTGTTAGATGGTTACTTTTTACTTTTTGTGCTATTATTTTTGCTATTTTGTATGTAGGAGCTTTTTTGAAATTGATTAATGGACGTATTGGGTTGTTTAATTTGTGTATTTTTATTAGGCTATTCATTTTAGGTGGTTCTGGATTATTGTTTATATATATGTCTATGTTTTTATTGTTGAAAATGTTTTTAGTTGTTTTTATTAGTTTTATTGTTTGTTTAAGATATTTTTCTGTTGGGTTTTTATCTAGTTGTACGCATTTATTATTGTTGATGAAGTCTTCGGTTTTTTTGATGTAGTCTGCTTTATCAATGATTACTGTTGCTTGACTTTTGTCTGCTTTAGTTATTATTAAATTATTGTTCTTTACTTTATTTTTAATTTCTTTTATTGTTTTATTGTTTTTCTTTTGTTTATCTTTGTTTTTCATTTCGCTAGTGATTATTTTTTTAATTATATGTGTTGCTTCTGTTCTTTTTTCTTCTTGTATATTAACTTTTATTAGGTTAATGGCAAATTCTGTTTCTACTATTAAATTTTCTAGATTTTTGTTTGCATTTCGGGTTATGTTAGTTTTTGTCATATTGTTTAAATATTCTGTTTCTTTTTTGTTAAATTCTGTATTGCTAAGGTTAATGGTTCGAGGGTAAAATGTGTGTTTATTTTTGTTGTTTTGTTCTTGATTTTTGTTTTGTTGTTTTAATGTGTTAAGTTTTTTGTTGATTGTATAAGTCTTTTTGTTTTTTTCAAACCTTATTTTATTTTCTATGTTATTGTATTTATTATTCCAAGTGATTGGATGTAATAAACTTGTTAGCTCTAAGTGTACTTTGTATATGTCTAGTGTTATGCTATTTTTCTTACTGTATAATTGATTAATTTCGTTTTGTATCCATAGCCTTTGTGCTTGTTTTATAGTTTTTTGTGCAGTCATATTTTTGTTGTTTGTGTTTATGTTGATGCATTTAGGTGTTAATTTATGTTTTTGGCATTGTCTATTGAAGTATATGTTCATGTTTGTGTTCATTAACACAAACACAAACATGAACATATACTTCAATAGACAATGCCAAAAACATAAATTAACACCTAAATGCATCAACATAAACACAAACAACAAAAATATGACTGCACAAAAAACTATAAAACAAGCACAAAGGCTATGGATACAAAACGAAATTAATCAATTATACAGTAAGAAAAATAGCATAACACTAGACATATACAAAGTACACTTAGAGCTAACAAGTTTATTACATCCAATCACTTGGAATAATAAATACAATAACATAGAAAATAAAATAAGGTTTGAAAAAAACAAAAAGACTTATACAATCAACAAAAAACTTAACACATTAAAACAACAAAACAAAAATCAAGAACAAAACAACAAAAATAAACACACATTTTACCCTCGAACCATTAACCTTAGCAATACAGAATTTAACAAAAAAGAAACAGAATATTTAAACAATATGACAAAAACTAACATAACCCAAAATGCAAACAAAAATCTAGAAAATTTAATAGTAGAAACAGAATTTGCCATTAACCTAATAAAAGTTAATATACAAGAAGAAAAAAGAACAGAAGCAACACATATAATTAAAAAAATAATCACTAGCGAAATGAAAAACAAAGATAAACAAAAGAAAAACAATAAAAGAAATTAAAAATAAAGTAAAGAACAATAATTTAATAATAACTAAAGCAGACAAAAGTCAAGCAACAGTAATCATTGATAAAGCAGACTACATCAAAAAAACCGAAGACTTCATCAACAATAATAAATGCGTACAACTAGATAAAAACCCAACAGAAAAATATCTTAAACAAACAATAAAACTAATAAAAACAACTAAAAACATTTTCAACAATAAAAACGTAGACATACATATAAACAATAATCCAGAACCACCTAAAATGAATAGCCTAATAAAAATACACAAATTAAACAACCCAATACGTCCATTAATCAATTTCAAAAAAGCTCCTACATACAAAATAGCAAAAATAATAGCACAAAAACTAAAAAGTAACCATCTAACAAATAACCATCATAACATAAAAAATACATACGAATTAATAGACAAACTAAAAATAATAAATATAAATGAAAATACATTTTTCACATCATATGACATAACAAACATATACACCAACATCCCAGTAGAAGAAACAATTTACATAATAATAAACAAACTTAAAGAAAAAATGAAAACAAACAATATATAACCGAAATAAAAAATAGTCTCCAACTAATACTAAAACAAAATTACTTTGAATTTAATAGCAAAATTTATCAACAGAAAGAAGGTTTAGCAATGGGATCACCATTATCAAGCATAATAGCAGAAATATTCCTACAACACATAGACACCAAAATACAAAATATCATAAAAACACATGACCCAGATGGCATATGGATAAGATATGTAGATGATGGTCTATACGTATCAAATAACAAAAACACAAATGCAGAGAACATATTGAAACAAATCAATAACATACATCCCAAAATACAAATCACAGAAGAAAAAGAAAAACATAACAAAATCAACTATTTAGTCATAACCATCACAAGATACAACAAACACATACAATATGCAATATATAGAAAACCAACTTCCACTAACATCATTATACCTAACCATTCTGACCACCCACCACAACATAAAATGGCAGCATTTCATTCGTTATTTAACAGAATGTACAAAATACCCCTAAACAAACAAGAAACTGACAAAGAAAGAAATATAATATACCAAATTGGTTATGAAAATGGATACAATAAAAATACTATGATCATAATAGAAAATAAAGTCAAATACAAAATAAAAACTGAACAATTAAGAATTAATCAAAATGAACAACACATAAATAATAACAACAACAAAACATGTGCCACATTCACATACATAAATAATAAAATGACAAAACTAACAAAACTATTTAAAAACACAGATATAAAAATAGCATACAAAACTAATAAAAATAAATTACAAATTCTAAATAGCTCACACAACAAAGATAATACAACAACTAATGGTATATACAAAATTGAATGCCAAGATTGCAATAAATGTTACATAGGACAAACAAAAAAACAGCTGAAAAAACGTTATTTTGAACACCTAAACGCATACAAAAAACCAGAAATATATAAATCCAATTTAGCCACACATGTAATAAACACAGGACACGAATTCCCAAACATAACCAATGTATCACTAATAAAACATATACCACACAAAGGCACCATAATGAACATTTGGGAAAATTTACTGATATACAAACATAAAACACAAAACAAACTAATACCAGAACAAATACAAATCAATACAAAACATGACACAATATTCAAAGCACTCAACATCGAAAATACACAAAAAACTAACACATACACCACAATCACACACAATAAAACCAACTTGAAATACCAGAAGCCAACAGGAAGCCACAATAGTCAACCAACAACACATATGTACTTCACCAGACAAAAAAACCGGAAGGCTGAGGATGGGTACAAGATAGTACCCGAAACATGTTGCAAATAGAAAAATAACATCTTGAGGTAAATTTGTATTAATCCTGTGATGCATAATTTATTTTAAAAGGAAAAGAGAACTATTTTATTTGGCAAATATAAAACGGCATATTACATATTCTTGTTAGGCATGATGTATCATTGTTTAAGGGTCAGTTTAATTCATAAGGTATCTGCAGATCCAACCTTTAGTAATTGTTCATTAGAACTTATTTAGAAAAGTCATGTGAATAAAGGTTAATACTTAGTGATGTCAGCTTATGTGAAGGCAATGCACTTAAATGTGTTTGAATAATTTGTTGTTGATTAATTATATTCAAAATTAATTCTTTGTTAATATTGCCAATTGTTATTCAATATTGGAGAGAAGCACGTTTATTAATGATAGTGGAAAATATATCCGTGCGTATTGTAATAAAGATGTTATTATTATAAGAAAGGAACACTAATAAAAGCTGTTATCGTTATGCAAGTGTTTTATTGCAAGTCCTGTCACGATGGGCTCAACACAATTTTTCTTCCGTCTAGACCAGAAGTCTGGTTTTAAGAATTAAGTAACGACCCCTGAAAAAAAAGAAAAAAAAATTTAAACAGAAAAAACTTAACAAAAAATTTTATAAAAAAAATTCAGGGGAACTTTTCATTCTAAGAACAATATTTAGAGGAGTACAAGAAAATAGAATGTGGCACAGGTGCTATAATTATGAACTATACCATCTGTAAAAAGAACCGGACATTGTCAGGATAATCGAAATACACAGGCTAAGGTGGGTTGGACACATAGTAAGAATGGAGGAAGGACAGTCTGTGAAACATATTTTCTACCAGAAACCAATGGGTAGTAGAAAAAGGGGAAGACCCCGAAGTAGATTCAAAGACCAGATAGAGGAGGACTTCGGAAAGCTGAACATATGAAACTGGAAAGCCAGGGCACGCAATAGGGAAGAATATAGTTGACTCTTCGATCAGGCCAAGACCCACCAAGGGTTGTAGAGCCACGGTTGATGATGATCGATGCTGTGCTCCCAAGCCAATCAGATGACAGATGGCTGTGATTAGTCGATGCTGCTTGCCATCTTACATCGTATTTATATATAAATTTATAATTTATATAAAGGCCCCTTCTTAGAGCCAAAAACATGGTTGCCTCAGCAGTGGGGTTTTTAGCCGAATATGTGTCATGTCCTTTTTAGCACTGAAGATGGTCTCCATTGGTAAGGCTGAAACATTTGGTTTTAATAGCATATGAACACGGCCTAATAGCCCGTATAACCTTTCAAACAGTTGCTACATAATCTTGTGATATCTGTTCATTAATTTTTCTTACATATTTTTGAAATTATCCACTCCTGTTTCACTTTTCAGCAGCTTTTCAAATTTGTTAAAATTTACTTCTGTCACACTAGGCTGGTTATATAGAATCTTAAACCTGAGAGTAGAGTTTTTTATACATGTGTTGGCAGAAAGCTGTAATTTCTATATGCCATTCATCACGTGAGGATATATAAGCGTACCCCCCCCCCCCACAGAGAGAGAGAGAGAGAGAGAGAGAGATCTTATAAAAGTCAAAGTGACAAGAATTAATATGTTAAGAATATGTATGTAATATAGAATATTTTGATGTAGGGACCAGTGTTTGAACAGCCTCTGAGGGGACCACATGATATTCATTCACTGCAAACACCAGTTGATGTTAAAGAGAAGCTGGGTTATGTGTTTGAAGCTATAACACTTTGTAGACAGCAGCTGTTTGGAAAGGTTCCACTTATAGGTTTTGCAGGAGCTCCTGTAAGTAACATTTACATAGTAATATAAGTTTATATGCAACAGTGTAGTACTTCTACGTAATGCTGGTTGTTTTAGTTCATAAATCCTTGACTTCATTTTTCCACAGTGTGCCAGTATGTTCCTGTTGCTTAGAGTCATTTTGTATATCATACAACCCAGTATATATTAGTTAGTCTAATAGCATGTTTAACTCTAACACTCTTGTACAGAATTATGTTTTTGTCTCTTCCGTTTATCTGCTTTCTTGCACTCATCCATTGTACTGTTTTATTTCTTGAATAGCATACCAAATGTTGTCATTTAAAACGCAATGTAAAGTGCTGAAGGTCATTAAAATCTGTATTTTAATTGTGGAGTCTATTAACTTCAAGCACTTTATTGTACTAGCATGCTTAAGCCACTGTTTAGATCATTTGCTCACATCTTTTCATCAATACGGGGAAATAACAGATGATTCAGATAATTGCTTTGGTAGTTTAGATTTTTCAAGGTGTCTCATATGCAGTGACGTGGAGTCATGAATATTGTACAGATTGTAGTTATGTAAATAGATATTCTCAAACTTTACTTTCTTTACAAAAATTAATTTTGCTTGTGTGGCGTATGCCCAGTATGTATTGTATAGACTGAAGTCTGTAACCTCAAGTAATCTTTCTGTATTTTAAAATATTTCTACCCTCTTACAATAATTGTACGGGTATTCTTGGTCCTGTCTGACTTGTTTTAGGTCTGAACATTCCATGGTTGTGCTGATTTTTGAGAACACTATTAAATGCAGTATGAAACAAACCAGAATAGTGATGTGATGTGGCAGTGTGCATCATGACTGGGCACAGGCCTAAGGTCATGTGATTACACATACACCTTCTACATTAAAAGCCAGAGAGGGGGTATAATAAGTGAGTAAGTCATAGTATAAATCAAAATAGGTGACAGAACGTTTCCCAGGTTTAGTTTTTGTGTTGTGTAAAATAATTGACTGGCAGTTAGACAATCTCTGCAACAAGCATCATGTTGTACAGCTGAATTGGTATATATATTTGTATGTATGTTATAGTCCATTTTTTGCATGTATTTTGTATGTGTATATCATTTTGGCAATTTGCCTCATCACGTAGCCGTATCTACATTCATGTTTCTCATCTTTAATATGCGTACCACGAAATGTTCGAACTTGTTTGTAATGATTAGCAAAGCACTAGAAAAGTGTGTTCCATTTATTTGATTTTTTTTAGCCAAGTACTACGGGATTAGGTGTGCTCATAGAAGTTTTAAACGGTTTGGAGTTTTCAGTCATGAACAGTTATTTTTCAAGTACAGTAAATATAGGACTGTATTATCAACAGTTGTATTTATTATCATAGTTATACTCATCTTTACACATACTTATGGTTACTGTAAACAAAATGTAAGGCATACTTTCAACAAATGTAAAGTACCGTTTGTTACTAGCAATCAACACCAGTCAGATCCATGTAAACCAGTACTTTAATATGTTATATCCTTTGTTTTCTATTGTAGTTTGTAATACACTATAAAATTGTTTCTAACTTGAGCATTGCTCTCTTTAGGTGATCTTGATATGGGTATCAGGCATAACGACCAATGTCCTGGTATTGCTGTTTTTTATAAACATGACTGATGTCTTAGGATCATAATTCATTTTTTCATTTTGTTTGTAACACATTTATTTTAAGACAGTGTTTTTTAATTCTATTTAGGTTATTGTATTATATTTAATTATCTTTTTTAATAATATTTACATTATTATACCTTACAATTATTATATTTGTTGTCTGTTGGGTAATTGAAGCTGAATGTGGGCTGTTGATAATGGAGCTGACTCTATGTGTGATATGCAAGTTATAGGTTGCTAATTTCCTCATAATCTATTCACATTCATAGTTTAATTCAATTTTTTATATATGTTTATTTCTTGTTAACAAGTTATTTAATTTAATAAATACCGTATTTATTAACATTTGATTTTTGTGTGTACTGAAAATTGAAATTGCTTCGGAATTCAAAGAAGTTTTGGTACCTTCACTGTAATATTTTCATTCCTCTAAGATAAGTGAATACATTTATATTTTCTTAATATTATATAGGTGTATTTGATTACTCACAAAATAGCATGCAGTATGTCTAAACATTTGTATCTGTGAAAACCCATCATCTTACTGGCATAAGCAAAAACCAAAATAAAATGTAGATACTTTGTAAAATTTTGTTTGCTTACACTGATAAGCTGTCTTTTACTGAATGTGAATTCCCAAAGATACAAAAAATTGATGTTACAAAAGTGTATTAATTAACTTTTTAATTTTTCAGTGAAAGGTTAGTGAGGATCGGTCAAAAAATAACAAATTTTTAACTTATTTTTGTTGACGTTTTGACTATGTTTATTGTCATCATCAGTTAAAAATTGAGACAAATAAGTGGGTCACTACGAATTTAAGGATTTAACTTTTTAATGCTTTACAAAAATTAGATCAAGTTATACAAAATCAGTTAAATTGTGTGATGCATACAAATTAAGTTTTAATACACAAACAAAAACAACTTTAAAAGATGTGATTCCAAATGGTTTATAAATTAAGGTTAAAAAATTTTCCTGGTAGGTGAATAAACATGAAGCTTGCATTATGTATTTCGTGTGTTTTCAGAATGACTAATATAATGACTGCTCTTCATCATTAAAATGATCTGTACATTTCAACATGAAAATTGCATTTATTTTTTTTAAGTGTACTGAACTGTTGAATGTGACCGCAACCCGTATGGCTGACAGTCGTGCAGAGAAAGCAAGATAAGACTTGCTTGTTTACAGAAAAAAACATACTAGCCAATATGAAAATGTGTGTACTTACCAGTTGATACAATGGCCGTGTTAAATAACAGAAGTGGGTGACATCATACACTTCAATGTAATTTGTTCCCCCCGCATACTTCACCCCACAAACTCACAGAAGGCAGACACGGGCAGTAGAGTACAGCTAGTAAAAATTATAGATTATATTTTATAAGCAAGTTAAGTTACTCTTTCAGACAGTACCACTTTTCCTCAGTGATACTTTGTATAATTCTTGTTATCCTAACTGTAGATTGAAGATGTTGTCGCTCATTGTTTTTTATAATTTTTTTCTTATTTATTTCATAAAATCACTGCTGTTTATCAGTTTAAGTTACATTTATGGAACTGTTCAACATAATTTTTATATCTGCCCTTAGCATATATTAATTTTTCCAAGTTAAATCATTTTAAACTTATCCATTTCTGATATTTTAAAAATATATCTCATGTTTTTACAATATTGTTATGATTCTGTTTAACCCATTCAGGACTATGTGAAAAATGCATTCATTTATCGTACAGTGTCAGATATTTCGTTTTTATAACAATAGTTAAACTCACCCTATCTATATTTCATTATCTCTAATAGAATGCACTCCCATTACCTGTTTCAAAGTTCAATTCACATTGTAATCAGCAGTCATAGTTAGAGCGTTTTTCTTTCCTGTAGTGTACGGTATATCGTGCAGTTCAGTTCTTTTCGTTTATACCCGCATACCGCAAGAATAGAAAGACTATTCAACGCTCTTGTTATTTTACTTTGTGCTTTTTTTCATGTGTTTATTTATGTGTTTAACGTTTGTTGGGATATTATTGTTAAGTTTAGGACTGCCTAGAAAATCACCAGTGTTGCTTACAACAGGACATTTACAACGCACAAGGACAAGGTCAGTAAACGCTTAATTTTTATGCATTGCTGATTACATGGGAATAAAGCCTTTTAACTATTTATTTTGACAATATACAGTCCACTGCAAATCAAAAAAAACCCCACATTTTTGGTCCGTCCAGCCCGGATAGCATCTTTCATTCAGAATCCAGCACGTTGGAAAGCAAGATTTTTATTAATTATTACGCTCTTTATTATTATGTTTATTGAATTATTGTAACGCTTAAATAAAAAAAAAACAATTATTTACTACTGGCAAGTATTGCCAATACTCAGTGCTCTTTTCATTTTGTTATGATTTTCTCTTGTTTTTTCATGCAAGCATAGTTTTATTGATTCATTGTGCAGCGTGTGTTATTTCATGTTTTATCTAGCAAGCATAGTTCTGAAGTGTAGTGTGTTTCTTCAAAACCGACCTCTGTATTAGTTTCTAAAATACAGTAGCCATATTCGTTTATTACCATATTACCATTATTATTGTCATCTACGCTATTGGTATTAGAGTGATAAAAAATAAATAAATTAAAATTATTTGGACTGGAAATTACTGAATAGTGGAAGAACATTGTGAATTACAACTTTTACTTAGAACTCTTTTGTCATTTACATCTGAATTTGTTTTTTAAACCGAGTGTATTAATAAATTACCAAAATGAGATTTTCTTCTTTTGTGAAGCAATGTGAACTGATTGAGAGTAGGCTTCATAATATTAACAAGCAAATTGTTGCTCTTGAGGTTATTGGTATAGGTAATTTAACTGAACAGCAAACACGGAAAGTTAGTTTGCTTAGTTCCACCGCAGAAAATAAATATGCTGAATTTGAAAGGCTTATAAATAAACTATTTAGTACAACACCTTTACCAGAAGATCTGGATAATGAACAGATTTCAAGATTACAAGATTCTATATCAGACTTAAATATATCTATACAAAGTTCGTGTGCTCCTCTTCTACCATCGCTACCGCAGGAAACCTTGGATCAGTCTCACACTGGTGCACCACAACTAGTTGCGCCCACTCCCACCGTAAATTTACCTCGCTTAAACTTGGGAACATTTTCTGGACAACCTGAGAAATGGGTAGCCTTTCACAGTCTGTTTGAAAATGCAGTGCACAAAAATGAAACCATTTCTAATGTGGAGAAATTTACATACTTGCTTTCTTGTTTGACTGATGAGCCGCTAAATTTAATTAAATCGTTGCCTGTCACTAATACAAACTATGCCATAGCCTGGCAAACTTTGCTAAAAAGATATCAAAATTCTAGATTGTTGATAACACTTCACGTAAACAATATATTTGAGTTACCACAATTGCACAATCCTTCAGTTAAACAAATGAGGAATTTTCTGTCGACCTACAATGAAAATTATCAAGCGCTCAAAGCACTAGGACATGATATTGCTAGTGAAAGTTTGTTGTTGACCTCATATATTTTGCGTAGATTTGACACGGAATTCAGGACCAAACTTGAACGTTCGCGAGATAATTTACAAAATGTTCCTACCATTACAGAAGTAATTACATTCTTAGAAAATGAATGTTCTTGGAAAGAGGCAGCGGGTTTAACTAATATCATCTCAAAAAATGAACCTTCTCTTCAAACCTCTCAAAAAATCAGTGGCTTTAAAATGAATACAAACCAGTTTAAACCGCACAAAATAGCGATGGTCACTACTCACACTCAGCATTGTATCTTCTGTTCATCAAATTCACACAACATATATAGATGTGCAGATTTTTCCGCACTTACTGTACAAGACAGACAAGCTTTTGTTAAAAATAAGAACTTGTGTCAAAATTGTTTTGGAACACATAAGTTAGTCACCTGTAAGTCCATCCACACATGCAATGTATGTCATAGGCGTCACCATAGCCTACTACATTTTTTTGTTGAGAACCGCTCCGCACAACCGCAACAAAAATTGACTCAGTCAAATAAACCTACCTTGTGCCCTTCTGTTGAAACGACGATGAATAAGCAAAACCACTCTGCAGAGTGTCACCAGGATACTACCTTGATAGGTGTTTCTTGCAACCAGAATAACACTGTGTTACTCGCAACCGCTTTGGTGCATATCACATCTGGCAATGGAAATGCAGCAGTTGTACGAGCTGTGCTTGATAGTGCATCCCAAACAACAATTATTTCAGAAAGTTGTGCAAAGACTTTGTGTTTGTACCGCTCTCAAACAGATGTTCCAGAACTTAGTGGCATCTCTACAGCCCCAGTGAAAACAAAGGGACTTACCTTTGTGACATTGTCTTCGCTCAGTGGTAATATTTTAGCAAAATCTCACCCAGTCATGATTCTTAATAAAATATCATGCAATCTGCCTCGTGTTCAGCTCCCACCAGAAATTAAAGAGCGACTCAAAGGTTATATGCTAGCGGATCCAACTTTTGATGTTCCGGGTCCAGTTGACCTTCTGATTGGAGCAGATTTATTTGCATTGACTCTTAATGGTACCTTTATCAATCTCGGCAAGAATATGCCATACGCTGTCAATACAATCTTTGGCTATGTTGTGCTTGGTCCGACACCTGTTTCACTTAAGTCTAATCCTTACTCAGGCTTAGTGACTCTTTTATCGACGAATGATCTTGATCTGCACGCAACATTGCAACGTTTTTGGTCCTTAGAGGAACCACCTCACACTACAAAACTCGCTCCACAAGATGAAAAATGTGAAGCTCACTTCGTCTCTACTCATAAGAGAGATGCCTCCGGCAGATATGTTTGTCACTTGCCTTTCAGCGGAAACCCTGCTCAACTAGGTGACTCTACAACTTTGGCAAAACGCCTGTTTAATACACTGGAACGCAAATTTGAATCTCAACCTGAGTTTAAACAGAAGTATGTCAATTTTATGAATGACTACTTAGCATGTGGGCACATGAAACTGTGCACATCTGTGCCATCTCTGAACAAGCCGCATTACTTTTTGCCACATCATGGCGTTTTTAAAGATAGGAAAATCCGTGTTGTTTTCAATGCATCAGCACCATCTTCTTCAGGTGTCTCACTGAACCACATTCTACATCAGGGTCCAAAGTTACACAATGACATTACTGATATAATTCTTCGCTTTCGTCAACATAAATTTGTTTTCTCTTGTGATATCAAACAAATGTTTAGGCAGATATCCATCCATGAAGATGATCAGATCTTTCAGTTAATATACTGGAGAGAAGACACTTCAGTCCCGCTAAAGGTCTACCAATTGACTACTGTCACTTATGGTATGACGTCCTCGCCTTACCTTGCTAATAGAGTAGTACAACAGCTCATTATGGACGAAGGAAAAAATCATCCACTTGCTGCTGAAGCACTCCAACAGCAAATATATGTTGATGATGCTCTATTAGGGAGCAATTCTCTGGAAGAAGCTCTCCACCTTCAAGAGGATGTTTTCCTTTTGAAAAAGGGTGGATTCGAACTGAGCAAGTGGTCTTCAAACCATCCTAAACTCTTAGAAAATGTCATGCAAGATAATCATGAGACACCCCTCATGTTACGCACGTCGGAACAGCCATTTTCAAGTATATTAGGGCTAAAATGGATCCCAGATATTGATGTCTTTTCATATGTGATGCACACACCTTCAAGTAATTACACAAAAAGAACTTTACTTTCATCAATTGCTCAGATTTATGACCCTTGTGGTTGGATATCCCCAATAGTTTTTTGGTCTAAAGTCTTAATGCAGCATGTATGGACCTTAGGCTTAGATTGGGATTCTCCATTACCTGATCATATTTCCGAGAAGTGGTCACGATTCGTGAAAGAACTTCCAGAAATAGAAAAGCTAAGGATACCACGTTTCATATCCTTAGCAACTGCAGTCAATATCCAGCTTCATGGATTTTCAGATGGAAGTGAATCCGGATATGCAGCTTGTGTCTTCCTGCGCACAGAAGACACAGAAGGAGATGTCAACATACGACTGCTGATCGCAAAATCAAGAGTAGCTCCACTGAAGCGTGTGACTATTCCCCGCTTGGAACTTTGTGGTGCGCACATGTTAGCCAAATTGCTACATTACTGTACAGAACAGCTCTCACAACATCACAAGATTGACAACATTTCAGCATGGTGCGACTCTACAGTAGTTCTATCTTGGATACGCACTCTATCTTTTCGTCTCAAGGTGTATGTTGCTAATCGTGTGGCACAAATACAAGACTTAGTTTCACCGCACGTCTGGAAATATGTTTCAACTGTTGACAATCCTGCTGATTGTGCTTCTCGAGGCTTGACACCCACGGTTCTGATGAAACATAGTCAGTGGTGGCTAGGACCACCGTGGCTCGCTAAATCAACGCAGACCTGGCCACAATCTATCCTTCATCCAATTTCGGAGGAGTCTATTCCTGAAATGAAACCAAATGTGCTTAATCTTATGATGACCACAAAAGAAGTCCCAACATTTGGATTTCTTACCAAGTTTTCTTCTTGGAAGACTCTTCTTCATGTAATGGCTTATGTCCTTCGCTTTATAACCCGTTTGAAATTTAAAACCACCATAAGTGGATCATTTTCAGTAACTGAATTAAATAACGCCTGTAACCGCATTTGCTGGCTCATTCAGAGACTTCACTTTGCAGAAGACATAGATCTACTCTCCAAGAAAAGGACATGCTCAAACCGCATCCAACGTCTAGCACCCTTTATTGATGATGCAGGAATAGTCCGTGTCGGAGGTCGACCGAAAAACTCTGCGCTTACTTACAATGCCAAACATCCTATTCTTCTGCCAAAAAATCATGTCGCTATTCATTTACTCATTGATTACTATCATGGCATGTACCTGCACGCTGGTCCCCAGTTCCTCCAAGCAACACTATCTCAATGCTTTTGGATCCTCTCCGCCCGCAGTGTTATACGCTCAAGAATATTTAAATGCGTACGATGTTTTCGTGCAAAATCAACAAACACGTCTCCGCTCATGGGTGATCTACCAGCCGGTCGTGTTACCCCTACTCGTTGTTTCAACGCTTCTGGAGTTGATTATGCTGGCCCTTACACGGTCAAGTTTTTTACACTTCGCAGGATACAGCCTATAAAGGTGTACCTCTGCCTGTTCATCTGTTTTGCAACAAAAGCTGTACACTTGGAAGTGGTTACTGATTTAACTACAGACGCCTTCATTGCAGCCCTTACGAGATTCATCTCTAGGAGAGGTCTTGTATCAGACCTGTACTCTGATTGTGGGACTAATTTCATAGGAGCTGCTTCTTCGCTCAAAAGATGTTTTCAAGATCTCATGAAGCAACCAGAGATGCAAGATTTTGCTACGACCAACAGTATCACATTCCATTTCATTCCTCCGCGTGCACCTCACCAAGGTGGACTTTGGGAACGTGCCATTAAAGGTGAAAAATATCATCTCACCAGAGTCATAGGTGAACACATTTTAACGTACGAAGAATTTACAACCTTAGTTGTGCGTGTTGAAGCTATCCTTAATTCGAGGCCGATAGCTCCTCTCTCGAATGACCCTTCAGATCTTCAACCTCTTACACCAGGACATTTTCTAACTGGAGGACCTCTTAATGCCCTGATCGAACCTCAACTAACCAATGCACCACTTAATCACATAAAACGCTGGAAATTGGTTCAAGCCTTCACACAACATCTCTGGAAAAGATGGCAAATGGAGTACCTCCACACACTTCAAGAACGGTCCAAATGGATCAGACCTCAAGAAAATCTCAAAATAGGAGATTTAGTCGTTATTCATGAAACAAACCTGCCACCCCTCAAGTGGAAGCTCGGGAGAGTCATCTCCGTATCTCCAGGGAATGATGGAGTGGTACGTGTCGTCAACATGAAGACTGCCAGTGGAACCTTGACCCGTCCTTCTGTTAAGGTATCCCGTCTTCCCATTTACTAAAATCCTCGACCAGTCAGTTGGCTACTGCCCCTTATAATTTAGTTTTATTATACTCTTCCAAAGGATCAAATTTGTTCTTATGTTCTTTTAATGTTTCTTGTTGAACCAGTTGGTTCAAAGGGGCCGGTATGTCAGATATTTTGTTTTTATAACAATAGTTAAACTCACCCTATCTATATTTCATTATCTCTAATAGAATGCACTCCCATTACCTGTTTCAAAGTTCAATTCACATTGTAATCAGCAGTCATAGTTAGAGCGTTTTTCTTTCCTGTAGTGTACGGTATATCGTGCAGTTCAGTTCTTTTCGTTTATACCCGCATACCGCAAGAATAGAAAGACTATTCAACGCTCTTGTTATTTTACTTTGTGCTTTTTTTCATGTGTTTATTTATGTGTTTAACGTTTGTTGGGATATTATTGTTAAGTTTAGGACTGCCTAGAAAATCACCAGTGTTGCTTACAACAGGACATTTACAACGCACAAGGACAAGGTCAGTAAACTCTTAATTTTTATGCATTGCTGATTACATGGGAATAAAGCCTTTTAACTATTTATTTTGACAATATACAGTCCACTGCAAATCAAAAAGAACCCCACATACAGACTGGGCTTTTTTATGTTTTTTCAAAAGCTTATATATATATATATTCAATCACTTTCTGCCACAGGTCGTTTCTTGATATATATATATATATATAAATTATATAATATTATAAAACCAAGTGTTCTCATTAATTTAGTGCAAATATTATATCAGTAGCTTATAAAATAAATAAAATATTAATGTTTAAACTTATCCTGTTTTTACCTTTGAAAAAAAATTTCACATTGGCAATTTGACTTATGTCACTTTTACTATTGTTCAGTTTTTCAGTTACAATTAAGAAAATAATACTAAACACTTTTTCAATACATTATAACACCGAAAAAAAAAATTAATTTTTGTGTGCAATCTGCTTTTGTGTGAAACACATAAAACACAGAGTCCCACATCACATGATGGACAGTAAAATGTTGTCTCTTTCCTAGCCCACTTTCCTGGTTCTTTCTTCTGTTATCCCCACATTACTTGTAAGAATGGCAAGGTCTTGGTTTTTTACCTGTAGCAGGAATTTTCTGAGGAAAATATCTTCCTGTAAGGCGATCTGCAGTCGAAGATGTTTGTCCACTCTGTGTAGCAGGTATTTCTTGACCAGACATGTCAGCAAGTCCTTCTCCAACAATGGTCATGAAAGTTTCAAGTGGCATTTCATTAGAGCTTGATTTTTTGTATAATACATGTGCATTTACCACTGATCTCATGAATATGTGGAAAAACATTTTTTTCCACCATTTCAAAGTTTTATGTTTGAAAGGCTAGTAGCTAACAAGTTGGTCCTTTCGGTCAACCCTGACTTTATTTAGATTATAATCTAACACTGCATCCGATTTGACCTTTATCTCACTACCACCCTTACATTTGACTCTTAATTTCACTGCATGATGCACCATGTTTTTTAGAAAGAATTATAACATCCCGGGTGTCTTTCCACATACAGAGTATGTGTCTTTCAAATGTGTAATACATCCCGGGTGTCTTTCAAATGTCGGAAATGACAGAATGTCATTTCTCCCTTCCTCAGATTTTTCAATTTCAAATCTTTAGCCATGAACTTTCTGTTTGTTTTACTGTACCTACTGCCAAAGTCTTGTTTTGCCACAAGAAATCATGAACTAATAGAAGCGGTCCATATAAATGGTATGCCCCTTACCAAGGTAGCCATTGAGGAGTTTATGCAACAAAAAAACTACAGAATTGTTTTCATTTCTGCCTGTGTATGGTTCAAAAGCCAATACATTACCATAATTAGATTCTGGTAAAGTATATATTTTCATTCCATACTTTTCAGGCTTATTTTTCATATAAACTCTGAAATGTATATGGCCATGGAAAGGACACATGCCTTCATCTACAGTCAGGTTTTCTGAAGGAATCAAAGAATTTCTGAATTTTTTCTGAAGGTAATCTATGTATGGCCTTATTTTGAATAAGGGGTCATGATTTGGTTCATTATGGGGCACATATTTTTCATTGTTGTTGAGATGGAGCAGTACGGTCACTTCAAAGTTGTGTCGCAAAAAGCAATAAAACTTTTAAAAGCCAATGAACAAGGAATTGGAACAGGAAACTACTGGCCGCCAACTCTTCAAAATACAGAAAATACCAAACGACTTTAGTATATACAGAAATATTAATAGAGCAAGTCAGACATTTGGAGCGAGATTAAGAACTGGGCATTTGGTGACAGAAAGCTACCTAAATAGATTTCACATTAGCGATTCACCAATGTGTAAGGTGTGTAATGAAGAGGAAGACATCATTGAGCATACCCTATTAAATTGTACTGGACAGTGTGAAGAGAGATACCGACTTAAAGAATTGGTAAAGGAACATGGAAAAGAGGAGTTATCACTGGCAAAAATAACCACCAATCTACTTCTCTGGGATCTGGCACATAGAGTTTCCAAGAGACATCGGGAGATCGGCGCTTCGGGGCTGGAAACTCGCTAACAAGAAGAAGAAGAAGAAGAAGAAGAGATGATGGAGCATTGGCAAAATGGATGAAAGTCTATCGCGTGACATTATTTTTCCAGCAAACAGAGTATGTATAAACGGTCTTTGGCTTCAGTATTTTTTCAAGTTTGATTTGTGTACAACAGACAGGTGCAGTTTTATCGAAAAGAAGCCATACAACTCATGGAGTTTGACTGTTGTCCATTTCTGCCATATACTGTGTGGCTTCAGTTTGAACACCTGAGCCTTGCGATGGTAGTACTAACATATCTGTTTGTTTCACTTTTTATTTTGTTTACAATTTCTGTATCAAAAAGTGTAAAAAAAAAAATCAAGGGGTGAAGATTGAGAATCAAGTGGGGTCAGAAATATAAGAATCTTTCTCAAATATGGGTCTGTCTGGAGCATTATGGATAGCTTGGGAAGACAATTCAACATTTCCTGGAAATGAGTATTCTTCTGTAGGGAGATACAAAATGTGTACTGGTTCCCCCTCAAGCTGTGTATCATTCCGTTGAGAAACATGACTCAGATTGTTTATAGAAATATTGGATGGACCATCTGACACATAAAGGAAGCTCTTCTGCAAAGAAGAAAAGAAGTGATATAAGCATTTGATTATGACATGGTTATTTTCAATTGTAAGTCTGTAATTGTTTTCATTGGAACAAATATGATTTGTAAGGTTAAAATTAAAAAAAAAAACAAAGTGTGGCTGTAAAAAGCCTGCGTTTATAGGCCTGTAACTAATTATCTTTCTAATCTATTCAGCTAGAGAGTAATAGCCAGTAGGCCTAAAGAAGGAAATATAAGTGTTTTTTGAAAATCGAAGGTGAGGACATCAAGCTGTGCTTTTACCTATATTTATAAAAGTATTCAAAACTTCTGGTGTAACAAAACAGCCTACTGATTTTTATAGTGAAAATAGTACTAATAAAGATAGGTGTGTGAATACATTCCAGTCATATAACACACAATGAAATGGGTCAATTTATAAGCAACAAATACAAAGTCATAAATAAACTTACCAATACAATCTTCAACTTCTCCATCCGTATCAAAACTGTCACTAATGAAGCCTTCAGAACCTGAATCTTCACATAGAATATCACATATTTCATCTTCCGTCAAGTAGCGGGAAGCCATTTTTCATGTGATGACTACGTTGCTTGGCTGCTTACAGCATATTGGATACGACATATGAAAAAGGTTACTGTCGGATTCAGACTCTGATTGCTGCTGCCATCTACATTTAGAAATGTTAACTACTAATACTGCTATCATTTCAGTGCGACCAGCAGTGAGCGGGAGCCATATTACGTTTATTACGCAGTTAGATACGTGACTCCGAGCTATGCCTGCACCTCATCTTTATGAGACGCTACAGTACTGCAGGCAGTGCCTGTAGCTTGTCTGGAATGTGTTAAGAAGCTTCCTTCTATTCTTACATCTACCAGTGACTTCCTGTTATCTCTGTTATTGCAGTATGTTAACAACCTGTCTGTGTTTTTGTTTTTTATAATTTTTTGAGATTGAGTTTATTTCCTTTCTAATAAAAATACTGTTTTATTATATTTTAAGTGTAAATAAAAACTGCACTAAGCATCGTAGTATGCATGTGAATGTGTGTGTGCATGTGCACATATAAGGGAGAACATATATATGTATGTTGATTACTCTTGTGAAAGGCATGAGACAATTAATGGTATACATTTTTCAGTTTACTCTGATGGGGTACATGATTGAAGGAGGAGCTTCAAAAACAATGTCCAAAACAAAATCATGGCTTTATCGTTTTCCTGACATGAGTCATGCACTTCTAAGAATTCTCACAAATGTCTTGGTGGATTATTTATTGGAACAGGTTGCTTCAGGTGCACAGGTAAGGTTGCTTAAATATTGAGAAGTATTTGGAAAATATTTTTTCATGAATTCTTGATCTGACCTTTTTGCACTAATATTTTCTGTTTTAATCTGGAGTATTATTGAAATTGTAATAATGTCAGTATAGTTGTTAAGGTATTTTTAATTTCATGTGAATTTGGATTTTGACAGTACAAAAACAGTTATTTTGTACAAGTGTATCAGAATCTCTTGTTTGGAACTCTGTGGGATTAGAATAGATATAAAAACAGAACTGATTGATGAAGCCAGCAAGAGATGTAAGAGTGTTTAAGTGTAAATTAGGAAAGAAATGCAGATTACAGGGACTGGTAAACTAATATGACAGTTTTGTAGCAGTTATAATGTTGGTACTACTATTGGTGAATAATGGGGAGTATTGCCACACTGTAGTGCTACTCATATTATTTTAGTTGCCACTATAGTGTAGTCAGGTGGACATCTTTTTTTGTAACTGAAGCGTATTTCAAAAATAATGCTTCTGTTGAAGCTACACAGTGTTTATTTTGTAGTAATTTAAATTTAAATTGAAACACAGCTGCACCCAGTGGGAATTTCTGTGGTTAGTAACTTTAGAAACATTGCTTCTGCTTAAAAAAAATAATAAGCTCCACAAAAATGTAGTGCGAGGACATTGAAGTAGTCAAGTTAGTCATAATGCAATCTCCATGTTGTTCTACAGCAAAGCATGCTCTTGTGTTAGGCATTTTCAGATCAGTGTGCAAGCAGAATTCTGAATGGAAATCTTAACACTTTGATGTTAATTCCATCCCGTTGTTGTTGGTTGACATCCTGCAGTTTCACTGTGTTTATGGTACTGCATGTATAAATATGTCTTGCAGCTGTTTTTAAACAGAACATGTTCTTATAGTATTTAAATCATGTGTTAGAGATTGCATTGACATTCACTTTCATAACAACAGCTGATACAGCGTATCAGTGCGTGATAACGTGTAAAATTCCATTGTCTTTAGAGCCTTGTTTAAAATTATTTCACTAAAAAAAAAAAAAAATGTAAATTTATAAAATTTATTACTGTAGAAACATTATGTAACAATATGAGTTTTTAGTAACTACATGTGCCTTAGCCGATTTCTTATAATGTGCTAATATTAGTATTTTAAAGAAAAGTTTACATTAAAATAATTACTAGAAATATGACAGTTCGAATAACATGCTTATACGTATAAGATGCAGCAGATGTTGAAATAGTATAATGCTGTAATAATGCATTAACTGAAATTTGAAATTTAATAATGGAGTTTTTAAAACATTTTTTAATTTTTATACAAGTAACTAATTGTTGTTGTGGAAACAAACCAGTTTAGACCAGTGAAGTCTACATTAACTTATACATGCACTAGGATGCTTACTAAAAAAAGGAAACATTGACATATTTTATGTACTTTGATTTTTATACCTGAACAGTATATGTTTTGAGTTTTATGAACTCAAAGTAAAATTACCAGTTTAAGTAATCTTACCCAGTTCAAACATTCTTACCCAGGTAAGTAGGTCTATAAGTAATCTCGTATGTTATGAGAACTTGAAGGGTTACCTGGGCTGCACACTATATAATCTGATGTTCCATTGTATCCTATTAGTTTGTCCAGTAGAAGGTATTTCAAATGTTAAATGAGTATTTATTTGACAAAACTCTGTTTTATATGTAAAATTTAGGTGCTGCAAGTGTTTGAATCAAATGCAGATCATTTGGGACCAGACTTATTTGCTGAATTTGTTCTTCCATACTTGAAAGAGATTAACGAAAGAGTTAAATGCGGTATTCATACAAAGGGCCTAGGGAAGATTCCTATGGTATGTATTATAATTTTTCAAGTGTTATGTAGTGTGTGTAGTACTTTTATTTTTATATTAACTAATTTTCATTTACTAATTGACAAGAATATAAGGACACTTGGGAGGGGGGAGTATTTTGTAACTTCTGGCAGTAATGCTGAGCCAAAATTCGTGGTTAGAGATGCGTGTGGTGTGTTGGGCTTTAAACAAGTATGTTAGAAACAGGCGATTGAGAAACCTTGGTAGAAAAATACTTTGATGAAAGAATTGTACAATTATACCTTGGTGTACAATGCTTTGAGGAATGTGGATCATACCAGTTTGTAACTAATGTTTCCCACATTAAGACGTACATAATATGTGATAATTTTGATTTGTTTTACCAAAGGTATTGGCTTTGCCATACCAGGTGGAGATTAACATAATTCTCTTCGATCAGTGAGGACAAAAATTGGAATACAACAAACGTGGCATATATTCAGTATATTACCTTAGTGTGTACGTAGTATAGGTATTTAGACTGATTTTTAAGAGTATACAATTTAGTTACTATGTGAGCTGAGTATTTTTGGTATTAATAATGAAAAGACATTTTTGTATAACTGTTTTTTATCATTTTCATGTTACTAGCTGTCTTTAAAACTCCTGACATATTCATTTGGGGCTTCATAGCTGCAACAACTATAGTACATGGCCTTCTGTTGAAAATTCTTTTATCTTTTCAAACCCATTTCTTGAGCCACTTGCCTTTTCTTAGAATTTGTTTCTTCAGTCTTCCTATCTCATACCATAGTCAAATAGCTGTTGAACTTAAGTGTCTTAGTAGTAAAATTTTTTATGAAAAAGCTTTTGCATCAGAAGAGAAAAGAGATAATATACTATACTTCAAAGTGAGTACATTTCAACTTTCATACACTTATATATCAAAATTGAATTAATTTGTATAGTTCACAATTATTTGTTGATTTAACAAATAAAATCAGGAAGTTCAAGAAAATATCAAGGTCATTATAATTTACTATTTCTTTTATGAATTTGCTAACTGCTATAATTTTTATTGTTCGACTAAGCTTTTCGTCATTACTGACATCTTCTGACATTACTGACCAGGGTTGTTTAAGACCTGAAGATGTCAGTAATGACGAAAAGCTTAGTCGAACAATAAAAATTATAGCAGGTAGCAAATTAATAAAAGAAATAGTAAGGATGGCTGCTAATTTAAACAATACGAAGAATAAAACATTATAATTTAATTTTCTGTATTTTTTATTAATCATTCAAACTCACAAGAGATTATTAAAATTGATATCATACAATGTATATCTCATAAGAGAATAAAACTCAAACTGCATTAAAGTAACAACTTAATTCCTCATTGCAAAAGGTGGCAACATTATGGTATCAACGATTCTGCCATCATGAACAAAAATGTGATAAATGCACTGTCACACTCGACTGCAAGCTGATAATACAGCAAAGCACACTAATTTTACAGAGATACATCCTGTTAATTACCTTCTCTACTTAGATAATTAACAATTTCTGTAATTATTAAATAATATCCTAAGGAAAAAATTAACAGTGAAGTGGTATATATGTGTATACATTTCAGTCTAGTAAAACTCAATCTAGAACAATGCAGAATGTGTGATAAACTATGATAAAAATGATGCAAAACATGATAGCTTTGATGTATGTATTCTCTGAAAGGATAGACAGATTGGAAGCAAAAACCAATGGAGCAGTAACGCAAAGAGCAAGTAAATGGATCGATATGATCAAGCATATCAACATGGTATTCAGAATGGGAAACAAGAAATATGTGTATTATTAAACACACAGAATATTTATGCATGCTTTATTTAAGAAACACACTTTATGTGGACATGAAACACATTGCGTATGATGAAGATTTACTCAGTAATTGTTTATTAAAATGAATATGATTATATGTAATGTTTGGTCCAGGGATTCGTTTAGTGTACTTAGGCAGAGAACAGTGAGCAAATACAAATAACAAAATGCGTAAATCAAGTAAAATATAACGTTATTTATTTTCTCTCGAAAACATAAAAAAAAATCATGAACACACTTATTCCGCCTGGCATAAAACTGATTATCAACAAACTACGACATCAAAATACTACTACGTATATCAAAATTACGCAACTCAACACTTCTTGTTAGGCCTATATGCATATGCTTCACACACACACAATCATACACCTTTACATACTTTTAGATTTTGTTGAGATCAACTTTATAATTTATGAAAAAAGCCAGTATTTTAATTATTTTTGAAATGTCTACTTTCCTGTTGATGCGTAGAAATTCGACACCTGGGGCGTCTCCTCGTGGCGTGCACTGTTTGCTGTTTTATAGTTCTCACTTTCACATTTTACAGCCGAACTGTCAATTTACTGCAATTAGTCACTATTATGGATGAATATTTAGCCAAGAACTGTTTGTATTTTGAAATATATATAAATTCACATTTTCTGTTGTATGCGGGCGCCCGCGATTACGTTACGTAACTTTCTCGCTGCTATACTGTGCAAAAGATGGTGGTCGACTGGCGTTCAGTGTTACAAATTTCCGTTTTGTTTGTCTCTAAGCTGGTTCTCTCTGCTCCCCACTATTCGTCTCGTCCTCAGCATTGAAGAGTTTCACTGATCTTAGCATCACCTTTTCAACTCGTAATTTTCTGTTTCTCGTCAACAACATACTGGCGGAATTAATCACTGGCTATAAATAGATTTTCATCTTTTCTGCATAACCATACATGGTCATGAAAATATTTACTGGCTATCGCGTCACCTCAAAGGGGCCTCATCTTTACATGTTATAGAATTTATGAAATTACACAATAATATTTAGGTAAATTTAGACCCATTACAATAACCCCCCCCCCCCAATGAGAGGTTTTATGCCAAAGCATAAAAGCTCTCATTGACCCTCTCATACTTTCTAAAGGGATCAGCCAAGATATGTCGCCACAACCCCCTTTCGTTTTATTAAAAATTGTGGTTAACTTACCCCTGGTCCAGTGACTATGACCGCACCTAAATGACCTTACTGGACTTCTCTTTCGAGATCCCAACACCGCAAGGCCAGACAGGCACTTGACGCTCCTGCTCTGACACGCAGGCCAGCACAGGACCGCTGCCACAGCATCACCAGACACTGAAACATGAAATCAAAAAATATCAATTAGTGGCCTGGTATAATAACATATCCCTAACTGATCTGGTTCCCCTTAGCTGTGTTGGTTTGCGTTAAAAAGGACTGAGTTTTTTTTTTTCTTTATCCTACATATGGATGAATACTTAGTCTAAGTCTAATACATTATAAGAATTACATACCAACATTCTGTATAACCTCCTCTAGTTAACTCTTACCCCAAAATTCAGAATGATAGCTCTGATTCCCATCAAAATTTAAATAAACATTTCTATTACAACGTATAAATCCCTTCCATTATAAATATTCCAGTCACATTGCAAAATTAACAAACCCCTTATATAGAGTAAAACACATTAAATCAACTACATTAGAACAAATTACTTACTTGACAATCGTTAAGTATCTTCATATTACTCTTTAATACATTAAAAAAAATACTCCTCGTCAACACAACATCATTCATTTGTTTACATCAGAAAATTTACCTAATCAGAAAATTAATTACATACTCTACATTATTGACGTAACTCATTTTAATCTTTAATATTTCGTTACTAACAACCTAGTAACCACCTTCTCCATCATCACATATTTTATTATAATTTGTTAAATTATGAATTTATTTAAAATTCCTCCTTCCACACACACACACACTATTACCCCCCCTGGACTGTAGCGCCCAGTTGCCTACAATACATAATAAAATATTAAACACTCACAATGAACATAAACCTCATTACATTAAAATAAACATCTCAGTTGCATCTGAATAAAATTTCCAACATTCCAAAACTTTAATTTCAATTGAACCTGTTACTACTCAACCTTTAATTATTTACCACTTCTTATACCATTAGATTCTCCAAAAATTCAAATTTATTATCAACATTCATTTTACATAACATTTTTTTTATTAAACATTGCGATTATTACCTCAAAATAAATAATTCATCTTTAAATTTGCATATAAAATTATAAACATTACACTTTAATTTCAATTGAACTTTTTACTAACCAATCATCAATTATTTAGCATTCACTACACCATTAAATTCTTGAAAAAATTTTTTAATTTGTTATTAACATTCATCTTGTACAATATTTCATTTATTATCTCCTTTCAAATTAATTCAATTATTTTGTCAAACATATTTCATTACCTTAACAAAATTCACAAAGTTGATTATACTTCACCTTGCTACATCATTACATTTAACATCAACACAAAAGTATATACAATCCAAATTATTATATGTTATCGTTTACCACAAATCATTTCATAAAACAGTCCAATTCAAAACCACTACTCACATAGTTAAACATTCATAAACATTAATTGTTTACCCCCCATCATCGTATAATAACCTGGTCTTACATCTACACAATTCATTTTTTATTAAATTCATCATATCATTTCTATCAATATAAAGATTATTCAAATTCTTATACCCTTCCACAATATCAACAGGATTATTCCATATTATTACCTCATATAATTTGTCACCATCGAGTATAGTCAAGTCATTCTTAGTATAATTTGTCACAATTGGGTCAATTATAATTTCATCATTATTATTATCTGCTGCTGTACCAGTTTCATCACAAGGTGTGAATAAACTATGAATCAATATCATCAATCTTATCATCATTTGCTGCACTAACTATTTCGCAAGGTAAGTACTTAATATCACTAACGCTCTCAATGTCTAACCTCTCTACTAATTCGTTATAATTTCTACCAACCTTAAACAACTCTATCTCCCCATCTAATTAAAATAGGTCTACCCCCAAAGCTATGTCCGATGCGTCGGTATGTATGTAAAATGGTTCTATAAAATTAGGATGAGCTAATATGACAGTGTTTAAAAACTTATTTTTTATTTGCTCAAATACAGTTTGTTCTTGTAAACTCCATTGCCATCGATTACCTTTATTTAACAAATGCCCCAATTGTACCGTTAAGTAAGAATATTTGTCTACAAATTGCCTATAATAATTACACAGGCCTAAAAAACTTTGCAATTGTTTCACATTCTTAGGTACTGGAAAATTTTGTATTATCTCTATCTTCTTAGGATCTGTATTGATACCCTTGGCTGAAATTATGTGGCCTAAAAAATTAACCTGTTCTTTTAAAAATTCTGACTTCTTAAACTTTACAGTTATGCCATACTCATGCAATTTACTTAATACTCTATCTAACCTTTCACAATGTGTATTAATATCTGGTGAAGTTATTACTATGTCATCCACATAAACAGTTGTAAACTCTAAAATCTCTCTCCCTAATACGTAGTGTAAACATTTAATAAAAATTGAAACACTTACGTTTAGTCCAAAAGGCAATCTACAAAATTGATAGTTCCTGCCATTATATAGGAATGCTACATACTGGCGAGACCCTTCCTCAAGTTCTATTTGCCAATATCCAGCCGTTAAATCCAATGTCGTAATATATTTTGTCCCATTGAAACGTAGAATTTCGCTCAACTGTTCTGGCGACTCTCTATCTGGAATAATTATTTTGTTTACCTGTCTCGCATCTAAACATAGTCTTATAGATAAGTCTTTCTTTGTAACCACTACCAAAGGGTTGGAATATGGTGAGGTGGATTTTTCTATTATCCCTTCTGCTAACATCTTGTTTATTTCCTCTTGTACTAACCCCCTTTTAGAGTATGGTACCAGATATGCTTTAGGCGCAAAAGGTGTTTTTTATTTAACGATTAATCTACCCTTAAAACCCTTTCCTAGACCTGGTTCGTCTGAAAAAACGAATTTATTTTTATTTATTACTTGTACTATTCTCTCCCTATCTTGATAACTAAACTCCCCAGTTTGATATAGGATTTTATTCATTTTTTTAACCCAACTATCTTCAGTTTCAAATAATTCATGTTTACTTCCCCTTAAATTACAATAATTAATCATCAAGGGTCTGCATTCATTTATTTCATTATCAGAAATTAAAATTTCCTTACTAATTATTTTTAATGCTTTCATTTCTACAGCCCTTTTTCGTATAAATGGTATTTCAATTATATTATTTTCATTGTTTAATTTCATAATCTGTGTATAATAGTTTAACTCAGCTTTAAAATTATTTAAAAAATCATTACCCATTATTGCTCCCATATTAAAACCTGGAATGACTAAAAAAGGTACATTTATTGTGTGTTTATTTATTTTTAGCTGTAACATATTTGCTTAGTTATTCTTTTACTCCAAATACCTGTTACACCTATAACACTAATTCCCAATACTGGTAGTTGTGGAATTGTCTTCGTGGTTTGATTTTTTATTTTTTCAAAAACTTTATCATCTATAGCTGTCAGTTCACTCCCTGAATCTACTAGAAAAGTGTATTTGGAATTAAACACTTCGGCTTCGAATTCTGCCATGCTAAAATTACTGCTACTCTCCCCTACTTCTTCATCGGATAATTCATTATGTATATTGGTAATAAGTGACCCTATTGTTATGTGATTTCTGGACGGCTGGGGACTTTCCTTTTCAACCGTCCTTATTAGTTTAACTGTGCTGGAGGTGGTGGTTCGCTGTAAATCACCCTATGATCCCCTCTACTGGTGTGATTATTAGAAGGTGCTTCAACGCCCCTAGTCTCGTTTAGGTTACCAACATATCCCCCTCTCCCTCTGTGGTTCAAACCTCCCGGCATCCCCCGATTACTGGTGAAACCTCTCCCTCTAGTATTACCTCTAAACTCATTACTATAATTTTCCCCTCTATTGTAATTATCTTCTCTCCCTTGGGCACCACCCCTAGGACCCCGACACCTATAACACTGAGTTCGAGAACTATTATAGTTGCTAGCTCTACAATTAGGGTGTGGACATAACCACGCACCCCCCTCTGATCTACTCATATTAATATCATGTCTAATAAAATGGTCTGGTTGTGTTAATTCAGTATTTATTGGCCTCGATTCTCTATCTCTAATATTTATTGATTGATATTTATTGTCTTCTTCGTCTTTCATACTCTGGTAAGCTTCTAAGATTTTCTCCAATTCAGCTATATCAGTAAACTCCCGGGTTCTAATTGTGGATCGTACGTCTTTAGGTAAATTTTTACTGACATACCTTATAAAAGATGAAAGAGGCATTGGTGGTTCTAAATATTTAACCTGGCTATATAGTCGCGTCACATACGACGTAATGCTCATATGTTTAATATTGAAACTGCCCCATCCCATTATTGTGCTTCGTAAACCCTCTTGTTTTTCCTCTGACCAATATTTATTTTTAAAAGCTCGCTCAAATTCATCAAAGTCTGCTCAATTATCATTATGAGTGTCCGCCCAAATTTTACCATCCTGTAACAGTACAGAGTTTCCTGTACCATAATAACGGTATAAGTAATAGGGTCATTGTAAATTTTATTGTGTTTATACATATTGACAAGGGCAAGGTTAGTTTACCCAAGTCCCAGTAGATACACAAATTCACCAGAGGGGAGCCGATCCAAGGTCAGCAGAGTACGAGTGAAATTAAACAACGGTAATGGCGGTTTTAGGCGCTACAAATTGACCATACGAACTTTTCATTGGTCCACTGTAACAAATCGTCACCAAAAACACAATGACGATATAAAACCATTACGTATTAACCAAGGCGGTGGTTGGAAAACAATAGACGGTGACGTCAGATGCACGACCACTTACATAACAATTACGTCTGACCCAGTCCCAGTCTTCAAAAGCAACTCAGAGAGCACACACGCTCTAACAGTGTAGTGGGCAGTTTTTTGCCAGAAAAATGTAAATTTATTCAAAAATGTAATCATAACAATACAATAGAATCAGTGGACCATAATGTAGAGAAGAGAAAAAAGTAAATTCAGTGCACTTAAATAAAACAGCAACAGTTTGGCCAAACACCTGCCAGCCACATGGGAGTCTGCCGAGGATAGTCAACGCTGCATCATTTCAGGAAAGCCCTTTAAAATTCTTTTCTAAATTTAACACAGAAAAATGAGCTCTAATCAGAACAAATAATCAATGTGTTCAATATTGTGGTATGATTGGTTTGAGTGAGAGAGTGAAAGTGCGAGTGGGCCCACTTTAAAGTAACTATATCTGAGGCATTGGTTTGTGGTTAATTATTAAGTAATTATTAATGTCAAAGAAATAAATAACACTTTTGAAAGTTACTGCAGTAAAGAAGTTGACAGGAGAGTTGTTTTAAAGCAAATAAGAGTATATCCATATAGTATAAAAAGCATGGTGAGAGGCGGAAATAATGTAGCCGCCATGTAAGATTTTAATAGTCGTTTAAAGACTCCTGTGGTTTATAGCATTTGAATACTGATATAAATAAAATTAATTTGTTTGCCACATGTCAATTGGATGTTATTTCGAAACCCGTACTGCCTCTGATTTCTCGCTTAACGCAACCTTGGACCCGAAAAACCTAATGTACATTAATAAACTGAGCACATGGTCACACCGGATGTCTGGTGTACAGTATTGAATAACAATCGAATACAAATACATAATTATCACATATACATTTATTATTATTAATTATTTCACATCATCTGTATTTTAACAGATGGCTGCCCGAACTTGGACTTTATATAAAATATAAAATTATATAAATAAGCAGAAAAGCGGAGGTAGAAGGGTAAAGAAATAAACATCAAAAGAGAGGTTATATATGGAAATTACATATAGTATAGAGAGACGTACATAGTAAATAAGACAAATTTAGTACCATCAGTACGACAAAATGGCAGATAATAACGAAAATAGTAACGTAGAAAATACAGATACAGAATCATTGAAATCAACGCCCATTATGAATAGAGTTTCATTGGAAGATCTCTTCCAATTAATGCAAATGCAAAACGGTCAATTGAACAGTAAATTAAACCAATTTGATGAACAATTTAATGATATCAAAAAAGAAATTAAGAAACAGAGCTGTAATTTCGATGAGAGAATAAATGAAATAAAAATACAGTGTAGCGGGTCAATTTTGGGTGTTTTTATTTGTAACAATTTGGGGCATTTATATTTTTTATTTCTTTCATTTTGGTGCGGGTTTGTCAAAAGTTATGAAAATTAGCATGCAACGTTATTATCCGTGTAACAGACCAGTGTTGAGAAACAGCGTTTGGAACAAAGGTGATACGCACTTTCAGTTGTGTAATGCGGCTAAAGAATTTGCACCTCCACAAATTTCTAAGAACTATGCGAGAGTGTGGCAGTGCGTACCCATGCGTACACCGAGCAGGGGCGCCGACCCAAGCGCTGGTAAAAAACCAAGATGGCTAGAGCGTGGAATTATTCATCGTTCCTTTGGTTCCCTCCGGAAACACTGCTAAAAGACCGCCTACTACTAATGACGTCAGCCAATGCCTAGAGAAGATCATATGCGACATTGACTCAAAAACAACATGCATTGCATGGGTCGAAGCTTCGGCGACGACGCCCAAGGCAGTGAGTTCCCGTATTGAAAACTATGTAGAGGGAACGGAGAAAAATGTAAAGTACCGTTTACCAAATGGTAAAAGCTTAAGAGCATGATAATGTCTTTCAGCCGCCAGCTAAACGCAACATTATTATGGTTACTGACTGACTGATTGGTCACATACCTATCTACAGCTATGCAGTGTTGTTTGCTTGTTAGGTCTTTAATCTGCGACGGACGTTAGCACGTTAGCGGTCGCGGTTTTAGTTAACGATTCCCGGCTGGTAAATGATGACGTCATGCAGCGTGATGCGTTACAGAAATTTTCAAATGACCCCCAGCCATAAGACATTATCATGTCAAAAACTTTTGTGCAGTGCCTCTTACCAACAGACCGCATGCGGACCATCTAAATTTTGTTAACAGTTTCTTTTAAGGTCGGCCGACCTCACCGTTAAAATATGGAACTTTAATCAACAGTGCACAAGTGAAATACCAACGGTAATGAGTAAGCCTAAATGAACTAATAGTTTCGTTTCTTTTCCGGACACCTGAACGAGGACTTAGTACGGGCGCGATGACCGCGTGGTCGACGAGGGGGAAATTCCATTATAAAATGTTTAAGGGGTAAATAAATTGTGTGTGTTTGAGTGAGTGGGCAAAGCTGGGCTGTTTCTGTTTTTATCTGTGTTGGTAATTGTGTTTGGTGTGATATATAAGGTAAGCTGTAGGTCATAAGTTTGATTATGCCAGCGTTGCACAACTTCAAAAAAAGTATCTAAATGAATCTTCCTAATGTTTATAACAATTCAAAAGTAAATGATAATAAATAGTAATTCTCTTCAAACATGAGTTGTGTCAGTGCTTTGCGTAACCCATAGACCATGTTTGTATCCAGCTACATGTGATCGAACCCTGTGACCTTGGAGAAGTGATTGTGTCGGTAAGTAAAAGTTAATTTGAAATTTGGATGTTAATAAATGTGAGCGAGAAATTAGTACATCACAATTGGCACCACGGAACAGGCACGAATTGAAATTAATGATATTTAATTGAAATTCCGCATCTACAGAGATACAAACATGTTCTAGGTTAGCATAGCAACCTAACAGTATATTACAAAATTTAAGTAATTACAGTATTCATTTAATTAATCTATTTAATCAATTTATGTAATTTAATTTAACCAATAATACAAAATGTCAGATAAAGAAAATAACGCAAATGAGACGGAGAGTGTCGAAGTTTTCGACGACTCAAACATTAGTAACTTTGAAGCACACTCGACTCCAAGTGCGAGTCGGGAGAAAGCAGAGATAAATTTAAGTGACCAGAGTAATGTAAGTGAAGATTCGGGTGTGCAACTGACCCCGACTTCAACAAAAAGTAACGCCCAATTTAACAGTAATGTAATGAGCATGTTACAATTACTTCTAGAACAAAATAAAGAAATGAAGAGTGATTCTGACGTTAAATTCAATATTCAGAATAACAAATTTAACGAATTAAATAGTCGTTTCGACAATAACGATATAAAATTGAAAAAATTTGACGCTAAATTTGATGCACTCAAATTTGATATTGATGAGGTAAAAATGAAATGCGAAAGTAGTTTTAACGAGTTGAAATTTGAATTAAACGAGAAATTGAGCCACTCATTAAATAGTATGAATACTAGAATTGACGAAATAGAGAATAGTGTGGTAGAAAAAACTAATAAACAAATACAGAAAGTAACTGAAAATCTTGATCGTAAAATAGATGAATGTAATGTTAGTAATGAGTACAAGTTGAATTGTGTAGTTAATAAGATTGAAACACATGAAATTAGTACTAATGCCAAAATCAATGAAATAGAAAGTAATTGTAAAACAGAGATACAAGCTATACAAAATACAATGAATACTATAGATAAGCGTCATGTACAAATTGAGAGTTTAAATAACAATATATTTGCATCAATTGAGCAGAGTATAGTGAATGTTAAAGATGAATTGAACATAGCTATAAACGAAAAACTTAATAGCGTTACTGAACAAATAGTCATTACTAAAGATGTGAATAGCGATATTGATTTGGAGTTGTTTAATTGCGAAAACAGGGGGGTACACCCTATGCAGTTTTTAAATAGAGTCAAAGAATTCCATCAGTTTTGTAGAAGTAGTTGGGAAGTACAACTGTTAAAAATAATGAAGTGTTTTAGAGGGAATTCCGCGGTATGGGCGGAGGTACATAAAGTAGACTGGGTAAATTATCAGTGTTTTGAGACGGCATTTAGAGAAAAATATTGGTCGGAGGAGGAACAAGAAATATTGCGAAGTAAAATTATGGGACCAGGTAATTTTGGAACCCAAGGGAGCAACGTAACTATGTATGTAATGCGATTATACAATGAGGCCAAATATTTAGAGCCACCGTTACCGTTTCGATCGTTCGTCCGACATATAAGTAAGCATTTGCCCAGAGAAATACAGATTACGCTAATGACGCGTGAAATCCTAGAGATTACGGAACTAGAAAAAATATTGGACATTTTTCAGAATATACGGGAACGTGATATGAGTAGGCGAATAAACACACCAACAACACACATGAATGTTAATCATAACCAATCTCGGGGAATAACAAATTTTCACCGAGGGACGAGAGGGGGAAATAATGATAATCGAGGTGAGGGTTGGCGATGTGCCGATTGTAATGTTGAAAACTATGTTATAAGAACAACTTGTTTTAGATGTCACAAACCGAGAGAATGTCAACGCAGCGAGAGAACGTACCAGCAACAGAGTCAACCGCAGAGAGGAGGTGAGAACGCCAGAGGAGCACCGAGAGGATACGGAAGCGGAAATAGAGGCAGAGGTGGATACAACCAAGTGGTAGCGGGTCCATCCACGGGAAACTAGAGGAGACAATGGAGAACCGGGCCCATCCATTGTCGGAGGAGAACCTGGGGGTCCAAGAGGAGCGTAACTACCGCAGCAACATAATTATCAGAGACATGGCGGAGGAGTTACTGGAGGAGGACGCTGCACAAATGACAGAAACCAAAACCGGACTGACGGAGGTATTCATAACCATAGAAGGTAAGGATTACAAAACATTGATTGATATGGGTAGCGAGATATCAGTAGTTTCGGAGAATGTACTGGGTGAATTACAAAGGGTAAATAAGAATATTCCGTCATTACCAGTAGCGGGAGTAACAGTAGTGGGGGTGACGGGAGTACGAAGTAAACGAGTCACTAAACAAGTCCAATTAAACATATATATTAATGGAATAGAATTTGAAAATACTTTTCTAGTAGTTAAGGGTTTGAATTTAGATATAATTCTGGGAAATGATTTTTTGGAGAGAAATAAAGCAGTAATTGATTTTAACCAGAGAATAGTAGAATTTAATAAGGGGCATGAACCAGTCAGGGTAGATTTTAAGAGGGTGTTAGATAAGGTTAGAGTTACGGGTGTAAAGATGATACAAAACCGAGTAGGCGAGGGAATGATAGAAACAAGAGCGAATGTGTGTCAAGAGAGTGAGAGCAGGGAGAATGATGAGAGAGTATGGGAAAACAGGGCAAAGATATTTTTTAATGAGGGTGGAGTTGTAAGGGGTCCCCAACGACAGGAGTTGTGGGCAGTTATTGAACGTTTTAGAGATGTATTTGCTGAGTTGCCTGGAAAAGCCAGGGACTATGTATGCGAGCTGAAGATTCGAGAGCACTCACCCTATATGCAGAGAAGTTATCCAGTGCCATTTTCAAAGAGGAGAGCCGTTCAAGAAGAGCTGGACCGCATGATGGAAGGGGACATCATCGAAAGATCTATATCGCCTTACTCGAATCCATTGGTAGTGGTCATCAAAAAGGATGGAAAGGTAAGATTGTGTTTAGACGCTCGAAAAATTAATCAGATTATAATACCTGACCGGGAATCACCGGAAGCCATGAACGAAATTTTTCAAAAGTTTAGTGGGGTCAGATATATGACGTCCTTAGATTTAACGGCGGGCTACTGGCAAGTCCCATTAGCGCCAGAAAGCCGTAAGTTTACTGCATTCCTTTTCAATGGAAAAAATTATCAATTTAAACGCCTGCCATTTGGGCTTAACACTAGTGTAGCAAGCTTTATTAAGTGTTTAGACATGATATTACAACCAAAAGATTTAGATTTTTTGACTGTATATGTTGACGACATACTAATAGCATCAAGAACATTTTCTGAACACGTAGAACATATAGAGTACGTTTTAAATAAATTACGACAAGGTGGATTAACTGTTAATTGGGATAAGTCGAAATTTTTACAAACCAAAATACATTTTTTGGGCTTCATTATAACTCCTGAAGGAATTTTAGCAAACCCAGACAAAGTAGAAGCTATCATACGTTTTCCAGAACCGAAAAATATTAAACAGTTGCAGAGTTTTCTAGGATTATGTAATTTTTATAGAAAGTTCCAGAGAAATTATGCACATATTACCTCTAAATTAAGTGTCGTTTTACAAAAGAATAAACAATGGAAATGGGGAGAGGAGGAGAGAGTTATTTTCAATGAAATTAAAGAGAAATTTATAGACACGATAATGATGAATCACCCCGATTTTCAGAGAAAGTTTTATTTACAGACGGATGCCAGCAACATAGCCCTCGGCGCAGAGCTTTACCAGGAGGGGGAGGATCAGGAGCACAGGACCATCGCTTTTGCCAGCAGAACCTTATTGGCAGCAGAAAGAAATTACACTACTACCGAAAAGGAATTGCTGAGCATCGTCTTTGCTGTGAAGAAATTCCGCACTTACCTGCTAGGAAACGAAACCGTCATCAGGACCGATCATAAGGCCTTATCATTCCTAAATACATGTAAGCTGACACATAGCAGATTAACCAGGTGGGTACTAGCTTTACAAGAGTACAACTTTTCTTGGGAGTATATTAAGGGGTCAGATAATAAAGTACCGGACACTTTGTCCCGGGTAGACACTATAGACAATAAGACAGGTAGGGATCTCAAAGAAATAGAAATTTTTCGATTAACTAGGGAAGATAGAATTTTTGGGGAGGAATTAAGGGAAATTAAAGACAGACAAAGATCAGAAAATAAATTGGGTAAGATAATAACTAGTTTAGAAGCAGATATTAATGGTTCAGAGTATAATGCACATTTCCAGATATATAAAGGAATTTTGTTCAAGAAAGTAGAAGGGGGTGAACGAGATTGGAGGTTAATGATACCCGATGAATTAGTAGATAGAATTATTTGGGATTGCCACATAAGATATGGTCAATTTGGGGCGAAAAAATGTGCAAATATATTAAAAGAATCTTGTGTCTTTAAAAATATGGAGAAGAGAGTTAGAAGAGTATTAAGAGTTTGTGATCTGTGTCAAAAGTCTAAAAGTAGTAAATTACAGGGTTGAAGGTGAATTGAAGTATATTAAAGTAGAAAGACCTTTCGATTTAGTTGCAGTAGATTTGTATGGGCCATTGCCTAAAGGTAGAGGAGGAGTGATATATATTTTTGTTGTGTTGGATACTTTTACCAAGTTTGTTAGGTTATACAGTGTAAAGAGAGCTACTAGCAAAGTACTCAGCGAGAAGATCACCAAGGACTACATGATCAACGTAGGGAAGCCGAAGGTAATTTTATCTGATCATGGACCGCAGTTCATCAGCGGCAAGTGGAGACAGACTCTTGGCTGGGAAGGCATCATACCTAAACACACGGCAGTTTACCATCCACAGTCGAACCAGGCAGAGCGGGTGATGCGAGAAATTGGCAGAATATTCAGGCCGTACTGTCACTCCAAACATACAGAGTGGCCTTTGTATGTGAAGAAAGTGGAGGATTGGTTAAACAGCACAACCCACGATTCTACAGGATTTACACCGTACGAACTAATCAAGGGAAGCCGTCCACCCAGAATATTGGAACAACTTTTTGAATATCCACCGGAAGAAAGAGTCTTGGACAAAGATGTAAAAATACGACTTGCCAACGAGAGTCTGCTCACCAAGGGAGAGAAGAGAAAACAAAAGCATGATGGCAAAGGTAAGTGGGTCAAATATGAAATAGGGCAGTTAGTATTAGTGAGAAGACACGATTTATCAAGTGTACAAGATAAAGAGATCAAAAAATTCTTTTTGTTGTATGAAGGACCGTATGAAGTTGTTGACATTAAAATGGATAATGCTTATGTTTTACGAAATCAAATGACGGGGGAAATAGTAGGTACCCATAACGCCACCAATTTAAAAGGTATTGGTTAAAATAAAATAATACATTGAATCTTGTAATTAAATACAACTAAATAACTATAATAAACCTATAGTTAAATAATTATAAATAACTATGAATAATACAAAACAGTAAGTGGTAGCGGATAGGTGTTCCCCACTTGTCCCAGTGGGGTTCGTCTATTTCAGGGACGCGCCCCTGCCCACGCGAGCCTTGGTTTTCTCCATGTACCCTTATTTTCGGAGGAAGCTTTGTCCCTACCTTTAGTCCTAGTTCTTGACCTTTTAATAATCCCTATCCCTTTTATCTTCCCGATTTCCCTAACCCTCCCGTTAGAGTAAACACATAAACAATAGTTACACAAATTGGCACACTTTTTGGAACCATTTGATTGCCTTAATTCTAAATAATACATTAGGGTAATCCTCAAAATTAAATAAACTGGCGTTATTTATGAATTGTAAACTCATCCCTTAATTAGGTAGGCAGTGGAGAAGTTTTGTGGCTGAGTAGACAAACTAGATAATAAATTTCTGTACAGGCTAATAGAATTATTGCCTATAGGGATGGGGTGGTAGACTGGTGGTTGGGGTTGGTTTTATTTGGTATCGTCTTCAATCGCATCCCTGTAGACAATGATTCTGTACACATAAAGCACAACCTATTCACAGGTAATTAAGAAAAAATAATAAGTATAAATATTATGATAAGTATAATATTAAGTAAGTAAATAATTTTGGAAAATATTCTAAAGTAAAAGCTATGTAACCAAAAAGGTTTAATTATTATTTTGTGGTACCTGCTATGTTAGGTTATGAGTACGGGATATTGGTAGTTGGAATGTGATGGTGGAGTAATTTAAAGAGAGATTTGAACCAATGATGTAATGTTTGTAAAATTTATTGAAATATTAAGAAAACTGAAACATTTAATCGCGTAGAATCATTTTGAAAACTGTAATCAAAGTCATGGAAATTGTTTTGAATGTACTAAGAGATGAAATTGAATTGTAGCCGCCCCTGGAGTAACTTAATATTGTAGATGCTAGTGCTGTGTAAATTCATTTTGATTCAAATTGAAATTGTAATTTTACCTATTTTATACATTGACTTCATACAGCTGTAATTAAAATCAAACTGTTTTGGGTGGAGAGTGTTAAAGAATTTTCAAGTTAAACAGATAATTTAAAAGGGCCAATTTTATTAATGAATCAAAAATATATCTGATCCGAATTGGAATAAAAATTTTAAGAGACAAATATGTTATCTAAAAGGTTTATAAAACTTGAAAAGTGTAGCAAGCAGATATGTCAGTATATGATGTAACCAGAGTGTTTAGACTATGAATGCTGAAACTGAGAATGTTTATAACTGTTGTTTATGAAAACAAGTCTGGCACACAACTGTGTTTAGGTAAACAGTAAACAGGTGTAGGATGTTGTGACTCAAGCCTGTGGTCATGCTTGGTGACCATAACAAGAAATGTTGTAGTCTGCTGAATTAGTATCTTGAGCAAAACCCTATGGTGACAAAAGAATTATAGTAAATTTTTTGTTAAAATAATAATGGGGTAATTATTGTAGCCCAAAGTTTGAGAAATTAAACACCATTAAATTAATTTGGTAATCAAATTAATAGAAACAATGATTTTTAACAATGAACTTAAAAAAAAAAAAAAAAATTTAAGTGACCAAAAACAATCAGTGAGTATGGGAACGTTTTGAAAAGATGTGTAACAAAGTAAAAACTTGGTATCAATACAAGAAGTGGGGATGATTTTGGGGGGTAGATTGGTGCTCAATGAAGTGATAGAACAATGGAGTGTGGAACTGCAAAGGTTGAAAGCTTTAGTGTATAAATGTTTATTAGTTAGTTCATAAGTTGCTATTGCGGGGGTGGCCTGTGCTCTCGTAAATAGCGGAAATGGGTCAAAATCGGTAAACGTCGGAGGCCAAAATGGCGATAAATGTGCGGCACACCTTATCCATGTAAATCAAAATTTTACACACTGCTAAATGACCGTGTCGCACATAATAGTGATGATTGAAACAGGCAGTGAAATGAAGTTTAGATTTCCCCGACTTTTCGGGCGGTTACTGCCTTACCAGCACTAACCGTGGTTTTGGCTAGCGGCCAGCTATGGTCATATCAAGTCCCTTGACCATAGCTGACTTGAAATTGGTACAGATTTGAAATTCAATGGGGGGAGAACTTAGGGGAAATCTCCGGTACTATGGAACAGCGGCTGCCACTCTGCCCGCTTTGGGGTAGCAAGACAGGTGGTAGATCTGTCTTAAGGGTGTATAAATATAACAAGAACATGATGATGTTCGTAACGTTTGAAACTTAATAGCGGAAGCAGAGACACGGAGAGGTAAAACCTGCTCCAAAATATACAGTCTCTGTGGAAGCGAAAAGGCGCCACAGTCTTACACAATTTGCAATAGAGTGTGTGGATGGGAGGTGGCTCAAATGAGCCACGAATTTAAAATTTTATGACAAAAAAAAAATTTTTTTGCTAATTTGAATTTTGATCCAATAAAAATGCTTGCGCTCTGTTCAATTAACTAGCTGCTCAAATATTTAATATGAGGTGTTCATTACATGCTATAATTTTAAGAGTATTATTTTATTGTTGTACGTTAGATATAGGCGTTGATAAGAATATGTATTTTCATTATGTGTGTGTATTTTTTTCTAAGCCAATAATTAAATCGTCTGGCAGGTTAACATAAATAACCAGAATCAGAGAAATGGGAAACAATGAGGTGAGAAGTGAGAATAAATAAAAATAAATATGTATATTTCATGTAAGTGGTTCAAGTAAAAGATGTATTTTCATTGTGTTAGGATATCAGCTGATCAGCAATAATACGACACTGGTATATTAGTTATAAATGTTTTAAGTAATTGATGTTCAATGTAATATTTGATGTATTACAGATGTTTTGAAGTAATGATAAAAATAATTTGCTACAATGAGAAATAAAGTAACGATTTGTGAAATCTAATAAGAGATAGTTTTTTGGGTGATAAATATTTTGTGGGGCATATAGATCCGTCCCAATTGAATTCAAAGTTGAATTTGAAATAGTAGAAATGAATATGATGTAATGTTGTTTTTGAGTTAATGTAATGTAACAGAATGTTGTGAAATATTGATGTTGACACAGTAGTTGTGGAGAATTTATGTGGAGTTTTGAATGATATATTTATGTTTATAATTAATGAGGTTATTTTGTTGTATTTGGAGTAAGGTAATGCGATTGAGATTTTTGGGGATGGCAATTTTGTATTAGGGGATAGTGTATTTGGGGAGTCCGCAACAAGGGTTGGGACGGGAGAGGGATAGATTTTAGTGGGGAAGAGGCCGCCTTAGGTAGAATCCAGGCCGCCAGACAAGGGGAATTGAGTTTTGGGTAGGGGAAACACGTATCCTATATACAAAGGGTTATAGAGTATTTTTTTATATATGTAGAGAAGGTGGCAAATGGAGTTTAATAGTAAGTTGGGGTTAGAGAGTGTTTTGGGACTAGTAGACATTTTGATAGAGATGGGTGTCATGGTAGTTGAAGTTGATTAATATTAGAGCCATAGGGAGAGTAAAGTTTATATATGCATACAGATCTAATGCAGTAAATGAGAATAAATAATTTACATCACCCACACTAAAGTAGATTGCAATGGTTAAATAAAGAGAGAGATTTATGATAAAGTATATAAAATTTTTTATTTTTTCGAAACCAGTGACAGAATTTTGATAAAATTTGAAAATAATGTAAAATTAAGAATTGTTTATTTTAAATAATTTAAAGGTCAATTTGCTTATTATTTATATTAATATTTTGTTATTTTAAATGTTTTATTTTATTGTTTTGTGTTTCACATTAGATTATTACAGATGTTGTATGTATTTGCAGAAAGTATACATAACATATGTAGGTCAAGGGTCTGGGACTTGACCTAGTTTTGATCAGCTGATGAGGTCATACACCTACTAAGCTTGTATAGTAGGAAGTCGATTCAATTTGTTTGTTTAATTAATTCGAACCAATATTTAAATAATTTTACATATGAAGAAAACATTTAAATAAATTTAAATTTTTTTTGAATTTTAAATTTTTTGGAAATTTTAATTTTTTGAAAAAAAAAAATCTTGATTTTTCGCCTGCCAGAGGATAAATAATTTTGAGTAATGATTATTTTATTATGTGTGTATTAACCATGTTTATTTTATTGTATTGCATTGTATTGGTAGACTATAAGTGGTTCTCATGTTAGAGTAAGGATGTGTTTAGATTAGTAGAAATGCCTAAGTTAAGTCATTTGAAAAAAAAATTAGAAAAACAATTAAGAGAATTTTTTTTGATAAAATATTATTTTGAATTTTTTTTTAAATTTTTTATAAATCTTAAAAGAGAATTTTTCAGTTTACTATGTGTAAGTCAACATGTAATGTGAGTGTGTGTGAGCCCAGTATTTGCTAAAGGCAGCCCAGCTTTCATAAAAGGGGAAACATATCGGTGGAGGATCTGGCATAATCAGAGCCAGGGATTGAGGATTTTGGGGGGTAGCATGTTAGAAGGTGAGGTGCTCTGTGGTACGAGGCTGTTCGATTTCTCGGTGTTGGGATCTCTTACGGAGAAGTCCAGTGATCTCGTTCAGATGAGTCCACAGTCACCAAGCCAGGGGAGTCGTGTACCCAGGTAGATTAAGAACAAGGGGGTTGTTGGCACCAGTTCCTCACCGGTCCTCTTCGGGGTTTGTCGATGAGATTTCTTCTGTTGTGAACAGCAGAATTCTCATCGAGGGGGTATTGTAGCGGGTCAATTTTGGGTGTTTTTATTTGTAACAGTTTGGGGCATTTATATTTTTTATTTCTTTCATTTTGGTGCGGGTTTGTCAAAAGTTATGAAAATTAGCATGCAACGTTATTATCCGTGTAACAGACCAGTGTTGAGAAACAGCGTTTGGAACAAAGGTGATACGCACTTTCAGTTGTGTAATGCGGCTAAAGAATTTGCACCTCCACAAATTTCTAAGAACTATGCGAGAGTGTGGCAGTGCGTACCCATGCGTACACCGAGCAGGGGCGCCGACCCAAGCGCTGGTAAAAAACCAAGATGGCTAGAGCGTGGAATTATTCATCGTTCCTTTGGTTCCCTCCGGAAACACTGCTAAAAGACCGCCTACTACTAATGACGTCAGCCAATGCCTAGAGAAGATCATATGCGACATTGACTCAAAAACAACATGCATTGCATGGGTCGAAGCTTCGGCGACGACGCCCAAGGCAGTGAGTTCCCGTATTGAAAACTATGTAGAGGGAACGGAGAAAAATGTAAAGTACCGTTTACCAAATGGTAAAAGCTTAAGAGCATGATAATGTCTTTCAGCCGCCAGCTAAACGCAACATTATTATGGTTACTGACTGACTGATTGGTCACATACCTATCTACAGCTATGCAGTGTTGTTTGCTTGTTAGGTCTTTAATCTGCGACGGACGTTAGCACGTTAGCGGTCGCGGTTTTAGTTAACGATTCCCGGCTGGTAAATGATGACGTCATGCAGCGTGATGCGTTACAGAAATTTTCAAATGACCCCCAGCCATAAGACATTATCATGTCAAAAACTTTTGTGCAGTGCCTCTTACCAACAGACCGCATGCGGACCATCTAAATTTTGTTAACAGTTTCTTTTAAGGTCGGCCGACCTCACCGTTAAAATATGGAACTTTAATCAACAGTGCACAAGTGAAATACCAACGGTAATGAGTAAGCCTAAATGAACTAATAGTTTCGTTTCTTTTCCGGACACCTGAACGAGGACTTAGTACGGGCGCGATGACCGCGTGGTCGACGAGGGGGAAATTCCATTATAAAATGTTTAAGGGGTAAATAAATTGTGTGTGTTTGAGTGAGTGGGCAAAGCTGGGCTGTTTCTGTTTTTATCTGTGTTGGTAATTGTGTTTGGTGTGATATATAAGGTAAGCTGTAGGTCATAAGTTTGATTATGCCAGCGTTGCACAACTTCAAAAAAAGTATCTAAATGAATCTTCCTAATTTTTATAACAATTCAAAAGTAAATGATAATAAATAGTAATTCTCTTCAAACATGAGTTGTGTCAGTGCTTTGCGTAACCCATAGACCATGTTTGTATCCAACTACATGTGATCGAACCCTGTGACCTTGGAGAAGTGATTGTGTCGGTAAGTAAAAGTTAATTTGAAATTTGGATGTTAATAAATGTGAGCGAGAAATTAGTACATCACAACAGTATGATAGCATACAAAAACAAACAGAAAATAATAATGAGCAATGTAACAATAAAATAAGTCAGTTAGACGACAAAATTAAGCAAATTATTGAGACAGTTCAGAATCAAATAGAAATACAATGTGAAAAAATAGAAAACAAATGTTTAACTACAATCAGTAAACAGATAGAGAATACTAATAATTTTGAAACAAATAAACAAATATAAATGGAAGCTACTATTTTACAGAATAAGAGTAGAGAAATAGACAAATTAGATAGAAACAAAGGCAAGGTAAGTGGGGTAGAAAATTATGATAATATAAATAAAAGTATGATATTGGAAAATGATTGTGTAAACAGGAGTAGTGATAATGAAATTTTATGGGGAATTGAATATAATAATAATGGAATGATAGTGTGTTTTGAAGGTTTAAAGAGTGGGTGTAAAGAGAGATATATTGAGAGAGAGAAGTGTTGTTGGGAGAGTTATTATGAGAGATATTTTAAAAGAGAGAGATATTGTGAGAGAAAGAGGGAGATAGAAATTTTTAAGATAAGTAGAAATTATGAAAAGTTTATAGAAAGGTTAGGTGGAGAGAGAAGTGAAAATAATAACAAGTACTTACCTTATAATAAAACTGAAGTAGTAGGAGAGAATGAGAATAATGACTTGACGAAATAGTTAATTATGACTGATTTTACTGAAGGTGACAGAAACATACCCGATCAGGAGTTATATGAATTTGTGGAAACGGATAACAATTTGAATAGTTGGTGCATGTATAAGGATGTTAGTATAAAATATCTAATATTAAACCATGTATATAGTTTTAAGGTTCGATTATTATTTGATGATGGAGGTTAGTTGTTCTAATTGTGTTATGAACATTTAATTATGTGGACAGTGTTTTAAAAGGGACTGTGTATGACTGAGTTTTGGTAAATGATTTAATGGTTATGTGGATTGTATATTTTTGTGTATATTAATGTCAGTATTTGTGTAATTTTGCTGTTGTGTATTTTATGTATTTTTGATGTAAACATGTATTGTAGAATTTTAAATAATTTAAGGAAGTTTGATGATTTAAAATGATATTAGGGAATTCAGAGTCCAATGGTTAGTAAATGATAATATATTTGGATATTGAGAGGTATTGTTGTTAGTAGATAAGTGATGAATTTTCTAGTGGTATATTAAGGTGAAATGTTGTAAAGAGGTTTGGGTAATAGTGATAAATAAGGGCATTGGAGTTAGTTAAATAGAGTTAATGGGAGTTAGGGAAAATAAAGTGTTGAGATGCTGACAATATATAAAGAGGTGTTAGATATTTTAGGGACACAGTGGTTAGTGATTATATGTAGAGGTGAGTAATGTGAATGGTAATTATATATAGTTGTTGTTGATGATATTTTGTAGTAAGGATCCGGTGTTAAGGAGTGATCAACGAGCGACGTGGCAAGGGACCAGCGTGCAGCGTTGTGGCAGGCGGAGCAATTTTGGGTTAGAGTGTTTGCCGATATTTGGTGGAGGGCAAAGGGTTCGGAATGGATATGGCCAGTTAAGTAACATACATCCTTATAAAAAACAAACTGAGCGGTGCCAGAGGTTTTAAATGGGATTTGTGAAGGGGGTTATTATAGAAATATTGGTATCATAATATGTTAATGGTTAGAAGCGGTTAGTAGTAAAAAAGAGGGATAGTAAGGTTAGATTGACAATGCCAAAGTAAGATATAGAAAAATGAATAATAGAGAGTCACCCAAACGAGTAGGATGAAAGGGTTAGAAAAGGGAAATTCATAGTAGAAAGGTATTGTAACTGAAAGGTAAAGGATAAATTTGAAATTTTTTGTATAGAATCTAAGGATAAAACAAATGTTGAATAATAAAAGTTGAATAGAGAGTTGATAAAAATAGTAATGTCTTATTAAAGTTTTGCTACAAGTTATGTAAATATGAATTAAGTAATGTGAATTGTTCAATGTTAGTGTTTAATGCTTATGATGTACAATGTTTTATTATGTTGATGGTACAATAGGTTAGGAGGCTACTGTAAGGGTAGTGACAATAATAATATTAAATTTTATGTTAGAGTAACCAGTCTCTGGAAAAAATGATTCTGTTATGAAAGAGTAAAATTAAAGTAAAGAAATGAGTAAAGAAATTTAGATAGTTTAAAATGCTGCCATGCTAGATAAAGGTACTTATATTATTTGAAATAAATGAATAAAAATAGTAGTTGTTGTTTGAGAGTAAAATTTGTTTTGTGTTTAGTATAAGAGTATAATTTCTTATGATGAAAGAAGTAAATTGATATTGACTGGAGTCAGAGCAATTGATAAAAAATGTATAGGAGTGTTGTCAAGTAGAAGGATGATCTATCTTAAATCTTGTTATAATTTTTGAGTTATTTGGAATTTTATAAATAAATAAAACCAACGCCTCTAATCACAAACCAATGCATCTAAGAGGAAACATATCAGTTGCGGATATAAAGAAGGCCACTATTTTAAAATTTTGTATTGAATGTTTCAGAGTTTTATGGTGTTGTGACCGCGGTCCTGCGCTGGCCGGAGCGTCAGAACAGGAGCGTGCAGTGCCTCATGGCCTTATGGTGTAGGGATCTCTCAGGAGAAGTCCAGTAAGGTCAGACAGGTACGATCGACACTATAGGACCAAGGGTAAGTGATTGAGATTTTTTTTATTGTTAACACTACAGGGGGTTGTGGCACATATCTGAGCTGATCCTTTTAGAGAAGTATGAATGAGTCAATGAAAGTTTTTGTGTCTCCACACAACACCTTTCATTGAGGGGGTTTTGTAACAGTACAGAGTTTCCTGTACCATAATAACGGTATAAGTAATAGGGTCATTGTAAATTTTATTGTGTTTATACATATTGACAAGGGAAAGTTAGTTTACCCAAGTCCCAGTAGATACGCAAATTCACCAGAGGGGAGCCGATCCAAGGTCAGCAGAGTACGAGTGAAATTAAACAACGGTAATGGCGGTTTTAGGCGCTACAAATTGACCATACGAACTTTTCATTGGTCCACTGTAACAAATCGTCACCAAAAACACAATGACGATATAAAACCATTACGTATTAACCAAGGCGGTGGTTGGAAAACAATAGACGGTGACGTCAGATGCACGACCACTTACATAACAATTACGTCTGACCCAGTCCCAGTCTTCAAAAGCAACTCAGAGAGCACACACGCTCTAACAGTGTAGTGGGCAGTTTTTTGCCAGAAAAATGTAAATTTATTCAAAAATGTAATCATAACAATACAATAGAATCAGTGGACCATAATGTAGAGAAGAGGAAAAAGTAAATTCAGTGCACTTAAATAAAACAGCAACAGTTTGGCCAAACACCTGCCAGCCACATGGGAGTCTGCCGAGGATAGTCAACGCCGCATCATTTCAGGAAAGCCCTTTAAAATTCTTTTCTAAATTTAACACAGAAAAATGAGCTCTAATCAGAACAAATAATCAATGTGTTCAATATTGTGGTATGATTGGTTTGAGTGAGAGAGTGAAAGTGCGAGTGGGCCCACTTTAAAGTAACTATATCTGAGGCATTGGTTTGTGGTTAATTATTAAGTAATTATTCATGTCAAAGAAATAAATAACACTTTTGAAAGTTACTGCAGTAAAGAAGTTGATAGGAGAGTTGTTTTAAAGCAAATAAGAGTATATCCATATAGTATAAAAAGCATGGTGAGAGGCAGAAATAATGTAGCCGCCATGTTGGATTTTAATAGTCGTTTAAAGACTCCTGTGGTTTATAGCATTTGAATACTGATATAAATAAAATTAATTTGTTTGCCACATGTCAATTGGATGTTATTTCGAAACCCGTACTGCCTCTGATTTCTCGCTTAACGCAACCTTGGACCCGAAAAACCTAATGTACATTAATAAACTGAGTACATGGTCACACCGGATGTCTGGTGTACAGTATTGAATAACAATCGAATACAAATACATAATTATCACATATACATTTATTATTATTAATTATTTCACTCAGTTAGTAATTTAACAATCCCCTTTAAATATTTCAAAATTCGTACTAATTTTATTTCCCAGCTTTCTTTGTTATACTTATTAAAACTCTTTATAGAATTTAAAAATTGTATGGGGTTCACTCCCTTACCCTCATTACTGAAATAACCTAATTCAACATCAACATTCACTCTCTCACACATATTGGTTAGTTTTTTATTAATTGCTAGGCTTAGATCTTCTCTAACTTTAATTATTTCTTGTTCATGTTCTGTGTGCTTACTTTTCAAATCAGCAGTTACACTAGTTTTAATTGTATTAAGTTGTTCAGTGTTACTTTTGACTTCACTATTCACACTCTCTTGTAACTTATTTGCTTTTTTAATCTGTTCACATTCATCAATCACACCTTGAACATTACCTTCAATTTTGTCATTTTGTCTTTTAAATTTATCGTTAAATCTACTAGTTAACGCCTTGAATTTTTTGTCTCTCTAGCAGTTTCTTATCCTGCTTTTCGCTAATTATTTTTATATCATTTTTCATCTCGGTTTGTATTTTATTTATACTTATAGTCACTTCACCTTTCACTCCTGCAATAGTTTTACTCTGTTTTTCTAGTTTATTATTTATTTCCACGAATTTCTCACTCACTCCATTAAAATTCTCACTTATACTTTTAAATTGGTTATTCATACTTAATTTACTCATTTCTATTTCACTTCTTATGTTTACAAATTCGTTATATATTTCTCTTAATTTCTCATCTTGTTTGTTTATTTCAGTTTTCAGCTCTATGTTACTTGCATTTATCTCTGACTTGATTTCAATTTTAAACTCATTCAAGCTCGTGTTCAAATTATTATTTTTGACTTCATTTCAGTTTTGAATTCATTTAAACTCGTGTTCAAATTACCATTATTCTTATTTTGTTGGTCAAACTTATTATTCATCTCCGACTTGATATTATTCATTACTTCCATCATCAATGCTAATTGGTTAAATATATTTATTTCGTTATTTCTACTACCCCCTTCGACCGTTTCATCTACATTCAATATTTCGCCTACGCTCTCGACATTTTCATGCGTTGTTATCGTACTATCTTGCGTAACATTAAACACTGCTCCCACATCTACACTTTCATCTAAATTTGTATTTGCGTCTTTCCCTGCCATTTTTCGACTAAATTGTAAATCAATTTTAATTTACAATTTCCCTGTAAATTCGGGCACCAACTGAAGTGTTACTCAGTAATTGTTTATTAAAATGAATATGATTATATGTAATGTTTGGTCCAGGGATTCGTTTAGTGTACTTAGGCAGAGAACAGTGAGCAAATAGAAATAACAAAATGCGTAAATCAAGTAAAATATAATGTTATTTATTTTCTCTTGAAAACATAAAAAAAAATCATGAACACACTTATTCCACCTTAAGGCATAAAACTGAGTATAAACAAACTACGACATCAAAATACTACTACGTATATCAAAATTACGCAACTCAACACTTCTTGTTAGGCCTATATGCATATGCTTCACACACACACAATCATACACCTTTACATACTTTTAGATTTTGTTGAGATCAACTTTATAATTTATGAAAAAAGCCAGTATTTTAATTATTTTTGAAATGTCTACTTTCCTGTTGATGCGTAGAAATTCGACACCTGGGGCGTCTCCTCGTGGCGTGCACTGTTTGCTGTTTTATAGTTCTCACTTTCACATTTTACGGCTGAACTGTCAATTTACTGTAATTAGTCACTATTATGGATGAATATTTAGCCAAGAACTATTTGTATTTTGAAATATATATAAATTCACATTTTCTGTTGTATGCGGGCGCCCGCGATTATGTTACGTAACTTTCTCGCTGCTATACTGTGCAAAAGATGGTGGTCGACTGGCATTCAGTGTTACAAATTTCCGTTTTGTTCGTCTCTAAGGTGGTTCTCTCCGCTCCCCAGTATTCATCTCGTCCTCAGCATTGAAGAGTTTCACTGATCTTAGCATCACCTTTTCAACTCGTAATTTTCTGTTTCTCATCAACAACATACTGGCGGAATTAATCACTGGCTATAAATAGATTTTCGTCTTTTGCTGCATAACCATACATGGACATGAAAATATTTACTGGCTATCGCGTCACCTCAAAGGGGCCTCATCTTTACATGTTATAGAATTTATGAAATTACACAATAATATTTAGGTAAATTTAGACCCATTACAATGAATCACTGGATTTAAAATTAAGAGGTTTAAAATTTACCGGATGATGCATCCAGATAACTAACTTAAAGAAGAAAATGCTATTGTAATGAAAGATAACATTAACACTTTCCAGTCTGAGCCCGAGTATACCTCAGGGCACAGGTTTGCTTGTATTACTATCATGTTAAGTACATCTTGGTTGTAATAATGAAATGTGGCACTATTGATATATGAGACATACATTGTTTTCTAGTTTCAATTTTCGTAAGGGTAATACAATTGTTTCATAAACAGGATCAATTTTCTAGCATGTTTCCACTATAACTACAGTAGTTGTTTTTGTATTCTTTTTGTGTTTGTTACATTTTTTTCATATTATAATAAGTAAAATACTGGATGAAAGTAACATTCTGTTTATATTGGGTGAATTATTGAAGGATTATGGATCATGACTACACAGTTTCCAGTCAGAACTAAATAAAACGGTCTACTTTTTAAATTATTTGTATAACTTTTTCTATTTTATTTTTATGTTTTTCAGAAACTAACTTCTTAGAAAACAGTTTTATAGGTATTAGTGACATAATTGAATGAAAATTATTTGTGTTTGTATTTTATATATAACATCTGTATATATGCGAACACTAATAAAAAAATACAATAGTAGATTTAAAATCCTTAACCGTTATGAAGAATATCACCTTCAGAATATGGAAATACATTTTACAGTAGTTGGCAAGTCAAGTCCACTAAACAAACTGTGTCTGTCATCCTTTGATCTGTTCACCAATGTGTATCATAAGAAATGAACTATACAAATCTACAAATCTGGGTGATAGATTTATTGTGAAAAGTGATCATAATGAGAAAAACAGTTTTGGGCTCCAGGCTAATAACAGCAAAAGGTAAAACGCTGAGAGAAGTAGTTAGGAGAATGGGCAACAACCATCTGTTATTCTATGAGATAGAAACTTATATGCCCTCATATCCATATTCCATGCCCTGTTTTCATGGAATTCTTCATATCAAGAATAGTTTCTTCAAACACTATTGATATAGTCAGGCCATTCTGAAGCAATTTTATTTGCTGTTGTGGAAATAAATAGAATTCTTATTATTCTATGCAAAATAGAATTATTCTATGCAAAAAGAAGAGCTAGTAGAAGAAAAAATCAAGACCCATCTGATAAAAACACACTAAAAAACACTAAGCTAACAGATGCGTTAAAACACTAAGCTAGCAGATGCAATTTTATGTTTAAAACCACTTGAAATAAAACATTCACACTGTATTGCATTACTGTGTTTTTATTATTTTAGTTGTTTTCCAAATCCAAAAATACTGTAATAAAACATTTAAAAATCCTTATCCTTATAAGTGTCACTGATGGAGTCTTAGACACATGAACTGCATCTCCAAACTTAAAAAAACAAAAAAACAGAGTCAAGGGTGCAAGGACCCCCTGAGGCCTTTGGACCTGCAACATTTGTTTGTGGTTTCCTATAAGATGTATAAACAAAGTATGGAATCAAAGTGTTTACAATCTTTTTAGTAAAATAAGTAAATTTGTTCAATTATAAGTTGTTAAATTGTAAATTTCTTGTAGAAATTATATACTCATTATAAAAGTATTTATTTTATATACAAATATTACATTTTATATTGCCTGGTATACATTTCACAGAAGAATGTTCTACGTTATCAGAGGCTTAGTGTTTTAATAATTCAGACATAAAATTAAATTATACATGAAGAATAAAATTCATTGAAACATATTAATGATGATATTGAGCTTGTTTTAGCGTAGTGTGTGTCAGGCAATACTATGCATTTTATTACTAGCAGTGTAAGAATAAGAAAAAAATTATTTTTATAATAAATACAAATTGAATAATAAGTGATCATAGTGAAAACAATTTAAATATTTCTGATGTGTATATTGCAAGTTGTATTAGGTTAAACCAAGCCTTCAGACCTGTATCATGTTCATGTTTAACATCTCTGTGTGTACTGCTACTAATGTTCACATTGTCTAGAGTAAATTGTGTCCATAATAAGATTTGAAAGTCAGGAGGCATATAGTGTGATATGGTGACCTGTGTGTTTTTTACATTAACACTTTCAATTTACAATGGCACAATATTATGCCATGTGTTAACTTTGTATTTTAATAGATGGCGGAATGTTATGCCACATAGTTTCATATGTGTTCAAACATTTCGTCTTAATAATACATCACAGAAAGCATGGTGAAGGTTTAGATATAGTTATACAATTTTCAAGATTTTAAAAGTCACATTAACTTAAACATATTGTTACTTGATCATAGTAGGTACAGTGGAAAACAAAATAAGTACAAGACACCAATTAAGTCACTATCACCAGCTTTAATTTTTACAATTAAACAGTTCGTAATTAACAACACAGTCTTCTACAACAAATCAAATAAAAATTGTTCACACGCAATAAAATGTCACTAATATTAAACACAATTGTATTACAATTATCCCGCCCGATTATAAAATGCAACACTTCACTAATAACCGCTTGAACGTACCCGATAATATCGCTTGTATACTAACTCGAACCGCGCTGGAAATATATCGCCACTATACTGAGACTTAAGGCCACTGCCGCCATATTTATACCTCCGCTCACAGACCAGAACGTTCCTAATTGCGTCTTAGAGCCTGTGTGAACTACGTAATTAACTACGCCCTTGACACAGTCCGCGCGGCTGGCGGTTACGAGAAAAATCTCGCGGTTGCGTTGACAGTCACATAGCCACACACATTAGAGCGAGATTCTTGTGGCACATTCGACAAACACATAGACTGTTCTGCAATGTCGTAACACTGCCTCCTCCTTAAGCCTGTTCATCCCGAACTGGCAAACCGTCTCTGAAGTAGTACTTAGCCAGGCGATATAGGTGGCCGACCTTGAACTTTTGCTGCCCTTCCTGTTGAATCCGATAAACAATATCGTTGATTCTTTTTTTCACAGTGTAGGGTCCTTCCCAGTTAGTAGACTGCAGCTTAGGTGAGCGACCACGATGGCGCTTTGGGTTCAACAACCAGACCTGATCTCCTTCTTGGAAACCCACACTATTGCTGCGAATGTCATACCGAGTTTTCATTTTATCACTGGCAATCTTCAGCCGTCCTCTTACCAAGCGATTCATTTCTTGCAGTTGGTTTTCTAATTGCGAGGAATAGTTCTGTGGCTCCTGGGAGTGAGTCTCAGGTGATCCGAACATTAAGTCCCCAGGAAGATGAATCTCCTGCCCAAACACCAATTTTGCTGGAGTCGTGTTGGTTGTGTCGTGTACCGATGATCTATACGCAATGAGTAATAGTGGTATACGTTGGTCCCAGTCTGTTTGGTTCTCGTCAACAACCTTCGAAAGATATTGCTCAAGTGTCATTGAATCTCTCAACCATCCCGTCTGACTGAGGATGCAGAGGCATTGTCCTGTTCTTTCGAATTCCGAATAGATGGCATATATCTTTAAACACTCCTGATTCGAAATTTCTCCCTTGATCCATATGGATTTCCATAGGGGCTCCATAACGGCAACAGAGTTGTGAACTAACTGTTTTGCCACAGTGGTAACCTCCTGATTTGGAATTGCGTAGGCTTCCACCCACTTAGTAAAGTAGTCACCTTCAACCACGATGTACCGGTTTCCATTGTCAGTAACTGGGAATGGTCCAGCAATGTCTGTGGCAATTCTCTCGAAAGGCAGTCCAATGTTATACTGTCTCATTTTTCCCCTGCTTCTGGTTTATGGGCCCTTGCTTGCAGCACATATTTCACACGTCCGAACCCATTCCTCTATGTAGTGGTGAAAATGAAGCCAATAGAATCGCTTCCGTATTTTGTCAAGGATTTTGTTAACACCAAGATGGCCTCCAGATGTTCCATCATGCATCTCCTTCAAAACAGACTGCACTTTACTTCGGGGAACTATCAACTGCATGACCACATCTCGTCCATCTGCACTTTCCCAAGCCCTTTTCAGCAATCCGTTTTCTAAGGTGAGAGATTCCCATTGTGACCAGTAGCCCTTCAGCACTTCGGAGCCATGGTCCGATATCTTGCCAATCCGGGCGGCGACCTTCCTCTTTTGCTGTCAAGATCGGTCCAATGTCTTCATCAGTCATATGTTCTTGTCGACAGTCTTTGTCCAGCTGTCTGCCAGGAAATCTACAGTGATGGCTTGAACATGTTCGTTTAAGTTTTGTTCTTCCTTTTTGTGGCAATGTCGGCAGCCTTCCGGGCACGGTCTTTGTGACAAGCCATCTGCATTACCATGCAGGTGCCCCCATGGATGTTATACCTTGAAGTTGTACTCTTGCAGAAGTTCAAGCCACCTTGCCAACTGTCCTTCCGGATTTTTAAATCTCAAGAGCTACGCAAGCGCAGCATGGTCGGTACGTAGTGAAAACTCTCTTCCATAGAGGTATTATGGAAGTGCTCCAACTCTCTCCTTGTTATGCAATAATTTCTCTCCGGTTTAGAAAGTGTCTTGCTGTAATACGCTATTACTCGTTCTTCACCGTTTTGCACTTGTGACAAAACTGCTCCTAGACCAGTATTGGTTGCGTCTGTGTCCACAATGTACTTCCCTTTGGAAGCTGGGAAAGTGAGAATTGGCTGGAAACATAATGCAATTTTCAAAGTCCTAAATGCTTGATCACACTCCCCCGACCACTGGAAGTTTCATTTATTTTCCGTTAGCTCATGTAGTGGTTTAGCAATAGTAGCGAAACCTTTCACAAAACGTCTGTAATATGAGCATAACTCCAGGAAACTCCGAACTTCGTGTTTACTCTTCGGCACAGGCCAGTCTCTTACGGTGTCTACTTTATTAGGATCCATGCTAACACCTGCTGCCGAAACCAAATGGCCCAGATACTGTACTTCCTTCTGGAATAGAGAACACTTCTTCAGGCTCAGCTTCAGTTGGGCACTGTGAATTCTAGTTAGAACCTCCTTAAGGTTTTCCAAATGGTCTTTGAAAGTCTTCCCGATGACTATGACATCGTCTAAATAAACAAGGCAAGTTTTCCATGTCAGGCCTCGGAGTACCAGGTCCATCAATCTTTCAGATGTTGGCAGTGCATTACAGAGTCCAAATGGCATGGCGTTAAATTGGAATAAGCCACTTGGGGTCGAGAAAGCGGTCTTTTCCTTGTCTTCTTGATGGAGACCCACTTGCCAATATCCACTCTTCAGGTCCAATGTGGAAAACCATTGTGCTCTGGACAACGTGTCGAGTGTATCATCAACGCGAGGTAATGGATAGCAGTCTTTCTTTGTAACATCATTTAACCTCTGGTAGTCTACACAGAAACGCAATCCACCATCCTTCTTCCCTACCAGCACTACAGGAGAAGACCAAGCACTTGACGAAGGTTCGATTACTCCCTCTGTCAACATGTCCTGTACTAACCGAGACATTTCCTCTTGTTTAGATAATGGAAGCCTTCGAGGAGGTTGGCGTATCTGTGTTGTGTCCCCGGTATTGATGTGGTGTTGCAGAAGAGAGGTTCTTCCCAGCGACTGTCCCCGAACTGCAAAACAATCTTTGAATTCGTGTAAAAACTGTCTGAGTGCTTTTACCTCACCACTTGAGAGGGCGTTAGAAGATCTGTTCAATAATTCTTGCAGTACCTCTGGTAATTTGGAATTATCCGAAGCACTGGATCTTCGTTGCGTCATTCCGGCTACCCAGCCCACAGGAGTCAATTTGCCTAGGAGCGTATTGCTTTGTAAAGTGATAGCTTGATCCAAAATATTCGCCACTCTAATAGGTGGTACATTTCCGGTTTCGTCAGGTTTTACTAAACTTCTGGCAATTAGTATGCCCGGTGTGCTGACTACCTGGGGTTCGAATATATAGCACTGATTGCCCCTAGTATCTACCTCGGTTCTAACCATGGTGATCTTTTCGGAGTTTGGTGGAACAGTTACGGCCACTTGGTTTATGACGTCCATCGATTTTTCTGCTATTGTTGATAGCATTACCTCTTCGCCACCGATTCTCAAGACATTGTCTTTGAAGTCGACTATAAATCCGTATGCATTCATAATGTCCACACCAAGAATTGCTTCATCCACAATGTCTGCAACAAGTACTTGATGATTAAACTCAAGTTGACTGAGGCGTAGGTGTATCTCCACTTTTCCATACACTTTAACAGGCCGTCCAGTAGCTGTTCGCAAGCTGCAAGAGCACCAGATTGGCTTGAGATCTTTCACCACGTCGGGGCGCACAATAGAAACTGTTGCGCCTGTGTCAACTGTAATCGAGGTTGGCCTTTCTTGAACAAATCTGGTAACTATCAAGCTCCCGCTGTTTTTCTGAAGTGTAGAAATTGCGTATTGTCTACGGGCTTCGTTCCTGCAGTTAGTCAGCACACGCCCCGTTGTACCGACTATTGTACGTTTCCCTGCTGCTGAATTCTAACCTGACAATCTCATTGTAGATGTCCAGGTTTCCCTCATCTATAACACTTCGGTCTTCCATCCTTTCTTATTTTATTCTGTGGCGCCGACCGTCGAGTCTCTGTTCCTTGTTCTTCTTCCTTTCTGCGTTTCTCATCCTGTCATTTTTCTGCTTCTCTTTCTTGTCTTCGTTCTTCTTTTTGTCGTCTTTCTGCTTCTTCCACCTCCTGTCGGCGTCGTTCCTCTTTCTGCAGCAGCAGCGCCTGGAAGTTTTCCATCATCTGACTGGTATCCATTGTTTCCTATTAATTACTGTGCCGTACTTTGTTCGGTGCTCGGTTGAAACGCGAAGCTCGGTTGCTTGGGCGTGTATCTTTGTTTTAAAAACTGGCGCGTTTTCGACGTCATGCAATGCTCAGGTTTTGCGCGTCGTCGCTGTGTGTACGTAAACCGCTTGTTAGAAGCAGTGACGAATATTCGGTTGGCCGGACCAGCTGTTGTACGCACTAACCTGCATAGAAGCAAACTTTCGTGGGTGGAAATTGCGATGTAATCGGCCTCATTTCTGTTCCAACCCTCACCGAGGAAATTTCTCTGGTCTCAATTGACGGCATCCGATCTGTTCTGCCTTGTTGAAGTACTCCACTATGACAAGATAGACTAAAGCAAGCTCCAGGTATGCATTTAGTTTTTATATTGATTCAACTATTAACCCCAAAATATTTTATGTTACAGCTTTTCTTAATAAACGGTAACTTGTGTGTGCGTGAGTTGTTAGCCATGAGTTAGGGTATGTTTGAATTAAATTATAATTGAAGTGAATGTAGCTTATTGACTCGATTAAAGCAATGTAAAAAATTTAAAAGAAAAATATCTTACACTCAGCTACACTTTTAGTGTTTTTGTTAATGAGAATAGCATAGGTAGAAAGAATTTCATGGTCATAAAAGGGAATTATTAAACAAAACCAGTTTATAAAATGAAATAAGGCACATCTTGTGGTCCGAGCAAATTGTTAATAAGAATAAGTGGTGAAGAGGTTCTGGTGCCCTGCTAAATATTAAAGTGTATTTTCTCCATATTATAATTGTGGTGTGTGTGCGAGCTGTGATGATGTTATGTTCTTTATGACACCCTATACAGCAAATTGCCTGTCTTAGGTGCTCGACCAATGGCGAGATGGGTGTTGGGGTTGGCCGAACATCTGTCAACCCCTCGTGCAGAGAAGTTACATGAGCCGTGAGATGCTGTCAGTTGGGACACAGACACACACTTGGAGAAATTCTGCCCCCCAGGAGTTACCAGTTCAAGCTACAAGTTACATCCTAGACATAGTGCCACCTAGTTGCATTGGACTATCCAGATGTGATCTTTCTGTATTTACATTTAACAGTATCATCTACCACTATACTGTGTATCGGCAGACGCTCTCGGAAACAGACTTAATACCCCACATTTAACTTGCACAAGATCTGCAAACACACATGTTAAGTTTTATGCCTGCATGTTCAGACATTGTATACCACTAAGCACCTTATGTAACATTATACAACATTCTTATACTATGTAAGGGAATTGCACATACACATGTACCTAGATGAACAGCTCTAAGTTTTCCCAATTTTTTTGGTATTCTATGTATCTGAGCATTGGTTATGTCCTGCTTAATCACGTCCTGACATGTGGGCATAATTCAGGACTTGGGGGTGTCTGACTTTCGTTCATGTATTGTGGCTTTAATTATGATCGACTTAATTCTCGGAGTTTTTTGATTCAAAATTGTTGAGGATGTATCAACTTATAAATTTCAAGTCATCTTGTTCTGTTGGTGGCAAATCAGTTTCTTGTGATTATATGAATTCTCACCTTAGAGGTGACATTAACTGCGTGAATTTCTAAGCTTGGTTTTGTTTGTAAATATATATTGTAACGTACCACTTTTGATGAGGTCTTAGCGAAACGTACACCTTTAGTCAAGCCCCAAATGTTGGGTTCGCCAAATCTGTAACGTACCGCTTATGTGAGAGGTACTTGAGAAAGTGTTATTATATGCCTCAAGTAGTATGCGTCACTTTTGAATTATACTAACTGACGTTTTAAAAGGTATAAATAAAGGATTTTGTTTATCTTGTTTTACTCAATCTAAAAGAAATCGAGAGTGTGTGATTTGGGGTCCAGGAGGTAATTTGTTCAGCCTTATGCAGAAGAGAGAGTAAGTATCATTATTGCCCCTCAGTTGTGACGATTTCTTCTGTATGTTGTGCTGAAATTGTCATTAACTACCCACTACAATAAATTATAACACGTTATAATTCAATATTAATTTTCAATAATATTGCTTTATTGATTATTGACTTTTGTCTCCTGCCCCCAAAATATAGGTATCACAATTAATCTTATTAAAAAAAAACATCATCTCGACTTTACCGAGTAAACATAGATCTGTCTAAGGAACAAAACATATATGTTGTTATTTACCCAATATTACGCTATAATAAAAAACATCAGTTATTACATAATTCTTAGTAATTCCCCAGGGTTCACGGTGAATTCTTTGTGTTATGAGAGTGTCATAAATGGATAATTGCTACGCTTTACAAATATCAAAAAATTAATAAATAATTTTGTTTATTTTTCAAATATTACGTAGTTTCCGGAATTGCCGTAAGAGAGCAGCATGTATTTGTTTACTTTGAAAGAAACATATGATAAAATGAATATTTTTTGTTCTATTTCACTGTTAAAAAACGAGTTTTCTTCTGGACTTATTACGAAAAATGTTTATATTACCTCGCTCCGTGTTGTCCTTACTGGATTGAAGTTTTATTCTGTGATGAGGTACGTCTTGCGTTATTATTTCCTTTTCGTTTGGAGTATTTTCTAATTGTCTACTGGAAGTAGGCCGAACTATATTGGATCCTCAGAATGTTTTCATCCACTGGTTTTTAATGTATATCACCATTTAATTTGGATTCATCAGGTATAATTAGTTAGTATTCACTTTGTTTATTACTCTTGCGTGAATTTCGCCTCCTCCAACGTCCAAAAAAGGTTATTTTTTATAATTTTTGTCGCATCATTTCTTCAACTCTCCGGTTTAGTTCAAAATTTTATATCTTATTAACAATACTTGTTATTTTCATCACTCTTAGTAACACATAGTATTTTTATTATGTAGGCAGTTTGTGATTATTATAAATTTATATTTTATTTATGGAAAAATAATTCCCTTCCATTCCGGTTTCTTTACTAATTTAATTTACATAGTATGTTTTGGTTAATTTTTTTTTATGACATTGTATATAAATGTTTTATCATTTTATTATCATTAAATAAATTTATATATTATTTATTTAGTCTCGAATAGTGTTCATACCCGGTACTACTTCCTGTTGCCATTTCCTTCATAGGATTATTTTAATTTTATATTATCTTTGGTAGTTAAAATTTTTATGTCTTTTAAAATTAACCCTGGGTTTTCTTACAATCTAACACAATTATTTGAAACAATATAATATTAACTTGGGTATAACAAATTGTGGTTCATACAATATAAATTACAATAAATAAATAAAATTACAAAAATCAATTAGTATTATTACATACTACTTCCATAGTTTTATCCTATCCAAAACATACAACATAGTTTGGTAATCCGTTGATTTCACTTTGGTTTTTCACCTCAATGGGTACACTAGAACTCACTTCGCACTATATACCACTCAAATTGTTTATCATATAGAGTGATATAATTAAATTTTGAGCGAGCTTTAGTTTTACCCATTTCTGACTTTTATTATCATTAGTTACTTTATTGGGACTGGATTATGTAACGTTACAATATATATATATATATATATATATATATATATATAAGGCAAAGGGTTATTGCGAGAGGGTTAGTGCAGGAATTGGGTGTGTGTTATATGTATTATGTATGTGTTTATGTGGAATTTTCAAAAGGGGGAATGTGAGAATATTAATGATGTTATAGCACATGTGCTGTAAGAATTGTAGAAAGAGCTAGCAAATTCAACTTTAAACTTTAAATATCAAATATTAGATACTACAGTAAAACTTCGATTAACCGTCAGTGTCGGGACCGGGACCGTGACGGTTAATCGAATAGACGGATAACAGAAAAACCTTAAACAACAACCCACCCCCATCCATTGCATATGAACGAATGATAAAAAATGCACGTTTACGAACTGGAAATGCACTGTACATACATGTATTTTATTTTACAGAAACAAACAATATACAATTTATATTAAGTACAGTATATGTAGTACAACATATGTACTGTACATATTGTTACATGAACTTACACTCTAGACGTACATACATATTCAAATTTTAAAATAGTCTCTCATTTTCTTTTGTTTCTTCGATGCTCGTGCTTTCTGAGCGGCAATGTTCCGTACTTTACGTAGGAGAAGTATCTGCGTTGCGTTTGCCTCTTCTTGCCCCTCAAACCACTAAATGCATTTTGATAACATTGTTTCTGCTTCTGTATGGCTTAACGTAGTTTTTTCATTCAAACTATAACACTCGTCTTCGTCAATTTCTTCTTCTTCGTTGTCAATCACACTGGAAACAATTTCATCGTCGTTCAAAATGTCAAAGCCTCCGTCCAATTTGTCACATCCCAACCACTCTGTTACTTCTGCTGGCGTTATGTCTTCAGCATTCGGTACATTATTGCACAGTTGCACAATTTCGTCGACACTAACATTCCCAGTTTCCTTAGGTTCGCCATCATTAGCTTCAGGCCAGAGTTTATTCCACCCATTTTTAAGATTTGACACTTGGAAGATCATCCCATGCAGCAGCAACATTGAAAATTGCATCTTTTATGTTGTACATTTTCCAAAACTCTTTTACAGACATTTCATCATCAAATGAAATCAAACTTCCAATAAAAGCTTTCCTATAACGACGTTTCATGTTTTCGATTATGCCCTGGTCCATAGGCTGGATTAGTGGTGTTGTGTTTGCCGGAAGGAAGAGGCATGTTATTTTGCCATCATCACTTCTAATTCCGCAAGTGGGATGTGCTGGAGCATTGTCCATTAGCAGCAATGTTTCCTATGGTAACTGCATTTCAGCCAAGTGAGCTCTAACTTGTGGCACAAACACTTTGTGGAACCAATCGGAAAAAATATCTTGAGATATCCAAGCACTCTTTTGAGCGTAATAGGTAGCAGGCAATGCGCTCAAATTAAAATTTTTGAATGCACGAGGTGTTTTTGCTTTTCCAATCACAAGCAGGGGTAACCTGTGATTGCCGGTGGCATTTGCACAAACCATTAAAGTGATCCAATCTTTTTGGACTTTAAAACCCGGAGCTGATGTCTCCGAAAGTGATGCCAATGTCTTTTGTGGTAAAGCTTTCCAATTGAGCCCGGTTTCATCGCACTTGTACACTTGTTCCCTAACGAGGTTTAATTTGGCCACTTTCTCTTTAAATTGTTCTCTGTACTCGGCAATAACTGCGCTATTTGCACTAAGTTTTTCACCAGTAATGTCTAGTTTCCGAATGCCATGGCGACACTTAAACTTATCGAGCCATCCTATGCTTGCTTTAAAATTAGGATCTCCGTCAAGTTTTTTGTTCATTTCAACTGCCTTGGCCATTATTACGGGGCCTGTAAGTGGGATTCCTTGACTCCGTGCTTGTATAAACCATTGATACATAACAGTGTCCAGTTGGTCATATTTTGCTGATTTCATGGTTTTACGAGTCTTAGGATCTCCATCGATGTTTTGCATTTTTGAAACATGTTCTATTTTTTCAGCATCGCGTTTAATGTCATTCACTGTCGTTCTTCCAACGCCGTAAATGAGAGCAATACTAGTGGGAGTTTCACCTTTTTTCAAACGTTTAATAATCTCAATTTTCTGGTTGAGATCTAACACGACCCGAAAAGTTTACGCTTTTCAGCCATTTTTTAGCTGTTGCACAAAAACAAAAAAGAAAAGAAACAACAACAAAACTCACTGGTGTGAATGTCACTATCGTATGCCGAAACAATTAAGCCACTACGCAACAAATAACGTACAGCACCGAGCACAACAGCTTCTCAGCCACAACTGAAACTGACCACGTGTGCGATAGCTAGGCGGCGGGCCAAGAATGTGACTCACCAATAGAACAATAGTGCGCCACTCCGGCGCCTCCGCGGCAGCAGTAAAGCGAGGATGATTTTTCGTGGCAATCTGGTTACTGTACATAGAGTATGGACTGACAGTTAACAGAGTGACGGTTAACAGAAACTGACGGTTAATCGAAGTTTCACTGTATAGTGTTTATCTTTGACATAGTGTTGTATCAAATATCAGATATCACTGTCATTTTTGGAGTTGCATTCTTTTTTTACAAGCCACTGATCAAGCATTCACTCATAATATTATGCCATTGTATAATAAAGATATGTATGTAATGATGTATGCCAGTCAATTTTTTTTTGAATTAAGGGTATTATGGACATCACTTAGTTGATTATTGTCAATTATTTATCAGTCGGTAATGCAGTGATGTATAGCATAGAGATTTAAATGTATTTCAATTTTACTCAGTGGCTATTATTCAGTTATACCTTGTTATATCATGTATGTGACTGGACGCCAAATAAATTTTGCACTTGTTATTGTTAATAGAGTTTTTCATTTGCAAGTCCTGTCATCCATCCAGTGGACATGTCTGAAATTGTAGCTTGGGTCTTTGCACACTTTATGCTTCCTCTAGGTTCACCACCTAGTTTTAAATATTATGTCTTGCCCCTTTTCAAAAAAAAAATAAATAAAATAAAATAAAAATCAAATAAAAAAAATTTTTTTCTTAAAAAACTGTATAAAATAAAAGGGGGGTTTCATTACGAATTACTCTCGTCTTGTACAAAGTGTCCACTGTTAACCGTTCTATCCCACTTCAGACACCACTGTATGGCGGTCTACGTGATCGCCGTAGGTACAGTGGAAAACAAAATAAGTACAAGACACCAATTAAGTCACTATCACCAGCTTTAATTTTTACAGTTAAACAGTTTGTAATTAACAACAGAGTCTCCTACAACAAATCAAATAAAAATTGTTCACACGCAATAAAATGTCACTAATATTAAACACAATTGTATTACAATTATCCCGCCCGATTATAAAATGCAACACTTCACTAATAACCGCTTGAACGTACCCGATAATATCGCTTGTATACTAACTCAAACCGCACTGGAAATATATCGCCACAATACTGACACTTAAGGCCGCCGCCGCCGCCGTATTTATACCTCCGCTCACAGACCAGAACGTTCCTAATTGCGTCTTAGAGCCTGTGTGAACTACGTAATTAACTACGGCCTTGACACAGTCCGCGTGGCTGGCGGTTTCGAGGAAACTCTCGCAGATGCATTGACAGTCGCGTACGCCACACACATTAGAGCGAGATTCTTCTGGCACATTCGACAAACACGTAGGCTGTTCTGTAATGTCATAACAATATTATGTGTTCCATTTTTTTAGAAATAAATTTTAGTAAATATTTACCACTTTTTAAATGCAGATATTTTTTTGGAAAAATGGTTGTCACAGGGAAAAAATTATTGATTACGCTATGGCTTACCAAAGTATTAATTTTGAAATAAATTGCCATCCATGTTTTCAAAAAGTTGCCTTCAACAAAAGCCATTTTATAAAGAAAATTTGATTATTTTTTTTTATGGGATCAGGACTGGTGGTCATGACTAAGGTTTATTGTTTATCAATTTTGAATCTGAACATTCTGTTAATGTTAACAGCTAATGTATGAAGTCAAATTATTTATGAAATTTTAACATCATGATCCATTCTCTGTAATGTTACACACCCACACACACTCCAGATGCAGAAAATTTAACAATTCAAATAAAAAGTTTTATTCATATATATTCCACACATCATATAAGGTGATTTTACAGTTGATACAGCTAGAAAATTTGTTTGCTTCTTTTATCATTACAAAAGAGTGATAAGTTGAAAGAACATGAGAGAGCTCAGTGGCTGAAATTTTAATTTGTATGGAGAGACCAGAAATCATTAGTGGTCCAGTTGTAGAATAAAATTATAACTGCAGACATGTAAAGTGTGTTTAAAATGTAGCATACATAATTACATTGCATGAAATAATGAGTTTGGACTTCTTATATTTCAGGTTATTTTTGCAAAAGGTGTACATTATGGATTAAAAGATTTGTCTGGACTAGGATATGAAGTTGTTAGTTTGGATTGGACTATGGATCCTGTTGTTTCCAGAAGTTTAGTTGGCAGTAACGTAACTCTTCAAGGCAACTTAGATCCTTGTGCTTTGTATGGAACTAAGGTTTGTATTCAGCGTTTAAAATATTTGTAAATAGTGAATTGCCACAACATAAAAGACACATATAATTGTGGTATAGTTCCTGTCTTCTAATACTGTTCCAAGTTATTGTTTTCCAACACTCTGAGGAACACAGAAAGCATGTTATCTTGGGTAATTGGTAAATTTTACATCACTTGTCAAAGGCAAAAATTCAGAAATTTTCTTATCTGAAATTAATTTTGGAGGATTTATTAATTTAAAATCGTTTCTGTTATAAAAGTATCACAAATACTTTCAGCTGCTAAACATAACTTTCTTGTAGTAAAGTGGAGTTACATATACAGTAAATGCTTTTCAATATATTAAATTATTATTGGGCATGAAAACCCAGTTAGGGTCTTAGTAGCTAAATTGTTCTTAGCTACAAATTTAGAGGTTGTGTGTTTGAATCCAAGCAGCACCTTAACCTTAAGGTACAATTACCAGCCCTTATTTTGACTCAAAGGAAAGGCTTTGATAAATTGAACATTGGGCTTAAAACACTCACTTCAGAATACTTTCAGACACTATATGCAGTTCAGACATTCATAACAGTGCTTCGACAATCAGAAAATATAGAGAGAATATTGAACTAATAAAATAAAAGTGTCCAGCAAGGAGGTACAAATTAATTGAATTTGGCTTTTGATGTTTAGCCGAACACTGAAAGAACTAATTAAAAGTTAGAACCGGAGTCACGCCAGTCCAGCCAAAGGGTGGAGGTGGCCTGGGTGGGAGCCAGCCTGGAAGGCCCCTGTAGCGTGACCACGACACTCTACAGGGATGTCTACGTGGTGAAGGATGGACGTTCATACAAGGTACACCAGCAACAACTTCAACCTGCCAGAGGAGACCAGTAGGGTGGTGACCAGAGAGCATTCAAGACCCGGGGGAGGTGTGACAACAGTGACAAGCATCTGCTGCCCATGCCAGCCTGCTGTAATCACAGGGAGCCATAAGATATGTTTGCCACAAATACCTGAAGGGAATCAGAAGACCTTACATCAAGCCAATTAGGAGCATGGCTAAGCCACAAAATTCATTCTGTCGGACAATATAAAGGAAATGACAGTAAAGAAGAGAGAATTGGAAGAGAAAGAAAATAAAGTGAAGCCCATAGAATGGGACAGCAGCGGGCTCTACATCCCGCTGGGAAGTGAAGTGGACTCCAGCACAGAACCAACATCAAGGGCAACCAGTGAACGTCACACTGCATCTCGTGAGGAACACTCCCTGCAGCAGTGGCAACTAGTGTTCTCGCCCTAAGGACTACAAATATAATACATTGACCAGTGAACGTCACACTGCAGCTCATGAGGAACACTTGCTGCAGCAGCAGCAACTAGTGTTCTCACCCAGTGGACCTTTTAAGGGCTACAAATGTAATACATTGTATGATTGTCGTGTTACAATGTTTGTCAAATAATGTAAATTAGCGAAGCACTCTAGTAATGAGAAAGTATCAGATTCAACCACATATTAATACAGATTATAAAATAATAGAAATTATTCATAAATTAATTAATTGAAACAAATAATCTGAACTAAATGAATTAAACAGTTCAGTTAACCCAGTCTGTGCTTTTAATTTTCATTTGCCCCCCCTCTTAATTATGCTCCATGAAGGACCCAGCAAAACACCTATGTAAGCCATTACATAGTTTCTGAATCCAATCGTAATTCTTATGACCATTAAATTATTGTTTTATGACATACCTGAACCATGTAGCAGACCTCTGTTTGTTAGTTGGGCATTCGTTATGGAGAGTTGGTGTTCTGTTCTGTTTTGGTTGATGTCTGATTTATTGTACACTCTCTTCCAGCTGGGGATTTCTCTTTCTGCCCACCGTAGTGCTGTATTTGACAACCAGTTGGTTCATGTTAGTAAACTGTCTAATACTTTGTAAATTGCCTTTGTTACTAACCCATATAAAACCAATCAGTTCTGACTAACAGTATCATATGTGTGAGCAGTGTAATCCTGCACTCTAAATGTTCTTGTTTAAAATTGCATCTTATATTCCAGCAGTACCTTGATTCTGTGTAAAGGTATACATAACAGCGTAGTAACTGAATGTTTTATGTGCATCACTAATGCTCCTTTGTCATAATTTAAGTTCCTCAAATAATATTTTTTATAAAATTACAAATCAATTCAAATTCACATTCCTCCAAAATGTGTTACAAAGCAGAAAAACTATTATTTAATTACATGAAATAGAAAAATTACATTTTTCATCAAGGAATATAATTTTAACAATCAAATTCCTATTATGTTACTGAATATTCAAATAAACTACAAAAAGTCCCCATAATTTAAACCACTCTGAAACTACACAAGTATAAATTTATGATGTTCACAATAGAAGAAGTTTACATCTTTTAAAGACATAATTAATGGTGGTATACCAGTAAGCCTCAGTTGTAAATAATGTAGCTGTTTTAAGTGCTGGTGCGTTTTATTAATGCAGTTCACCACATTGAAATCTGGAACTCGAATAGGAGTGTGTGATAACAATCCAGAAGGTATGAACACTTTAATTATACAAATAATGACATTATACGTATATTAAAAACTAATTAGTGTAAATATATGTATATAACCATTTTATAAATATAATCTCTGTGAAGTTTACATGGTATTATTTGTAGTAAATTAAGAAATAAAACTAGTATAAATAGAACCAAATACAAAAATAAAAATTCTGCCTACAGTGGTGGTGCTGTGTGTGTGATGAACATTACCACTCAGTAGCTTCTCTGTATAACATGCAAGACTGCGTTGGTCATAAATAAATTGTGAAATAGATGGATGTGAAAGCAAGGAAAGGAAACAAAACAATATAAGTTAGTGATAACTATTCAGTAAAACTAGGAAAAAAATTAGAAATGTCTACCTTATTATGTTTATTTAAATTACATGGATTTTGTTTTGTATTTTGAAAAGTTATAGTGTACAGGTGGTAAAAACCGCAAGTCAGTGGATTTTAGAAATAATATGGAAATACTGTATTTACTTGTATAATTTATGCACTTTTTGCCACTTTTAACTAGTAAAAACATGGTGCGTTAAGTATGGGGGAATTACATCTACTGGTACTTTTTAGGTTATAATGTTTTAAAATTGTAATTTAACAAAATACACATCAACCGAAACAGAAATTTTATTTCTAAAAGTATTTTATACAATATAATTATAAATTTCTGTAATCAATGTCTGGTTAAATATTAGAATTTTTATAAATTTTTTGGATGGCTTTTAACCTACATTGTATATTAACACAAACGATCCCTGTAGGTGAACAAGAATTTCATATTAATTACTGTATTTACATTGTTTTTACTTTTGTGTTAATGAATATGTAATATAATTACCTTAATAGTTAACATCTTCATTGTCAGAAGATTATTTTGTGTCTGGGACTCCAGTGCAACGTTGCTGTCATTGGTCTTCCAACACACGTCATCCACTGCTTCCTTCCAGCATGTTTCCATTGCACATTTTGCCACTGTATGCACAGATATCATATTCCAAGATTTCAGGATCCGCTGGTACATTAATTCGATGTGGTCATTTCATTTTTCCAACAGGTGTGAACGTTTGTTCTTCTTCGCACATTCACATCTTTAAAAGGCTTATTGACTGACACATCAAGTGGTTGCAGCATTGAAGTCAAACCTCCCAGAATAAAGGCAATATCAGTATTTGTTTCCTTTTAAAAGTTCTTAAATTTTCCATTATATGTCCGTGGAAACTGTCAAGAACAAGAAGAAATGGACATTGCAATTTTCCTTCAGTACATTGCTTGAATGACAACATGTATTCCTGATGGAAATTTTATTCCTTTCGGTATTGTTTTCCGTTTGAAGAATACATAAGGCTGAAGTTTGTTGCTGTCTACCGTTATAGTAATCGTAACAGCAGCATAGCTTTTCTACCCCTGAAGTGCGGAATAATATGCTATACGATCCCTTCTTGTCTATCGCTGTGTTCCACAGTGTATCAAAAAGAAAAAAAAGGGGATGTGATCCACATTTGCCAATCTGTCATAAACTGTAAAATTTATCTTGTCGAATTTAGTAGTATAACATTGAAATTAAATGAAGTTGTCCGTGTTATCCTTTTGTAGTCTTTGGCAAAGGACATATGACTTCTCAGCGAGAAGTTGTTACATTTGATAAACCTTATTACCCACTCTCTACCTTCTATAAAATCTCTTAATGGAATGTTTAAATTTCTGGCTATTTCTAAAGCATGACACATCAATATTTTATGAGTGATGACACAGCAGTTGTCTCATGATTCCTGATCATATTTTTACAAGTTCCTTTTCTAAATCAGGATATTTTCTATCGTTTGGTCCTCATAAATCCTGTTTATCACTATTCACACTAGTTGAGCATTCCTTTGTTATCACCAGTTACGAACATGCCCCTTACACCAAATTCTTTTCCAGTAGCACAATTGCCACTTTCTTCCACAAACTATATTACGTATGTTTTAAACATCACTGGAAAACTATTGTATTTTGATGTAGTCAAATTCATATTTATATAATCACTATGTAATCCATTGCATGGATAACTTAGATGACGTTACCCCAGTTAGGATAGGAACGACATGACCTGATTTGTATAACTGTATACTGAGATCTACACTAGATGACGCATGTGACTCATAGAAATTCTCAACCCCTTGGTAGGGTGGGCTTACCGGAAACACATCTTCATTTCTTTTTACTAAAATGGTATTTATAAGAATGCGTTTACTTCAAATTTCATAAAAATCAAAGGAAGTACTACCTAATTACAATTTCTACTTAAAGTATGAGGTGGTTAATAACATGCGTATATTCTTTACAGCAACTGACATAAGATAAGCATTCCAATGAGGGGTACAAAAACGTAACCATGGAAATTCCTCACCAATATTATCTATTTTGTTTCTCAGACTCGTAATTTTTACCTTTATTCCTAATAATGTATATATTATTTTCTAAATTTTGCCCCAAAATTCAAGGTGTGTAAATTATACGAGGGCATAAATTATATGAGTAAATACAGTATATTTTATTGTTGTTGAAGCTGTCTATTTGTACGGTAGTATTAAATAATTATGGTCTTTTTCAGGAGAAGATAACAGGTTTGGCTCAAGATATGGTGGGCAAATTTGGAAAATCAAGATATATTGCCAACTTAGGTCATGGAATATACCCAGATACTGATCCTGACCATTTGGAAGCCTTTATTATAGCTGTGCATGAGTATCACTAGTACGTGTTTGGTGTTTTATATACTTTTGTTGAGACACAAAGTGGGCCTATATGCCAAAGAGGATATTTGAAGATCAAAGTATACAAAATTGTTTAGATTTCTTTTTAAATTTATTGAATAAAAAGACATTACAGACAGTATTTTTAGCATCTTATAAAAATTATGAATAAATTTCTTTTTTAATGAAGTTTATTATAAATCTTTTTCAGTTTAAATGCCAGACTTTTATTAATTTCAGGTAGCTTCTTTTTATTTTCAGGGGTACTAAGGAAATAATAATTATAACAAACACAGATTCATTTAGGAATTTTAATACAAATAAAAATGTTCAGTTTAAATATTTGTTTGGTAATGTGAAACTTAAATTAAGTGTTCTATGGTTGTGATCATAAAAGTTTCAAGTAAGATTTCAGTTAGTAATGCGCTCAATTCTCTTTGAACATTGCAGGGTGTGAATGTCCCATCATTTCACTCTCTTGTGTTGTGGCATTCACTTCTGTTAAATTTGCCTGTCATGTAGATTATATTTTACTTCTGTCAAAAACCATCATTATATTGTATGCACTCTCATATGTTCATTTACTTGTTTATTACAAACCAATTGTTTGTACCAAAGGTGCACAACGACTCAAGTAACTGTGAGTTCCACTACTGTACTTTAAAAGTATGAAGAGAGTACGCAACATCCATTACAGAAGTTTACAATGCACCATCTTAAGAACTTCATAGAAATGATGAAATAATTATACTGATGGACAGAAATTCCATTATTACTATGTATATAGTATATATAAACAACTGCACTACAATTAAAATTTCCATAAAAGGTATACAGGAAATGTTTAAGTAAAAAAGAAAAAAAAAATAGAGAAACATGAAAAATTGTGAGAATGTCATTTAGAATTTTGTAGCCATCCACAAGAAAAATATTGTCATCATCAAAATATTGAAGAACGAGCAAGATAAATTGCAACAGGATATGCATTAAGGATATCATTAAGAGAAATTTGCACTCTTATTTAGAAATAGTGTAATGGGGCGATCCTAAGTGGATATAATTTATTTCAAAGATATAATAAAAAATATATGAAGTGTTTTAAAAAGTGAATATAACCATTGGATGGGCGATCTGCAGCAACGGATTCATAATTATGTTGGCCTAAGGCATTAACTGTGTGATGATGTCAATAACCAATCGCCGAGCTCGTATCATTTTGTGACCATATACGGTAATAAACGTCATAGTATATTTATGCACGTCACTCTACAATGACGTGAATCACCCAGAAAACGGGTGATACGTAACAAAGAACCATATATTATACCGACATTTGAACCAGTTATGTTGCAACAAAGAAAATTCAAACAGCTGCGAGCGGCGAATATTTGGTCAGCCGTGAGCTTGTATCCGGCCGCTTGGGGCTCTTCAATAACGGACGTCCCCACAACCAGACGTGTAAAAAGTCTGGTTGTGGGTTTTAAAATATTAGTACATTGAAATTCAAAATTCGACTTTAGAGAATCACTACCAGGATGGTGGGGAGTCAAAACGAGAGCCAGTAATAACAACAGAGATGCCACGGGACTACTTTCGGACGAGAAATTGGAGAAAACAGCTAGACGCAATGAACACGCGGCGTCAGTGAAGGCAACCATCATATAACCAATTAAGTGTGTTTAAAAGTACAGGTACCTGTTTGCAATATCAGTAATAATTAAAAGCCCCTGAATGATAAAGCGCTGTAAGAAATGTTATAATTTGTGAGTGAGTGAACGTAAAAGTATGAAAGTAGTACTGGTGAATCTAGTGTATGAATGAGAGAGTAGTATTGTTATTAAATAATATGAATTCAAGTGACTTAATAGCCATGTATTCCAGCGATGCTGAGTAATGCCACAAAGAAAATTTCATTAAAATCAATTTTTCAGAACAAGTAATGTGTTGTGCAATTTGTTTGTTAGCGCGCGCCTATTGCGTTCTTAGTCACTGTTTCCGAAGTTCGCATAAACGATCCGTGGGAGTTCTGAGTGGGATAATTTAATAAGGCAGATGCGTAAATTGGTTGAGTGTCAGCCTCAAACACTCTGGCGACCCTGGGCACTTCTGACGAAGAAGGTAAGTACATTACAGGTGCTGCATCTACAGGTAGGAAGTGTATGTAAGTTTACATTAGCCTTTCCCAATGGTTCAATGATACTTGAGCTTCCAACACTCCAATCAGTGGGGTAGTATACAAGAACAATTTAACCAAATGCTGAAATTATGTAGATTCAGGCATCTATTAGGTGCTGTCATAGAACTTTTTATGATGATTACAGGATACTGACTTGCTTATGAGTACATGTAATTTATGCAAATTACCTACAATTTTTAGATAAGGACAGCATAAATTATAGTACAGTGTGCAATAATTTACTGTATTTGAGAGGGTGCTGTAACATCCAGAAGAAATTTGGCTAATTTTGTATGATAAAATCAATAAAACATTTGCAGCTAACCTATTGAACTTCTGTGAACTGAACAATTTGCATAAATCTCTCTAAAAACATAAAAATCCTTTCCTTATGTGACAACACATTTCAAAACAGCTTAGTATGAGTTATGGTTGACAATGACCATACTTACTTGAGTATTTTTCGCACTTCTTTTAGGAATAAAATCGGCTTAATATAGGAAGTATATAAGTTACAAGAGAAAATAATATATGGCATTACAAATATACATTGTTCATGTTTGTTACAACTTTGTAACGTGGGGTGTGGTATTATTATTGGAGGGTCAAAGTAGACTATATTTAGATCTGAAATTTTCATCCTCACGAAACACTCATTATGCAGTTATAAACTGATAAAGCTCTGTTTCATCTATTTGTACACATTGACTTCAAGAGCGTGACATTTATGCTTGTACAGTAAGCATGAATAGGGCTGGATGAGAGTTAAAGTCAGCACCTGCTGACCCTATAGAAATACAACTTGTTTGGGGGTGGGGGCAAGGGAAATAAGCATGTTACTGGCTGCCTACCTTCCATTATTCCATTGTATGTTTTCTGCTATTGCTGTATTTGACATTGTGACGAAAATTGTGGGAGAATAAAAGGAGATACAAAACGGGGGTACAAAAATTATGGGAGGTGAAAATTACATGAGTAAATATGACAAAAATGTAAATGAAGACAGAAATCGTTGCCATTTATACAGCAGTCCCTTTTGGTCAAGCTTCAAATATTTTCACTCTGAGATAAATTGTTTATATATTTCCCTTTAATACAATTAATTTTTACTTTAAGACAATTAATTTTAAAAAGTAACTAAAGTAATCTATATTTAACAATAAAAATAATACAGTACCGCTAATAATGACTTTTATAATGAAGTTATACAAAATATAAGAATCATAAAAATTTCAATTTTTTGTTACCATAAACATAAATCCACAGGGTGGCCACCGACCAGGAAAACTACGTGAATTATGCGTGACTTTTCAGGGAATCCTGGAATTTTAAAAAAAGAAATAAAGTTAAAGAGTACGACATTATTAATATGTTTTTTAGCAACTGCTGACTACATTTTTACATTCGAGAAACAAAAACCACGCTGAAATCCTTTATAAATTTATATTTTAGTAGGAGATGGGAACGCCGCCAGTGTTGTAACACCCCGTTTGAACCAGAGATGCCAGTAAAGCATCCGATTCGGGCATGCGCAGTACACGCACTGTTCCCCTCAGCTGCTTTTATACATTTTAAAATGTTAAGGCCTAACAATATTTCTGAGGCTCAATGTTAGAAATATATTCATTCAAAATCATTATAATGAAGTTTTGTTTATATGAAAATGCTTTTATTTTCTTTGATATTATTCATTAATTTGAACACGCATATATAAAAGCAGTAGCTAGGTAAAATATGTAGTAAAACTGGCTTCTCTGGTTTGAACTATAAATATAGGGAAAACACCGCGTAGTTGGACAGAGACAAAGTTATATTGAACGTTGCCAACAGCAACATAGAGCTATCCAACTCATGGATCCAGGAAACGTCTTTACGGCACAAAATTATCATATCCAATCTGTAATCTAACAGAGTCAGTGAACTAACAGAGGTGTTTTCTCACATAAAACTATGGTACTGGTATCTAACGTGCGTAGTCAGTCGTTCAATTCAAAAACCGTTGTTTATTTTATATGAGTTCTTTTCATGATTATTAACTAAACCATGTGACTAAATAATTCATTTTAAGATTTAGAGGTAAGTACAAATAATTAATTATCATATAGATTTATAGTTTTAGGTAATTAGTTTTATTGTTATATTTAATTTTCCGAACTTTAAGAATGCTTAATCTATAATTTTACAGTTCCAAATCGGGGTTTTCAAAACTGTTCCTAACCAATCATAACCTAACTTTTTTCATGATTTGTTACCGGGCTCGCTTCGACTTTTAAAGTTACTTTTATTGTTGTTTTTACTTTTCCGACCTTTAAAAATGTTTCATCTATTATTATAAAGTCAATTTAAACATTAGAAAAAATGTTTCATCTATTATTATAAAGTCAATTTAAACATTAGAGGGGACAGTGAAAATAAAATAAAAATAAAAATTGGAGGTGACGGTGAAATAGTGAACAATTACCGATTTATAATTTGTTAGTGATGTTTGCTAAACAATAAGAGATTTTAAAAAACTTAGGATATTTCTTAGGCATTTTTGTAGTAGACAATTACCTGTTCTGCCAAATGGAAGGTAATATTATTTCACACAGCTCTGACTATCAGTAATGTATTTATAAATGTTAACCCGGTTATTGTTGCCTAAATTAATGTGTAACATTGAGTTGTTTTATTGAAAATTGGTCATTTTAAATCAATTTAGATTTTGTAAATATAGAAATGTGAATCGTTTCAGTCATTATAAAAAATCAGGTATTAAAATTAATAAATGATTAGAAGGTCAGAAGAAAGTAGTTTGTTATTAGTTATTTGCAAACTGCTTCTTTTAATTTCAAAAAATAGTTGCTGTAGGGTTACCACATAAAAACAAATTCATGGTACAGATATTGTCAATAGAAACATGATCTAATAATTGCATCTAAACTGAGATGAAATATGGGTTAGATGTAGGCTTAGTGAAACAGATACAGTACCGTTTACCAAATGGTAAAAGCTTAAGAGCATGATAATGTCTTTCAGCCACCAGCTATACACAACATTATTATGGTTACTAACTGACTGATTGTTTCTTTTGCGCAAATGTTTTTTGTCCTATAATACTTTGACTGCCGTGGACGAACCGCAGGCGTCGTATCTGCATGAACGGTAGACGCGGTGAGACCAGACGTTCAGTTATACAATCAAGCTGTGGCAAATGATCACTATGCAACATTTTAAAACTTTTGGTACAATGTTTTAAGACTGTGAGGTGATTTTAAAAGTATTTTTCATGCTGATTTCAAATCTGGTTTTAGTTTTTCTGTATCACGTAAGGTTTTTATACAATTCAATTTCGAAGTTTTAAAAAATTGAATTTTGTGAACAGGGAAAATTATTATTATTTGATTGTGATTTCAAAATTGTTTATGTTTTAATCCTGCATAAAATCACAAAACATGGCGGTGCAGTAGACAATGGTATACACTCACTTAAAAATGTTATAATTATTACAAAAACACAACACATATGACAATTTAATTCCTCTTCTTCGCTGAATTCACTGCTTCAAGATCTTTCTGACGTGGGTTGAAACTACTTTTCCGTGATTGTCTCCCTTCACCAGTGCCGTCTCTTTTTAGCATAAAACAGTAGTCGGCCATCATGTTGGCATTCCACCTTCCCTGGTATCTCTTTTCCATGTCCTTGATATCCTGGTGGAAACGTTCGCCTTGTTCTTCACTGACATTGCCGAGGTTCGCAGGGAAAAAGTCAACATGTGAGTGTAGGAAGTGAAGCTTTACACTCATGTTACATCCTAATTTCATGTAGAGTTACTCCTACCGTGACTTATTATTTATTTTTTACCAAGTACATAATCATCGTACTTACCACATAATTATGGTATACTGCTCCAGTACTCATGGTTCACTTGCTCTTATTACTTTATTTATTGGGTCCAGGTTCATTATAGGGGAGATTGCGGAAACAGTGGAGTGTGAAATAAAAACTCTGTTAGCGTTTTTAGACATGAACATTACTTTTACTAAAGCCAATTTTGCATATTTTTAATTCAGATTACAGTGACGTCATTGCCTACAAAACAAGATGGCGTCTACAAATTACTCTTACATCGATATTTAATATTCAGTGTTTCATTCTTATTTACTTATTCATTTTGGCTTAATATCTTTTTGTCAGTCGTTATTGCAAATTTACTGATGGTAATAAAAGTACGTTCCACAAACCAATGTCTAACTTCTATGCCGACCTTTCACTCTACTATGCGTTCACGCACACACACACATTACATATTATTTCATTTCTATTTCTGAGCTCATATATATTAAAAGGTTGGATAAATTTTGGAATTTTAACTTTCCTGCTTGTAGATTCGAAGTTCTTGTAGTCCGGTTTACTTCTGCTGTTAAAAATTTTGGGCCAAAGTCTCGCTGTTCAACTGTTCTGTTCTCCTTATAAGCACTGAATTTAGAATTTACATTTTTTCACTTGTAATTAACTGATTTGGAAGTACTGTATTGTTGACTAATATTCAATTATTCACATTTTAGCTGATTTTTACACTTTTAATGGCCATGACGGCCAGCAGAATTGTCCAACTTGTTGCCGCTTGGGCTGATGTTTTCAGGTCTTCAGAGTGGGCCTCACCCTGTCGTAAAAATTGACATTGACTTGGCATTGTTTTCCGTCATCGCTGTGGCGTGTGTCAATATTTGTCATAACACTCCAGCATTGTCGATCAGTGCAACCATTAACTACGTGCAAATTTTCACGTACACCCTCGGCCTTGAGGTCGAATCATACGGTGACAACTGCATTGTGTTTTATGTTTCTCAGGGAACCAACCTTATAATCTTTAATTAATTCAAATTACAATAAAAATTTCTATTTATGTCAAATAAATCCTAAGACGGGCTTTTGTCCCGTCACAAAACCCCCTCAATGAAAGGTTTTATGCCGAAGCATAAAAACTTTCATTGACCCATTCACACTTCCTAAAGGGACAGCTCAGATATGTCACCACAACCCCCTGTAGTGTTGATATAAAAAAGAAATACAATCACTTACCCTTGGTCCGATGATGATGATCGTACCTGTCTGACCTTACTGGACTTCTCAGGTGAGATCCCAACACCATAAAGTCATTAGGTACTCAACGCTCCTGCTCTGACGCTCCAGTCAGTTCAGGATCGCGGTCACATCACCAAACTCTGAAACATTGAATACAAAATTTTTAAAATAGTGGTCTAACATACTTGCATATCTACAACTGATATGTTTCCCTTTAGATGCATTGGTTTGTGTCTGAGACATTGGTTTGTTCAATTAATTTCCCCAAAACAACAACAACAAGAATTCAAAATAGACTGATCTTTAAGCAACACTAAACTCAATCTCTTCATTATAAGAGAAAAATATATATTCCTATAAATAACATAACACGTAAACAACTCCTTTAAAATTCCCAAAACACCATCACCTATTTATCTCTGTAAAATTCAACCTATAACTACTATGGCAAACAAATTCATTATTCAAATTTTATTACTCAACTTTATAATCATATTATATTTTGCAACGGCATCAAACTATATTTTGTTCAAAACCATTTCTAACTTTATCCTTTTAACATTTAAGATCTACTACCTTTTACCATTTGCTAACGTCGTTACCCCTGTAGTGACCTCCTAACCACACACACTATTGTACCATCAACATAATAAAAACTTAATAAAACATTGAACCTCAAACATTAACGTTGTTACATTTACATTACATAGTTTACATTTACACAACTTGTATTAAAATTTTATAACACTTTTATTTTTATCAACTCTCTATTCAACTTTTATTATTTAACATTTGTTATAACATTAGGTTCTATAAAATTTCAAATTTATCATTTACCTTTCTGTTACATCACCTTTCTACTATGAATTTTCTCTTTCTAACCCTTTCATCAATTAATTTGGGTGACACCGTTATTCACTATTATCTATATCTTATTTTGGCATTTGTCTATCTAACCTTACTACCCCTCTTTTTTCTACCAACCGCTACTAACAACCATTAATATATATTATGACACCAATCTCTCAATAACAACCCCCTTCACTAATTCCACTTACCTCTGGCACCGCTCGTCTTTGTACTAGGATGTGTGTTCCCTACCTGGCCATACACATACTTAACCATTTTGCCCTCCGCCAAATATCGGCAAACACTCTAACCCCAAATTGCTCCGCCTGCCACAACGCCGCACGCTGGTCTCTTGCCACGTCGCACGCTGATCACTCCTTACACCACTACCCTTACTACAAAATATCATCATCAACAAATATATATACCATTCACATTACTCACCTCTCTACATATAATCACTAACTACTGTGTCCCTAAAATATCTAACACCCTCTTTATATATCATCTGTATCTCAACATCTTATTTTCTCTAACTCCCAATAACTCTGCTTACTAATTCAAATGCCTTATTTTAATAATTATCACCCAAATTCTATCCCCTTTTTAACATTTTACATTTCTGTGATCATTGACAATTGCATTATAAAATTCATCCTTCACCTACTAATAACAATACATCTCAATATCCAAATATATTACATGCTTAATCATTTATTAACCATTAGAATCTAAATCTCATAATTATTTAACATCATTATCAAACTTCCTTCAATTATTTAAAATTCTACATTACATGGTTTACACAAAAATACCTAAAATACACAACAGCAAAATACACAAATACATTGTCATTAATACACACAAAAATATACAATCCAAATTATTGTTTAACCATTCACCATAAATCAGTCCATCTTGAAAAACACTATCACATATTTAAATGTTCATAAACACAATAAAATATCTATCCTCCATCGTCAAACAATAGTCTTATCTTCGGTCTGTACAATTTATTTTTTATTAAATACATTATATTAACATCATTAATACAATACTCATCTACATTTTTATATTCTTCAAAACTATCATAATTAATAGGGTTATTACCTATCAATTCATCATACAACCTGTCACGATTGGTTATTGTCTTGTCACCTTCAGTATAATTAGTCATAATTAGGTAATTTGCAAAGTCATTATTTTCATTATCATCTTCTCCTACTGCTATATCAGCTTCCACCCAAGGTAAGTATTTACTGTAATTATCAATCATCTCTACTCCTAACTTTTCCATAAATTCTTCATACTTTCTATTTATCTTAAAAATCTCTATCTCCCTTTTTCTCTCACAATATTTCTCACAACACCTCTCTCTCTCTCTCAATATATCTCTCTCTATCACACCAAGCTACATTCTCTCTTTCAGTATTTGCAGGGGACACTAATTCACAATTACTGCACCACCTGTGAAGTGCACTAAAAAAAACAGGGACAACTTTATTTGTAGACCTTATGTCTCCCAAATATACATTGAAGGCACTCTCGTCCTTCCTCAACACATGTACTTTACCCCCAACTACGCCATTAAGGGAAAAATCTACCCCCTGCAACTCTTTTACAATTATACTCTCCCTCCTTCTCTCTGATTTATTACTATACATTAACATTTCATCATTATCATATTCAATTCCCATTAAACTCTCATTATCACTACCCATGTTTACATAATCATTTTCTAATATCATATTTTTATTTATTTTATCATAATCCTTACCACTGCTTACCTTGTCTTTATTTATGTTCAAATTGTCTATTACTTTACTCTTAGAATTATCATCTACTTTATTCATTTTCATGTTTGACTCCTTAAAATGTCTATCAAAATTATCGTTTCATTCTTTGATTTCGTTTTTCATCTCATCTAATTTTATATCAAACTGGTTTAATTTACCATTTTGCAAATTACTCTGTTTCTTTAATTCATTTAATTTGGCATCAAAACTGTCAAACTTTATATTAAATTTAACATTCTGCTAGTTAAATTGTTCCATCAATCTGTTCTCTTAATTCATTATTTTGTATTTTCATTAATTGAAACAAGTCTTCCAATGACACTTTATTGCTAATTGCCATATGTGTCGAATTGGCACTTATTTCGTTCAACATCATAGATTCTGTTTCGGTGTTGTTCATTTCTATACTCTCATTATTTTCTGCCATTCTAGTGGAAATTTGATCTAATAATAAAATAACGATTGAATTGTAATTGTCGCTTATACGTCTTTACTTTGTCAACATAACCTACTCATCTCTATAACCTCTCACGTGTTATGTTACAAATCGTTACACCACTCCCGCTGTTTCCGAATCTGGCCTATTTTATATAATGTCACAGTTCGGGGGCCATTTGTAGAGTTACTCCTACCGTGACTTATTATTTATGTTTTACCAAGTACATAATCATCGTACTTACCACATAATTATGGTATACTGCTCCAGTACTCATGGTTCAGTTGCTCTTATTACTTTATTTATTGGGTCCAGGTTCGTTATAGGGGAGATTGCGGAAACAGTGGAGTGTGAAATAAAAACTCTGCTAGCGTTTTTAGACATGAACATTACTTTTACTAAAGCCAATTTTGCATATTTTTAATTCAGATTACAGTGACGTCATTGCCTACAAAACAAGATGGCGTCTACAAATTACTCTTACATCGATATTTAATATTCAGTGTTTCATTCTTATTTACTTATTCATTTTGGCTTAATATCTTTTTGTCAGTCGTTATTGCAAATTTACTGATGGTAATAAAAGTACGTTCCACAAACCAATGTCTACCTTCTATGCCGGCCTTTCACTCTACCATGCGTTCACGCACACACACACATTACATATTATTTCATTTCTATTTCTGAGCTCATATATATTAAAAGGTTGGATAAATTTTGGAATTTTAACTTTCCTGCTTGTAGATTCGAAGTTCTTGTAGTCCGGTTTATTTCTGCTGTTAAAAATTTTGGGCCGAAGTCTCGCTGTTCAACTGTTCTGTTCTCCTTTTAAGCACTGAATTTAGAATTTACATTTTTTCACTTGTAATTAACTGATTTGGAAGTACTGTATTGTTGACTAATATTCAATTATTCACATTTTAGCTGATTTTTACACTTTTAATGGCCATGACGGCCAGCAGAATTGTCCAACTTGTTGCCGCTTGGGCTGATGTCTTCAGGTCTTCAGAGTGGGCCTCACCCTGTTGTAAAAATTGACATTGACTTGGCATTGTTTTCCGTCATCGCTGTGGCGTGTGTCAATATTTGTCATAACACTCCAGCATTGTCGATCAGTGGAACCATTAACTACGTGCAAATTTTCACGTACACCCTCGGCCTTGAGGTCGAATCATACGGTGACAACTGCATCGTGTTTTATGTTTCTCAGGGAACCAACCTTATAATCTTTAATTAATTCAAATTACAATAAAAATTTCTATTTATGTCAAATAAATCCTAAGACGGGCTTTTGTCCCGTCACAAAACCCCCTCAATGAAAGGTTTTATGCCGAAGCATAAAAACTTTCATTGACCCATTCACACTTCCTAAAGGGATCAGCTCAGATATGTCACCACAACCCCTGTAGTGTTGATATAAAAAAGAAATACAATCACTTACCCTTGGTCCGATGATGATGATCGTACCTGTCTGACCTTACTGGACTTCTCAGGTGAGATCCCAACACCATAAAGTCATTAGGTACTCAACGCTCCTGCTCTGACGCTCCAGTCAGTTCAGGATCGCGGTCACATCACCAAACTCTGAAACATTGAATACAAAATTTTTAAAATAGTGGTCTAACATACTTGCATATCTACAACTGATATGTTTCCCTTTAGATGCATTGGTTTGTGTCTGAGACATTGGTTTGTTCAATTAGTTTCCCCAAAACAACAACAACAAGAATTCAAAATAGACTTATCTTTAAGCAACACTAAACTCAATCTCTTCATTATAAGAGAAAAATATATATTCCTAAAAATAACATAACACGTAAACAACTCCTTTAATATTCCCAAAACACCATCACCTATTTATCTCTATAAAATTCAACCTATAACTACTATGGCAAACAAGTTCATTATTCAAATTTTATTACTCAACTTTATAATCATATTATATTTTGCAACAGCATCAGACTATATTTTGTTCAAAACCAATTTCTAACTTTATCCTTTTAACATTTAAGATGTTACTATCTTTTAACATTTGCTAACGTCGTTACCCCTGTAGTGACCTCCTAACCACACACACTATTGTACCATCAACATAATAAAAACATAATAAAACATTGAACCTCAAACGTTAACGTTGTTACATTTACATTACATAGTATACATTTACACAACTTGTATTAAAATTTTATAACACTTTTATTTTTATCAACTCTCTATTCAACTTTTATTATTTAACATTTGTTATAACATTAGGTTCTATAAAATTTCAAATTTATCATTTACCTTTCTGTTACATCACCTTTCTACTATGAATTTTCTCTTTCTAACCCTTTCATCAATTAATTTGGGTGACACCGTTATTCACTATTATCTATATCTTATTTTGGCATTTGTCTATCTAACCTTACTACCCCTCTTTTTTCTACCAACCGCTACTAACAACCATTAATATATATTATGACACCAATCTCTCAATAACAACCCCCTTCACTAATTCCACTTACCTCTGGCACCGCTCGTCTTTGTACTAGGATGTGTGTTCCCTACCTGGCCATACACATACTTAACCATTTTGCCCTCCACCAAATATCGGCAAACACTCTAACCCCAAATTGCTCCGCCCGCCACAACGCTGCACGCTGGTCTCTTGCCACGTCGCACGCTGATCACTCCTTACACCACTACCCTTACTACAAAATATCATCATCAACAAATATATATACCATTCACATTACTCACCTCTCTACATATAATCACTAACTACTGTGTCCCTAAAATATCTAACACCCTCTTTATATATCATCTGTATCTGAACATCTTATTTTCTCTAACTCCCAATAACTCTGCTTACTAATTCAAATGCCTTATTTTAATAATCATCACCCAAATTCTATCCCCTTTTTAACATTTTACATTTCTGTGATCATTGACAATTGCATTATAAAATTCATCCTTCACCTACTAATAACAATACATCTCAGTATCCAAATATATTACATGCTTAATCATTTATTAACCATTAGAATCTGAATCTCATAATTATTTAACATCATTATCAAACTTCCTTCAATTATTTAAAATTCTACATTACATGGTTTACACAAAAATACCTAAAATACACAACAGCAAAATACACAAATACATTGACATTAATACACAAAAAAATATACAATCCAAATTATTGTTTAACCATTTACCATAAATCAGTCCATAAACAGTCCATCTTGAAAAACACTATCACATATTTAAATGTTCATAAACACAATAAAATATCTATCCTCCATCGTCAAACAATAGTCTTATCTTCGGTCTGTCCAATTTATTTTTTATTAAATACATTATATTAACATCATTAATACAATACTCATCTACATTTTTATATTCTTCAAAACTATCATAATTAATAGGGTTATTACCTATCAATTCATCATACAACCTGTCACGATTGGTTATTGTCTTGTCACCTTCAGTATAATTAGTCATAATTAGGTAATTTGCAAAGTCATTATTTTCATTATCATCTTCTCCTACTGCTATATCAGCTTCCACACAAGGTAAGTATTTACTGTAATTATCAATCATCTCTACTCCTAACTTTTCCATAAATTCTTCATACTTTCTATTTATCTTAAAAATCTCTATCTCCCTTTTTCTCTCACAATATTTCTCACAACACCTCTCTCTCTCAATATATCTCTCTCTATCACACCAAGCTACATTCTCTCTTTCAATATTTGCAGGGGACACTAATTCACAATTACTGCACCACCTGTGAAGTGCACTAAAAAAAACAGGGACATCTTTATTTGTAGACCTTATGTCTCCCAAATATACATTGAAGGCACTCTCGTCCTTCCTCAACACATGTACTTTACCCCAACTACGCCATTAAGGGAAAAATCTACCCCCTGCAACTCTTTTACAATTATACTCTCCCTCCTTCTCTCTGATTTATTACTATACATTAACATTTCATCATTATCATATTCAATTCCCATTAAACTCTCATTATCACTACCCATGTTTACATAATCATTTTCTAATATCATATTTTTATTTATTTTATCCTAATTCTTACCACTGCTTACCTTGTCTTTATTTATGTTCAAATTGTCTATTACTTTACTCTTAGAATTGTCATCTACTTTATTCATTTTCATGTTTGACTCCTTAAAATGTCTATCAAAATTATCGTTTCATTCTTTGATTTCGTTTTTCATCTCATCTAATTTTATATCAAACTGGTTTAATTTACCATTTTGCAAATTACTCTGTTTCTTTAATTCATTTAATTTGGCATCAAAACTGTCAAACTTTATATTAAATTTAACATTCTGCTAGTTAAATTTTTCCATCAATCTGTTCTCTTAATTCATTATTTTGTATTTTCATTAATTGAAACAAGTCTTCCAATGACACTTTTTGCTAATTGCCATATGTGTCGAATTGGCACTTATTTCGTTCAACATCATAGATTCTGTTTCGGTGTTGTTCATTTCTATACTCTCATTATTTTCTGCCATTCTAGTGGAAATTTGATCTAATAATAAAATAACGATTGAATTGTAATTGTCGCTTATACGTCTTTACTTTGTCAACATAACCTACTCATCTCTATAACCTCTCACGTGTTATGTTACAAATCGTTACACCACTCCCGCTGTTTCCGAATCTGGCCTATTTTATATAATGTCACAGTTCGGGGGCCATTTGTAGAGTTACTCCTACCGTGACTTATTATTTATGTTTTACCAAGTACATAATCATCGTACTTACCACATAATTATGGTATACTGCTCCAGTACTCATGGTTCACTTGCTCTTATTACTTTATTTATTGGGTCCAGGTTCGTTATAGGGGAGATTGCGGAAACAGTGGAGTGTGAAATAAAAACTCTGTTAGCGTTTTTAGACATGAACATTACTTTTACTAAAGCCAATTTTGCATATTTTTAATTCAGATTACAGTGACGTCATTGCCTACAAAACAAGATGGCGTCTACAAATTACTCTTACATCGATATTTAATATTCAGTGTTTCATTCTTATTTACTTATTCATTTTGGCTTAATATCTTTTTGTCAGTCGTTATTGCAAATTTACTGATGGTAATAAAAGTACGTTCCACAAACCAATGTCTACCTTCTATGCCGGCCTTTCACTCTACCATGCGTTCACGCACACACACACATTACATATTATTTCATTTCTATTTCTGAGCTCATATATATTAAAAGGTTGAATAAATTTTGGAATTTTAACTTTCCTGCTTGTAGATTCGAAGTTCTTGTAGTCCGGTTTATTTCTGCTGTTAAAAATTGTGGGCCGAAGTCTCGCTGTTCAACTGTTCTGTTCTCCTTTTAAGCACTGAATTTAGAATTTACATTTTTTCACTTGTAATTAACTGATTTGGAAGTACTGTATTGTTGACTAATATTCAATTATTCACATTTTAGCTGATTTTTACACTTTTAATGGCCATGACGGCCAGCAGAATTGTCCAACTTGTTGCCGCTTGGGCTGATGTCTTCAGGTCTTCAGAGTGAGCCTCACCCTGTCGTAAAAATTGACATTGGCTTGGCATTGTTTTCCGTCATCGCTGTGGCGTGTGTCAATATTTGTCATAACACTCCAGCATTGTCGATCAGTGCAACCATTAACTACGTGCAAATTTTCACGTACACCCTCGGCCTTGAGGTCGAATCATACGGTGACAACTGCATCGTGTTTTATGTTTCTCAGGGAACCAACCTTATAATCTTTAATTAATTCAAATTACAATAAAAATTTCTATTTATGTCAAATAAATCCTAAGACGGGCTTTTGTCCTGTCGCAAAACCCCCTCAATGAAAGGTTTTATGCCGAAGCATAAAAACTTTCATTGACCCATTCACACTTCCTAAAGGGATCAGCTCAGATATGTCACCACAACCCCTGTAGTGTTGATATAAAAAAGAAATACAATCACTTACCCTTGGTCCGATGATGATGATCGTACCTGTCTGACCTTACTGGACTTCTCAGGTGAGATCCCAACACCATAAAGTCATTAGGTACTCAACGCTCCTGCTCTGACGCTCCAGTCAGTTCAGGATCGCGGTCACAACATCACCAAACTCTGAAACATTGAATACAAAATTTTTAAAATAGTGGTCTAACATACTTGCATATCTACAACTGATATGTTTCCCTTTAGATGCATTGGTTTGTGTCTGAGACATTGGTTTGTTCAATTAGTTTCCCCAAAACAACAACAACAAGAATTCAAAATAGACTTATCTTTAAGCAACACTAAACTCAATCTCTTCATTATAAGAGAAAAATATATATTCCTAAAAATAACATAACACGTAAACAACTCCTTTAATATTCCCGAAACACCATCACCTATTTATCTCTATAAAATTCAACCTATAACTACTATGGCAAACAAGTTCATTATTCAAATTTTATTACTCAACTTTATAATCATATTATATTTTGCAACAGCATCAGACTATATTTTGTTCAAAACCAATTTCTAACTTTATCCTTTTAACATTTAAGATGTTACTATCTTTTAACATTTGCTAACGTCGTTACCCCTGTAGCGACCTCCTAACCACACACACTATTGTACCATCAACATAATAAAACATTGAACCTCAAACGTTAACGTTGTTACATTTACATTACATAGTTTACATTTACACAACTTGTATTAAAATTTTATAACACTTTTATTTTTATCAACTCTCTATTCAACTTTTATTATTTAACATTTGTTATAACATTAGGTTCTATAAAATTTCAAATTTATCATTTACCTTTCTGTTACATCACCTTTCTACTATGAATTTTCTCTTTCTAACCCTTTCATCAATTAATTTGGGTGACACCGTTATTCACTATTATCTATATCTTATTTTGGCATTTGTCTATCTAACCTTACTACCCCTCTTTTTTCTACCAACCGCTACTAACAACCATTAATATATATTATGACACCAATCTCTCAATAACAACCCCCTTCACTAATTCCACTTACCTCTGGCACCGCTCGTCTTTGTACTAGGATGTGTGTTCCCTACCTGGCCATACACATACTTAACCATTTTGCCCTCCACCAAATATCGGCAAACACTCTAACCCCAAATTGCTCCGCCCGCCACAACGCTGCACGCTGGTCTCTTGCCACGTCGCACGCTGATCACTCCTTACACCACTACCCTTACTACAAAATATCATCATCAACAAATATATATACCATTCACATTACTCACCTCTCTACATATAATCACTAACTACTGTGTCCCTAAAATATCTAACACCCTCTTTATATATCATCTGTATCTGAACATCTTATTTTCTCTAACTCCCAATAACTCTGCTTACTAATTCAAATGCCTTATTTTAATAATCATCACCCAAATTCTATCCCCTTTTTAACATTTTACATTTCTGTGATCATTGACAATTGCATTATAAAATTCATCCTTCACCTACTAATAACAATACATCTCAATATCCAAATATATTACATGCTTAATCATTTATTAACCATTAGAATCTAAATCTCATTATTATTTAACATCATTATCAAACTTCCTTCAATTATTTAAAATTCTACATTACATGGTTTACACAAAAATACCTAAAATACACAACAGCAAAATACACAAATACATTGACATTAATACACAAAAAAATATACAATCCAAATTATTGTTTAACCATTTACCATAAATCAGTCCATAAACAGTCCATCTTGAAAAACACTATCACATATTTAAATGTTCATAAACTCAATAAAATATCTATCCTCCATCGTCAAACAATAGTCTTATATTCGGTCTGTACAATTTATTTTTTATTAAATACATTATATTAACATCATTAATACAATACTTATGTACATTTTTATATTCTTCAAAACTATCATAATTAATAGGGTTATTACCTATCAATTCATCATACAACCTGTCACGATTGGTTATTGTCTTGTCACCTTCAGTATAATTAGTCATAATTAGGTAATTTGCAAAGTCATTATTTTCATTATCATCTTCTCCTACTGCTATATCAGCTTCCACACAAGGTAAGTATTTACTGTAATTATCAATCATCTCTACTCCTAACTTTTCCATAAATTCTTCATACTTTCTATTTATCTTAAAAATCTCTATCTCCCTTTTTCTCTCACAATATTTCTCACAACACCTCTCTCTCACAATATATCTCTCTCTATCACACCAAGCTACATTCTCTCTTTCAATATTTGCAGGGGACACTAATTCACAATTACTGCACCACCTGTGAAGTGCACTAAAAAAAACAGGGACATCTTTATTTGTAGACCTTATGTCTCCCAAATATACATTGAAGGCACTCTCGTCCTTCCTCAACACATGTACTTTACCCCAACTACGCCATTAAGGGAAAAATCTACCCCCTGCAACTCTTTTACAATTATACTCTCCCTCCTTCTCTCTGATTTATTACTATACATTAACATTTCATCATTATCATATTCAATTCCCATTAAACTCTCATTATCACTACCCATGTTTACATAATCATTTTCTAATATCATATTTTTATTTATTTTATCCTAATCCTTACCACTGCTTACCTTGTCTTTATTTATGTTCAAATTGTCTATTACTTTACTCTTAGAATTGTCATCTACTTTATTCATTTTCATGTTTGACTCCTTAAAATGTCTATCAAAATTATCGTTTCATTCTTTGATTTCGTTTTTCATCTCATCTAATTTTATATCAAACTGGTTTAATTTACCATTTTGCAAATTACTCTGTTTCTTTAATTCATTTAATTTGGCATCAAAACTGTCAAACTTTATATTAAATTTAACATTCTGCTAGTTAAATTTTTCCATCAATCTGTTCTCTTAATTCATTATTTTGTATTTTCATTAATTGAAACAAGTCTTCCAATGACACTTTTTGCTAATTGCCATATGTGTCGAATTGGCACTTATTTCGTTCAACATCATAGATTCTGTTTCGGTGTTGTTCATTTCTATACTCTCATTATTTTCTGCCATTCTAGTGGAAATTTGATCTAATAATAAAATAACGATTGAATTGTAATTGTCGCTTATACGTCTTTACTTTGTCAACATAACCTACTCATCTCTATAACCTCTCACGTGTTATGTTACAAATCGTTACACCACTCCCGCTGTTTCCGAATCTGGCCTATTTTATATAATGTCACAGTTCGGGGGCCATTTGTAGAGTTACTCCTACCGTGACTTATTATTTATGTTTTACCAAGTACATAATCATCGTACTTACCACATAATTATGGTATACTGCTCCAGTACTCATGGTTCACTTGCTCTTATTACTTTATTTATTGGGTCCAGGTTCGTTATATGGGAGATTGCGGAAACAGTGGAGTGTGAAATAAAAACTCTGTTAGCGTTTTTAGACATGAACATTACTTTTACTAAAGCCAATGTTGCATATTTTTAATTCATATTACAGTGACGTCATTGCCTACAAAACAAGATGGCGTCTACAAATTACTCTTACATCGATATTTAATATTCAGTGTTTCATTCTTATTTGCTTATTCATTTTGGCTTAATATCTTTTTGTCAGTCGTTATTGCAAATTTACTGATGGTAATAAAAGTACGTTCCACAAACCAATGTCTACCTTCTATGCCGGCCTTTCACTCTACCATGCGTTCACGCACACACACACATTACATATTATTTCATTTCTATTTCTGAGCTCATATATATTAAAAGGTTGGATAAATTTTGGAATTTTAACTTTCCTGCTTGTAGATTCGAAGTTCTTGTAGTCCGGTTTACTTCTGCTGTTAAAAATTGTGGGCCGAGGTCTCACTGTTCAACTGTTCTGTTCTCCTTTTAAGCACTGAATTTAGAATGTACATTTTTTCACTTGTAATTAACTGATTTGGAAGTACTGTATTGTTGACTAATATTCAATTATTCACATTTTAGCTGATTTTTACACTTTAAATGGCCATGACGGCCAGCGGAATTGTACAACTTGTTGCCGCTTGGGCTGATGTCTTCAGGTCTTCAGAGTGGGCCTCACCCTGTCATAAAAATTGACAGGTGGAGGGGATCAACCAATATTATTTCTTTGTCTGATGCGGATGACGGGATTGTTTTCCGTCATCGCTGTGACGTGTGTCAATATTTGTCATAACACTCCAGCATTGTCGATCAGTGCAACCATTAACTACGTGCAAATTTTCACGTACACCCTCGGCCTTGAGGTCGAATCATATGGTGACAACTGCGTCTGTTTTATGTTTCTCAGGGAACCAACCTTATAATCTTTAATTAATTCAAATTACAATAAAAATTTCTATTTATGTCAAATAAATCCTAAGACGGGCTTTTGTCCCGTCACAAAACCCCCTCAATGAAAGGTTTTATGCCGAAGCATAAAAACTTTCATTGACCCATTCACACTTCCTAAAGGGATCAGCTCAGATATGTCACCACAACCCCCTGTTGTGTTGATATAAAAAAGAAATACAATCACTTACCCTTGGTCCGATGATGATGATCGTACCTGTCTGACCTTACTGGACTTCTCAGGTGAGATCCCAACACCATAAAGTCATTAGGTACTCAACGCTCCTGCTCTGACGCTCCAGTCAGTTCAGGATCGCGGTCACAACATCACCAAACTCTGAAACATTGAATACAAAATTTTTAAAATAGTGGTCTAACATACTTCCATATCTACAACTGATATGTTTCCCTTTAGATGCATTGGTTTGTGTCTGAGACATTGGTTTGTTCAATTAATTTCCCCAAAACAACAACAACAAGAATTCAAAATAGACTGATCTTTAAGCAACACTAAACTCAATCTCTTCATTATAAGAGAAAACTATATATTCCTAAAAATAACATAACACGTAAACAACTCCTTTAAAATTCCCAAAACACCATCACCTATTTATCTCTATAAAATTCAACGTATAGCTACTATGGCAAACAAGTTCATTATTCAAATTTTATTACTCAACTTTATAATCATATTATATTTTGCAACAGCATCAGACTATATTTTGTTCAAAACCATTTCTAACTTTATCCTTTTAACATTTAAGATCTACTATCTTTTAACATTTGCTAATGTCGTTACCCCTGTAGCGACCTCCTAACCACACACACTATTGTACCATCAACATAATAAAAACATAAAACATTGAACCTCAAACGTTAACGTTGTTACATTTACATTACATAGTTTACATTTACACAACTTGTATTAAAATTTTATAACACTTTTATTTTTATCAACTCTCTATTCAACTTTTATTATTTAACATTTGTTATAACATTAGGTTCTATAAAATTTCAAATTTATCATTTACCTTTCTGTTACATCACCTTTCTACTATGAATTTTCTCTTTCTAACCCTTTCATCAATTAATTTGGGTGACACCGTTATTCACTATTATCTATATCTTATTTTGGCATTTGTCTATCTAACGTTACTACCCCTATTTTTTCTACCAACCGCTACTAACTACCATTAATATATATTATGACACCAATCTCTCAATAACAACACCCTTCACTAATTCCACTTACCTCTGGCACCGCTCGTCTTTGTACTAGGATGTGTGTTCCCTACCTGGCCATACACATACTTAACCATTTTGCCCTCCACCAAATATCGGCAAACACTCTAACCCCAAATTGCTCCGCCTGCCACAACGCCGCACGCTGGTCTCTTGCCACGTCGCACGCTGATCACTCCTTACACCACTACCCTTACTACAAAATATCATCATCAACAAATATATATACCATTCACATTACTCACCTCTCTACATATAATCACTAACTACTGTGTCCCTAAAATATCTAACACCCTCTTTATATATCATCTGTATCTCAACATCTTATTTTCTCTAACTCCCAATAACTCTGCTTACTAATTCAAATGCCTTATTTTAATAATTATCACCCAAATTCTATCCCCTTTTTAACATTTTACATTTCTGTGATCATTGACAATTGTATTATAAAATTCATCCTTCACCTACTAATAACAATACATCTCAATATCCAAATATATTACATGCTTAATCATTTATTAACCATTAGAATCTAAATCTCATAATTATTTAACATCATTATCAAACTTCCTTCAATTATTTAAAATTCTACATTACATGGTTTACACAAAAATACCTAAAATACACAACAGCAAAATACACAAATACATTGGCATTAATACACACAAAAATATACAATCCAAATTATTCTAAACTAAAAATGAACTTTTTTCATGTGAAAAACTTACTATTTTATCGGACGCGTTTCGGCTTAGTATCCGCCTTCTTCAGCTTTGGTAACAGACTGCCAGCATTTTGTAACGGTTGTGTGGAAGGTGAAGTGGGGGTGGTGTGTGGCGGAAGGGGATTGGCGCGGGGATTCAATTTATTTATTGAATCCCCGCGCCAATCCCCTTCCGCCACACACCACCCCCACTTCACCTTCCACACAACCGTTACAAAATGCTGGCAGTCTGTTACCAAAGCTGAAGAAGGCGGATACTAAGCCGAAACGCGTCCGATAAAATAGTAAGTTTTTCACATGAAAAAAGTTCATTTTTAGTTAAGTGTAGTGCTGTGAAAGAAGAGATGAATAATCAAGACAACTCCAAATTATTGTTTAACCATTTACCATAAATCAGTCCATCTTGAAAAACACTATCACATATTTAAATGTTCATAAACACAATAAAATATCTATCCTCCATCATCAAACAATAGTCTTATCTTCGGTCTGTACAATTTATTTTTTATTAAGTACATTATATTAACATCATTAATACAATACTTATCTACATTTTTATATTCTTCAAAACTATCATAATTAATAGGGTTATTACCTATCAATTCATCATACAACCTGTCACGATTGGTTATTGTCTTGTCACCTTCAGTATAATTAGTCATAATTAGGTAATTTGCAAAGTCATTATTTTCATTATCATCTTCTCCTACTGCTATATCAGCTTCCACCCAAGGTAAGTATTTACTGTAATTATCAATCATCTCTACTCCTAACTTTTCCATAAATTCTTCATACTTTCTATTTATCTTAAATATCTCTATCTCCCTTTTTCTCTCACAATATTTCTCACAACACCTCTCTCTCTCAATGTATCTCTCTCTATCACACCAAGCTACATTCTCTCTTTCAATATTTGCAGGGGACACTAATTCACAATTACTGCACCACCTGTGAAGTGCACTAAAAAAAACAGGGACAACTTTATTTGTAGACCTTATGTCTCCCAAATATACATTGAAGGCACTCTCGTCCTTCCTCAACACATGTACTTTACCCCCAACTACGCCATTAAGGGAAAAATCTACCCCCTGCAACTCTTTTACAATTAAACTCTCCCTCCTTCTCTCTGATTTATTACTATACATTAACATTTCATCATTATCATATTCAATTCCCATTAAACTCTCATTATCACTACCCATGTTTACATAATCATTTTCTAATATCATATTTTTATTTATTTTATCATAATCCTTACCACTGCTTACCTTGTCTTTATTTATGTTCAAATTGTCTATTACTTTACTCTTAGAATTGTCATGTACTTTATTCATTTTCATGTTTGACTCCTTAAAATGTCTATCAAAATTATCGTTTCATTCTTCGATTTCGTTTTTCATCTCATCTAATGTTATATCAAACTGGTTTAATTTACCATTTTGCAAATTACTCTGTTTCTTTAATTCATTTAATTTGGCATCAAAACTGTCAAACTTTATATTAAATTTATCATTCTGCTAGTTAAATTTTTCCATCAATCTGTTCTCTTAATTCATTATTTTGTATTTTCATTAATTGAAACAAGTCTTCCAATGACACTTTATTGCTAATTGCCATAGGTGTCGAATTGGCACTTATTTCGTTCAACATCATAGATTCTGTTTCGGTGTCGTTCATTTCTATACTCTCGTTATTTTCTGCCATTCTAGTGGAAATTTGATCTAATAATAAAATAATGATTGAATTGTAATTGTCGCTTATACGTCTTTACTTTGTCAACATAACCTACTCATCTCTATAACCTCTCACGTGTTATGTTACAAATCGTTACACCACTCCCGCTGTTTCCGAATCTGGCCTATTTTATATAATGTCACAGTTCGGGGGCCATTTGTAGAGTTACTCCTACCGTGACTTATTATTTATTTTTTACCAAGTACATAATCATCGTACTTACCACATAATTATGGTATACTGCTCCAGTACTCATGGTTCACTTGCTCTTATTACTTTATTTATTGGGTCCAGGTTCGTTATAGGTGAGATTGCGGAAACAGTGGAGTGTGAAATAAAAACTCTGTTAGCGTTTTTAGACATGAACATTACTTTTACTAAAGCCAATGTTGCAAATTTTTAATTCAGATTACAGTGACGTCATTGCCTACAAAACAAGATGGCGTCTACAAATTACTCTTACATCGATATTTAATATTCAGTGTTTCATTCTTATTTGCTTATTCATTTTGGCTTAATATCTTTTTGTCAGTCGTTATTGCAAATTTACTGATGGTAATAAAAGTACGTTCCACAAACCAATGTCTACCTTCTATGCCGGCCTTTCACTGTACCATGCGTTCACGCACACACACACATTACATATTATTTCATTTCTATTTCTGAGCTCATATATATTAAAAGGTTGGATCAATTTTGGAATTTTAACTTTCCTGCTTGTAGATTCGAAGTTCTTGTAGTCCGGTTTACTTCTGCTGTTAAAAATTGTGGGCCGAGGTCTCACTGTTCAACTGTTCTGTTCTCCTTTTAAGCACTGAATTTAGAATGTACATTTTTTCACTTGTAATTAACTGATTTGGAAGTACTGTATTGTTGACTAATATTCAATTATTCACATTTTAGCTGATTTTTACACTTTTAATGGCCATGACGGCCAGCGGAATTGTACAACTTGTTGCCGCTTGGGCTGATGTCTTCAGGTCTTCAGAGTGGGCCTCACCCTGTCGTAAAAATTGACAGGTGGAGGGGATCAACCAATATTATTTCTTTGTCTGATGCGGATGACGGGATTGTTTTCCGTCATCGCTGTGACGTGTGTCAATATTTGTCATAACACTCCAGCATTGTCGATCAGTGCAACCATTAACTACGTGCAAATTTTCACGTACACCCTCGGCCTTGAGGTCGAATCATACGGTGACAACTGCGTCATGTTTTATGTATCTCAGGGAACCAACCTATTAATCTTTAATTAATTCAAATTACAATAAAAATTTCTATTTATGTCAAATAAATCCTAAGACGGGCTTTTGTCCCGTCACAAAACCCCCTCAATGAAAGGTTTTATGCCGAAGCATAAAAACTTTCATTGACCCATTCACACTTCCTAAAGGGATCAGCTCAGATATGTCACCACAACCCCCTGTTGTGTTGATATAAAAAAGAAATACAATCACTTACCCTTGGTCCGATGATGATGATCGTACCTGTCTGACCTTACTGGACTTCTCAGGTGAGATCCCAACACCATAAAGTCATTAGGTACTCAACGCTCCTGCTCTGACGCTCCAGTCAGTTCAGGATCGCGGTCACAACATCACCAAACTCTGAAACATTGAATACAAAATTTTTAAAATAGTGGTCTAACATACTTCCATATCTACAACTGATATGTTTCCCTTTAGATGCATTGGTTTGTGTCTGAGACATTGGTTTGTTCAATTAATTTCCCCAAAACAACAACAACAAGAATTCAAAATAGACTTATCTTTAAGCAACACTAAACTCAATCTCTTCATTATAAGAGAAAAATATATATTCCTAAAAATAACATAACACGTAAACAACTCCTTTAAAATTCCCAAAACACCATCACCTATTTATCTCTATAAAATTCAACCTATAACTACTATGGCAAACAAGTTCATTATTCAAATTTTATTACTCAACTTTATAATCATATTATATTTTGCAACAGCATCAGACTATATTTTGTTCAAAACCATTTCTAACTTTATCCTTTTAACATTTAAGATCTACTATCTTTTAACATTTGCTAACGTCGTTACCCCTGTAGCGACCTCCTAACCACACACACTATTGTACCATCAACATAATAAAAACATAATAAAACATTGAACCTCAAACGTTAACGTTGTTACATTTACATTACATAGTTTACATTTACACAACTTGTATTAAAATTTTATAACACTTTTATTTTTATCAACTCTCTATTCAACTTTTATTATTTAACATTTGTTATAACATTAGGTTCTATAAAATTTCAAATTTATCATTTACCTTTCTGTTACATCACCTTTCTACTATGAATTTTCTCTTTCTAACCCTTTCATCAATTAATTTGGGTGACACCGTTATTCACTATTATCTATATCTTATTTTGGCATTTGTCTATCTAACCTTACTACCCCTCTTTTTTCTACCAACCGCTACTAACAACCATTAATATATATTATGACACCAATCTCTCAATAACAACCCCCTTCACTAATTCCACTTACCTCTGGCACCGCTCGTCTTTGTACTAGGATGTGTGTTCCCTACCTGGCCATACACATACTTAACCATTTTGCCCTCCACCAAATATCGGCAAACACTCTAACCCCAAATTGCTCCACCTGCCACAACGCCACACGCTGGTCTCTTGCCACGTCGCACGCTGATCACTCCTTACACCACTACCCTTACTACAAAATATCATCGTCAACAAATATATATACCATTCACATTACTCACCTCTCTACATATAATCACTAACTACTGTGTCCCTAAAATATCTAACACCCTCTTTATATATCATCTGTATCTCAACATCTTATTTTCTCTAACTCCCAATAACTCTGCTTACTAATTCAAATGCCTTATTTTAATAATTATCACCCAAATTCTATCCCCTTTTTAACATTTTACATTTCTGTGATCATTGACAATTGCATTATAAAATTCATCCTTCACCTACTAATAACAATACATCTCAATATCCAAATATATTACATGCTTAATCATTTATTAACCATTAGAATCTAAATCTCATAATTATTTAACATCATTATCAAACTTCCTTCAATTATTTAAAATTCTAAATTACATGGTTTACACAAAAATACCTAAAATACACAACAGCAAAATACACAAATACATTGGCATTAATACACACAAAAATATACAATCCAAATTATTGTTTAACCATTTACCATAAATCAGTCCATCTTGAAAAACACTATCACATATTTAAATGTTCATAAACACAATAAAATATCTATCCTCCATCGTCAAACAATAATCTTATCTTCGGTCTGTACAATTTATTTTTTATTAAGTACATTATATTAACATCATTAATACAATACTTATCTACATTTTTATATTCTTCAAAACTATCATAATTAATAGGGTTATTACCTATCAATTCATCATACAACCTGTCACGATTGGTTATTGTCTTGTCACCTTCAGTATAATTAGTCATAATTAGGTAATTTGCAAAGTCATTATTTTCATTATCATCTTCTCCTACTGCTATATCAGCTTCCACCCAAGGTAAGTATTTACTGTAATTATCAATCATCTCTACTCCTAACTTTTCCATAAATTCTTCATACTTTCTATTTATCTTAAATATCTCTATCTCCCTTTTTCTCTCACAATATTTCTCACAACACCTCTCTCTCTCAATGTATCTCTCTCTATCACACCAAGCTACATTCTCTCTTTCAATATTTGCAGGGGACACTAATTCACAATTACTGCACCACCTGTGAAGTGCACTAAAAAAAACAGGGACAACTTTATTTGTAGACCTTATGTCTCCCAAATATACATTGAAGGCACTCTCGTCCTTCCTCAACACATGTACTTTACCCCCAACTACGCCATTAAGGGAAAAATCTACCCCCTGCAACTCTTTTACAATTAAACTCTCCCTCCTTCTCTCTGATTTATTACTATACATTAACATTTCATCATTATCATATTCAATTCCCATTAAACTCTCATTATCACTACCCATGTTTACATAATCATTTTCTAATATCATATTTTTATTTATTTTATCATAATCCTTACCACTGCTTACCTTGTCTTTATTTATGTTCAAATTGTCTATTACTTTACTCTTAGAATTGTCATGTACTTTATTCATTTTCATGTTTGACTCCTTAAAATGTCTATCAAAATTATCGTTTCATTCTTCGATTTCGTTTTTCATCTCATCTAATGTTATATCAAACTGGTTTAATTTACCATTTTGCAAATTACTCTGTTTCTTTAATTCATTTAATTTGGCATCAAAACTGTCAAACTTTATATTAAATTTATCATTCTGCTAGTTAAATTTTTCCATCAATCTGTTCTCTTAATTCATTATTTTGTATTTTCATTAATTGAAACAAGTCTTCCAATGACACTTTATTGCTAATTGCCATAGGTGTCGAATTGGCACTTATTTCGTTCAACATCATAGATTCTGTTTCGGTGTCGTTCATTTCTATACTCTCGTTATTTTCTGCCATTCTAGTGGAAATTTGATCTAATAATAAAATAATGATTGAATTGTAATTGTCGCTTATACGTCTTTACTTTGTCAACATAACCTACTCATCTCTATAACCTCTCACGTGTTATGTTACAAATCGTTACACCACTCCCGCTGTTTCCGAATCTGGCCTATTTTATATAATGTCACAGTTCGGGGGCCATTTGTAGAGTTACTCCTACCGTGACTTATTATTTATTTTTTACCAAGTACATAATCATCGTACTTACCACATAATTATGGTATACTGCTCCAGTACTCATGGTTCACTTGCTCTTATTACTTTATTTATTGGGTCCAGGTTCGTTATATGGGAGATTGCGGAAACAGTGGAGTGTGAAATAAAAACTCTGTTAGCGTTTTTAGACATGAACATTACTTTTACTAAAGCCAATGTTGCATATTTTTAATTCAGATTACAGTGACGTCATTGCCTACAAAACAAGATGGCGTCTACAAATTACTCTTACATCGATATTTAATATTCAGTGTTTCATTCTTATTTGCTTATTCATTTTGGCTTAATATCTTTTTGTCAGTCGTTATTGCAAATTTACTGATGGTAATAAAAGTACGTTCCACAAACCAATGTCTACCTTCTATGCCGGCCTTTCACTGTACCATGCGTTCACGCACACACACACATTACATATTATTTCATTTCTATTTCTGAGCTCATATATATTAAAAGGTTGGATCAATTTTGGAATTTTAACTTTCCTGCTTGTAGATTCGAAGTTCTTGTAGTCCGGTTTACTTCTGCTGTTAAAAATTGTGGGCCGAGGTCTCACTGTTCAACTGTTCTGTTCTCCTTTTAAGCACTGAATTTAGAATGTACATTTTTTCACTTGTAATTAACTGATTTGGAAGTACTGTATTGTTGACTAATATTCAATTATTCACATTTTAGCTGATTTTTACACTTTTAATGGCCATGACGGCCAGCGGAATTGTACAACTTGTTGCCGCTTGGGCTGATGTCTTCAGGTCTTCAGAGTGGGCCTCACCCTGTCGTAAAAATTGACAGGTGGAGGGGATCAACCAATATTATTTCTTTGTCTGATGCGGATGACGGGATTGTTTTCCGTCATCGCTGTGACGTGTGTCAATATTTGTCATAACACTCCAGCATTGTCGATCAGTGCAACCATTAACTACGTGCAAATTTTCACGTACACCCTCGGCCTTGAGGTCGAATCATACGGTGACAACTGCGTCATGTTTTATGTATCTCAGGGAACCAACCTATTAATCTTTAATTAATTCAAATTACAATAAAAATTTCTATTTATGTCAAATAAATCCTAAGACGGGCTTTTGTCCCGTCACAAAACCCCCTCAATGAAAGGTTTTATGCCGAAGCATAAAAACTTTCATTGACCCATTCACACTTCCTAAAGGGATCAGCTCAGATATGTCACCACAACCCCCTGTTGTGTTGATATAAAAAAGAAATACAATCACTTACCCTTGGTCCGATGATGATGATCGTACCTGTCTGACCTTACTGGACTTCTCAGGTGAGATCCCAACACCATAAAGTCATTAGGTACTCAACGCTCCTGCTCTGACGCTCCAGTCAGTTCAGGATCGCGGTCACAACATCACCAAACTCTGAAACATTGAATACAAAATTTTTAAAATAGTGGTCTAACATACTTCCATATCTACAACTGATATGTTTCCCTTTAGATGCATTGGTTTGTGTCTGAGACATTGGTTTGTTCAATTAATTTCCCCAAAACAACAACAACAAGAATTCAAAATAGACTTATCTTTAAGCAACACTAAACTCAATCTCTTCATTATAAGAGAAAAATATATATTCCTAAAAATAACATAACACGTAAACAACTCCTTTAAAATTCCCAAAACACCATCACCTATTTATCTCTATAAAATTCAACCTATAACTACTATGGCAAACAAGTTCATTATTCAAATTTTATTACTCAACTTTATAATCATATTATATTTTGCAACAGCATCAGACTATATTTTGTTCAAAACCATTTCTAACTTTATCCTTTTAACATTTAAGATCTACTATCTTTTAACATTTGCTAACGTCGTTACCCCTGTAGCGACCTCCTAACCACACACACTATTGTACCATCAACATAATAAAAACATAATAAAACATTGAACCTCAAACGTTAACGTTGTTACATTTACATTACATAGTTTACATTTACACAACTTGTATTAAAATTTTATAACACTTTTATTTTTATCAACTCTCTATTCAACTTTTATTATTTAACATTTGTTATAACATTAGGTTCTATAAAATTTCAAATTTATCATTTACCTTTCTGTTACATCACCTTTCTACTATGAATTTTCTCTTTCTAACCCTTTCATCAATTAATTTGGGTGACACCGTTATTCACTATTATCTATATCTTATTTTGGCATTTGTCTATCTAACCTTACTACCCCTCTTTTTTCTACCAACCGCTACTAACAACCATTAATATATATTATGACACCAATCTCTCAATAACAACCCCCTTCACTAATTCCACTTACCTCTGGCACCGCTCGTCTTTGTACTAGGATGTGTGTTCCCTACCTGGCCATACACATACTTAACCATTTTGCCCTCCACCAAATATCGGCAAACACTCTAACCCCAAATTGCTCCACCTGCCACAACGCCACACGCTGGTCTCTTGCCACGTCGCACGCTGATCACTCCTTACACCACTACCCTTACTACAAAATATCATCATCAACAAATATATATACCATTCACATTACTCACCTCTCTACATATAATCACTAACTACTGTGTCCCTAAAATATCTAACACCCTCTTTATATATCATCTGTATCTCAACATCTTATTTTCTCTAACTCCCAATAACTCTGCTTACTAATTCAAATGCCTTATTTTAATAATTATCACCCAAATTCTATCCCCTTTTTAACATTTTACATTTCTGTGATCATTGACAATTGCATTATAAAATTCATCCTTCACCTACTAATAACAATACATCTCAATATCCAAATATATTACATGCTTAATCATTTATTAACCATTAGAATCTAAATCTCATAATTATTTAACATCATTATCAAACTTCCTTCAATTATTTAAAATTCTAAATTACATGGTTTACACAAAAATACCTAAAATACACAACAGCAAAATACACAAATACATTGGCATTAATACACACAAAAATATACAATCCAAATTATTGTTTAACCATTTACCATAAATCAGTCCATCTTGAAAAACACTATCACATATTTAAATGTTCATAAACACAATAAAATATCTATCCTCCATCGTCAAACAATAATCTTATCTTCGGTCTGTACAATTTATTTTTTATTAAGTACATTATATTAACATCATTAATACAATACTTATCTACATTTTTATACTCTTCAAAACTATCATAATTAATAGGGTTATTACCTATCAATTCATCATACAACCTGTCACGATTGGTTATTGTCTTGTCACCTTCAGTATAATTAGTCATAATTAGGTAATTTGCAAAGTCATTATTTTCATTATCATCTTCTCCTACTGCTATATCAGCTTCCACCCAAGGTAAGTATTAACTGTAATTATCAATCATCTCTACTCCTAACTTTTCCATAAATTCTTCATACTTTCTATTTATCTTAAATATCTCTATCTCCCTTTTTCTCTCACAATATTTCTCACAACACCTCTCTCTCTCAATGTATCTCTCTCTATCACACCAAGCTACATTCTCTCTTTCAATATTTGCAGGGGACACTAATTCACAATTACTGCACCACCTGTGAAGTGCACTAAAAAAAACAGGGACAACTTTATTTGTAGACCTTATGTCTCCCAAATATACATTGAAGGCACTCTCGTCCTTCCTCAACACATGTACTTTACCCCCAACTACGCCATTAAGGGAAAAATCTACCCCCTGCAACTCTTTTACAATTATACTCTCCCTCCTTCTCTCTGATTTATTACTATACATTAACATTTCATCATTATCATATTCAATTCCCATTAAACTCTCATTATCACTACCCATGTTTACATAATCATTTTCTAATATCATATTTTTATTTATTTTATCATAATCCTTACCACTGCTTACCTTGTCTTTATTTATGTTCAAATTGTCTATTACTTTACTCTTAGAATTGTCATGTACTTTATTCATTTTCATGTTTGACTCCTTAAAATGTCTATCAAAATTATCGTTTCATTCTTCGATTTCGTTTTTCATCTCATCTAATGTTATATCAAACTGGTTTAATTTACCATTTTGCAAATTACTCTGTTTCTTTAATTCATTTAATTTGGCATCAAAACTGTCAAACTTTATATTAAATTTATCATTCTGCTAGTTAAATTTTTCCATCAATCTGTTCTCTTAATTCATTATTTTGTATTTTCATTAATTGAAACAAGTCTTCCAATGACACTTTATTGCTAATTGCCATAGGTGTCGAATTGGCACTTATTTCGTTCAACATCATAGATTCTGTTTCGGTGTCGTTCATTTCTATACTCTCGTTATTTTCTGCCATTCTAGTGGAAATTTGATCTAATAATAAAATAACGATTGAATTGTAATTGTCGCTTATACGTCTTTACTTTGTCAACATAACCTACTCATCTCTATAACCTCTCACGTGTTATGTTACAAATCGTTACACCACTCCCGCTGTTTCCGAATCTGGCCTATTTTATATAAAATAATTTTATATAATGTCGCAGTTCGGGGGCCATTTGTAGAGTTACTCCTACCGTGACTTATTATTTATTTTTATACCAAGTACATAATCATCGTACTTACCACATAATTATGGTATACTGCTCCAGTACTCATGGTTCACTTGCTCTTATTACTTTATTTATTGGGTCCAGGTTCGTTATAGGCGAGATTGCGGAAACAGTGGAGTGTGAAATAAAAACTCTGTTAGCGTTTTTAGACATGAACATTACTTTTACTAAAGCCAATGTTGCATATTTTTAATTCAGATTACAGTGACGTCATTGCCTACAAAACAAGATGGCGTCTACAAATTACTCTTACATCGATATTTAATATTCAGTGTTTCATTCTTATTTGCTTATTCATTTTGGCTTAATATCTTTTTGTCAGTCGTTATTGCAAATTTACTGATGGTAATAAAAGTACGTTCCACAAACCAATGTCTACCTTCTATGCCGGCCTTTCACTGTACCATGCGTTCACGCACACACACACGTTACATATTATTTCATTTCTATTTCTGAGCTCATATATATTAAAAGGTTGGATAAATTTTGGAATTTTAACTTTCCTGCTTGTAGATTCGAAGTTCTTGTAGTCCGGTTTACTTCTGCTGTTAAAAATTGTGGGCCAAGGTCTCACTGTTCAACTGTTCTGTTCTCCTTTTAAGCACTGAATTTAGAATGTACATTTTTTCACTTGTAATTAACTGATTTGGAAGTACTGTATTGTTGACTAATATTCAATTATTCACATTTTAGCTGATTTTTACACTTTTAATGGCCATGACGGCCAGCGGAATTGTACAACTTGTTGCCGCTTGGGCTGATGTCTTCAGGTCTTCAGAGTGGGCCTCACCCTGTCATAAAAATTGACAGGTGGAGGGGATCAACCAATATTATTTCTTTGTCTGATGCGGATGACGGGATTGTTTTCCGTCATCACTGTGACGTGTGTCAATATTTGTCATAACACTCCAGCATTGTCGATCAGTGCAACCATTAACTACGTGCAAATTTTCACGTACACCCTCGGCCTTGAGGTCGAATCATACGGTGACAACTGCGTCGTGTTTTATGTTTCTCAGGGAACCAACCTTATAATCTTTAATTAATTCAAATTACAATAAAAATTTCTATTTATGTCAAATAAAGCCTAAGACGGGCTTTTGTCCCGTCACAAAACCCCCTCAATGAAAGGTTTTATGCCGAAGCATAAAAACTTTCATTGACCCATTCACACTTCCTAAAGGGATCAGCTCAGATATGTCACCACAACCCCCTGTTGTGTTGATATAAAAAGGAAATACAATCACTTACCCTTGGTCCGATGATGATGATCGTACCTGTCTGACCTTACTGGACTTCTCAGGTGAGATCCCAACACCATAAAGTCATTAGGTACTCAACGCTCCTGCTCTGACGCTCCAGTCAGTTCAGGATCGCGGTCACAACATCACCAAACTCTGAAACATTGAATACAAAATTTCTAAAATAGTGGTCTAACATACTTCCATATCTACAACTGATATGTTTCCCTTTAGATGCATTGGTTTGTGTCTGAGACATTGGTTTGTTCAATTAATTTCCCCAAAACAACAACAACAAGAATTCAAAATAGACTGATCTTTAAGCAACACTAAACTCAATCTCTTCATTATAAGAGAAAACTATATATTCCTAAAAATAACATAACACGTAAACAACTCCTTTAAAATTCCCAAAACACCATCACCTATTTATCTCTATAAAATTCAACCTATAACTACTATGGCAAACAAGTTCATTATTCAAATTTTATTACTCAACTTTATAATCATATTATATTTTGCAACAGCATCAGACTATATTTTGTTCAAAACCAATTTCTAACTTTATCCTTTTAACATTTAAGATCTACTATCTTTTAACATTTGCTAACGTTGTTACCCCTGTAGCGACCTCCTAACCACACAAACTATTGTACCATCAACATAATAAAAACATAATAAAACATTGAACCTCAAACATTAACGTTGTTACATTTACATCACATAGTTTACATTTACACAACTTGTATTAAAATTTTATAACACTTTTATTTTTATCAACTCTCTATTCAACTTTTATTATTTAACATTTGTTATAACATTAGGTTCTATAAAATTTCAAATTTATCATTTACCTTTCTGTTACATCACCTTTCTACTATGAATTTTCTCTTTCTAACCCTTTCATCAATTAATTTGGGTGACACCGTTATTCACTATTATCTATATCTTATTTTGGCATTTGTCTATCTAACCTTACTACCCCTCTTTTTTCTACCAACCGCTACTAACAACCATTAATATATATTATGACACCAATCTCTCAATAACAACCCCCTTCACTAATTCCACTTACCTCTGGCACCGCTCGTCTTTGTACTAGGATGTGTGTTCCCTACCTGGCCATACACATACTTAACCATTTTGCCCTCCACCAAATATCGGCAAACACTCTAACCCCAAATTGCTCCGCCTGCCACAACGCCACACGCTGGTCTCTTGCCACGTCGCACGCTGATCACTCCTTACACCACTACCCTTACTACAAAATATCATCATCAACAAATATATATACCATTCACATTACTCACCTCTCTACATATAATCACTAACTACTGTGTCCCTAAAATATCTAACACCCTCTTTATATATCATCTGTATCTCAACATCTTATTTTCTCTATCTCCCAATAACTCTGCTTACTAATTCTAATGCCTTATTTTAATAATTATCACCCAAATTCTATCCCCTTTTTAACATTTTACATTTCTGTGATCATTGACAATTGCATTATAAAATTCATCCTTCACCTACTAATAACAATACATCTCAATATCCAAATATATTACATGCTTAATCATTTATTAACCATTAGAATCTAAATCTCATAATTATTTAACATCATTATCAAACTTCCTTCAATTATTTAAAATTCTACATTACATGGTTTACACAAAAATACCTAAAATACACAACAGCAAAATACACAAATACATTGGCATTAATACACACAAAAATATACAATCCAAATTATTGCTTAACCATTTACCATAAATCAGTCCATCTTGAAAAACACTATCACATATTTAAATGTTCATAAACACAATAAAATATCTATCCTCCATCGTCAAACAATAGTCTTATCTTCGGTCTGTACAATTTATTTTTTATTAAGTACATTATATTAACATCATTAATACAATACTTATCTACATTTTTATATTCTTCAAAACTATCATAATTAATAGGGTTATTACCTATCAATTCATCATACAACCTGTCACGATTGGTTATTGTCTTGTCACCTTCAGTATAATTAGTTATAATTAGGTAATTTGCAAAGTCATTATTTTCATTATCATCTTCTCCTACTGCTATATCAGCTTCCACCCAAGGTAAGTATTTACTGTAATTATCAATCATCTCTACTCCTAACTTTTCCATAAATTCTTCATACTTTCTATTTATCTTAAAAATCTCTATCTCCCTTTTTCTCTCACAATATTTCTCACAACACCTCTCTCTCTCAAAATATCTCTCTCTACCACACCAAGCTACATTCTCTCTTTCAATATTTGCAGGGGACACTAATTCACAATTACTGCACCACCTGTGAAGTGCACTAAAAAAAACAGGGACAACTTTATTTGTAGACCTTATGTCTCCCAAATATACATTGAAGGCACTCTCGTCCTTCCTCAACACATGTACTTTACCCCCAACTACGCCATTAAGGGAAAAATCTACCCCCTGCAACTCTTTTACAATTATACTCTCCCTCCTTCTCTCTGATTTATTACTATACATTAACATTTCATCATTATCATATTCAATTCCCATTAAACTCTCATTATCACTACCCATGTTTACATAATCATTTTCTAATATCATATTTTTATTTATTTTATCATAATCCTCACCACTGCTTACCTTGTCTTTATTTATGTTCAAATTGTCTATTACTTTACTCTTAGAATTGTCATGTACTTTATTCATTTTCATGTTTGACTCCTTAAAATGTCTATCAAAATTATCGTTTCATTCTTCGATTTCGTTTTTCATCTCATCTAATTTTATATCAAACTGGTTTAATTTACCATTTTGCAAATTACTCTGTTTCTTTAATTCATTTAATTTGGCATCAAAACTGTCAAACTTTATATTAAATTTATCATTCTGCTAGTTAAATTTTTCCATCAATCTGTTCTCTTAATTCATTATTTTGTATTTTCATTAATTGAAACAAGTCTTCCAATGACACTTTATTGCTAATTGCCATAGGTGTCGAATTGGCACTTATTTCGTTCAACATCATAGATTCTGTTTCGGTGTCGTTCATTTCTATACTCTCGTTATTTTCTGCCATTCTAGTGGAAATTTGATCTAATAATAAAATAACGATTGAATTGTAATTGTCGCTTATACGTCTTTACTTTGTCAACATAACCTACTCATCTCTATAACCTCTCACGTGTTATGTTACAAATCGTTACACCACTCCCGCTGTTTCCGAATCTGGCCTATTTTATATAATGTCACAGTTCGGGGGCCATTTGTAGAGTTACTCCTACCGTGACTTATTATTTATTTTTTACCAAGTACATAATCATCGTACTTACCACATAATTATGGTATACTGCTCCAGTACTCATGGTTCACTTACTCTTATTACTTTATTTATTGGGTCCAGGTTCGTTATAGGCGAGATTGCGGAAACAGTGGAGTGTGAAATAAAAACTCTGTTAGCGTTTTTAGACATGAACATTACTTTTACTAAAGCCAATGTTGCATATTTTTAATTCAGATTACAGTGACGTCATTGCCTACAAAACAAGATGGCGTCTACAAATTACTCTTACATCGATATTTAATATTCAGTGTTTCATTCTTATTTGCTTATTCATTTTGGCTTAATATCTTTTTGTCAGTCGTTATTGCAAATTTACTGATGGTAATAAAAGTACGTTCCACAAACCAATGTCTACCTTCTATGCCGGCCTTTCACTCTACCATGCGTTCACGCACACACACACATTACTTATTATTTCATTTCTATTTCTGAGCTCATATATTAAAAGGTTGGATAAATTTTGGAATTTTAACTTTCCTGCTTGTAGATTCGAAGTTCTTGTAGTCCGGTTTACTTCTGCTGTTAAAAATTGTGGGCCGAGGTCTCACTGTTCAACTGTTCTTGTAGTCCGGTTTACTTCTGCTGTTAAAAATTGTGGGCCGAGGTCTCACTGTTCAACTGTTCTGTTCTCCTTTTAAGCACTGAATTTAGAATGTACATTTTTTCACTTGTAATTAACTGATTTGGAAGTACTGTATTGTTGACTAATATTCAATTATTCACATTTTAGCTGATTTTTACACTTTAAATGGCCATGACGGCCAGCGGAATTGTACAACTTGTTGCCGCTTGGGCTGATGTCTTCAGGTCTTCAGAGTGGGCCTCACCCTGTCGTAAAAATTGACAGGTGGAGGGGATCAACCAATATTATTTCTTTGTCTGATGCGGATGACGGGATTGTTTTCCGTCATCGCTGTGACGTGTGTCAATATTTGTCATAACACTCCAGCATTGTCGATCAGTGCAACCATTAACTACGTGCAAATTTTCACGTACACCCTCGGCCTTGAGGTCGAATCATACGGTGACAACTGCGTCGTGTTTTATGTATCTCAGGGAACCAACCTATTAATCTTTAATTAATTCAAATTACAATAAAAATTTCTATTTATGTCAAATAAATCCTAAAACGGGCTTTTGTCCCGTCACAAAACCCCCTCAATGAAAGGTTTTATGCCGAAGCATAAAAACTTTCATTGACCCATTCACACTTCCTAAAGGGATCAGCTCAGATATGTCACCACAACCCCCTGTTGTGTTGATATAAAAAAGAAATACAATCACTTACCCTTGGTCCGATGATGATGATCGCACCTGTCTGACCTTACTGGACTTCTCAGGTGAGATCCCAACACCATAAAGTCATTAGGTACTCAACGCTCCTGCTCTGACGCTCCAGTCAGTTCAGGATCGCGGTCACAACATCACCAAACTCTGAAACATTGAATACAAAATTTTTAAAATAGTGGTCTAACATACTTCCATATCTACAACTGATATGTTTCCCTTTAGATGCATTGGTTTGTGTCTGAGACATTGATTTGTTCAATTAATTTCCCCAAAACAACAACAACAAGAATTCAAAATAGACTTATCTTTAAGCAACACTAAACTCAATCTCTTCATTTTAGAGAAAAATATATATTCCTAAAAATAACATAACACGTAAACAACTCCTTTAAAATTCCCAAAACACCATCACCTATTTATCTCTATAAAATTCAACCTATAACTACTATGGCAAACAAGTTCATTATTCAAATTTTATTACTCAACTTTATAATCATATTATATTTTGCAACAGCATCAGACTATATTTTGTTCAAAACCATTTCTAACTTTATCCTTTTAACATTTAAGATCTACTATCTTTTAACATTTGCTAATGTCGTTACCCCTGTAGCGACCTCCTAACCACACACACTATTGTACCATCAACATAATAAAAACATAATAAAACATTGAACCTCAAACGTTAACGTTGTTACATTTACATTACATAGTTTACATTTACACAACTTGTATTAAAATTTTATAACACTTTTATTTTTATCAACTCTCTATTCAACTTTTATTATTTAACATTTGTTATAACATTAGGTTCTATAAAATTTCAAATTTATCATTTACCTTTCTGTTACATCACCTTTCTACTATGAATTTTCTCTTTCTAACCCTTTCATCAATTAATTTGGGTGACACCGTTATTCACTATTATCTATATCTTATTTTGGCATTTGTCTATCTAACCTTACTACCCCTCTTTTTTCTACCAACCGCTACTAACAACCATTAATATATATTATGACACCAATCTCTCAATAACAACCCCCTTCACTAATTCCACTTACCTCTGGCACCGCTCGTCTTTGTACTAGGATGTGTGTTCCCTACCTGGCCATACACATACTTAACCATTTTGCCCTCCACCAAATATCGGCAAACACTCTAACCCCAAATTGCTCCGCCTGCCACAACGCCACACGCTGGTCTCTTGCCACGTCGCACGCTGATCACTCCTTACACCACTACCCTTACTACAAAATATCATCATCAACAAATATATATACCATTCACATTACTCACCTCTCTACATATAATCACTAACTACTGTGTCCCTAAAATATCTAACACCCTCTTTATATATCATCTGTATCTCAACATCTTATTTTCTCTAACTCCCAATAACTCTGCTTACTAATTCAAATGCCTTATTTTAATAATTATCACCCAAATTCTATCCCCTTTTTAACATTTTACATTTCTGTGATCATTGACAATTGCATTATAAAATTCATCCTTCACCTACTAATAACAATACATCTCAATATCCAAATATATTACATGCTTAATCATTTATTAACCATTAGAATCTAAATCTCATAATTATTTAACATCATTATCAAACTTCCTAAAATTGTTTAAAATTCTACATTACATGGTTTACACAAAAATACCTAAAATACACAACAGCAAAATACACAAATACATTGGCATTAATACACACAAAAATATACAATCCAAATTATTGTTTAACCATTTACCATAAATCAGTCCATCTTGAAAAACACTATCACATATTTAAATGTTCATAAACACAATAAAATATCTATCCTCCATCGTCAAACAATAATCTTATCTTCGGTCTGTACAATTTATTTTTTATTAAGTACATTATATTAACATCATTAATACAATACTTATCTACATTTTTATACTCTTCAAAACTATCATAATTAATAGGGTTATTACCTATCAATTCATCATACAACCTGTCACGATTGGTTATTGTCTTGTCACCTTCAGTATAATTAGTCATAATTAGGTAATTTGCAAAGTCATTATTTTCATTATCATCTTCTCCTACTGCTATATCAGCTTCCACCCAAGGTAAGTATTAACTGTAATTATCAATCATCTCTACTCCTAACTTTTCCATAAATTCTTCATACTTTCTATTTATCTTAAATATCTCTATCTCCCTTTTTCTCTCACAATATTTCTCACAACACCTCTCTCTCTCAATGTATCTCTCTCTATCACACCAAGCTACATTCTCTCTTTCAATATTTGCAGGGGACACTAATTCACAATTACTGCACCACCTGTGAAGTGCACTAAAAAAAACAGGGACAACTTTATTTGTAGACCTTATGTCTCCCAAATATACATTGAAGGCACTCTCGTCCTTCCTCAACACATGTACTTTACCCCCAACTACGCCATTAAGGGAAAAATCTACCCCCTGCAACTCTTACAATTATACTCTCCCTCCTTCTCTCTGATTTATTACTATACATTAACATTTCATCATTATCATATTCAATTCCCATTAAACTCTCATTATCACTACCCATGTTTACATAATCATTTTCTAATATCATATTTTTATTTATTTTATCATAATCCTTACCACTGCTTACCTTGTCTTTATTTATGTTCAAATTGTCTATTACTTTACTCTTAGAATTGTCATGTACTTTATTCATTTTCATGTTTGACTCCTTAAAATGTCTATCAAAATTATCGTTTCATTCTTCGATTTCGTTTTTCATCTCATCTAATGTTATATCAAACTGGTTTAATTTACCATTTTGCAAATTACTCTGTTTCTTTAATTCATTTAATTTGGCATCAAAACTGTCAAACTTTATATTAAATTTATCATTCTGCTAGTTAAATTTTTCCATCAATCTGTTCTCTTAATTCATTATTTTGTATTTTCATTAATTGAAACAAGTCTTCCAATGACACTTTATTGCTAATTGCCATAGGTGTCGAATTGGCACTTATTTCGTTCAACATCATAGATTCTGTTTCGGTGTCGTTCATTTCTATACTCTCATTATTTTCTGCCACTCTAGTGGAAATTTGATCTAATAATAAAATAACGATTGAATTGTAATTGTCGCTTATACGTCTTTACTTTGTCAACATAACCTACTCATCTCTATAACCTCTCACGTGTTATGTTACAAATCGTTACACCACTCCCGCTGTTTCCGAATCTGGCCTATTTTATATAATGTCACAGTTCGGGGTCCATTTGTAGAGTTACTCCTACCGTGACTTATTATTTATTTTTTACCAAGTACATAATCATCGTACTTACCACATAATTATGGTATACTGCTCCAGTACTCATGGTTCACTTGCTCTTATTACTTTATTTATTGGGTCCAGGTTCGTTATAGGCGAGATTGCGGAAACAGTGGAGTGTGAAATAAAAACTCTGTTAGCGTTTTTAGACATGAACATTACTTTTACTAAAGCCAATGTTGCATATTTTTAATTCAGATTACAGTGACGTCATTGCCTACAAAACAAGATGGCGTCTACAAATTACTCTTACATCGATATTTAATATTCAGTGTTTCATTCTTATTTGCTTATTCATTTTGGCTTAATATCTTTTTGTCAGTCGTTATTGCAAATTTACTGATGGTAATAAAAGTACGTTCCACAAACCAATGTCTACCTTCTATGCCGGCCTTTCACTGTACCATGCGTTCACGCACACACACACATTACATATTATTTCATTTCTATTTCTGAGCTCATATATATTAAAAGGTTGGATAAATTTTGGAATTTTAACTTTCCTGCTTGTAGATTCGAAGTTCTTGTAGTCCGGTTTACTTCTGCTGTTAAAAATTGTGGGCCGAGGTCTCACTGTTCAACTGTTCTGTTCTCCTTTTAAGCACTGAATTTAGAATGTACATTTTTTCACTTGTAATTAACTGATTTGGAAGTACTGTATTGTTGACTAATATTCAATTATTCACATTTTAGCTGATTTTTACACTTTTAATGGCCATGACGGCCAGCGGAATTGTACAACTTGTTGCCGCTTGGGCTGATGTCTTCAGGTCTTCAGAGTGGGCCTCACCCTGTCGTAAAAATTGACAGGTGGAGGGGATCAACCAATATTATTTCTTTGTCTGATGCGGATGACGGGATTGTTTTCCGTCATCGCTGTGACGTGTGTCAATATTTGTCATAACACTCCAGCATTGTCGATCAGTGCAACCATTAACTACGTGCAAATTTTCACGTACACCCTCGGCCTTGAGGTCGAATCATACGGTGACAACTGCGTCATGTTTTATGTATCTCAGGGAACCAACCTATTAATCTTTAATTAATTCAAATTACAATAAAAATTTCTATTTATGTCAAATAAAGCCTAAGACGGGCTTTTGTCCCGTCACAAAACCCCCTCAATGAAAGGTTTTATGCCGAAGCATAAAAACTTTCATTGACCCATTCACACTTCCTAAAGGGATCAGCTCAGATATGTCACCACAACCCCCTGTTGTGTTGATATAAAAAGGAAATACAATCACTTACCCTTGGTCCGATGATGATGATCGTACCTGTCTGACCTTACTGGACTTCTCAGGTGAGATCCCAACACCATAAAGTCATTAGGTACTCAACGCTCCTGCTCTGACGCTCCAGTCAGTTCAGGATCGCGGTCACAACATCACCAAACTCTGAAACATTGAATACAAAATTTTTAAAATAGTGGTCTAACATACTTCCATATCTACAACTGATATGTTTCCCTTTAGATGCATTGGTTTGTGTCTGAGACATTGGTTTGTTCAATTAATTTCCCCAAAACAACAACAACAAGAATTCAAAATAGACTTATCTTTAAGCAACACTAAACTCAATCTCTTCATTATAAGAAAAATATATATTCCTAAAAATAACATAACACGTAAACAACTCCTTTAAAATTCCCAAAACACCATCACCTATTTATCTCTATAAAATTCAACCTATAACTACTATGGGAAACAAGTTCATTATTCAAATTTTATTACTCAACTTTATAATCATATTATATTTTGCAACAGCATCAGACTATATTTTGTTCAAAACCATTTCTAACTTTATCCTTTTAACATTTAAGATCTACTATCTTTTAACATTTGCTAATGTCGTTACCCCTGTAGCGACCTCCTAACCACACACACTATTGTACCATCAACATAATAAAAACATAATAAAACATTGAACCTCAAACGTTAACGTTGTTACATTTACATTACATAGTTTACATTTACACAACTTGTATTAAAATTTTATAACACTTTTATTTTTATCAACTCTCTATTCAACTTTTATTATTTAACATTTGTTATAACATTAGGTTCTATAAAATTTCAAATTTATCATTTACCTTTCTGTTACATCACCTTTCTACTATGAATTTTCTCTTTCTAACCCTTTCATCAATTAATTTGGGTGACACCGTTATTCACTATTATCTATATCTTATTTTGGCATTTGTCTATCTAACCTTACTACCCCTCTTTTTTCTACCAACCGATACTAACAACCATTAATATATATTATGACACCAATCTCTCAATAACAACCCCCTTCACTATTTCCACTTACCTCTGGCACCGCTCGTCTTTGTACTAGGATGTGTGTTCCCTACCTGGCCATACACATACTTAACCATTTTGCCCTCCACCAAATATCGGCAAACACTCTAACCCCAAATTGCTCCGCCTGCCACAACGCCACACGCTGGTCTCTTGCCACGTCGCACGCTGATCACTCCTTACACCACTACCCTTACTACAAAATATCATCATCAACAAATATATATACCATTCACATTACTCACCTCTCTACATATAATCACTAACTACTGTGTCCCTAAAATATCTAACACCCTCTTTATATATCATCTGTATCTCAACATCTTATTTTCTCTAACTCCCAATAACTCTGCTTACTAATTCAAATGCCTTATTTTAATAATTATCACCCAAATTCTATCCCCTTTTTAACATTTTACATTTCTGTGATCATTGACAATTGCATTATAAAATTCATCCTTCACCTACTAATAACAATACATCTCAATATCCAAATATATTACATGCTTAATCATTTATTAACCATTAGAATCTAAATCTCATAATTATTTAACATCATTATCAAACTTCCTTCAATTATTTAAAATTCTACATTACATGGTTTACACAAAAATACCTAAAATACACAACAGCAAAATACACAAATACATTGGCATTAATACACACAAAAATATACAATCCAAATTATTGTTTAACCATTTACCATAAATCAGTCCATTTTGAAAAACACTATCACATATTTAAATGTTCATAAACACAATAAAATATCTATCCTCCATCGTCAAACAATAATCTTATCTTCGGTCTGTACAATTTATTTTTTATTAAGTACATCATATTAACATCATTAATACAATACTTATCTACATTTTTATACTCTTCAAAACTATCATAATTAATAGGGTTATTACCTATCAATTCATCATACAACCTGTCACGATTGGTTATTGTCTTGTCACCTTCAGTATAATTAGTCATAATTAGGTAATTTGCAAAGTCATTATTTTCATTATCATCTTCTCCTACTGCTATATCAGCTTCCACCCAAGGTAAGTATTAACTGTAATTATCAATCATCTCTACTCCTAACTTTTCCATAAATTCTTCATACTTTCTATTTATCTTAAATATCTCTATCTCCCTTTTTCTCTCACAATATTTCTCACAACACCTCTCTCTCTCAATGTATCTCTCTCTATCACACCAAGCTACATTCTCTCTTTCAATATTTGCAGGGGACACTAATTCACAATTACTGCACCACCTGTGAAGTGCACTAAAAAAAACAGGGACAACTTTATTTGTAGACCTTATGTCTCCCAAATATACATTGAAGGCACTCTCGTCCTTCCTCAACACATGTACTTTACCCCCAACTACGCCATTAAGGGAAAAATCTACCCCCTGCAACTCTTTTTACAATTATACTCTCCCTCCTTCTCTCTGATTTATTACTATACATTAACATTTCATCATTATCATATTCAATTCCCATTAAACTCTCATTATCACTACCCATGTTTACATAATCATGTTCTAATATCATATTTTTATTTATTTTATCATAATCCTTACCACTGCTTACCTTGTCTTTATTTATGTTCAAATTGTCTATTACTTTACTCTTAGAATTGTCATGTACTTTATTCATTTTCATGTTTGACTCCTTAAAATGTCTATCAAAATTATCGTTTCATTCTTTGATTTCGTTTTTCATCTCATCTAATTTTATATCAAACTGGTTTAATTTACCATTTTGCAAATTACTCTGTTTCTTTAATTCATTTAATTTGGCATCAAAACTGTCAAAATTTATATTAAATTTATCATTGTGCTAGTTAAATTTTTCCATCAATCTGTTCTCTTAATTCATTATTTTCTATTTTCATTAATTGAAACAAGTCTTCCAATGACACTTTATTGCTAATTGCCATAGGTGTCGAATTGGCACTTATTTCGTTCAACATCATAGATTCTGTTTCGGTGTCGTTCATTTCTATACTCTCGTTATTTTCTGCCATTCTAGTGGAAATTTGATCTAATAATAAAATAACGATTGAATTGTAATTGTCGCTTATACGGCTTTACTTTGTCAACATAACCTACTCATCTCTATAACCTCTCACGTGTTATGTTACAAATCGTTACACCACTCCCGCTGTTTCCGAATCTGGCCTATTTTATATAAAATAATTTTATATAATGTCGCAGTTCGGGGGCCATTTGTAGAGTTACTCCTACCGTGACTTATTATTTATTTTTATACCAAGTACATAATCATCGTACTTACCACATAATTATGGTATACTGCTCCAGTACTCATGGTTCACTTGCTCTTATTACTTTATTTATTGGGTCCAGGTTCGTTATAGGCGAGATTGCGGAAACAGTGGAGTGTGAAATAAAAACTCTGTTAGCGTTTTTAGACATGAACATTACTTTTACTAAAGCCAATGTTGCATATTTTTAATTCAGATTACAGTGACGCCATTGCCTACAAAACAAGATGGCGTCTACAAATTACTCTTACATCGATATTTAATATTCAGTGTTTCATTCTTATTTGCTTATTCATTTTGGCTTAATATCTTTTTGTCAGTCGTTATTGCAAATTTACTGATGGTAATAAAAGTACGTTCCACAAACCAATGTCTACCTTCTATGCCGGCCTTTCACTGTACCATGCGTTCACGCACACACACACGTTACATATTATTTCATTTCTATTTCTGAGCTCATATATATTAAAAGGTTGGATAAATTTTGGAATTTTAACTTTCCTGCTTGTAGATTCGAAGTTCTTGTAGTCCGGTTTACTTCTGCTGTTAAAAATTGTGGGCCAAGGTCTCACTGTTCAACTGTTCTGTTCTCCTTTTAAGCACTGAATTTAGAATGTACATTTTTTCACTTGTAATTAACTGATTTGGAAGTACTGTATTGTTGACTAATATTCAATTATTCACATTTTAGCTGATTTTTACACTTTTAATGGCCATGACGGCCAGCGGAATTGTACAACTTGTTGCCGCTTGGGCTGATGTCTTCAGGTCTTCAGAGTGGGCCTCACCCTGTCGTAAAAATTGACAGGTGGAGGGGATCAACCAATATTATTTCTTTGTCTGATGCGGATGACGGGATTGTTTTCCGTCATCGCTGTGACGTGTGTCAATATTTGTCATAACACTCCAGCATTGTCGATCAGTGCAACCATTAACTACGTGCAAATTTTCACGTACACCCTCGGCCTTGAGGTCGAATCATACGGTGACAACTGCGTCATGTTTTATGTATCTCAGGGAACCAACCTATTAATCTTTAATTAATTCAAATTACAATAAAAATTTCTATTTATGTCAAATAAATCCTAAGACGGGCTTTTGTCCCGTCACAAAACCCCCTCAATGAAAGGTTTTATGCCGAAGCATAAAAACTTTCATTGACCCATTCACACTTCCTAAAGGGATCAGCTCAGATATGTCACCACAACCCCCTGTTGTGTTGATATAAAAAAGAAATACAATCACTTACCCTTGGTCCGATGATGATGATCGTACCTGTCTGACCTTACTGGACTTCTCAGGTGAGATCCCAACACCATAAAGTCATTAGGTACTCAACGCTCCTGCTCTGACGCTCCAGTCAGTTCAGGATCGCGGTCACAACATCACCAAACTCTGAAACATTGAATACAAAATTTTTAAAATAGTGGTCTAACATACTTCCATATCTACAACTGATATGTTTCCCTTTAGATGCATTGGTTTGTGTCTGAGACATTGGTTTGTTCAATTAATTTCCCCAAAACAACAACAACAAGAATTCAAAATAGACTTATCTTTAAGCAACACTAAACTCAATCTCTTCATTATAAGAAAAATATATATTCCTAAAAATAACATAACACGTAAACAACTCCTTTAAAATTCCCAAAACACCATCACCTATTTATCTCTATAAAATTCAACCTATAACTACTATGGGAAACAAGTTCATTATTCAAATTTTATTACTCAACTTTATAATCATATTATATTTTGCAACAGCATCAGACTATATTTTGTTCAAAACCATTTCTAACTTTATCCTTTTAACATTTAAGATCTACTATCTTTTAACATTTGCTAATGTCGTTACCCCTGTAGCGACCTCCTAACCACACACACTATTGTACCATCAACATAATAAAAACATAATAAAACATTGAACCTCAAACGTTAACGTTGTTACATTTACATTACATAGTTTACATTTACACAACTTGTATTAAAATTTTATAACACTTTTATTTTTATCAACTCTCTATTCAACTTTTATTATTTAACATTTGTTATAACATTAGGTTCTATAAAATTTCAAATTTATCATTTACCTTTCTGTTACATCACCTTTCTACTATGAATTTTCTCTTTCTAACCCTTTCATCAATTAATTTGGGTGACACCGTTATTCACTATTATCTATATCTTATTTTGGCATTTGTCTATCTAACCTTACTACCCCTCTTTTTTCTACCAACCGATACTAACAACCATTAATATATATTATGACACCAATCTCTCAATAACAACCCCCTTCACTAATTCCACTTACCTCTGGCACCGCTCGTCTTTGTACTAGGATGTGTGTTCCCTACCTGGCCATACACATACTTAACCATTTTGCCCTCCACCAAATATCGGCAAACACTCTAACCCCAAATTGCTCCGCCTGCCACAACGCCACACGCTGGTCTCTTGCCACGTCGCACGCTGATCACTCCTTACACCACTACCCTTACTACAAAATATCATGATCAACAAATATATATACCATTCACATTACTCACCTCTCTACATATAATCACTAACTACTGTGTCCCTAAAATATCTAACACCCTCTTTATATATCATCTGTATCTCAACATCTTATTTTCTCTAACTCCCAATAACTCTGCTTACTAATTCAAATGCCTTATTTTAATAATTATCACCCAAATTATATCCCCTTTTTAACATTTTACATTTCTGTGATCATTGACAATTGCATTATAAAATTCATCCTTCACCTACTAATAACAATACATCTCAATATCCAAATATATTACATGCTTAATCATTTATTAACCATTAGAATCTAAATCTCATAATTATTTAACATCATTATCAAACTTCCTTCAATTATTTAAAATTCTACATTACATGGTTTACACAAAAATACCTAAAATACACAACAGCAAAATACACAAATACATTGGCATTAATACACACAAAAATATACAATCCAAATTATTGTTTAACCATTTACCATAAATCAGTCCATTTTGAAAAACACTATCACATATTTAAATGTTCATAAACACAATAAAATATCTATCCTCCATCGTCAAACAATAATCTTATCTTCGGTCTGTACAATTTATTTTTTATTAAGTACATCATATTAACATCATTAATACAATACTTATCTACATTTTTATACTCTTCAAAACTATCATAATTAATAGGGTTATTACCTATCAATTCATCATACAACCTGTCACGATTGGTTATTGTCTTGTCACCTTCAGTATAATTAGTCATAATTAGGTAATTTGCAAAGTCATTATTTTCATTATCATCTTCTCCTACTGCTATATCAGCTTCCACCCAAGGTAAGTATTAACTGTAATTATCAATCATCTCTACTCCTAACTTTTCCATAAATTCTTCATACTTTCTATTTATCTTAAATATCTCTATCTCCCTTTTTCTCTCACAATATTTCTCACAACACCTCTCTCTCTCAATGTATCTCTCTCTATCACACCAAGCTACATTCTCTCTTTCAATATTTGCAGGGGACACTAATTCACAATTACTGCACCACCTGTGAAGTGCACTAAAAAAAACAGGGACAACTTTATTTGTAGACCTTATGTCTCCCAAATATACATTGAAGGCACTCTCGTCCTTCCTCAACACATGTACTTTACCCCCAACTACGCCATTAAGGGAAAAATCTACCCCCTGCAACTCTTTTACAATTATACTCTCCCTCCTTCTCTCTGATTTATTACTATACATTAACATTTCATCATTATCATATTCAATTCCCATTAAACTCTCATTATCACTACCCATGTTTACATAATCATGTTCTAATATCATATTTTTATTTATTTTATCATAATCCTTACCACTGCTTACCTTGTCTTTATTTATGTTCAAATTGTCTATTACTTTACTCTTAGAATTGTCATGTACTTTATTCATTTTCATGTTTGACTCCTTAAAATGTCTATCAAAATTATCGTTTCATTCTTTGATTTCGTTTTTCATCTCATCTAATTTTATATCAAACTGGTTTAATTTACCATTTTGCAAATTACTCTGTTTCTTTAATTCATTTAATTTGGCATCAAAACTGTCAAAATTTATATTAAATTTATCATTGTGCTAGTTAAATTTTTCCATCAATCTGTTCTCTTAATTCATTATTTTCTATTTTCATTAATTGAAACAAGTCTTCCAATGACACTTTATTGCTAATTGCCATAGGTGTCGAATTGGCACTTATTTCGTTCAACATCATAGATTCTGTTTCGGTGTCGTTCATTTCTATACTCTCGTTATTTTCTGCCATTCTAGTGGAAATTTGATCTAATAATAAAATAACGATTGAATTGTAATTGTCGCTTATACGGCTTTACTTTGTCAACATAACCTACTCATCTCTATAACCTCTCACGTGTTATGTTACAAATCGTTACACCACTCCCGCTGTTTCCGAATCTGGCCTATTTTATATAAAATAATTTTATATAATGTCGCAGTTCGGGGGCCATTTGTAGAGTTACTCCTACCGTGACTTATTATTTATTTTTATACCAAGTACATAATCATCGTACTTACCACATAATTATGGTATACTGCTCCAGTACTCATGGTTCACTTGCTCTTATTACTTTATTTATTGGGTCCAGGTTCGTTATAGGCGAGATTGCGGAAACAGTGGAGTGTGAAATAAAAACTCTGTTAGCGTTTTTAGACATGAACATTACTTTTACTAAAGCCAATGTTGCATATTTTTAATTCAGATTACAGTGACGCCATTGCCTACAAAACAAGATGGCGTCTACAAATTACTCTTACATCGATATTTAATATTCAGTGTTTCATTCTTATTTGCTTATTCATTTTGGCTTAATATCTTTTTGTCAGTCGTTATTGCAAATTTACTGATGGTAATAAAAGTACGTTCCACAAACCAATGTCTACCTTCTATGCCGGCCTTTCACTGTACCATGCGTTCACGCACACACACACGTTACATATTATTTCATTTCTATTTCTGAGCTCATATATATTAAAAGGTTGGATAAATTTTGGAATTTTAACTTTCCTGCTTGTAGATTCGAAGTTCTTGTAGTCCGGTTTACTTCTGCTGTTAAAAATTGTGGGCCAAGGTCTCACTGTTCAACTGTTCTGTTCTCCTTTTAAGCACTGAATTTAGAATGTACATTTTTTCACTTGTAATTAACTGATTTGGAAGTACTGTATTGTTGACTAATATTCAATTATTCACATTTTAGCTGATTTTTACACTTTTAATGGCCATGACGGCCAGCGGAATTGTACAACTTGTTGCCGCTTGGGCTGATGTCTTCAGGTCTTCAGAGTGGGCCTCACCCTGTCGTAAAAATTGACAGGTGGAGGGGATCAACCAATATTATTTCTTTGTCTGATGCGGATGACGGGATTGTTTTCCGTCATCACTGTGACGTGTGTCAATATTTGTCATAACACTCCAGCATTGTCGATCAGTGCAACCATTAACTACGTGCAAATTTTCACGTACACCCTCGGCCTTGAGGTCGATTCATACGGTGACAACTGCGTCGTGTTTTATGTTTCTCAGGGAACCAACCTTATAATCTTTAATTAATTCAAATTACAATAAAAATTTCTATTTATGTCAAATAAATCCTAAGACGGGCTTTTGTCCCGTCACAAAACCCCCTCAATGAAAGGTTTTATGCCGAAGCATAAAAACTTTCATTGACCCATTCACACTTCCTAAAGGGATCAGCTCAGATATGTCACCACAACCCCCTGTTGTGTTGATATAAAAAAGAAATACAATCACTTACCCTTGGTCCGATGATGATGATCGTACCTGTCTGACCTTACTGGACTTCTCAGGTGAGATCCCAACACCATAAAGTCATTAGGTACTCAACGCTCCTGCTCTGACGCTCCAGTCAGTTCAGGATCGCGGTCACAACATCACCAAACTCTGAAACATTGAATACAAAATTTTTAAAATAGTGGTCTAACATACTTCCATATCTACAACTGATATGTTTCCCTTTAGATGCATTGGTTTGTGTCTGAGACATTGGTTTGTTCAATTAATTTCCCCAAAACAACAACAACAAGAATTCAAAATAGACTGATCTTTAAGCAACACTAAACTCAATCTCTTCATTATAAGAGAAAACTATATATTCCTAAAAATAACATAACACGTAAACAACTCCTTTAAAATTCCCAAAACACCATCACCTATTTATCTCTATAAAATTCAACCTATAACTACTATGGCAAACAAGTTAATTATTCAAATTTTATTACTCAACTTTATAATCATATTATATTTTGCAACAGCATCAGACTATATTTTGTTCAAAACCAATTTCTAACTTTATCCTTTTAACATTTAAGATCTACTATCTTTTAACATTTGCTAACGTTGTTACCCCTGTAGCGACCTCCTAACCACACAAACTATTGTACCATCAACATAATAAAAACATATTAAAACATTGAACCTCAAACATTAACGTTGTTACATTTACATCACATAGTTTACATTTACACAACTTGTATTAAAATTTTGTAACACTTTTATTTTTTTCAACTCTCTATTCAACTTTTATTATTTAACATTTGTTATAACATTAAGTTCTATAAAATTTCAGATTTATCATTTACCTTTCTGTTACATCACCTTTCTACTGTGAATTTTCTCTTTCTAACCCTTTCATCAATTAATTTGGGTGACACCGTTATTCACTATTATCTATATCTTATTTTGGCATTTGTCTATCTAACCTGACTACCCCTCTTTTTTCTACCAACCGCTACTAACAACCATTAATATATATTATGACACCAATCTCTCAATAACAACCCCCTTCACTAATTCCACTTACCTCTGGCACCGCTCGTCTTTGTACTAGGATGTGTGTTCCCTACCTGGCCATACACATACTTAACCATTTTGCCCTCCACCAAATATCGGCAAACACTCTAACCCCAAATTGCTCCGCCTGCCACAACGCCGCACGCTGGTCTCTTGCCACGTCGCACGCTGATCACTCCTTACACCACTACCCTTACTACAAAATATCATCATCAACAAATATATATACCATTCACATTACTCACCTCTCTACATATAATCACTAACTACTGTGTCCCTAAAATATCTAACACCCTCTTTATATATCATCTGTATCTCAACATCTTATTTTCTCTAACTCCCAATAACTCTGCTTACTAATTCAAATGCCTTATTTTAATAATTATCACTCAAATTCTATCCCCTTTTTAACATTTTACATTTCTGTGATCATTGACAATTGCATTATAAAATTCATCCTTCACCTACTAATAACAATACATCTCAATATCCAAATATATTACATGCTTAATCATTTATTAACCATTAGAATCTAAATCTCATAATTATTTAACATCATTATCAAACTTCCTTCAATTATTTAAAATTCTACATTACATGGTTTACACAAAAATACCTAAAATACACAACAGCAAAATACACAAATACATTGGCATTAATACACACAAAAATATACAATCCAAATTATTGTTTAACCATTTACCATAAATCAGTCCATCTTGAAAAACACTATCACATATTTAAATGTTCATAAACACAATAAAATATCTATCCTCCATCGTCAAACAATAGTCTTATCTTCGGTCTGTACAATTTATTTTTTATTAAGTACATTATATTAACATCATTAATACAATACTTATCTACATTTTTATATTCTTCAAAACTATCATAATTAATAGGGTTATTACCTATCAATTCATCATACAACCTGTCACGATTGGTTATTGTCTTGTCACCTTCAGTATAATTAGTCATAATTAGGTAATTTGCAAAGTCATTATTTTCATTATCATCTCCTACTGCTATATCAGCTTCCACCCAAGGTAAGTATTTACTGTAATTATCAATCATCTCTACTCCTAACTTTTCCATAAATTCTTCATACTTTCTATTTATCTTAAAAATCTCTATCTCCCTTTTTCTCTCACAATATTTCTCACAACACCTCTCACTCTCTCTCAATGTATCTCTCTCTATCACACCAAGCTACATTCTCTCTTTCAATATTTGCAGGGGACACTAATTCACAATTACTGCACCACCTGTGAAGTGCACTAAAAAAAACAGGGACAACTTTATTTGTAGACCTTATGTCTCCCAAATATACATTGAAGGCACTCTCGTCCTTCCTCAACACATGTACTTTACCCCCAACTACGCCATTAAGGGAAAAATCTACCCCCTGCAACTCTTTTACAATTATACTCTCCCTCCTTCTCTCTGATTTATTACTATACATTAACATTTCATCATTATCATATTCAATTCCCATTAAACTCTCATTATCACTACCCATGTTTACATAATCATGTTCTAATATCATATTTTTATTTATTTTATCATAATCCTTACCACTGCTTACCTTGTCTTTATTTATGTTCAAATTGTCTATTACTTTACTCTTAGAATTGTCATGTACTTTATTCATTTTCATGTTTGACTCCTTAAAATGTCTATCAAAATTATCGTTTCATTCTTTGATTTCGTTTTTCATCTCATCTAATTTTATATCAAACTGGTTTAATTTACCATTTTGCAAATTACTCTGTTTCTTTAATTCATTTAATTTGGCATCAAAACTGTCAAAATTTATATTAAATTTATCATTGTGCTAGTTAAATTTTTCCATCAATCTGTTCTCTTAATTCATTATTTTCTATTTTCATTAATTGAAACAAGTCTTCCAATGACACTTTATTGCTAATTGCCATAGGTGTCGAATTGGCACTTATTTCGTTCAACATCATAGATTCTGTTTCGGTGTCGTTCATTTCTATACTCTCGTTATTTTCTGCCATTCTAGTGGAAATTTGATCTAATAATAAAATAACGATTGAATTGTAATTGTCGCTTATACGTCTTTACTTTGTCAACATAACCTACTCATCTCTATAACCTCTCACGTGTTATGTTACAAATCGTTACACCACTCCCGCTGTTTCCGAATCTGGCCTATTTTATATAAAATAATTTTATATAATGTCGCAGTTCGGGGGCCATTTGTAGAGTTACTCCTACCGTGACTTATTATTTATTTTTATACCAAGTACATAATCATCGTACTTACCACATAATTATGGTATACTGCTCCAGTACTCATGGTTCACTTGCTCTTATTACTTTATTTATTGGGTCCAGGTTCGTTATAGGCGAGATTGCGGAAACAGTGGAGTGTGAAATAAAAACTCTGTTAGCGTTTTTAGACATGAACATTACTTTTACTAAAGCCAATGTTGCATATTTTTAATTCAGATTACAGTGACGTCATTGCCTACAAAACAAGATGGCGTCTACAAATTACTCTTACATCGATATTTAATATTCAGTGTTTCATTCTTATTTGCTTATTCATTTTGGCTTAATATCTTTTTGTCAGTCGTTATTGCAAATTTACTGATGGTAATAAAAGTACGTTCCACAAACCAATGTCTACCTTCTATGCCGGCCTTTCACTGTACCATGCGTTCACGCACACACACACATTACATATTATTTCATTTCTATTTCTGAGCTCATATATATTAAAAGGTTGGTAAAATTTTGGAATTTTAACTTTCCTGCTTGTAGATTCGAAGTTCTTGTAGTCCGGTTTACTTCTGCTGTTAAAAATTGTGGGCCAAGGTCTCACTGTTCAACTGTTCTGTTCTCCTTTTAAGCACTGAATTTAGAATGTACATTTTTTCACTTGTAATTAACTGATTTGGAAGTACTGTATTGTTGACTAATATTCAATTATTCACATTTTAGCTGATTTTTACACTTTTAATGGCCATGACGGCCAGCGGAATTGTACAACTTGTTGCCGCTTGGGCTGATGTCTTCAGGTCTTCAGAGTGGGCCTCACCCTGTCGTAAAAATTGACAGGTGGAGGGGATCAACCAATATTATTTCTTTGTCTGATGCGGATGACGGGATTGTTTTCCGTCATCACTGTGACGTGTGTCAATATTTGTCATAACACTCCAGCATTGTCGATCAGTGCAACCATTAACTACGTGCAAATTTTCACGTACACCCTCGGCCTTGAGGTCGAATCATACGGTGACAACTGCGTCGTGTTTTATGTTTCTCAGGGAACCAACCTTATAATCTTTAATTAATTCAAATTACAATAAAAATTTCTATTTATGTCAAATAAATCCTAAGACGGGCTTTTGTCCCGTCACAAAACCCCCTCAATGAAAGGTTTTATGCCGAAGCATAAAAACTTTCATTGACCCATTCACACTTCCTAAAGGGATCAGCTCAGATATGTCACCACAACCCCCTGTTGTGTTGATATAAAAAAGAAATACAATCACTTACCCTTGGTCCGATGATGATGATCGTACCTGTCTGACCTTACTGGACTTCTCAGGTGAGATCCCAACACCATAAAGTCATTAGGTACTCAACGCTCCTGCTCTGACGCTCCAGTCAGTTCAGGATCGCGGTCACAACATCACCAAACTCTGAAACATTGAATACAAAATTTTTAAAATAGTGGTCTAACATACTTCCATATCTACAACTGATATGTTTCCCTTTAGATGCATTGGTTTGTGTCTGAGACATTGGTTTGTTCAATTAATTTCCCCAAAACAACAACAACAAGAATTCAAAATAGACTGATCTTTAAGCAACACTAAACTCAATCTCTTCATTATAAGAGAAAACTATATATTCCTAAAAATAACATAACACGTAAACAACTCCTTTAAAATTCCCAAAACACCATCACCTATTTATCTCTATAAAATTCAACCTATAACTACTATGGCAAACAAGTTAATTATTCAAATTTTATTACTCAACTTTATAATCATATTATATTTTGCAACGGCATCAAACTATATTTTGTTCAAAACCATTTCTAACTTTATCCTTTTAACATTTAAGATCTACTACCTTTTAACATTTGCTAACGTCGTTACCCCTGTAGCGACCTCCTAACCACACACACTATTGTACCATCAACATAATAAAAACATAATAAAACATTGAACCTCAAACATTAACGTTGTTACATTTACATTACATAGTTTACATTTACACAACTTGTATTAAAATTTTGTAACACTTTTATTTTTATCAACTCTCTATTCAACTTTTATTATTTAACATTTGTTATAACATTAGGTTCTATAAAATTTCAAATTTATCATTTACCTTTCTGTTACATCACCTTTCTACTATGAATTTTCTCTTTCTAACCCTTTCATCAATTAATTTGGGTGACACCGTTATTCACTATTATCTATATCTTATTTTGGCATTTGTCTATCTAACCTTACTACCCCTCTTTTTTTCTACCAACCGCTACTAACAACCATTAATATATATTATGACACCAATCTCTCAATAACAACCCCCTTCACTAATTCCACTTACCTCTGGCACCGCTCGTCTTTGTACTAGGATGTGTGTTCCCTACCTGGCCATACACATACTTAACCATTTTGCCCTCCACCAAATATCGGCAAACACTCTAACCCCAAATTGCTCCGCCTGCCACAACGCCGCACGCTGGTCTCTTGCCACGTCGCACGCTGATCACTCCTTACACCACTACCCTTACTACAAAATATCATCATCAACAAATATATATACCATTCACATTACTCACCTCTCTACATATAATCACTAACTACTGTGTCCCTAAAATATCTAACACCCTCTTTATATATCATCTGTATCTCAACATCTTATTTTCTCTAACTCCCAATAACTCTGCTTACTAATTCAAATGCCTTATTTTAATAATTATCACCCAAATTCTATCCCCTTTTTAACATTTTACATTTCTGTGATCATTGACAATTGCATTATAAAATTCATCCTTCACCTACTAATAACAATACATCTCAATATCCAAATATATTACATGCTTAATCATTTATTAACCATTAGAATCTAAATCTCATAATTATTTAACATCATTATCAAACTTCCTTCAATTATTTAAAATTCTACATTACATGGTTTACACAAAAATACCTAAAATACACAACAGCAAAATACACAAATACATTGTCATTAATACACCTCTTTCTGATTCTGATACTTTGTGTTAACCGCCTGCCACAGTTTAATTATCTACTTAGGTTCAAAATACACACATAATGAAAACACATATTTTTATCAATACCTGTATCTAACGTACAACAATAAAATAATACATTTAAAAGCATGCAATGAACACCTTATATTGAATGTCTGAGCAGCTAGTTATTTAACAGAGCACAAGCAATTTTATTGGATCAAAATTTGAATTAGCAAAATTTTGTATGTTGTAAAATTTTAACTTCGTGACTCATCTGAGACACCTCCCAGCCACACACTCTATTGCAAATTATGGAGGACTGTATCGCCCTTTCGCTTCGGCAAAGACGGCATATTTTGGAGTAGTTTGACCTCTCCGTGTCTTTGCTTCGGCTGTTACATTTTAAAATTATTGAATATCAGCATATTCGTGTCTACAATTAAGCGCCCTTAAACGGGTCTACCACCTGGCTTTGCTGTTCCTCCGCGAACAGAGTGGTAGCCGCTGTTCCATAGTGCCTGGATTTCCCCTAATTGTCACCCCCCATTTAATTTCTACTGTATACCAATTTCAAGTCAGCTATGGTCAAGGGACTTGATATGACCATAGCTGGCCGCTAGCCAAATCCACGATTAGTGCTGGTAAGGCAGTAATCGCCCGAAAAGTCTGGGAAATCTAACTTGCATTTCACTGCCTGTTCTACATCGTTTTAGTTATGTGCGACACGATCGTCTATCAGTGTGTAAATTTAAGTTTACACGAAAAAGGCGTGTCGCACATTTTCGCCTCCGATGGAGGTAACACTCTCTGTTACCCCCAACCCATTTCGCTATCTACGAGAGCACAGGCCACCCCCGCAATAGCAACTTAATAACTAATTAATTAAAATTGATAAACTAAAACTTTCAACAATTGCAGTTCCACACTCCATTGTTCTATCACTTCATTGAGCACCAATCTACCCCCCAAAAGCATCCCCACTTCTTGTATTGACACCAAGTCTTTACTTTATTTCACATCTTTTAAAACGTTCCCATACTCACTGATACTAAAACTTGACAATTATATTTGGTCACTTAATTCTAAAATTTATTTAAATTTAAAATTATAAACATCCAAAATATTTTGGTATATATATATATATTTTTTTTTTTTTTTTCAAAATTCTATTTACATTGAAGGCTGACTCGATCTATCTTTCACCACATCTAGGAAGATCGCAGTCGCCTGAAATGGGTGTGTTTTGCGGTGAAAGATACAGAAATTTCAACTCAGATCTACTTTGTGCAGTTACTTCCCCTTGTTTTCAACTGTGCTACCTTATCTTCTCATCTCTACTAACCCGTCGTCTGAGCCGAAATTCCCCATCTCTCTCCGCAAAACTCTTCGTTTCTGGCTTAAGCAAAACTATTGTCAATGGCTCAACTTGAATTTTGCCACTAACAATATTTAAGTTTGTATGCACTGCCCTGTTTTTAGGTGCAGCCTCCATTATGTACAACACTCTAAGGCAGTGCAGGCACGTGACAGGTACACCGAGACCGCTGCACCTGGAGTGTTTTAAAAAATTAATTCGTGTCACGTACCTGTTGGGGTCCCCCTCCCCGTTCAAATGTGTAGTTAAATTTCTACTCTATACCAATTTAGGTGGAGCTGGACCATCGTTGCTTTTACTGCCCGAAGGAAGATCTGCCAACCATGGCCCGCCTCCGAGTTCCGAATTCCACGGCCAGGACTGGTAAGATCGTGACCGCCCGAAAATGGGGGAGGATCCCTTCTAAAAACATATAGAAAAACAATTAAATTACATTCATACACTTAATCATTGATAAAAATCCTTATGTTGACCAAAATAATTTCAAATTTGTAGCGTTGTGCGTTCCAACTATCTCCCTTGTTTCTCTATCCTGTAACACATATGAATTCTTCATTTTTACCTCTATTATCTCGTACGGCCCCTCATAGAGCAAGAAAAATTTCTTGATCTCCTTATCTTGTGCACTTGATAAATCGTGGCGTCGCACCAATACCAGCTGTCCAACCTCGTACTGCGTCCACTTACCTTTCATATCATGCCTCTGTTTTCTCTTCTCCCCTTTGGTCAATAAACATTCATTCGCTAGCCTAAGTTTTACCTCGCGACCAATAGTGTTAGTTTCTGGTGGATACTCAATTAGTTGCTCCAAATTCTCTGTGGACGCTTCCCTCTTACTAACTCATAAGGTGTGAACCCTGTCGACTCGTGGGTGGTGCAGTTAAGCCAATTTTCAATCTTCTGGACATAGAGTGGCCACTCGCTGTGTTTGGCGTGGCAGTATGTTCGGAAAATTCTTCCCAACTCCCTCATGACTCGCTCCGCCTGATTGGACTGCGGGTGATACACTGCGGTGTGCTTTGGGATGATACCTTCCCATCCTAGAGTCTGGCGCCATCTCCCGCTGATGAACTGCGGTCCATGGTCGGATAAGATCACCTTCGGCTTTCCCACGTTGATCATGTAGTCGCGTGTGATCTTCTCACTCAGCACCTTACTTGTTGCTCGCTTCACGCTATATAACCTTACATATTTGGAAAAAGTGTCAAGTACAACAAAAATATGCATCACTCCACCCCTACCCTTTGGCAATGGGCCGTACAAATCTACAGCTACTAAATCGAATGGTTTTTCTACTTTAATGTAATTTAGTTCTCCTTCTAACCTATAATTCACAACTTTAGATTTCTGACATAGCTCACAAACTCTAAGCATTTTTCGGACGCGTTTTTCCATATTTTTAAATAGACAAGATTCCTTTAACACATTCACACACTTCCGTGCCCCAAAATGCCCGTATCTAAGGTGACAGTCCCACACTATTTTCTCTACTAGCCCTTCAGGTATAACTAACCTCCAATCCCTCTCTCTCCCCTCTACTTTTTTAAACAAACTCCCTTTAAACACCTGAAAATATTGTTTATAACCAAACTCATCTACATCTGATTCTACACTAGTAATTATTTTATTTTATTTACTATCAGCCCTTTGCATTACATTTATATACTTCAATTCTTCCCCAAAAAGTTTATCTTCCCGGGATAGTCTATAAATCTCTATTTCTTTAATATCTCTACCCGTTCTATTTCTGTCTGTGTCTACTCGTGATAGTGTGTCTGGCACCCTGTTCTCTACACCCTTAATGTATTCCCAAGAAAAATTATACTCTTGAAGAGCTAACACCCACCTGGTTATCCGGCTGTGTGTGAGTTTAAAAGTATTCAGGAACGACAGCGCTTTATGGTCCGTCCTGATGATGGTTTTGTTCCCCAGCAGATACGTACGGAACTTCTTCACGGCGAACACTATACTGAGGAGCTCCTTGTCGGTGGTAGTATAGTTACGCTCTGCGGCTAGCAACGTCCGGCTGGCGAAGGCAATGGTTTTGTGTTCTTTCGCCTCGTCCTCTTGGTACAGTTCCGCTCCAAGTGCTATATTGCTGGCGTCTGTCTGTAAGTAAAACTTATCATTAAAATTCGGATGATTCATTAAAATCATATCAGCGAACTTATTTTTGATTTCGTTGAACGCTGCTCTTTCGTTATCTCCCCACCTCCATTGTTTGTTCTTTTGCAGCACTGCGCTGAGTCGGGCCGTCGTCTGGGCGTAGTTCCGCTGGAATTTCCTGTAAAAATTACAGAGACCAAGAAAACTCTGCAATTGTTTTATATTTTTAGGCTCCGGGAACGTCAGGATGGATTCTACTTTATCCGGATTGGCACGTATCCCTGTAGGTGTTATGATGAAACCTAAAAAATGTATCTCAGTTTGCAAAAATTTCGATTTGTCCCAATTCACTGTCAAACCTCCCTGGTATAACTTCTCCAATACATATTCTAAATGTTCTACATGCTCTTTAAATGTTCTAGAAGCTATCAGAATATCATCAACGTATATGGTTAAAAAATATAAGTTATGGGGTTGCAAAATTTCGTCAAGACACTTGATAAAACTAGCTACACTGGTGTTCAATCCAAACGGTAGTCTTTTGAATTGATAATTTTTTCCATTGAATAAGAAGGCTGTATATTTTCTACTATTTGCTGCCAACGGAACTTGCCAATACCCGGCGGTTAGGTCTAAAGAGGTCATATATTGTACGCCGCTGAACTTCTGAAAAATCTCTTCTATCGCTTCAGGTGACTCCCTGTCTGGAATGATTATTTGATTGATTTTGCGGGCATCTAAACATAACCTGACTCTACCATCTTTTTTAATCACTACTACTAAGGGGTTAGAGTATGGTGATACAGATCGCTCAATTATATCTCCCTCTAACATTTTCTCTAACTCAATCTGAACCGCTCTTCTCTTCGCATATGGCACCGGATAACTTCTTTGCACATAGGGCACGTGTTCCCTTACCTTTAACTCGCATTCATAGTTTCTTGCCCTCCCTGGTATATCGGCAAACACTTCTCTAAAATTCTCTACTACCCGCCACAACGATTCACGTTGAGAACTCCCTATTACGCCACCCTTACTACAAAATTTAAGTGCTCTCTCATTCCATAAGTGATCTACATTCTCCTCATACTCTATCTTACTCTCACTACAAACATTCATACTAACTTCCATTTCTTGTTTATTAACCCGATTATGTATCACCCTTACCCCTGAAATTCTTACCGCATCTAACACCCGCTCAAAATTAATACGGACTGGTTCCCCTTCACTATTTAATTCTAACACCCGTTTATGAAAATCCATCACCGCCTTATGTTTAATCAGAAAATCATTTCCCAGTATAACCTCAAGATTTAATCCCCGTACGACTAGAAATGTATTATCGTACCCTACCCCGTTAACTATCATGTTTAAATGTACTTGTTTCGTGACTCTTTTACTTCTAACTCCCGTAATACCTACAATCGTCACCCCCGCTACTGGCAAAGATGGAATATTTTTATTTATTTCTCTTAATTCATCTAGTACGTGTTCAGAAATAACAGAGATTTCGCTACCTGTATCTATTAAAGTTTTAATCTCCTTACCTTCTATGTTGATTTTCACCTCAGTTAGTCCGTTCTCCCATCTCACTGCTTCGACGTCTTCTTCCTCCAATAATTCCTCAGCTAAGTCAGTTATAATAATGTTATTTTGGTACATGTCGTTCGTTTGGACCCCAGAATCTTCCGGCGACAACGGTCGGGTCCGGTGCTCCATTGTCTCTCTTAGTTTCCCGCAGATGTGCTCGCCACTGCTGGGTTGTATTCTCTTTCGTGCTGGTTTCCTTGCTGTTCATGAGCGTTGCCTCTCGGCGCTCCTCCTGGTCCCCCTCCCCTTCGTTGGTATGCATGCTGGTTCTGTGCGGGTTGTTGTCCTTATCGCTGCCCCGGTCTCTCTCTCCTGCATCTAAAACAAAAATTTTGTGTCGCATAATTCTCCTGTGAGCATGCCGGACAAGTCCATTTTGGTCCTCGATTATCTTGTTCTCGCCTGGGGTATGCCGGTCCATTTGTAGGTCCTCTCGGCGGTCCCTGATGACCTCCATTATTTACATTCTGCTGGTTCTGACGACGACTCAATTCTTGGTCCCGGATGTTCTGAAACACATCTAAAATATTCTCTAGTTCGCTAATATTAGCTACCTCCCGCGTCATAAGTGTTATTTGTACTTCCTTTGGCAAATGCTTGCTTATATGCCTCACGAAAGATCTAAATGGCAATGGCGGTTCTAAGTATTTCGCCTCATTAAATATTCTCATCACATACCCGGTTATATTATTATTGGGCCCCCCAAAATTCCCGGTTCCCATAATTCTACTTCGTAACACTTCTTGGTCTTCTTCAGACCAATATTTATTTCTGAATGCGGACTCAAAACTTTCAAAACACCCCAATTACGTTTTGTGTACCTCGGCCCATATCTCCGAACTACCCTTGAAGCATTTTAAAATTTTTAATAATTGGACTTCCCAGTTATTAGTACTAAACTTATTGAACTCTCTCACTCTATTTATGAACTGCATAGGATGTATTCTTTTGTTATCACAACTGAATGTCTCTAACTCAACTTCGCTGCTTACGTCACGAGTCATAATTACTCGCTCGGTAACAGTGTTTACTTGTTGGCTGATGGCCATGCTCAATTCATTTTTAACATTCATTAACTTAAGGTTACTATCAGATTCAAGGTCACTTATTGTATCATGTATGGTCTTAAATTCAATCTTACAATTATTTTCTATTTCTCTTATTTTACTATTATTATTTTCAATCTGACTCATAGCATAACCAACCTTACATTCAGTATTGGTGTTACATTCACTTATCTGTTTCTCAACAATTGTATTTATGACGCTATATTGTTCCGTGATCTGTTTCTCTACTTTATTAGTTATATTAATGGTAATATCAGAAACACGGCACTGTAATTGCTCATTTATGGACTCTGACAACTGTGATTTCATACTTTCACAACGTTCATCAATATGTTTGTCTAGTACACTACTCAAATTATCAAATTGCACATTAATATTCTGCTGAAACTGAATATTCTGTTCTTTAATTTCATTAAAAATAATATCATTTTTAATATTCTGCTGTTCGCATTTTATTTTCTGTTCTTTGAATTCGTTACTTAAAATCTCAAATTTCTCGTCATTAGTATTAAAACGACTCTCAAATTTTTCGTCAATTCTATCAAGACGCTTATTTAATTCATTATTCCGCATGTCAAATTTGTTGTCCATTTTTTGTAAGAAACTCATTATATCTATTTCCTCTGCTTGTTTATTTTTATTGGCTGAAACTGGGGTCAACTGAATCCTAGAGTCAACATCTGTTTCGCTTAGTTGTGTTTGAGCCACAATCGGAGTGGAGTGAACGATTACATTACTGCCGACAGCTGTTTCTGTAACAGCGCTCGGCCCCCCCGTCAGCATACCACTTTCATCCAGCGATTGCGACCCAAGGTCACTTTCACTCATAACTGAATCTATTACACTACTTTTTTCTGTATTCTCAGACATTTTTACTTGATCTATTTTTTCTTACGTAACAACTGCCAATGATTACTCTCTTTTCAAAACTGATATTTTAACATATACAAAATCACCCTTTTATCATAATTACGTAAGTTTACACCACTACAATTTTGCTTTCGTAACCGTACTCCGTTCAATGCACTGTCAAATGTAGGTCGGTGCAATACAACCTTTTTTTGTTATATTACATCCTGGTCACGCGGTACCAATTGTAACTTTCTTTTACTGTTTGGTATTTTTTATTAGTCATATTGAAACTTCCACTTACCTTTAATCTTCGATCTGGCCGGATCGCATAGTGGGGACAAACCCAATTCGTTCGACGAACTTGACAGTACATAAAACGAAATAAGGTTTTAAAAAAATTTAACTCTCAATATTTACCATTTGAAAAATAGTAGTTTTAATTTTTTCTGTTGTTGAGCATCTTACATTTTTAAAATAAAAATTGGTTATTCTCTACTCTGTTTTTTAACTTGGAATGAGACTCATACATAGATGGTTATTAATAACAAAAAAAACATAATTACCTTACCTTCTATATGACACACACATACATAAATGTAAACAGCCCAGCCTGCCTTTCTCACATATACTAATTTTAATTTATTTAAACACCCATACCATTTTAAAACACCCCAGCCCTTACACTTTTAATAAAATGAAAACCGCGGCAACGTGGTTCGCGCACGCGCTCATCGTTCTTGTAAATTTCTTAATTTTTATTGTCCGAAAAACATTTGACTCGGTTCTACATGTTGGATTGACCGCGGTCACATGAATTTTTACTGTTGTTGCACTTTTTACTGTTAAAATACAAAGTTTTGTGATGAGCCTACTTGGCTCGTTCCGGCGCCGGAGCGATCAGTTAACCAACTGGGAAGCGTCATGTGCTGAGTGGGAGGAGCTGTGTATTCACTGCCAACAGATTTTCGTCGCCGTTCAAGTTGAATTGCTGTGGTTTATTCACTCTATGCATGGCACATAATGTGTTTTTTCCCAGTGTTGGCTGATGCTATTGGGCACGGCCAGACTGACGTCATGAACACGGAGGCAGTCCTTAGTTCCATTTCCTGTAGCTTGGCTGGTTGGTGTTACAAATTGTTCATTCCAGCACCATTTTTTCCAGCGCTGGTTGAGTTTCTCGGCGTCACTAACAGCGCGCAGGCTTGAGATGTTGAGTACGCGCATCGTCACACATATACAGAGTTCTGAGAAATTCGAGGGTGGTACGAATTCCTTGCCTGGTTACTCAATAGAAACTGCGTCTTACTGCTTTGTTTCAACACTGCTTCTTACCACGTGTTCTGTTCCAATGGAATGAACATTTGTCGTACAATAAAACTTTCACAATATTTTTATAAAATCCGGCAAAATAAAATAAATAAAATACAAGTACCCCATAACTGTAAGAAATAAAATTACCCAAATTTTGACACGTTACAATCTAGAATGATGCAGTATCCATTCGTCAAATGTATGGTACTCCGATCAAAATAGACATACGATGAAACCCGCAGAAACAAATAGAAATGAATTGCGAGCCCTAGAGCCCGGTGTAACAACCCTGCATGAAAGGCAAGTATTCAATAGACCTCACAACATGCGCAAATCTGGTAAGTTAAGTGTAACACCATCTAAAGAGGAAACAAGGTACCCTCCTCGCAATAAACCCATCTGTTATAATTGCGGCAAATATGGACACATAAGAAAAGACTGCAAGAGCAAGCCATTGGAACGTAAACACTCAGATCCAAAAAACATGTAAGGCAGGGAGACCCGAAATCCTGTGTCTTCCGCAGCAACTCAAAATCTGGTGAACCTAAAGAAACGAATAGAAAAAAAAAAAAAAATTTTATAACCAAAGTGGAAGGAAAAGAAGTTCTAAGGAAATAGATCCCTACGTGAGACAATTTCTTGAAAAATGTAACGCGATAAATAAATGTAACTGGACTAAAAGTCTATTACCCTTAATACGAGTTGACTTGGGCGTTACCTCCACAATCGCATTAATTGATTCGGGATCTAGAAGAACCTTAATCAGTCAAGAGTTAGCAGACAAATTAGCGAAACACCATCTAGTAAAACGGAGTCAACCGGTGAATATAAAGTGTGCTACCGCCAATAAACGAAATATAATAATAAAACTGAGCATTACCGTTAAGGTTAAAATTAAGAACCTAACCTGGATTTTTACAATGTTAGTATGTAATGAATTAGGACCCGACTTAATATTAGGAGCAGACTTTATTAATAAAACGGGAATGATTCTTGACATCTATGAGCAAAAATATTATTTTCGATTCGACCGTACACGGAAATATAGATTTGATTGTAATAATGAGAAACAGGAAAAAATTGTTCATCTACTGCACATGTAATACACCAAGAGTCTGATTTATCTCATCTAGAAAGTAGAGATAGAATGAGAATACTGAAATTAATAAAAGAATTTTTCTCAGTTCTTACACCTAAACTAGGACTCACTAAACTAATAGAATATAAAATTAATCTGAGCGATCAGAAAGTAATACGCCTACCTCCATACAAGTTGTCGCCTCCCAAGATGGAAGTGATGAGAAACCATATCAACAAGTTGTTGGAGCAAGGAGTCATTGAACCCTCTACGTCCCCATATTCATCACCCTCCTTTTTAGTACCGAAAGGTCACGATAAACACAGACTAGTTGTGGACTACAGGCAATTAAACAAAAGAATAGAATTTGAATCTATTCCTCTTCCAGACATCCATAGTGCTTTCCATTGCTTCACGAAAGCTATGGTCTTTACGGTAATGGATCTGAATCAAGCTTTTCACCAAATACCCCTTTCGGAAGAATCAAAACGTCTAACCGCGTTTGCCGTTCCTTTTACTTGTACCAATTTACTAGAGTACCCTTTGGAATATCTCAAGGAAGTTCCGTATGTAGTAGATTATTAGAAAGGATATTTCACGATATTAAATTTAAATATGTGTATCACTATCTGGACGACATCGTTATATATAGCGAATCAATGGAGCAACATCTTAAACACCTACGCGAAGTGTTATCCCGGTTACGAAGAGCAGGATTAACTGTTAACCCAAAGAAGGTAAATTTTGCCGTCCCACAGTTTTCATTCTTAGGTCACATCGTGAAAGCGAATGGAAAGGTAAGCATTGACCCTGAACGAACCCGCGCTATTAGAGAATTTTCACCCCCACGAGATGCAAAAGGTATAGCCCGATTTTTGGGAATGGTAAATTATTTCCACAAATATATTCCCCATCTTGCCGAAATAGCAGCACCCCTAAATTCCTTAAGAAAGAAGGGAGCGAAGTTTGAATGGAGCTCACTACATCAAAATGCGTTTGAGCAACTTAAAGAAAGTATCATATCTCCCCCAGTTTTGCAACTAGCCGATTTTACGAAACCTTTCATAGTGCAGACCGACAGTTCCAGTGTAGCGTTAGGTGCAGTCATATATCAAGAGATAGAAAACAGTAGACTACCTATTAGTTATGCATCGCGAACCTTGAGCGACCAAGAAAGAAAATATTCCGCATATGAATTGGAATGTTTAGCCATTGTTTTTGCATTCGAGAAGTTTAAACCCTTCCTAGAACATAAAGAATTTCTTTTAGAAACTGATAATCAAGCATTATCTTGGTTACTGAATCACCCTAAACAGTTAGGACGTATTGGAAGATGGGTATTGAAGTTAAACTGCTACAAATTCAGAGTGCAGCATATTAAAGGTACACAAAACGTAGTCGCTGATACCCTGTCCCGTATGTTCCAGTCGCCCACTAAAACTCCCGAAAGCAAGGAGAATCCGGAAATAGCACTTGCTAACACCGTAATTACTGAGTTCCCCCTTGCCTTTACAAACATTGCCCTGTATCAACAACAAGACCCCTTACTGAAGCCTATTATAGAACAACTTGCGCAAGGTATTAAATCCGAGAAATACGTATTGAGTAAAAATGTACTATGCCATAAAATAAGAAGCGGAAAGGAACTAAGAATAATAGCCCCTGATGTGATTAAGCCCATGCTGATGGAGTACTTCCATTCATCTACCATAGGAACCCATATGGGAATCAATAAGACAATACATCGTGTTCGAAAGGAATATCATTGGAACAATATGAACAGCGAAATAGCCAATTTCATAAAGAAATGTAAATTATGTGCTCTCAGTAAACCGGCCAGAAATAAGCAGATTTTTCATTTCTTAGCACTAACGTTTTTTTGAAAGAGCTTTCCAGTTAAGCCCGGTCTCATCAGCATTGTACATGTTTTCAGTGTCGTACCCTTTTTCTTTTATAATAAGCAAAAATTGTTTCTTAAAATTACTAGGACTTTCAAAATTAGCAGAATGTTTTCTCTTGAAATATCTAGTTATCGTATACCATGTCTCGATTTGAATTTGGAAGATGGGTATTGAAGTTAAACTGCTACAAATTCAGAGTGCAGCATATTAAAGGTACACAAAACGTAGTCGCTGATACCCTGTCCCGTATGTTCCAGTCGCCCACTAAAACTCCCGAAAGCAAGGAGAATCCGGAAATAGCACTTGCTAACGCCGTAATTACTGAGTTCCCCCTTGCCTTTACAAACATTGCCCTGTATCAACAACAAGACCCCTTACTGAAGCCTATTATAGAACAACTTGCGCAACGTATTAAATCCGAGAAATACGTATTGAGTAAAAATGTACTATGCCATAAAATAAGAAGCGGAAAGGAACTAAGAATAATAGCCCCTGATGTGATTAAGCCCATGCTGATGGAGTACTGTACTTCCATTCATCTACCATAGGAGCCCATATGGGAATCAATAAGACAATATATCGTTACATATATTGTCTACTCATATTAGGACAATATGAACAGCGAAATAGCCAGTTTCGTAAAGAAATGTAATAAAATAGGTTAATTACCTTCTGTCAAACGTTTCTTAAAATCCTTTTAGGATGACTCGAGTTTCGACACCATTTGGTGTCATCATCAGATCACAATATGAATCAGGTTAAAACATTTTGATGCATATGCATCACGTCAGATGTTAAAAGATTAAAAAACAACACATAACAATATATAAATAATAAATAAACTATATCTCAACAAATAACATTACAATAATAAAAATATAAAACAACGCGGCCGCAAACGAACCTGTACAGGAACGCACCCACGGTGAGACTCCGCCTAATAAGAAATGTAAATTATGTGCTCTCAGTAAACCGGCCAGAAATAATCAGGTAAGCCAATTGATTTCGGAAATCCCTAAGACCCCTTTTTCTAAACTTTATGTAGACTTTTCAGGTCCTTATCCACGATCCAAATCAGGTAATACTATGTTACTCATCTGTGTAGATTCATTCACCAAATTTGTTTGGATGTATCCCATGCGACGAGCATTAGCGTCAACGACTGTAAAAATATTACAGGAAAGATTATTTAAAGACTACGGTACACCTGTACGTATAGTATCAGATAATGGAACACAGTTTAAAGCGAAAGAATTTAAGAATATGTGTTTCAAGTTAGGAATAGACCGTATAACCACTACGGAGTATCGACCGCAAGGCAATATTGCTGAAAGGTATCTACGAAACCTCAAATCTGCGTTAATCGCCTATCATGCGAACGATCATACGTCGTGGGACCAAAACCTATCCTGCATTCAATACGCCTTTAATTCAGCTTATCACGAAGGTCACAAGTCGACCCCGTTTGAGTTACTGTACAAATACCAACCAAACCACCCCTTGTCCACTAAATGGAAAATACACGACCTGCTACCTCCGCAAATAACGGATAAGCAGATAAAGCAAATATGGAATAAAGCCTGCTCTAATTTAAGAGCGAACTTAGAGAAATCCAGAAAATACCACGAGAAAGGTTTCATAACAATTCAATTAGGTGCCAAGTAGGTGACTTAGTAATGTATAAGACTCACCCGACTAGTAGTGCAATTGATAAGACCACCTCTAAACTATCATACCGATGGTGTGGCCCTTACCAAATCCAGAAGTACTTAACTCCAGTTACAGTATCCCTGTACGAACCTGCGACTCGAAAATATGTGCGGCGACACATATTTCGCAGATAAAATTGTATAAGAAGAAGAGAAGGAATAGTATAACCAAAAGTAGAAAAGGTAATACTAGGTAGTGAAGTATATCATACTTCTGAAACCGTGCTAAATGTTAATTGTAGAGTTTGGAAATGAGGCCTGATCAACCTGAGATCCAGTTCTGCGAAAGATAAGTAAATGAGTACTCAATGACAACTAAACTGAATTCTAAATAGCAAAAGATTTAGAAAATTACTCTACGGAGAGAGTAACAAAACCCCAAGAAAAAACCGGTAGTAGATTTAAGTGATAGAGATAAGAAAGAGTTTTGTGTTTTAAAATGTAGATATTAAGTGTGAATAGTATGTAAAAAAAAAGGTAGTTTATAAGAAAATATAAAAGTATATTGTGTTGTGGAGAAGAAACAAGTGGATATAACGCTTACCAATAACTATGCGAGAGAAATTCCACACACTGACACCAAACATACTCCAAGTCCCCAATTGTGCGTTAGACTCACAAAACACCCATAACGTGGAGTATGTGACGATTTAATTGAAACTGTAATCTTAAATAAATAAAAATTAAATTTGCGAGCGATTAAGTTTTTTTAAATCGCACTATTAAACCTAAAGCTCCTGTACTAAATCAGAATGAGAATGAGAAGTGAATGAAAATCAACAGAAGCACTAATAAAAAGTCGAATTGTAAAAAACTTATTAATATCACAATTAACCCTTTGCTAGTCATCATGCGGTGACCTGTTAGTTCCGGACTCAACGTGTTTATCGAGTCGTCTGTAATTTAGGAAGATATAAAAATCATAATGTTTGTAATTAGAAATTTGAAGGCACGAGTAGTAGTTAAAATAATTCACTTAAATTATATATGTATAATTAATGTATTGTTTTTGGTAATAAGAATGTCAATTTAAATAAAAATAGGAACTATATTGTCGCGGAGTACTTGCCCCTCTCCGTTGTTATGTGCCAGTCGAATCTAGTAGAGAGTCACTATGCTGCCGTCAGACCGTACAGACGTATGAGCGAGAGCTCCACGAAAATGCATTTGTTTTTTAATTTAATTTTAAAATGTTAGCTACCACTGCTAAACGTGGCGAGCGTTGTGTAATGTGTGAATGATATAAAGATGTGTTAAGAAAAATGTAATAAGTAAAACAAAAACTTAACTAGTAGTAAACAAGATGACGTCTCCCCTCAAGAGGTAAATACAAGTACAACCTTATACATGAAGATGTGATCTGCATAAACTTCATAAATACACGTATAAGATGCTGACGAGGACCTCCGTGGATCTACACCTACTTTCACAAAAGAAACTTCAATCTCCGCAGTGAACATCCTATCTAGTACTTGGCGAAGACACGACCCAGATGATGATGCCGACTTCAAGAATTCCAAAGAGAGCACCCCAGGACGAGGTTACTACGACCAATTGTAAAGGTGACTCGATAGCTTGCCTATCGAGAGTTAATCATATTTGATACACAACTCACATTAAAAAGAGACTTTTCAAAGACTATAAATTTTGTTTAAAATTAAAATGAGACAAGCTAAGAGTTTACTGTAAGATTCAATATCGTACGTTGTAACGCCTTAAATGTAAATGTAATTTATAAACACTTTAAGTAATAATACCATTCTTCAAATGGTAAAAGAAGTCTTGCAAGCGTCTAGATGAACTCAAAATACTTAGAAGTCTTTGCTATAAATATACTTAAAGTAAACTCGGATCCGAGGTAAAAGAATACATAATCAGTTTGATCCCTAAGTTTTTATGAAAAGCATTTAAATATTTTAATCTAATTAATGATGTCATGGGATCTTTGAGTAACAGTTGTTAATAAAGAGAAGTCATCTTGTTACACATGAAAATGAGTGCATAAATCAGTGAAATACCTTCCCTTGTTTCCTTATAATTATCTTATGTAATTTGTTCAGTTAATTTGAGTTTAATAACAGTTCGTTACAACGTAGGCAGCCCATGTAATTGGCAAGTGTCAATTAAGATGGGTTCCCGATTTGTAACGTGGCAATACGTTACATGTGGTCAAACTAAAGATGGTCAAGGCGTAGGTGTATCTCCACTTTCTCAAACACTTTAATACCCTTTCAGTAGGTGTTCATAAGCTGCAAGAGCACTGTATTACCTTGAGATTTTTCACCAGATCAGGGGGCACAATGGGTACTGTGATACCCGTGTCAACTGTAATTGAAGTTGGCATTTCTTGAACGATTCCATTAACTACTAAGTTCCCACTGTTTTCCTGAATTGTAGAAATTGCATATTATATAGAGGCTTCATTCCTCCAGTTAGTCACTACAAGCCCTGTTGTATCGACTACTGCTCGTTTCCCGGTTGCTTAACTTTATACCAACAATCTCATTGTAGATGCCTGGGCTTTCCACATCTATAACACTTCTTTTTTCCTTCCTTCTTCCTTTATACTGTCTTTCATCCTTTCTTCCTTTATACTGTGGGTCTCTGTTCCTTGTTCTTCCTCTTCTTAATTATCTGTGCCATCATAATCTTTTAGTGATTTGCCCAAGCAGATGCTGACTTGATGGCCTTAAATTGTACAGCATACAGCATGGTCAAGAGCGTCCACACTATTCTGGTGTCTTGCCAGTCATGACATTTATTGTAGTTCACAATCTCTGACACCATAAGTAAATATCTGCATTGCAAACCTCATTAAAAAATCCTCTAGTGCTTCAGGATAGGCCAGTCTAATTAGTCTGTCGATAGTTGCTTTAAACACTTGAAGACTCTTCCCAGAATACTGTCACCTTGCTTTTAACTGAGTGCAGTACATATCGTGCACATGTTTATCACCATATCATAATTCTAGGAGCTTTTATCAATTTGGCTGAAAATTAATATCAGCAGAACCTAACCCCAATATTTATGAAAGGTATACTTTAAAAGAAAATTCTTACATAAAGCATCAGCGATGTTGTTTTTGTACATTGTATGAGCTTCATGGGCTAACTACTTCATACCCAAAATATGTTACAAGTAAGAAAAATAAATCTTGATAGTTAAAATACTACTATATTGAATAATTTACTTATCAAGACAAGAACTGTATCAACAAGTGTTTGAATTAACAGATCTAATTTTATATACAAGGAATAAAAATACCTATTCACATAACACTATGTTGACAAAGATAAAGGAAAACAACATTAGATGTGTCAAGAACTGATTACAATCAAGAAGTAGCAACAATACTGTGTAATTGTGGAAAAAGAGTTTACATACTTGGGAAAAGAAGTGGTGCCATGGCGGTTTTGTAGAATCAACAAGAAAATTCAACATAATGCTAAATTCAACATTAGACATTATGTTACAGCTGTCATAATTTTATCTTTTTATAGACTGTAATCTCAGTGTTTTTATAAAATTCGAATGCACTGTCTACAGCTGGAAAATGCGGAGACATGCATACTCGCGGTAATGTTCAAAATCTGTGTTGGAAACCCTCAACAAACCAAATCTCAGTGATTATACTTTTTGCTTTACATACAGAAACTGCTAATCCAATTAAGAAACATGGAAAAATGTACAGTTTCCCAGTTGACTCTGGTTCATTGTGGAATACAATGCATTGAAAGAGCTGATGCTATTGGTAAAGCTGCCACTTACTACACAATTACTTGGATTTTGTTGTCCATGACGTGTCCGTTACTCAACCAAATACAACCATTACACTAACGACTCGGAACACAAAGTTTTTTTATAAGTAAAAACATAAAGTTTTACCTTACAACCTAAAAGGTAAAGGTAAAACTAGGTTTTTACTTATAAAAAAACTTTGTGTTCCGAGTCGTTAGTGTAATGGTTGTATTTACACAATTACCTCGTTTTTCCCTACCAAAGTGTAAGAAAGTACACCAAAATGTAGAAAAGTGAGTCCACACACAGACATAGCTAAGGCATATTGATTGTGATTTATACAAAATCTGCCCAGTGCTGCAACATTAACAGCAAGAGCTACGCAGTCACTCAAGAGTACTTACTTTGTTTCCAACTCCGCGTCTCAGCCAGCAGAATACGCAAGTTTACCTCAACCAAAAAGTCAACATTCTGGGACACATCTTATTAAAGTGTTCCTCAAAATAAAAATCCTAATCAGTGTAAATCTAGACTTGGGGATGATTCATAAAAGTTAATCATTGTGGAAGTACCAGCAGCGGGGTGTACACTGAACACAGGGTCATCAGCATTACTTAAAACTGGATGCCTGACATAAGAAACAAGAATCACTAACTTTTTCATCGTTGTTACACTCCTGATTTAACACTGATGCAAATGAACATCAATTGATGTCCTTCGAAAACTTCTGAGTATGCAGATGGACAACCAAAAGTGTCAATGTGTTTCTATATGGTGCCATGTGTGTCAATACATCCTTGCAGCCGTTTTGAAACACAACCTGTTTGTATAGTACTGAAATTATACATTGGATGGCAATTGCATTCATTTATACAATTGACAAAAACTCACCTTGTGTTAAATCGTTGTGTTATGTGTAAAATTCCATTGTGCTTGGGCCAGGTTTAAAATTTTTCATTAAAAATTACAAGAATGAAAATTTTGAAAACTGATTATAGCAGATACATTATGTAGCATTGTTTTATATGTTTATAACAAATAATAACATTGTAAGTTTTAAGTAACTCCATGTCTTGGCCAATTTAGTTTATTTTTGTAATTTCCTATCGTTTTTTTTAAATGTAATTCCAGGCAACATAGACACCTAACTCTTGAAGAGAACACAACATTTTAAACCAGACATTTAGATCTTTATAAAAATATAGACAACATGTTTTTTCTGTATGGTGTACTATCATGTGTTAAGCTTTGCAACCCAACAAGGACTTACTTTACTTTACTTTATCCAACGCCCGTCTTTGGTGCCTCCACCATTCGACGTCGAGCCTCCCAGTAGCGATTGATTGTGTCATCGTTCGGGTAAGTCAGCGATTGGCACGTCTGCAGGTGGTCGCCGTCCATCCTGCCAAGACCACAGAGAGGGCATGTTTCATCAGCAGCAAGACTGATACGGTAGAGATGTGCTTGGAGGTAGTCATGTCCAGTAGCAAGACGAAATCGTGCTACTGCCTCAGCTCTCTCAAGATGCTTTGGAATCATTCCCGCTGTGGCAAGGCTTTCCCACTTTTTGCCAATGCTAAGGTCCTTCAGAGTTTTGAGCGTGGCGTTGTTGATGGTGTTGGTTATGAGGTTGTTTGCTCTATTGAGTGTGAAAGGTATCTCAGGCTGGTCAGTCTCTGCGCCGCGTTTTGCCAGGATGTCCGCCCTTTCATTGCCTGGTATTCCAACATGGCTTGGAACCCATTGAAGAGCTACAACCCAGCCATTCTTGATGAGTTCGGCCAGTTTCTCGCGGCACTGGATGGTATGGAGGCAGTCAGTTGAAGCGTTGCTACTCAGAGCTGATATTGCGACCTGTGAGTCAATGAGGAAGACTGCTTTGGAAGGAGTTAGATTATGTGTGCTTAATTGGTTGGAGGCTTCAAGCACCGCGCAGACCTCCCCGTCATAGTTGCTAGCATTTTTCCCCACAGCCATTGAGTCTTCAAACATGCTGCAGAACCATCCTGCGCCGGCCCCTTTTGTGTCAGAAAGATATGAGCCATCGGTATAGATGTGAATCCACTCGGTCGATGGATATCTTAAGTTAATGGTTTCAAGAGCGCAAGCTTTGAGTTCGAGAGGGGTGGCTTCGGCTTTGTTTCTAGTTAGGCTTATGAGATCAAGCCGCTTGGAAGGTAGTGCAGGCACTATAGAGGTGAAGTGTCTTAGAGGAGCTGGGTTGTCCATTGCCAGATTATATTTGGTAATTAGGGACTCAGCATACGTCAAGGGTGAAGTTTGGGTTTTGAGTCGTTGAGAAGCTCTCTCTCTCCCCTCCTCTCATTGTATTTTTTGAAAAAACATAAAAAACTGACACTCCTCTGTATGTGTCCACATTGCATACAATTAAAAAAATTAAAAACATACTTGTGATCTTGCAAAAGAGGATCAGTCCTCTGTGTGTTTTAATGATAATTGTTATTATAGCTAATGAGTTATTGATGACATCATTAATCTTATTGGTAATGGTGTAAAAGCCTTCCCACAGCGTTTGCAGGTTTGGGCTGATTTCTTTCTTCCTTATCATGTTATAGAACTAAGCCTGGCAGCAGGTGTGAGCCCTGAAGAAATTGCAACCAGTCTTCATCTTTGTATTTTCCAAAATAAAGTTGTTCTGAGCCAGGTCATGTAAATTCAGGTTAGGCCAAGTTGCTCATTAGACTTTGTCTAAATTTTAAAGATATAAAGTGTTGATAAAGATTTTAGGACCGTACACTAAAAACATTGTTTGCACATATGAGTAGGAAGCAGATGTATTAATATAATATGTTACCCAACAAGATACAGGAACAATTATGTACATTTAATTAAGTAGTTAGTGGACTTAAAACCTGCAGTAGAAACTCCAGTTTTTATAAAACAAATAGGGAGAGAATTGAAGATTTGATGTTTTTAAATGTTATATCTATTTTCTTCACAAGTAACTAATGGCTGGTTATTTGTAATCACGTTTTCTCATAATGTATGTTGTTAATGACCTTTTTTTAAGGGTATGAAAAACAACAGATATTGGTACTTGAAAAAGGTGAATTTTATTGGTACATACTAAAGTATAGAGTCAAATTTGTTTCTATTCATTAACAAAGGTCCGTACTGTAATAATTTTGTGTGTAATATACAAGCATTCTTTAATATGTTTACGAGATTCTCCCAATTTTATTTGCATTAATTCAGACCGCAGTAACATTAAATTCCACTGTAACCCATTATTAATACTTAATCATTTGCATGTTAACAGAAACTGCACATTGCTTTTTATTGCATTATGTTGAAAAAAGGATTTTAATGTAATTTTTGGTTATACATTAGATTGTACTAGGTTCTAAATTGGAAGTACGTCTTAATTCCGGTACTTTGAATAAATACAGCCTTTAATGTTATATACAGCCTTTGAATGTACCGTACACTAACTAAGGAAATGTCTGTTAGGTCTAATTAATTTTAAAAATCTAAAAGGTTAAGTTAAATAATTAAACGTAGCCACAACCTCCCAAAATCGTCTCTGTACCGTAATTATGTGCGATAAATGTAAACTAATTTCTGTACTTCCAATAAATACAATAAATACACCCTTTTAATGTACACGAACAAAGTAAATTTTATTTAAGTTACATTGTCGTACATAACCTCCATAAGCTGGCATTACTTACTTCGAATAAATACAGCCGTTAATGTTATATACAGCCTTTTATCCATACAATAAATACAGCGTTTGAATGTACACTAACTAAGGAAACGTTTGTTAAGTCTAATTAATTTTAAAAATGTAAAAGGTTAAGTTATATTATTAAACGTAGCCACAACCTCCCAAAATCGTCTCTGTACCGTAATTATGTGCGATAAATGTAAACTAATTTCTGTTCTTCCAATAAATACACCCTTTTAATGTACACGAACAAAGTAAATTTTATTTAAGTTACATTGTTGTACATAACCTCCATAAGCTGGCATTACTTACTTCGAATAAATACAGCCGTTAATGTTATATACAGCCTTTTATCCATACAATAAATACAGCCTTTGAATGTACACTAACTAAGGAAACGTTTGTTAAGTCTAATTAATTTTTTAAAATGTAAAAGGTTAAGTTATATTGTTAAACGTAGCCACAACCTCCCAAAATCGTCTCTGTACCGTAATTATGTGCGATAAATGTAAACTAATTTCTGTACTTCCAATAAATACACCCTTTTAATGTACACTAACAAAGTAAATTTTATTTAAGTTACATTGTCGTACATAACCTCCATAAGCTGGCATTAGTTACTTGTGAAGAAAACTGTTGGATGTACACATCAGACACCGAAATATAGTACACGCGCGGCGACGGAAGTTCCATTTTGCCGCTGACTATTCCCCAAGACCCCGAAAAGAATCTAGATCCGCATTGGCTCTACCTACTACAGGCGAACGACCTCAGTAGTTCGTTGTTAGTTCAGTTCGGTGGTTCAGTTGTTCCATTCCAATCCGGTAGTAGCTAGTAGCTATTATATTTTATAGTAGCTTCTAGCTTAGTAGCCTGGCTAACGCGAACTATGAACACTGTTGCGACATTAATAATTTTTTATAATTTGATATTTATGCAGCTACAGAATTCTTGTTACCATTTTGGCAATTATGACTTTTCTAATCTAAGCTGATATTGCGGTGAAATATTTTTTTTCCTATTCTTCCATGTTATATAAACACGCGAAAAATAATTGTAAACGGGGGTCGAACCTATTTACTTTATTTTTTATGTTATCTTAGTTTTATCATTTCATAATATGTTAAAACTATATAACTGAATTATTGACGGTAACAAAATACCCATAAATTTAAGTTAACCCATGAAAGTTGGGCTACACTAGAAATTTTTTAATGTTACTTTATAGGCCTACAATATAATATTTTCTAGAAACTAATGTTATTTTCTTTTTTCACTTAATATTCCTTATAATTTGATACCCTGTAATTTCATGTCAGGGCATTTTATTACGATTTTTTGTATATTTCAACCCTCAGAAGAATATTTTATGAAAAATTATGTACACATCGATCAATGGTAAAACAGTGTACCTTCATATTAAATTTCATTACAAACATCTAGATGTTCGACCGAAAATGCATTACAAATAGACAGAGGAACAGCTGGACGATGGAGTTCAACCAAAATTTCATTTCCACAGGTCAATTAATCTAAAAGTTTCACACATACAATTTGCTTCAGTGTGATTAATCTCAAACAAATAAAGCACAAAAAATTATTCTTGTAATTTAATCACTTAAGTTAGATGTAAAATTTAAGTATTAACGTGTGTTTGGGGGCGGGGGCGCGTCCGCCTGTTCTGAATGTAGACCCTATTATTTATTTACTATCAGCAAATGATTTATATATATATATATATTATAACATTGCCAAACCCTGATCACATTTGATATAAAAAAGTATGTAAAAAATGCCAAGAAACCATATATTTGGATAGATAAATGATAACAAGAATGAAAGTAGTAAATATAATCAATAGTGAAGGAGGAAGAATACAACCAAAGGTGATCACAAAACAAGAAAATACGAACTAGACTGGCAGACAACTGACATTGACCCAACCCCAGAGATTGGCCAGATATCAACCAAAGTAAAGCGAGACAAGAAGACAGTGAAGAAAAAAGAAGAAAATAAAAAATTACATGGCCATAACAAGTAACTAACAAGATTGTTTTAAAAGAGCATAATTTTTTATTATTGTTAATAATTTATGTTTAAATTTTTATTAGTGGTGACTTGTAAATGACAGTATCTCAGCAATTGTTATACATAAAAAACTATGTGTAGATATGATTGTATGTATATCCTTATCTATAGGAGATGTGTCAGCTGTTATGTTTAAGATTACACTCATACAGACAGGGAATAGAAATGTGTGCGTGGTTCAATCAGAGAACAAATTGTATATCCTACTATATACTTTGGAACTTTTACTAAGATTATTTCAGCAGTATGTATGTTATCTCAACATTATGTGTTTGAAAGTATAAGGTTTTGGAGAGTTTATTTATTCGCTAATATTATTGCTGTTGCTACAGATGTAGTATGTTTCAATTAACACAATATATTTTAACATTATTAAACTGTTGTTATTATTACTAATTATGACATTTCAGACCAATTTTTATCACTTTAATGACAATATATATAAAGTTATGTTTTATTTGAAAGAGGTATTTACAATACCATGTTGTTTGCATATTATAAAATGATATGTGACAATCTGAAGGTACCAAAAAAGACATGAACTCATTAGATACAAAAACTTTGTAATAATAGTGAGATCGTGAGAAATATAAGGGTAATTAGAGATAGGTAGGGAGTGACAAAGTTGAACAGTGAAGTGATAAGTGTAATAAAATAAACAGCATATAATCTTAAGAAAAAAGAGTTAAACAAGTGTGACAAACCCAAAATATAAGCACATGTTAAATGAGCAACTAAGTTAAGTATATTAGACTGAAAGACACAAAATAATTGTGAATGCAAAAAACAGAAAAAATATTATCTCAGTATAAAAATCACCAGGGTGATTACTGTTATAAAAGAGATGGTGTAGGTATAGCACTCACCAAATTTGTTCATTTGTTAATTTAAAGAAAGAAGTTATTGGCTTAATGTTTAAGGCAATAATTACCAGAAGAAATAGTTTTACAGTAATATGTTAGTATGTTTTAAGTAAGTAAGGAATTTATAAAGAAAATAATAGCAATACCTTTATAAGAAATAATAGGCAAAATATAGTAATTATGTGTAACGAAAGGGAACATGGCAGAATTATATTAAAACTTAGAAATAAGTAAATTATGTATTAGCATAGTATTATCCATTTTGGACTAAAACATTAATACATGGCATAGACCAATCTTGTAAGATATCAAACTAATCTTTGAAAGAAAATAGGAACATCTATGTAAAGATTACGACCATTGAAATTATCCCCAAGTAAATATAGCCATTATAAAATATTTATTCAAATTAAACAAAAAAATTCAAGGTTTGATAACAATGGGTTTATTTTGAGATCGACCAGGTAGAATAATTACGTTACCATGGAAACTGTGGAGTAACATGCCAAAAATACCGTTAGATTTTTTTCACTGAATGTATGACGCTTTAAGGAGATAGACGCTAATTTTCGAGTGACCAAAATTGTCCATTAAAACATAGAAAATATCAGAAAAAGTTATTACTAAGAGTATACCAAGACATAAGATAAAGACTGGAGCCATATTATTGAAGTTGAGGCCAAATTAACGAAAAAAGAAAAGAAATTACTACCAGTTAAACTGAAAAAGATGCCTGATGTCCTGAACCCAGCAAATTAAAGAAGATTATAGTATAACCCATGAATAACAGATCGTATGAATTCGCCATAACTACGGAAGTGATAAGTACCTCTTAAATTACCCGAAATACATAAATAAACTCACGTTAATTATCTCACTAAAGGTCGAAACCTCACTGAACTGAAATTCATTACTTTCAAAGATTAAAAAGAAATTTAAGTCACTGACAATTTATAAACTAACCAATATAAACTGTTGTTAATGATCCATAACTTGTAAACACTTTTACTACACTGCGCTAAACAAAATATACCTACACAATATGTTAGTTAAGTTTACTTGATGTAAAGGTGTGTATTTTTATTGTTTTTAAAACATTTGTAATCCTTTGAACGTAGCCTCAAGATCCTATGACAAACGACATTAATAATTTGTATACAATTTTTAACAGACGCCATCATTAAACGTCTGGTATCAATTCAAATATCGATTGTCAAACCCTGTAATTGTCTCATATAAATAACCGGAGCATTTGTATTAGAATAATTTGTATTAAATGAATAATAATCACTAATAAAAAATGTGTAAGTATTGAGTGTAACCACGGTGTTATAATTTCATTAGGAGGTGCACAATATTTTATGTACATTTTAGCAGATGACTGACGATTTACACAGCCCACGCATCGAACGGCTGTGTGCTACAGTGGGCCTAGCTAGCGGAAATATTTGAATTATTCAAACCGCTTGAGCGGCGCTGGTCATACGCCCTTGAATTTTCTTTTAATTGTTTTAAGAAAACAATTTGGCGCCACCGGGACTTTCTCACCCCTAGTGAACATCAAGACCTGGTTATTCGTACGTTCGCCACGAACGAAATCTACAGAAGTTGCACGCATTCGAACTACGGATCGAGAAGACACGTACACTCATTACACACAAATTGTACATTATTTACATTTTGCAGAGTAAAACGGTAGCCGTTCACACGTCGTCATTACAATATATATATATATATATATATGTTTACTCTGCCTACGAAATGGTCGGTTTTTATTATATTTTAACTCAAATCCCTCGCCTTTAAAATAATCGTAAAATTACCATTTAATAATTAAAAGTTGAAAGAAAGAATGAAGAGAAAAACGCTCTCTCATTCTCTCTCTCTCTTTATGCACCTAAGCATTCAAAGAATTTAGACGAAACCGAAACATCTAAGCATGATACTGTTTTTAGGCTTTTGAAACGTATAATGTGGATTACGTAAATCATTTCCAAACCACAGACGATCACAAACAGAGCATGTAAAACCAAATATATTCTCACTAAAACCTTTGCTAAACTCAATGTCAGCAGCGATTATTTCTGTCTTGATGCGTTTACATATCAAATTTCTAGACTGTGGGGAATCGAAAGTGTGGAAGCGTCATGTTTTTCGATGACGTTACATTTTTGTGGAATGATCCCCCAGCCTAAAAACATTATCATGTTAAAAAAGTAACACGCAAAATACGAATCTTCAAAGGTAAATGGACAATGACATGCTTATTTTTACTACGGATGCGTGCCCTCCCAATATTTTTACTTGCATGTTTGGTACTTCAACGTAAAGAAAATTATGAAAATAAAATTATGCATGTCGCTTTCGGCCAGAATCGCGATACCTATCTCTCATTTAAGAATCGTAATAAATAATATAACACATCTGAAGTAACAAAAATTATTCTTTTCAGTTATTTAATAATTTGTAAATCGACTTCTCCCAACCCCAGAATAAGATATTCTCTGATATTTTACTTTTATCACACTTATGCCAAAATTTGTCAAAGAAAAAAAATCAGACAATAAATTTCAAAATAGTCTCATATTCTCTCACCCCCTTCCGATTCATCGCAACTGATAGACTTTTACACATCCTTGTGTTAAATTTAAAAAAATATGTATGTATATAAATTATTTAACAGTATAATAAAATAATGGAGTTTGTAATATTATAAAAATCCAAAAACGAACTACGCTGTTTAGTTTTATAACTGGCCGATAGGAGCGTGGCTAACGCGAACTACTGTACAGCGGCGCGAACGACTGTAGTCAGTAGTTCACTTGACGGAGTAGTTCTTTTTGGCTAGGTCATTCGCGGACGACCCACCATTACTTCAGTTATGATCTGTTAAGCTATAACTTTGACAAGTTTGTTTCTTTATTCAGTTGTAATTTACCATTTTATTAGTGTTTGTGCTTTATTCAGTTTCATCTTGCATACAGTTTAATACGTAAGTATAATTGTTTTTCAACGTTACACTCTACTGTTCTCATGTCATGGTAGATTTTTATTTTAATGTTACTTGTTTGTGGTATAATATTCTTGTTTTCAGATGTTTACACGAAGCCCTCCCAAAAAACGTGTACGAAACTCGAATTGAATGAGTCATCATCTTTTACAGTATGTAAAGTACGTACTTTTATTAACTGCACTGCAGGCGTATATTATGGACATTAGCAGTCTTGGTTCTATAAAGTTTATAACAATGTCAGAAAAGTTAAGAAAACCCGGAATTTACTTATATAGTTTGAGAAAGTACACCACATTATTATTTCTACGTCCTTTCGTCATAAAAATTTAACATCATGTACTGCTATTCTTAACATAACCTGAAACCTCAGATTACGTTAAAAGTGTAGGAAAATATTGATTTCATTTTGGGAATTACCGTACTGGACTCCCACTGTGGTACAGGACTAGTTTCTTATAACATGGCCCCCCAAAAACCAAGATGTTCGATTAAAAATATGTTTTGGAACAAGCGTTAAAGACAACTTTTGAAAATCAAATTGTTCAGAGAGAAGAGTAAAAAGTTAAAAACAAAATGTGAGTCTCTTGGACAGTGGGAATCTAGCATAGCACTCCTTCCCTACTCTGAGTTCCGTATTGCTTGTGGCTTTTAAATATATAATTCTGAGTATTATTTTTTGGTGTGCTGTGTGTATGTGTGTGATCAAGGTTATAGGTCCATATTTTATTTTCTAATTTTTTTCAGAAATCAGAACTTTAGTGTCATTGATCCTGTCATTTTATTTATTGTTTTTCAGTGTACCTAAAACACTTTTTGGTTACCTTTTTTCTTTGTTTTTAGCATATTGACATACTCAGGTATAAAACTGCACATTTTATGTTTATTACCACATCTTGCACTGTAAGTCTCATAAGTACACTAACTATATACAAACATTAATAGTAAATTGTTTAATTTAGAAAAATAAATTTCAGGTACAAATGTTTGTGACGTAATTTAGAAGGAAGCATTATAACAATATTTTAATGGTTTATTGTTGTGTATACTTTTTTCAAAGTTTTCATGCAACAACAGAATTCATTAAAAGATGTGCGCGCGCGCGCACGCATGTGTGTGTGTGTCAAACACTTTTTGCTACAGTCCGTTTCTTGATGTAGGCTATATATTATATTTAATTTTTTATTTTTTATCATGAATTTACCTCAAGATATTTCTTTTAGGAACACGTTTCGAGAACCATTGTGTTCTCATCCTCAGCCTTCGTGATTTTGCGTCTGGTGAAGTATTTGTGTGTTGGCTGGTCGTTATTGTGGTTTCTTGTTGGTCTCTGTTATTTTAAAGTGGTATTATTGTGTGTGATTGTGGTGTATGTATTAGTATTTTGTGTATTTTCGATGTTGAATGCTTTGAAAATTGTGTCATGTTTTGTATTGATTTGTATTTGTTCAGGTACAAATCAATAACATACATCCCAAAATACAATTCACAGAAGAAAAAGAAAATCACAACAAAATCAACTATTTAGACAACCATCACAAGATACAATAACCACCTACAATATGCAATATACAGAAAACCAACTTCCACTAACATCATTATACCTAACCATTCTGACCACCCACCACAACATAAAATGGCAGCATTCTATTCACTATTTAACAGAATGTATAAAATACCCTTAAACAAACAAGAAACAGACAAAGAAAGAAAGAAAGAAATAATATACCAAATTGCTTGTGAAAATGGATATAATATAAACACTGTAAACAAAATAGAAAATAAAATCAAATAGAAAATAAAAAATGAACAATTAAGAATTAATCAAAATGAACAAAACAAAAATAATAACAATAAAAAATGGGCCACATTCACATACATAAATAATAAAATGACAAAGCTAACAAAATTGTTTAATAACACAGACATTAAAATATCATACAAAACTAACAAAAATAATCTACAAAAACTAAATAACCTACACAACAAAGATAATACAACAACCAATGGTATATACAAAATTGAATGTCAAGATTCCAATAAATGTTACATAGGACAAACAAAAAAAAACTGAAAAAACATTATTTTGAACACCTAAACGCATACAAAAAACCAGAAATATACACATTAGGGATGTGTTGGTACTAAATTTTTCCGATCCTGGTACCAGTACCGATTCCATAAGAATCGATTCCCGATTCTCGGTACCGGTACCTAAAAACAAAAATTAAAAATGTATTTTAGGGCTAGAGGGAAAAGAAAAACATCAATAAAATTAATTCTAAAATACGTTTAATTGTGGAGTAGACCTATAAAATGACGTTAAAGTAAAAAACTTATTTAAATTTCAAATTTTTGTTCAAAAACACCAACCTTTTAACTCTTAGAGGGTCTAATCTGTTGCGTTTGGTGTCACAAATATTCCCTGAAATGCTGAAAAGTCTCTCGCTGAGTAGTCTCTTTCTGCTCCAGTAGTCTCTTCATTATATGTAACGTGCTGTTCCATCGGGTGAGCTCATCCTGGATCATCCGGTGTTCGGGTAGTTTCAGTTGCTTTTGGCAGCTCAGAAGCATCTTTGTATTTTTAGCGGAGTGCTTGAAACTACCAACTATCTTTTTTGACTTTGATACTACATTCATGATCTTTTGATTTTGGAATAAACTGTCTTTTATGACTAGCTGCAGAGTATGTGCAATGGAGGGAATTGCCTCAAAAGATGTACGGGCTAATGCTGCAGTGATATCTGGCCCATTATCTCTTAAAATCCCTACAACTTTTTCTAAAATCCCCCACTCCTGCAAGACATTAACCAGAAAATTCTTCAGATTTTCTGCTGAGTGGCTCACTTCCTCGAAGGGTATCATTTCTAGACACTTGTGAGTCAAAGTGAAAGCATTGCCATCATTACTGTAAAAGTGAGCTGTTACAGCCATGTAGTCAGTGTTGCTTACAGATGTCCACATATCAGTAGTCAAAGCAATGTTTGTTGCTTGAGATAACTCTTCTTTGACTTCCCTGATCAGATTTTGATACGTGTCAGAGATAATTTTGTTGGTCAAGGTTTTTCTTGACGGTATTGTATATCTAGGCTCTAGATTATTTATCAGCCTACGAAAACCTTTATTCTCTACTACAGAGAAAGGCTGAAAATCCAAACAAACCATTTCAGCAATCAATTTGTCAATATTTTTTGACCTAATGTCATCTGACTTAAATTTTTTAATTTTGTCATACATACTTGGCAAGGTTTGTTGTTGTAAGGTCATTTGATTCCTTAAGTGAATGGCTTTTGGGGTAAGGGCTGAATCTAGGTGAAGTGTGAATCTCAGAACTATCACCTAGGTCTGTTGTTGATGCTGGTGACACAGCAGATAAATTTGGAGAAGTCATCAGAGGGTTTGGATCATCTGTATCCGAAGCATCAACACTTAGGCTTAAATTATCATCACTTATTTCTTCTAGATTTAAGCCCATATCTGGGCTGGAAGTTTTATGGCCTAAATTTGTATTTTTACTAAAATAATTGCTTAAAGTGGATCCACTGGGTATACTCAGAGTTTTGGCTGGCTCTCTATTAGTAGGAGCATTCGGCCTACTTTTAGAATGCGTTTTAAAATGTTTCATTAAATTTGAAGTACTCTTACTTCCACCTCCTCTCGAAATTAATTTACTGCAGATATTGCATTTGGCAAAATGATTATCGGCAGCGTCAATTTTAAAATACTTCCAAACCTGGGATGACATCTCTTAAAAATATTCTAAAATTCGAAATAATTATAAGTATTAAACTTATCTAAACTGAAACCACTAATAGGGCAAAGTTTGCTCCCCAATTTGAGAACTCGAGACCTTCCCAATTTGAGAACCCGAGACCTCCCCAATTTAGGACACGTCACGAGTTTTCTTCATAACCTATACGGAAAAATAAAACTACTTAATTCTACAAAATTTCTGCTTAAATTAGTGAATTTTGACTCCTTAATTCTGTAGATACTAGCAAAACCAAAGTTTACTATAGACGTTCCTTAAATCTAGGAGTAGGAACTAAAATCTGCAAACGGTGACTAGAATTTACTAATTCGATATTCCTAAATCTACCATTTGTATACAAACATAACCATTACATGTCAAAAGGTCAAAAGAAAATAAAATCATTTTTAAAATTTACAGATATTTTTTGTTAAAATAAGCTTATGTACAGTTACGTTATTTTTGAATTTATAAATACGATATATTATATCTCACAAATGTGGTTATGTATACAAAAACTAAGACGCCATCTATGCAATTAACTAAGTCAAGGGCCAGAATTTCGTTACGCGAAGTCAGGTGGGAACAGAAATTGCTTGAAATAAAAACAGCTGTTCTGATTTTTACCAATGAAATACCCTTTTTATTATTTATTCGTTTTACATATTTGTTTTCAACCCTATCTTTAACCCTTCCAAAATAAATACATAGTGTAATAATACCTTCTGTAAATATCATAAGTATACGACAAAATTATATATATTTATATGTGTTGCAACTTCTGTAAGTATAATATGTATATGACAAAATTATATCGATATATATATATTTATAGGCGTTGCCCAACCCAGCACTTAGAAATAATTACGCACGCACACAACCACGCACCCTTTCATTCTCATGGTACAGACTTTAAATTTTGGAGCTCCTTTTATATAGATTGAAAATTTGAATAATTTGTTAAATGATTGATTTCTACAATAACATATATTGGGAAATAAAGGATTCAAAGTATATAAGGAACGCTCTCACCAATGTAGTGTTGCTGGTTGTTCTCGGTTTGCACGAACTTCGCGCACCGCGAGTTCGGCGAGTTTTTCCCGGTCACATCTTGAAGTTGGCGCACTGTACTTATTATATTTATATTGTTTATTAACCACCTACAGTGGTCTAAAAAGTTAAAATTCACTCGTAAGTGAATGGTCGGCCGGCCGGCTCAAATCAGAGCTGCAGATGAAATGACGGCAATTTCTGGTTGAAATCTGCGGAAGTGGGGTGTACTGACGTCACAGTCCTTTGTCTATCGTGTTGACATCGCAGTTTGGTTGTTGTCAACAAATTCTCCGCCTCTGACGTAACGAAGGCTTGGCTCTGCTTATCTCAATAACTGCACACTGTTTTTGTGATGTGACACCGTTTTTTGTCATGAATTAGTTCAAATCCTGGCAAATACTGTAATATAGTCCACTCACTGTAAATTCTATATCGGGTGTTTGAGGTTGGGTTGGGTATGTCAAAAAATAGGAAAATACAATATTTATGATCTCGTTACCATATTTTAGGTAATTCTACAATGTACCATGATTGTACCATCACACTTATATTTATATTGTTTTCGCCGATATTTAGTCTACAGTTTTAATATGTAAGTTGTTGGTTAATTTAAGTAGTTTTTTCCCGTGTAAATTCCTTATTTGTATTATGCAATAAACAATGTTATAGTACAGCGGAATATAGCCTTACAGATACTTAACAGAATACAGTAATTAAGATGGATATATAACTTAAAGTTAGACAGAGTTGAAAAGTCCCTGGTAAAATATTTTTCATACAAGACAAACTAATAACGTGTACTTCTCACAAAGCAGATAAGCAACTGAACTGCTGCTCCTACCATGAAGTCTAGACACGAGGCTATTGTAGCATGTGGCTTGCCGATTCGCAGAATAGGGGATTAGATTTGTTGTGGCAGTGCTATTTGTGGCAACGCTTTTGCCTACCTGACTTTGTTTGCTTTCACACGCATACATTATACAAACACTGTATAACTGCCTGTCCGTGTCAGACACGCACCTCGTGCTCCGTTGGCGACGCTCTAACCTACGAATTTTGGCTTTGGTTTTTGCATTTTTTTCGTGTTTCCAGCCATCGCGTTGCGATTTCCTTAAAATTTACATCGACTGGGCTGAATCCAACCACGACCTGTGGTGTTTAAATAACGCCACCGTGGTACTTCCGAATCACCAAACCGCTTTCCGTGTACAGTGTGAAAGTTTTAAAAGTACCGACAATCTAATGACTATGAAAATGGTCTAATGCAAAAACGAAGGATAAAACATGTAAAAGTACTGGTACCGACTTTGTAGCACCGGTTCTCGATACCGGTACCTAACCCCAAGAACCGGTGGTACCGAGAACCGACACATCCCTAATACAAATGTAATTTGGCCACACATGCAATAAACACTGGACATGAATTCCCAAACATAACCAACATGACACTAATAAAACACATACCACACAAAGGCACCGACTTTAACTTGCTCGAGCACTTAGGTTTTTAGTTAGTTGACCACTACATTGTTCACATTTTACTCGTTGTTTTACTGGATAGGCCGATTATAATATTTTCGGCCTATCTTGCACCCAAGGCCACCGTTTAACTTGTAAAACTTGCAGACGACTGTAATCTGCTACTGTCTGATGCAAACTGGGGTGATAAAGTGTTCTTACTGTGATTTACACAGAGACTGAGCTGGCAAGCTGTTGCGTAATACGTCTGGCTTGGCTGTCTAGACATCAACAGTCTGCAATAACATTGTATGTTTTGCTGGTTACTAGGGGTACCCATTAGGTGGATACTGACTACTTAAAAATTAAAACAATTAAATTATTCTTTCTAGCACACAATTCTGTACCATTACAACCGACTATAACAGAACCAGAAATACAAAATCAGCATTATGTAGATACAAGAAGAGTGGCTAATTGTAAACACTGATCATAACCCGAGAACCAAAATAAACATAAAACACAAAAATGACAAGAAAGGTACAAAATAAGTCTCTCCCCTACCACCACCACCACCACTACAGTCAATGCAGACGCATGTGTGACGTGGGAAAGAGAATTCTCAACAGGCAAATGATACAGCTTAATGGCTGGAGAGTTGATGGTCCCTGTACTAGTTTTGACGATTGCATACAATTGAAACAGCCTTGTACATACAGGTTAATATGTAAATATACCGTAAAGAAGTTAAATAGCTTAAATTGTCTGTACATTTTAATTGTATTTATTTCATATTACCAATTGTGTAGAGACTTATTAAAAACAATTTGTGCTGGGTGCTGAGTGTGTTTCAGATGTAGCCATAAAGGGTGACACTACACTAAGCCACAGATATTTAGTGGAGTGACTATTGCTGGGTAGCTTCCTAATTACTAGCAAGCAAGATGTGACAAATTACAGCACACAGCCGAGTATGAATGTTGCTGTGCAATATTTTGGTTGAATTAGGTTACAAATTGTATGTGAACTTTGCCGAATAGAAACTATACGTATTCCATTGAAATTTATAACACTATTAACTGCTTAATGTTTTCGCATATTATTTTACAGTTTAAGTATTTTATATTGGTGGTTGTGTAGTGACGCTGCAACAATTACACCAGCCCCCACTGCTATCAGATATGAATGTTGCAACACAATATTTCATTTATATTAGATTATATAGGTGTACCCAACATTTAGTCAAAAAGTTAAAATTAAGGGAACTGTTCTAACATCTGTGCAAAATACTTTTCTGTGTTTAGTTATATGTCACTATCTAAACACTACGCAGTTATCTGTATACGTTATGTATGGTATTAAAGTTCCGTTTGTGACAGTTTCTTATATCTCATAGATATAAAAAAAAGTATAAAAATGAAAAAACAGACAAGGTAGTGCATGTCGTATTCTCTGCAACTTTTCTGGTGTTAGTGTAACTACATGACACCAAATTCCATTGACCCAGTTTATGAGGAGTGTTTCATAAGTCGTTGCAAAAATAAGGAAGACACAATTTTGGGGAAAAATCTGTTTTATTTTTCAATATAATCTCCCTTCAATACTTATACAGTTAGTCCAACACTGCTCAAGTTTTTCGATCCTATAGTATGATTTATCAAAGTCTTCAAAAGAGCTCCAAACCAAGTTAGAAATGTTTATTTGATCATGCTTTTGTTTGTTTGTGAACAAACATGGCAGCAATCTTGCGGGTAGTTTTTGTGTATGTAAATGATTGTGTGAAATATGATGCACCCATTCATTTGAGATGCCTATTGTCTTAGCAATTTCATGCACTTTCAGTCTTCTGTCCTCTATCACCATATCATGGATTTTTTCAATATTTTCTCCAGTTGTAAGCTCAACAGGCCGTGTGGAATGTTCACTGCTGTGTGTGCTCATGTGACCACTACAAAAATAACCAAACCATTTGCAAACTGTTCTAGTCGATGGAGCTGACTCACTGTAATAGTTATCCAGCTTGGATTTAGTTTCTCGTGCAGTTTTGCCTTTCAAAAAGTAATGTTTCATCACCACAAAATTCTCTTTCAGCGGTTTTTTGCAAATCACAATACTTTTTCAATTCAAACTGTTGGCAACAATAGAATTATGAATGTATGTGACTGAAACGTGGTGTACACTCCTGGTGGAAACTAAAAATGATGTCATTTATATACTACGAGCACCATCTTTTGACTTTGCATGGACTTATCAAACGCCCCTCATTCTGTTATTGTTCTGTTAGGGAGAAGAAGTAGCACTAAGGTGCAGCATTGTCAGTTTGTAGCCCACAGTTTTTATGAATCACCAGCTGCCAATGGTAGAGAGCTAATTCAGTGATTATTATAAAACTCTTGTGTTAGTTTTATAAAATACACTTTACTCCAGTTATCAAATTGAAAAACTGCTCACATCAAATTGTACAAAATGTGATTTTATACAAAGGGTGGCTAATAAACTATATTTGCCTTACATCAGACATAGTCAAGTCAGACCATTACAGTGAAAGTTGGTAAAATGAACAAACCTTTACAGAAACTCTATGAAATAAACATTATTGTGCAAAATCATGGTGACACAGTTGTTCATCTACCATCCATGCATAAACACCATAGATCTGATTTGAGGTCAGCCCAATTGCAAGAGAAAAACTGCATCAAGTTTAACGTTATAATGATTTTAACTGCAGCGTATGTTAATCAATAGGAAAACTTCATTGCACAGTAGTAATTGAATGTTTGTTAAAATTGAAGACAAGTATTTAGGAAGACAATTATTAATAGGCAACATGAAGTGCAAAAGGTTTTAAAAGTAAGTATTTAAAACATTCTTAACTAAATGAAAATATATAATAAAAACAATTGTATAATATTCTGCATATAAGTACGTAGATTATATATTAATTCTGAAATCTGTTGAAAAATAATTGTATTCAATGCACAATCAGTAAAAAATTATTGGAACTCTGAATACTTACAGTAGCAACAGTACTACAGAGGTTTACATTGTGTATGTTCTGTGTCACTAACTCAGCCACTATAAAGTAATTCAACTGTACAGTATGTGTAACTGAAATCATCCCACAGAGTCATAATAAGACTTACGACAAAAAGTGGTCTTTAGTGTAGATGTAACACAGTGGTCTCTACCTGACATACGCTGTTATATCAATTTTTTAACTTCTGTATTAAAACCTGTTGTTTTCCCATCAGTCGTTCCAAAGAACATTAATTTCTTGCCCAAATGTCTGTTCACATTAAATATATTTTTCTCGTGGTCCTTTGTTTCAGAATAATGGCAAAGCGTAGACGCAGACAAAAGAATAAAAATGATACCGGTACTGGAATCAGGAAAATAAAAGTTGAGGTTAGTGAGTTTCTGTAACGTTTAAAAATAAATTTGTATCTTTTATAATGCTCTATAGATTCTTACAGCTTTATATTGTTATACTAGGCTAAAAAATATGTAGTGGGGATTGTGCCCAGGTGAGAGACTGGTTCTGGCCTGATTTCTCTGCAGTAAAATGTAGTTGCTAATTAGAAAAATTACAAAGTGAAAAGTGTTTGGCCGGCTGCACGCTGCAGCGACATTTTGTTTCACGACAGAACAAGTTTTGGCGTGTTGTGTCGCTAAGCGTTGCTGACGACTCTGTTGCCATCAGGATCTATAAAGCACCAAAAAACACTGGACGCAACATTTTCTAGAGGCATCGCGAGGCTCCTCACAACCATAGACAAAGCTCCTTCAATTTATGTCTTGCAACAAAACACCTTATGACATTTTGAACTGCACATGCACTGGATTCTAATCATACAAGATGGGGAGTTTATGTTTCATGTACGTAGTCCATGCCTTCTATTTTAATGCCTGTCATGAACCCATGAACCACAAATTCTCACAGGTCAAAAACAACTGGCAAGAAATTGTTTTGTCTAAGACAACGTCTCAAGCCTCTCTCCACCGAAGCGACACTTTCCAAGACGAAGCGTCAAAACAGTTCTGTCATGAAACAAAATGTTGCCCCAGTGTGCAGCCGGCCTTTGTTGTGAAAGGCTACAAGAAAATTGTTATTGATTATATAGAGTGGGTCATTGAATTTTGTATGTTTCAGTTTAATATGTAACACTTTGAATTGTAAATTTAAATTGTAAAATGTAACAGGTTTCGAGTAATTTGTCCTTTAAACGTATTAATGACTGGCTGTTGTACTGATTACCGGTTCACATTTTTGTTATAAACAAAACATGCCGTGACATTTTGCAAGTTTGCAAATAGGTTTGAGACAACAGTTATTGATGGAATTACTAGCTAGCAGGCACTTCAGACAGTGTTTGAATTTTCCTTGTCTGTTTAAAAGTTCCATTATGAAATTGTTACTGTCATATAAATCGTGAGATCTGATTTGCACACAAGACAATGACTGGTTTGTGTGTTTACATGATATGGCTAAACTGTTCTTGAGCTATTGTACATGAAATGTTACATATTTGAATAAGTTGGTCACATGACCTTTCTTTCAGTCTTGAACTGAAAAAGTCAGGTATAATTTAGAGAACAAGCTGCAGCAATTTAAATAGTCTGGCTTTTGGTATGTATAAATTTTCAGGTATCTTGTAGGAAAAATCCTAAACTTTATGAAAAATTAATTTTTTTTTCATTTAAATGATAATGGGAATATATGAGTTCAAATTTTTATCAGTGCCTGTGTCAAGAGAGTTTTCACCATAGTTTTCCTTAGGCTGACAGAGAGTCATCCTTATAATTGCCATTTCCCTTATGTAGTCATATTATAATTGAAGTCGTAAATGTAGTCACATTACAAGAAAGTCCCATTTCAGGACATCGTATATTTGGTGTGGAGCTGAAAAATGTTAACCTTTCAGATCAAGTTTCATTTGAAAAAGAATATGTGAAAATACTGTTTAGGGTTTACTAGACAATATTTTGAACTTGGAAAAAACGAACTGACTGTAAAATGGTTTATTGTGATACAAGAAATATAAGTGAAGTAGTCTTTCCTCATTGTATACATTATATAAATATACATCAGTTTTCTTTTATGTCAGGTTGGCACTACTGTTTCAAACCACTTCACTATATTAATGGAGAAATTCCAGTTTATTATTTATGTTAATATTTATTGACAATGTTTTCTGTCACAGTCACCTCTGCTGTCACCTTACGTCAGTAGTGTGATTAAGGAGGAGTTTGATGTTGATAATGAGCTCAGCTTTTCTGTAGAAGAGGTAAGTAAAATTATCAACAATCTTGTGATTCATATTTTCACGCACAATTAAATTCATAATTTGTATTTGATTTTTAAGTAAAACTGATTTTTTTGTAGTTTTGTTTGTATTGTTATGTTTTGTCATCAAGTGTTTCCAGGATCTATGATAATTCTAATATTTTATTAAATTAAAAAAAAAATTGAATGTATTTAGTTTTTAGCTGTGCTTATAAGTTTTATATTTCCTTGTTTTAGTTACCTTCAACATCTGACTTGAATTATAGAGTTAAGAATGAAGCGTCTTTGGATGGAGAGGACAATGACTTTCTTGGTTTTTCTACAGAGGAGGTACAGTTTCATGATTAGTAATGGCTACTTGCATATTACAATATGGAAATTCTTAATAAGTAAATAATCATAGAGCTAAGATAATGAACATTGTCTAAAGCAGTGGTTCCCAACTGGTGGTACCCAATTGCCAGCAGGGATCCAAAGTGGTGCCCAAGAACACCTAGCTAGGAAAAAAGTGTTTACTTTAAAAAATAAATAAAAAATTATGTTCAAAACAGCAATGAATTTTCATTGGACATCATTTAAAACAATTACCCTTATAAAAACAACCTAAACATTTTGGAGTAATATTTCATTAGATGTCTGCTCTTATGTAATTTTGTTTTCTTTATTTGCGTTTGTTTATGCAGTTAGATTATATGTATTAAATTTAAATAATTATACATAACTAGGAGTAATAAGGTATACTATTCATGTTGTATTCAGTTTTTTATTGAGGAAACCCCAGTCACTTTTCTTTAAGCTCCTGTGGTACTCGAAATGAACCCGGAAGACCAATATGATATGCGGGTCCGGAAATGTTGGGAACCACTGGTCTTAGTAAAACTGCAATTGTAAATGTATGTACTCGTTGGAAAAACCAACGAGTATATATATATATATATATATATATATATATATATTTATTGCAACAGTACAAACAGTAATGATACTGTGCATTGCCCAAATAAATAAAATAAATAATAAAAATGAATAAATATAAATTAATAAACATGATTCAGATTGCATAAGCTGAATCGTAGTAAAAATAGGGAGTACACAATTCATGCATGGATATGCAGTTTTGACAACCTGCCGCTAGCGTTGTGTACGCGCGTATGTTGTTAGTGTGTGTGAAACCTGTCCGTTCCTGAAATGTAACCAACCCTTTTCAAGTAGAATAGTTATACAGTGAAACCTCGGAATGCGAGTAACGTGGTCTACGAGTGTTTTGCAAGATGAGCAAAAATTTTAAATAAATTGTAACTTGATAAGCAAGCGAGGTTCCGCAATACGAGCGTCACGTGTGCCTTCGTTTTCCCCTCCCCTCTGCCTCTCTTTCCTGGGCGATGGTGTGTAATATTCTCCTGCGCTGGACTTCAGTTGGCGTGCCTCGCTCGCATAGTCAACACCGTACGAGCGTATACATGTTTTGTTTCTTTCATTAGTGTTATAACTGTACTGCAACAATGGGCTCAGTGAAGGAAAAGAAGGCTGAAAAGGAATTCTGTTGGAAGAAGGAGATGATTATGATGGAAGTTAAAAAGGAAATGATCGAAAAGCACGAATGAGGTATGCGAGTGGCTGATATCGTGAGATTTTATAACAAGTCTACGTCAATGATTTGCACAATATTAAGGAAGAAAGAAGAAATAAAAGGGCTAGATGCAGCAAAAGGAGTCACAAGAGTATCAAAGCAACGGCCACGTGTTCTGGAAGATGTAGAAAAGTTGCTTCTCGTTTGGATAAATGATAAGCAACTAGCAGGTGATACTGTGACCGAGAATTTAATCTGCGAGAAGGCAAAGACGTTGTACGCCAACCTCGTAAGTAAACTGCCATGTAGTACACGTACGTCAACAGAAATCGAAGAAAGCTTCAAGGCCAGCAGGGGATGGTTTGATAACTTTAAGAGGAGAAGTGGCATCCATAGTGTTGCGAGGCACGGGGAGGGTGCAAGTTCGGATGCTAAGGCAGCTGAGGCATTCACTGCTGAGTTCCAGAAGCTCATTGTTACAGAGTGTTACCTGCCGCAGCAAGTTTTTAACTGCGATGAAACAGGACTTTTTTGGAAAAAGATGCCGAAGAGGACCTACATTACAGCAGAAGAGAATGCAATGCCCGGTCACAAGCCCATGAAAGACCGTTTAACCCTGTTATTGTGTGCTAATGCCAGCAGGGATTTAAAAGTAAAGCCCCTGCTTGTGTATCATTCCGAGACTCCACGAGCCTTCAAGAAATGCAAGGTGCAGAAGAGCCAGTTAAATGTTATGTGGAGGTCCAACACTAAAGCTTGGGTCACTCTGTAACGGTACAGAAATGGGAATTTTATTTTATATAAATCAGTATTTAATTCAGTAATTCAATAGTTAACTTTCACCTGTGAGGAGCCTCCAGTACAGCAATGCACATTGTTAGCCAAAACAATTGCCAGACGTATTGCGTAACCGCCCAGCAGCAGCCTTGTGATACAGTCTACAGTCTGCAGTGTGTCATTAGAGTGTGAACAACAGACAGCCAGCATCAGACAGTAAAGTTCGTGAATTAAAACCAGTGGCCTCGGGCACAAGATAGGCCTAGATTAAATGGGCCTATCTATTCACTTAAAAAGCAAGTGCTATTGTAACTCTCGAACGCGCGGCCAGTCTACAAAAAATTAGTGCGAATAAAATTAAGTCGGCCGACTTAATCATAATGTATAATGTGGAACCAATAAAACAATAAGGACCTTTAAACACAAACAGTAAACGTATTAAACGAGTACCGGAGTGCGTGAGATCGAAGCAAGTATTCAACACCAGTTCGCGCAACCAACCCTAGGAGTACGCTGCGTATGGGTAACTAGAAACATTTAATATGCATATTAAAACCAATGCCAACTAACCGGTGATTATTCGTTATAAAAGGAAAATATATAACACCAATACTTTGTACGATAGAGTTCTCTCAGGGGCGGAGTTTATTTAAAGACTAATGTAACAGAATGAGTGTGCGTGTGCTAAGATAGAGGTTATACACTGGTTCATTTTCAATGTTTTAATTATTTAACAATATCACTTATAATAGTAACCAAAATAAAACTCAATAGAGATAAGAAATAATTTCAACCAGTTGTACTATCGTTGAAAGATTGTAATAACGTAAAAGAAAGGCGGATTTTTGATAAATAAAAATAAGTATGTGTTTTAGACAGCATCACATGTGTTAACGTAATTATTGAACATATCAAATCCAAGTAATCCTTTCTGCAGCTGTTTTCGTCTGAAAGACTCTGGAATAAAACCCTAAGGTAAGAGTTAAATATAATTTAATTAATTGAGTAGTTACATTTGGCCCCCGTACAGTGACGCGAGTATAGGGTTTATAACCTATATTCGCCAGACCTAATTAAGCTGCAGAACGGGTTATTTGGGAGTGGGACGAGGTTGTAAATTGTGACTGTGAAAGCAAAACTAGGCATATTTATATATGTAAAAATAATAAATAAAAATGGAAAGTAATAGTTTGACCGAATCAACGGTCATGAGTGGGTTGGAGGTCCATTCGACCCCAATACCAGTTCAAAATAGAGAATCAAGTAAGTCAGATGAAATAGATGACTCAGGGATTCAGGTAACCCCACCCGTAATGAATCAAAATAAACAATCTGAGGACAATGATATGATAAAAATGATGCAATTGCTTTTCAAAGAACAGAAGAGTGATTCTGATATTAAATTCCATGAGTTAAAGAGTGATTCTGATGTTAAATTTAATACAATTCATAGCAAATTCCATGAGTTAAAGGGTGATATAAATAATATTGACCAAAAATTTGATAAGCGTTTATGTGAAATGAATATAAAATTTGATAAGTTTGAAATCAGTATGAATAAACGTTTAAATGAAATGAATGAATGCTTTGACACAATCAGAGAACAAATATTAGAATCAGTAAGTAGCAGTTGTGAGAAAAAGATTGATGAAATGAATAAAAATTTTGAATGTAAATTCAATCAGACACTGAATAAGAAATTAAATGACAATGTGATGGTTATGACAAGTATTAATAATGACGAAACAGTGGGAGAGGTAGTGGTAGATAGTAAAGTATGGAGTAGTGATGATAATGATGTTAATTGCAATTCTGAGAATATAGTGGAAGTGGTATGTGATAAGAAAGTAGTAGAAACAAATGTTTGTCAGTTAGTGAGCGTGTGTAATGAAAATTTATATGGGCAAAGGGCAAATATTCCCCAAGTTTATGGTGAAACAGAGGTTTCACCGATGTTTAATGAGGACAGAGTTTCCTCCAGTAGCTATGTGGGAGACATGGTGTCTCAAAATGGTCCCTTAGTTTTTTGTGATTTAGCTGGTAAAGCCAGGAGATGTAATAAGTATTCAGTGTGGCCCTTTGCATGGAGTGAGATAGTTCAGGGGGGTAGTGACAGGTGTTATGATGATGAAAGATGTTTTGAGAGAGAGTTGTGTGTTGATAAAGAAATAGAATTATATAAGTTGCAGAGAAACTATAATGAGATGAAAGAGATGTTAATTGATATGAAATACTTACTTGTCAAAATAGAGAGTGAAGATTATTTTGATGATACAGTTTTAAATGATAATAACTGTAGCGGGTCATTTTTGGGTGTTTTTATTTTCAACAGTATGGGATAATTATATTTTTATTTCTTTCATTTTGGTGCGGGCTTGTAAAAAGAAGTTGTGAAAATTATTGGGTAACAACATTTATTCCATTATAATAGAACGCATTGCAACGATATTTTCCATGCAACAGCACGATGTTGAGCAACAGTGAGACAAAAGCGATACGCAGGTGTTATTGTGTAAGCCGGCAAGCGAAGCATTTACCTCCACCAAAATTCTAAGAACTCTGTACTTGTGTAAACAGCACATAGACACAACTGTATCACCACAAATCTGAGTGACGCAGCCAGCTACAAAACCGGATGTCCTAGGACGAATAAAATTCCACAATGTGCTTTTTGAGCGGCAGGAAGTCATGGCAAAATCCGGTCTTTCCAATGACATCAGCAGAGCCAAGCCTAATATTAAGCTCTGGTCATCCACACATATCCGCTCCAATCCATATATAAAGTGGTTACTTCCCAACAAATGCAGCCGGAGCGACGAAAGCGTAGTGGCAGTGAAACACTGATTCCCGGCAAAAAGTAAAAAGTACCTGTTACATTACAAGTTCCAAGGGCAGTACACAAGCAGCAGTTCACGGTGCCGTGCTGGTTCCAGGTGGGCTCGTCACCAAAGTTTTAATTTAACAAAGAAAAGGGGAAGTTGTAGCAACAGTAAATAGTGTGTGACCGCGGTCGGTTTGACAATCGGAACAGTATCGAAGAGTTTGGTTGAGGAATGAAACGGTGAAATAACTATCAATGAGTGCGCGCGCAAAACACGTGCCATCGGTTTCGGTGTAAGGGCTGGGGGGACTTTATTACATATGTTAATTAATAAATAAATTTATATGTGTGTCTGAGAGTGTGCCAAATTGCAGGCTGGGCAGTCTTGTGTATATGTGTGTATAAATTAAGGTAAGTCGTAGCATTAGATTAAGGATGATAATCATGTAACCAAACAATATATTCTTACAAAATTATTGCAGATGTGGTAAAGTTTATAAACAAATTTTTAAATGATTCAAAATTAAATTAAAATGTAATTCTCTTCATAAAAACGTGTTGTGTAAATCATTCACACAACCTTGAAAATTACGCCTGTAACCTAACGTTCGTATGACGCAACCCTGAATCCGAGGCTACTGAGTGATGGTAAGTGGAAGTTTATTCAATTTTATTGTGTATTTTATTATGTAATTGATTAAGAACAGTTCATAACTTACCTTATGTTGTAATGGTAATAACAAAAAACACTGACGGAGACTTTACAAATAATACTGATGTTGACTTGGTTTATGATTATCTTGGTAAAATGAATGAATTTGGTTTTTTTGGTGACGACACACAAGACAGTAAGTTGTGTGTTAATAAAATTGAACAATGCTATATAAAACAAAGACTTATCTATGACGATGGAGGTTGAGCCTTAAATTCACAAATGGACACTTTTAAACATATTGTTTTATGGTAATGACCTAGCTGATTTTTGACATTGAAGTGTGATATAACTGAATAATTAATGATGACGATTTGTACATAAATGTTTAGTAAATGTATTTGTGTGTTGTAAAATGTTAGATAAACAATGTATGTATGTAGGAGAAATTGTTGAGATAACAATGTTAATATTTTGCAGCTTAAATAAATAACAAAAATAATTTGGAAGAAGATAATGAATGAGTCGTAATTATTGTACTTAGTGAAAGTAATTAAAAATGTTGTATTCAATAATTGATTTAATTAAAATAATTTGAAATGTTTAAATATTTTGCTTGACTTAAATGTTATATGGTTGAATTTTCCAATGGATTTAAATTGTTTCATGAGATTTGATATTAATAAATAAATGTTGAATTGTTTGTATGAAATAACATTGTTGTTAAATGTTTCAGGGGTTACGTGGAGATATTGGTGTGTGTGTGTGTGTGTGTGTGGTGTGTATTTTGTGTTCAGGTCAATAGGTGGATAATGTATTGTAAGTATAAAGTTCATTATACCAGTCAGATAGAATAAAATGCTTACAGGTGTGAAAAGAGTTTAATTCAATAATAAAAATGAATTGAGATAATGGTATTAAATAGAAATTGTAATTAAAAAAAAAGTAATAATAACTAAAAGGGTGAATTAAAATTATATTTGGTTTGAACTGTAAGAAATAGACATTGATAAATATGTTATCTAAAAGATTTATAAAAATTGAAAAGTGAAGTACAGGTGTTAGGATGATGTAACCATGAATGCTGAAACTGAGAATGTTTATAACTGTGGTTACAAAACAAGTCTTGCAGAATAGTGTTTATGTAAACAGGTGTGGTATGTTGTGACTAATGTCTGTGGTCATGCTTGGTGACAATAACAAAAATGTTGTAGTCTGCTAAATCGTTACCAGCAGCAAAACCCTATTGTGACATAAAAGGACTGAAGTTAAATTTTTTCAGACAAAATAATAATGAGGTAATTACTGCAACTCAGAGTTTGAGAAATAAATATAATTAAATTAATTTGGTAATTAAATTAATAGAGAAGATGATTTTAATAAGGAACTTGTAATAATGAATGTAACTTTATTTTCCAACTGGAATTATAAATTAAAGGCTAATTGATGTAAATAATGATTAAAGTATTCATTTAAATTAAAAAAAAAAAAAAAAAAAAATTGAAAGAACGTTACAGTTGAGATAGTGTTTGGAAAACAAGATGTGTATATTACTGTCCATATAGATTTTTCATATGTCATGAATTTTTTGTTCCATACATATAGTAGTAAAGATACCTTGTATAATCTATGTATTATATTGGAGGGTAACAGTGCTCTTTAATTGTATTGTATATATCTTATATTGTTTTATTAACACTATGTTTTAGGGTAAGAGATATTCTATAATGTAAAATGAGCCAGTACGTTGTCAATGAACCAGTACGGCTAAGAGGAAACAAATCAGTTGTGGGATATGGAGTGATGGAAGGCCGTTTATTAAATTTTTAGTGAATGTGTCGCAGTCGCCAGACTAGGGGGGTAAGAACCCACAATTTTAGTAGAGTGTTCCGGGGGGGTTGTGGCGCCATATCCTCACTGATCCTCTTAGGGTTTAGGCAATAAGAGTTTGAACGCTAGGACCTTCAATCTCTTATTGGGGGGGTATTGTAACGGTACAGAAATGGGAATTTTATTTTATATAAATCAGTATTTAATTCAGTAATTCAATAGTTAACTTTCACCTGTGAGGAGCCTCCAGTACAGCAATGCACATTGTTAGCCAAAACAATTGCCAGACGTATTGCGTAACCGCCCAGCAGCAGCCTTGTGATACAGTCTGCAGTGTGTCATTAGAGTGTGAACAACAGACAGCAAAGTTCGTGAATTAAAACCAGTGGCCTCGGGCACAAGATAGGCCTAGATTAAATGGGCCTATCTATTCACTTAAAAAACAAGTGCTATTGTAACTCTCGAACGCGCGGCCAGTCTACAAAAAATTAGTGCGAATAAAATTAAGTCGGCCGACTTAATCATAATGTATAATGTGGAACCAATAAAACAGTAAGGACCTTTAAACACAAACAGTAAACGTATTAAACGAGTACCGGAGTGCGTAAGATCGAAGCAAGTATTCAACACCAGTTCGTGCAACCAACCCTAGGAGTATGCTGCGTATGGGTAACTAGAAACATTTAATATGCATATTAAAACCAATGCCAACTAACCGGTGATTATTCGTTATAAAAGGAAAATATATAACACCAATACTTTGTACGATAGAGTTCTCTCAGGGGCGGAGTTTATTTAAAGACCAATGTAACAGAATGAGTGTGCGTGTGCTAAGATAGAGGTTATACACTGGTTCATTTTCAATGTTTTAATTATTTAACAATATCACTTATAATAGTAACCAAAATAAAACTCAATAGAGATAAGAAATAATTTCAACCAGTTGTACTATCGTTGAAAGATTGTAATAACGTAAAAGAAAGGCGGATTTTTGATAAATAAAAATAAGTATGTGTTTTAGACAGCATCACATGTGTTAACGTAATTATTGAACATATCAAATCCAAGTAATCCTTTCTGCAGCTGTTTTCGTCTGAAAGACTCTGGAATAAAACCCTAAGGTAAGAGTTAAATATAATTTAATTAATTGAGTAGTTACAACTCGTATGTTCTTTGTTGAATGGATGAACGAGGTCTTTGGCCCTGTAGTGAAGAAATACGTTTTAGATAATAATCTGCCGCTCAAAGTCTTGCTGGTTTTGGACAATGCTCCTGCTCATCCTCCAGGCCCTGAGGACGACTTACTGGAGGAATTCAAGTTCATTAATGTTAAGTTCCTTCCTCCCAACACTACTCCACTACTCCAGCCTATGGATCAGCAAGTCATTTCGAACTTCAAAAAGAGACAAAAGCAACAGTCATTGGACAGGTTCCTTGTTAAAGTTGCATGAAAAGAAAACAATTCTGGTGAGCCAACAGATAGCAGTGATTCCGTTAGTGAAATTCGTGCTACACAATAACCCTTCTCATGTCATCTCTCTCGTCTCCCTCACACCAACAATGACTCTATTGTAAGGTAAAGTGCAGTTTAATTTGTTTTACGTTATACTGTATTTTGTATTAGAAATGTTATGCGAATAAATATTTTTGTGTTGTGGAACAAATCATCCGCGTTTCAGTTGTTTCTTATGGGAAAATTTGCTTTGATATACGAGCGCTTTGGATTACAAGCACGTTCCCGGAACGAATTATGCTCGCAATCCAAGGTTCCACTGTATGTTTATTTTTAATTATAAGAAAACTATGTATGATAGGATAAAACAAAAGACACCAAAGTGTGTAGAAATTGTAGATAAATAAAATGTTAAAAAACCATAGAGAGGTGACGAAAAGTGCAATTACTGTACGTAAAAAATGAATAACTTTTTGTGAATACGATAAAGAAGTGCAATTTATGTATAGTAATCACATAAAAATTAGTGATCGATTAAGCATCGAGTGAAGCGAAACAAACCTCGTAATTCACGAAAATAGGTGAAAATAGTGAATTGAACCAGAGTGGGGGTAGGTGATGCCTCGACAGAATCTGACAAATTGGAAAGTGTTCAGACAGGAATTTTTGCACGACCTGACTATAAATACCAGGCCGCGCTAATAAAGTTTCTTCTTCTCGATTCAACCATTGCCGCAAGAGGCTATGTCAGTCGACAGCACAAATTCACAGTTATCGTAAGAGTCACAAGATCAACTAGCTATACAGCCAGAGCTGCAAAATACATATGATGAGGTCTATGGACACACCGGCAGCATATGACGTGAGACGAGACGACTGTTAATCAACACATGCGGAGGACACGACCAGAGGACCTGAAGCACATGCAGAGGACACGACTGGAGGACCTGAAGCACATGCAGAGGACACGACTGGAGGACCAGAAGCACATGCAGAGGACACGGAGAACGTACAGATGAATAACCACGTCAAGTGAGGTGATAAAAAAAAAAAACCTTTTAAAGACACTAATTAAAGTTTGAATGGAAGACATTCAACCAATATTAAAAATAATAAATGATACAAAAATGTAAAAGCAGTAAAAATTAGAATAGTATTTCTTGTATCAAATTTAGAAATTAGTAACGTAAATGATAAGAGAAACAAGTAATTTTTGAATTAACGTAATTAGTAAAGTCTTTGATGATAAAGAAACAAAATAATGCATATGCAGTAGGAAGTAAAACAAAGTAATATAAAAGAAGTTTGAACAGACGTAAATTCATTTTTTGAGCTAATGAATCAGCAATTGCAAAAATATAAACTCACCATGAGTAAGCCGAGAGAAAATAAACATTTTAAAGTAATTACAATTAGATAATAAGAGTTGTATATAACTTATGTATAAATTTGCTAGCAATAAGGTATGTACTGTAAGATGTGATAACAAGTGCAACAACTAGTTCAGAACTAAAATTACTAAATTTAAAACAGTTAAAATCATTTTTCGGAAATAAAGTAAACCAAAAAACGAATCAACGGTAGAGCTACACCCACATGTAGACGGCCACAGCAGGAACGTAACTATATCAAATTTAATAAAATGAAAAGTATGAAATGGGTACAAAGAGATCTCTAATTTTAGGGGGGGGTGACTAGTATGAAAGAGAGAGAGTGAGCGAAGGCTGGATTGTCTTATATAGTATAATATAGCTATTGTAATAAGTAAATTCATTAATGTTTGTTTTGTTTTCAAAAATGGAATAGGAGTCAGTAATAATTTTGTAAGGAAGATAAAGAGAAAGAAAGTAGATAGAGATGTTAAAGGTGGTAAATAAATGAATTGGTTAAAGTTAATAAATAAGAGTAGAGATTTATTACGTGGTACAACCTCATAACCACTCCTACAGGTCACGAGTTCACGTAAAAGGCCCTGGATCCCACGTGCAGATAAGAATTTTGGAAATTGTGAAGTTTAAGTATTTTATGGTTAAATAAATAGTTATTTTCAATTATTAGTAATTTTAACAGTACAAAAACTTCGTACAAACGATTTAATAATGAGTTATTGTTTAATATCCGATATGATACATGTTGTTTAAATAAATAAGTAATAGAGCGATTTTAAACGTAAATAACGTATCTTCTTATTACGATTACACCTACCTATGAATTCAATACATAATATATAAATAAATACATCAATTTGTATTGTTGTAAATTGTCTCCAAAAAGCGTGGGGGCACATAAATTACATTACATCAAATTTTTGTATATGTATTGTATAAAAATGGCATCCCAAGAACGAGGGGCTCCACAAATTTATATACAACAATTATGTATTGTTCTAATATATATATATATATATATATATATATATATATATATATATATAACAACAGTTAATACTTGTAAATGTAAATTGTTAATTAATATGAATGTTCATACTTAAGAAATTAATATTGAATGGAATGGAAAAGCTTTTAAATAATATTATGCATTATAAAGTGCATATGGTATGATAAATTCTCTTATTTATCTGCAGTGTGAGTCTACAAATGAAAATGTTGATCATATTAAACAATATCTGTTTGCTGAAGAAGGGGACGACAGTTATACTGAAGAACTCATTAGGGATGGAAACAATGAAAATTTCAGTGCACATGAGGTATTTTGGTAACCCATATTTATGATTCTGTGTATATTACATTAGTATTTGACAAATGTATGTTTGTACTTATACTTTATCAGCGTAATATGTAGTGGTGGAGAGAGAGAGAGAGAGAGAGAGAGAGAGAGAGAGAGAGAGAGAGAGAGAGAGAGAGAGAGAGAGAGAGAGAGAGAGACTATGTTATCATAGAGAATAATCTTGAATAAAAACTGTATATTCATTAAGTGATGAGTAGAGATTGTCAACATTAGAGAAGCTCAATTTGCACCGGTAGGGAGAAAGGTCGGGGTACATGACAATATTGGTAGGGATACTGAACTTACAAAGCGCATGGTAATAATAGAGGCTCGCTGGCCAGCTGTGCGCATTACGTTGAAAAATTAACTACGCTTTTACTTTATAATGAAAACTGAATGCAACAAAAAATTACCTGTTACTTACTGATATTAAGGAAGTGGTTCAATTCCATCCAGTGAGTTGTCCTGATCATCTATACAATCTGAAGCCAGATTCATTGTCAGTAGTGTTGCTGTTGTTGAGTCGTATAATAAATGCCTCTGGTTCATTGTCTATTAACCTCTCTGTCTCTGCATATTTTTGTTCACACTTGACACTATTATTGCAACATTTTTTTCAGTCTTCACTTGTTAATTAAAAAAAAAACCTGACATTCAATTGATTGGATATGTTACGAGCCGCGATATTATTTTTTACCCTTGCCCAAATAAGTTCTATGGGATTAAGTTCCGGATGATAAGGGGGTAATCTGAGAACACTGTGACCGTATTGTTCCACAATAGAATCTATGTGGAATTGTTCGTAATTTGGTTTGGTAAGTTTTATTAAATGGTTGAGTTCAGGTTTATACATACTTGCACTACATTGAATATTTTTGTTTTGCAACCACTCTAACATGTATGACTTTCTAGAAGTGGAATTTGGCACTTTGTGTAACTTTTTATTGTGGTAAGAGGCATTATCTGTCACTAAAACTGACCGGGTGGGTAGGTTTTGAATTTGATTCATTTTCAGCCAATTTTGTTGTTGTAATTGTCTGCATTCATTTCTTCGTGATAATCACCAGAACACTGGCCCGACTTAAATCTAAAAGTGCGTGTGGAACACATCCTGTCTCACTGCCTGCATTAATCATTATCAACCTTTGTCCTTTCGATAACTTTTTTTATAACCACTTAGGGATCCATCAGACCAAGCCATACCTTTTTACGTGGATAGAATGTATATACAGTAAAACCTCTCTAGTCCGACCCCCCGGCTAGTCCGACGCTCCGGTTGGTCCGACCGCGGCTCAGGCACCGACTTGTTGATGACTCACCAGCTTGCTTACATACTTGTCAGTTGTTTTGCTGCCTCAGTGAGCCGGCATCTAGTGTCTAGTGCATGCTAATTACTCGTCCTGTGTGAATTGGTGTACATAGTAATTGGTGACAGGTTTAGTGTTTACAAATATTTTTTTACACTTTTAATACTGTGTGTGCATACTGTTGTAGTTTTTGCATTATGTCAGGAGCAAAACGTAAAAACGTTACTCTTCCTTTAAGTGAAAAATTAAAAGCGCTACAGAGACTGGACAAGGGGGAATCATTCCAAAAAATTGCTATGGAACTCAATGTGGGAGTTACTACAATAAAGGGCTGGAGGAAAAATAGAAAGGATATTGAATCTTGTACGGTGGCGGTAGAGGGCAAGAAAGCACTAAAAAGTCGCAAAACACTAAAAAAGCCAAAATTGGAACTGCTAGACAACGCATTATGGATATGGTTTTGCCAAGAAAGGAGGATAGGAACCCCGCTATCTGGGCCTATTGTCAAAGAAAAGGCACTAATTCTGCACAAAAAATTGGAAGTTGAAGGTGAGTTCACAGCTAGTGAAGGTTGGTTAGATCGGTGGAAAACCCGTCATGGCGTTAGATATGTCGCAATATCAGGTGAAAAACTATCAGCTGATGACAAGGCAGCAAAAGAGTTTTCTTTGAAATTTAAAAAAATTGTTGAAGAAAATGAATTAGCACCTGACCAAGTCTATAATATAGATGAAACTGGCCTAAACTATAGAATGTTACACTTGCTGCATCAAATGAGACCGTGATACTAGGATCAAAACTTGCCAAAGACAGGCTAACCGTTGCTACTTGCAGCAATGCTAACGGTACACACAAGCTTCCGCTTATTGTCATTGGCAAGTCCAAAACACCAAGGGCGTTCAAGAACATTAATTTATCATCGCTACCAGTTTATTACCGCAACCAAAAATCAGCTTGGATGGACTGTACACTTTTTAAGTCATGGTTTTTGACAGATTTGTGCCTGCTGTTGAAAAAAACTTAAATGCCCAAAAACTTCCTGTTCGCGCTCTGTTGTTGTTAGATAATGCACCATCACACCCTTCTGAAGAAGAATTGATAAAAGGAGAAATAAAAGCTGCATTCCTTCCACCCAATGTAAACTTCCCTTATCCAACCAATGGATCAAGGAATGATCAAGTGGCTAAAAAAGCGTTATCGCCGAAAGTACATCAGCTCAATTTTGGAAAAGACAGAAGGCTGTAACCTTTTTGAAGCTATGAAATCCCTTAGTATCAAAGATGCAATTTACACAATAGCCAAGTCATGGGATGAAATGAAGCCTGACACACTGCAAAAATCTTGGCGTAAACTTTGGCCGGAAGTGATGATCGAGAGTGAACAAACTGGGAATGAGCAAGACACAGACATGCCGGAAATTGTCAACGACTTACAAACTTTGCAACATGATATCCAAGCAAATGATGTTGATGAGTGGATTGCTAAATGTGATGAAGATTGTGAAACAAATGAACTAAATGACGATCAGATCGTTGCCGCTATTTTGTAAGTTGATGAAGAAACCGTAAATGAAGACCCTGATGATGATGACGAACCGCCTGCCCGTGTATCGCATACGGAAGCCAAGAAAGCTTTTGATGTTGCTCTTCAGTACATCGAACAGAACACGTCCTCTACACCTATGGATATCTTCTGGATCAAGAAATAGAAGTACATTGCAGCTAAGTCTAGACAGTCGTCTGCCAAACAAAAGAACATTACCGATTTTTTTCACCAATAAAATGGGTTTCTTGTTTTTTATTAAACTATTGCTGGACTGTACATATTATCATTTATTGTACATAACCAATCATATAGCCTGGTAGCCTACTGTATAAGTTTTATTTTTTTTTAGACTGTCTCATTTAATGAAATAATAAACATTTTGTATTCTTCTGATAATCCGACCTTTTTTGCGTTCCGACCATACCCCCAGTCCCACAGGTGATGGATTAGCAAGGTTCTACTGTATGATCATCCGAAAATATAATTGGTCGGCCACTTTTTGTGAATTCTTGATTTTTTTTTAAATACGTGACACGTTTAAAACAGATGTCATCTTTTTCTAATAAAATTTGTCTGTTGTCACTGTTTTCTTCCATCTAAATCCCGTACCTTTTATAACTTTTGTAAGTGATTCGTGTGAAAAATCGAGCCCAAGTTCCGCACGTTCCGTTTTTAAAACAGATACTAATGTTCTTAAACATGGCAATGTTTAATGAATGACATGAAAATTATATATTATATTACGCAAAGCACTTGTCTAAAAACTATTTAAATTCACTGTTTTATTGACATGATTCCGAGTTTTTTTAGGCATCGAAAAAGGTTCAACTGGTCCCAGTTTATTTGATTCTGTTACAAGTTTTCAGAGAGAATGAACAGATATTCCGCACATATCAGCTACTGTGGGAGTGTCTTTTGAAACAGAATTATGCACCTTCATAATTATCCACTTGCTTTGACTTTTAAACGGAACTCCTTTTCCTAAGCGGCGAGCAGTTCTCGATTGAGGCATTGTATATTTATAAAATATAACACAACTGTGAGTCAAAAGCAACTGCTGACAGATTACAACTGCTGACGTTGTTACCCACACCACTGCAGTATTTCTCCCCACTACACCACTCTCGTGTGTCACTGCGCATACACTTCTCTATATTTGACAACCTTTACATATTTAAGGGCTACAATCAGAATAACTAACATATGAGGATCAGTTGACAACTTCATGGAGAAAGAACTGTGGCTTAACTATAGAACTATACGTTTATGTGTGTTGTAAGGTTTATATAAAAATAATAATTATTAAATTGTAGAATAGGTGAGCCATTTTATCTGTTTGGGAAATGGTATTGGTGATGATAAGAATTATGATATTGATGTCAAGTAGTTAGGTAAGTACCAGATGATCTATAACTAGGAATAATAAGGTGTACTATTCATGTTGTATTAAGTTTTTTATTGAGGAAACCCCAGTCACTTTTCTTTAAGCACCTGTGGTACTTGAAATGAACGCTGAAGACCAATATGGTACGCGGGTGCGGAAAGGTTGGGAACCACTGGTCTAAAGGATTATTAAAATTGCAATTGTACATGTTGGAAAACCCCAAAATGAATATTCATATTGAATGTTCATACTTAAGAAATTAATATTGAAAGGAATGCAAAAGCTTTTAAATAATATTATGTGTTATAAAGTGCATATGTTATGATAAATTCTCTTATTTATCTGCAGTGTGAGTCTACAAATGCAAATGCTGATCATATTAAACCATTTCTGTGTGCTGAAGAAGGGGACGACAATTATACTGAAGAATTCATTAGGGATGGAAACAATGAAAATTTCAGTGAACAGGAGGTATTTTGATAACCCATATTTATGATTCTGTGTATATTACATTAGAATTTAACAGATGTATGTTTGTGCTTATACTTTATCAGTGTGATACGCATGGATGTTAATATAACTGGATGCCCGACAGGGCGCTCTCTAGTGAAGCAAGTGTGACGTCACGCCGCCATCTTTAAAACGGGCAAAAAAAATGTAAACAGACGTGGTGTTAGGTTGATTTGTGCGGACCTTTTGGAGTGTAAATTGATTTAATGCTTCCTTGACTTATCACTTCGAAAAGAAGATAAAATGCCTGACTCTTGTTATGCTGTAGGTTGCACAAATCGACGGAAAAAAGGAGAGAACTTGCAGTTTTTTGCGTAAGTGGCATGTTTTGTTTTGCAGCGATTTTTTGTCATCCACCTCCTTATATAGTGCAGGAAAACTGTCGGCGTAAGCCTGAATTGAACAAAAAAAATCTAAGTAGTCTCGATTTTTGAGGAGTAGTTGTTTATAATGTATACAAACATTTTTTGTCTAATCACCTGCCAGCGGCGCCCGGGAAAATTTGTTATAAACAAATTTAAAAAAAATTCAGTTTTTCGCTCATATCTCCGTTAATTTTGCCCGTAGCTTAATTTTACAAGAGTTAAATTTTAAAGCTGAAGAAATTCTACACAAATTTTATCTTAAAAATATTTTTGTGCGATCAAAAACAAGCGCGGGAGGTCTAAATGTTTATAACGTATAATTCTGTCGTGGTGGGAGACGAGGCTAGCGAGCGGAGGCATGCGCGCGCTTCAATAAACGTTACAACTCTTGTTTAAATTGAACTATTTTAACAAAACAAAGTGCCTATCTAAAAATTATAGTTTTTTACATGCGACTATTATGAAAAAAGGTTTAGGATTTTATTATGTGTATATTGTACAAGAGATGAAATTACAAAATGCTGTTTTCTTAAAGAATATGCAATTAAATAAACAATTAATTTTATCATGAACTTTCCCGTATAAATTCATTTTCTAGACCATTTGGTTGATTACTACAAGGAATAAAAAAAATTACAAAAATTTAGTTTTTAAGATTCGCGATTTTTAAAATTCACTTTTTTGGAAAAATCGTAACTAAAAAAATAACTTAATTTCAAAATATAATTATGCGATAAGTGCAATAATCAGGACACTTCTTTTAGGGCTATTTCGAAAGCTTAAACCTTGCCCTTTAAGATTTAATTATAATAGGTATGAAAATTTACGGTTAAATTGGGATAATTAATAATAATTAGTTGCTACTTCAGCCGATAGCCGCGCGACTCCAAAATTTGCCAAAAAATCGATGCCTGGAAAAGTTATAAAAAAATATTTTATTTTTGTGCAACTTACAGGTGTTGTCGAGCATGTTTTGACGTTCAAATAACCACCATTTTTAGGTGTTTGCAATAATAATTTTTAATAATTATTAAATAAAATTAATAAATAAGACAGGCATAATCATTAAATTTTATACCATTAAATTGGTATCCAATTACTGATCCAATCAAACAAATTTGTAATAAAAAAATGTTATTCTAATGGAGATCTACAAAAAAGTACTCTAGTAATTTTTTCGTAAAATTAATATTTCAGCCGTAAATAATAGTTTAATTTCGTCCGTTTGCGCTATAGGTAAGAGAGAGACGGAAGATGCAACGCGTCTCACGCTCAAGTGTTGTTCAGCAACTTTTAGTAATTTCAATTCGACGATGGTTATCTATAACTTCTATATACATTTCTCTTTTTAATATGAATATTTTAAGATTATGCAAGTATATATAATAGAATGGTGGGGAAACGTTCTATTATTATATATAATAGAATGGTGGAGAACGGCAGGTGCGCGGTCCCCTCTTACTTACAATTTTTTTAGTGCGCTTATTTTTGCTCGTACAAAAATATTTTTAAAATGAAATTCGTGTAGAATTTCCTTCGCTTTAAAATTTAACTCTTGTAAAATTAAGCTACTGGTAAAATTAACGGAGATCTGAGCGAAAAACTGAATTTTTTTTTTTTAAATTTGTTAATAACAATTTTTCCCGGGCGCCGCTGGCAGGTGATTAGACAAAAAATGTGTGTATACATTATAAACAACTACTCCTTGAGCCCAAGTTTTTCAAGATTTATAATTTCATTTATCTCTATAGAATTTTCCAAACTTTTACATCGATCTACCTCCCCCGGAATTGAACTCGCGAGTTCCTGGTGAGTACCGGTAACTTTTCATACAGATAAATAGCCCTAATAATAATTAAAGTTGGAAATACAGCTTTTTATTTCTAATTCTTCGTTGAGAAACTTTTGTTTTTAAATTTCATTTTACGTTCCCATAACACTATGATCCTACGGTATCGGCTAATAAATTCTTTGATTACGAGTGGAAATATCAAAAGATTTAACAGGTAAGTGAGAATTACCATTCGGGCTGATGGGTTTGACAAAAAATCGTATTATTCAGGACGTACCGTAGCATGTATTTATCATCAAAAAATAATTAATTGTCGCGTAATTAATGGCACAATTATGTACCAGTTGTATAGGTAGAACTGTGGGCTCGAGATCTCTTGCCCGTTTTAAAGGTGGCGGCGTGACGTCACACTTGCTTCAGTCTCGCAAGCATACAGGATTGGCAGTCGGGCATCCAGTTAGTATATAAACATCCATGGTGATACGTAATGGTGAAGAGAGAGAGAGAGAGAGAGAGAGAGAGAGAGATACTGTGTTATCGTAGAGAATAATCTTGAATAAAAACTGTATATTCATTAAGTGATGAGTAGAGATTGTCAACATTAGAGAAGCTCAATTTGCACCGGTAGGGAGAAAGGTCGGGGTACACGACAATATTGGTAGGGTGATACAGTATTAAACTAATTGATATTTAATTCAATTTAATTTAATTTAACCTAAGGGAACTTAAACACTTTCTAAATAATCTCTTCGGGCGCCATCTTGTTACCAACTGTAATAAGAAAATTAATATATGAGGGTTCTTTTTAGGCGAACAGGAGATCAGATTGGTTGCTTAAACAAACAAAGAAAACTTTATACGTTTACACATTAATTAAAATTTATTAACATTTCTCAAATCAAAAAGAAACGCACATAAAATAAATTTGAAAGAAAGAAACTTTTAATGTAAAGAAAAAAAACTTTTAGTGTAAAAAAAGAGTAAAACAACATTGAAATATTATATAAACCTTATATGAATCAAGATATTAAATTAAAATAATCTTTTAAAGAAAACGCAAACCAGACTTCTTAATATAGTTACATTCTCCCGTACACACGCAACACACATACCAAGTTATTTTAGAGATCTCATTTTAATTTATGTATAGATATTTTAGGCTGCCATTTCTTTTTAAAATTAAAAGGTTTTACAATTTTGAAAATTTCTTGGGTTTTACCCCATATTGGTTACTTATCTGGCCATTCTTTAGCGATTCGACCCAGTCCAGACTCCTCACGTAATTCCGTCCACTCCGCACAATTCTATTGCTTATAATTGTGTGTATATCACCAAAAACTGTCACTGCATTTTACTTCATGACTATTGAAAGTTATTAATTTGAATTTAAAATCACATTTTATCGTATGCGGGCCCGCACTTACTGCCGAAATTTTTTTACAGTTGTTGCTCGCGCGAGCATGGAATTTTGACTGGGAGCGAACTACTTGCGCTAATTTGTGAAGCGACTGTTGTTCTGTTGTGTCCCAATGTTGCTGGCGTGACACACCCAGGATAGGCTCTGACGAACCGATGACACACAGTTGTTATATAATTTGCTGACGCAACACATCGCCTGATGTCTGGTTGCATAATTGGTTGACAGATTTAGTTACATAACGTGTTTACGTTTTCCGGGTTCGTCATTGTCCTTGAACTGATTTTGGTACAGTTGTTGGCTGTTATTAAACTGTTTATATGAATTTCATTAAATAATTGTCACAGTCAATGCTGCCACGTTGCGATCGCTTCCACAATAACAAATTTACCTCTCGGTCATAACATTTTTCTATCACTCGACAAGTTATTTATTATTTATAAAAAAAATACAAATTCTGTCGTTACACCAAGTATGCCCAAAAATGCCCCGCTACAATACCCCCTCAATGAGATATTTTATGCCGAAGCATAAAAAATCTCATTGACACATTCATACTTGCTAAAGGGATCAGCCAGGATATGTCGCCACAACCCCCTGTACGGTTTACAAAAAAAAAAAAAAAAAATAATCAACTCACCCTTGGTCCGGTGACTGTGACCGCATCTGCATGACAATACTGGACTTCTCTCTCGAGATCCCAACACCGTAGAGTCAGACAGATACTCCACGCCCCTGCTCTGACGCGCAGGCCAGCTCAGGTCCGCCGCCACAGCATCACCAAACACTGAAACAACAAATCAAAATATTAAATAGTGGCCTCATACAACACCATATCCCCAACCGATCTGTTTCCCCCTAGCGGTGCTGGTTTGCGCTAAGAAGCACTGGTTTTGTTTTTCATTTATCGCTAACATGTATATATCATAACATATCTACCAACAATATATATATACCCCTCTTAAAATTCCATCTACTTACCCTTATCAACTTTACCCCAAAATTCAAAATCATTGCCCTGATTCCCATCAGAATTTAAGCAAACAGACGACTGACTTATTAACATTTCCCATTACCATATTACATTTCTCTCATCCCCAATTTAAAAATGCATTTAAAATAGTTAACTTCATAAAATTCTCTTAAACTAACAAACACAATATAACATAAGAAAATATAATACACTTCTAATTCACATTAAAATAAACAACTGGTATTTAAAATGTTACACACTTTACATTATTAAATTGGCATATAAAATCAAAAAATTACTTTTAAACTTGATTTACTCTTAATAATTCGTTTCTCAAAATTACAAAAATTTTTTTTTTTTTTTTTTTTTTTTTTCAATTATGGCCATCATTATTCCATTTCATTACTTTGGGTGATTCTACGTTATTCATTATAATTTACTTTATCCACTTGGCATTTACTCAATCTTACCCCTTTTATTACTCTAACGTTCCCTTACAAAATCTCTAACTAGTATGACACCCCTCTATCAAAATTTTACTAACCCTTCTCTACCTCTAACTACTTACTACTTTAACTCCAATCGCCACCTTCTACTCTTATATAAAAAAAAATATTCTCTAACCCTTTGTACATAGGATACGTGTTTCCTTCCCAAAACTCATTCCCTTATGTTGGTCCCTGGACTCCCCCTAGGTAACCCTTTCCGGCGCCAATCGGTCCCTATCCCGTCCCAACCCTTATGTTGCGGACTCCCACATTACACTACCACTACTACAAAATTTCCATCCCCAAAAAATCTCACTCTCATAACTTCACTACAACTACAACAAATTAACATCGACAAAATAAACAATATATCGCTCAAAATTCTACATAAAATCTCCATAACTACGGTGTCTCCACTTATACTTCTCAAAATTCTATAACATATACTAACTCAAAACAACATTGCATTATTTTCATCTCTCATTCTCTTTAACTTTTACTTCGATTTGAACAGATCTATATGTCCCACAAAATTCAACTTGAATTGACTCAAACATTTTATTCAACTAATTACTATCACCCATTTCTATCTTTTACAACCCATTGAAAATTTTACCTATCACTACTATTTTTCATTTTATTTTAAGATCTATAAACACATTGAAAACATATTATTATATTTTTATAAAACTTATTCCTAACATACTAATGCAATTAACATACTAAGACATAAGAACACAATATAAGAAGTATTTAGTGCATCTATTTTTTAAATTCAAACAAAATTATTGAGTAGCAAATCATCATTATTAATTAAAATATATCAAATTTTTAATACGTTATCCCCTTGGATAACCTCCCAGCCACACACACTTGTATAATACATCACATAACATAATACACAAATAGCAATAAACCTGGATTATTAGCATACATCAAACAAACAATTCTCTTTTACATCACTTATCTAAAAATTTGTAAACATTATTATTTAAACTTTTTCATTAACTGTTTTTATTTATCAGAATTTATCACAAAATTCCACAAAATAAACCATTTAACATTTATTTATTTATTCATGATTATTAAATTAAAATCTCATCACACAATTTAAATTCCTTATAAAATTCAAACACATAACATTCAATCACAATATCTAAACATCTCAAATTATTTACTTCAATTGATTATTAAAATTAAATATTCATTTGATTATTAAAACATATTTCAATTATTATCAACATTCTATAAATCATTAACTATTGTCTTCATAATTATTTTATTATCTAATTATAATGCAAAATATTAATAATATTATTATTATTAACACAACATTTTCTAAAACATATACACATTACTTTTCTAACATTTCACAATACACACAAATGAATTCAATATTATTTACAAAATATGCGTCAAAACTGTTCAAGTGTATCTCACTTCAGATGTCCAAATCAGCAAGGTCATTACCAAAAATTTACAATATTTAAAAATGTCCCAACACTGATCTTTTAGCTCATCCTCCATCGTCATATATATATCTAGTGTATTTGTAACATTCATCATTTTTATCAACATACAAATTATTATAATGGTTACTATCATAATAATCCATCCATTCTATTTCATCCATTGTACCACTATACATCATGTCAACATCAGTTAGGATTGTCCCGTCTATATCAGTGTTATTTGTTAATGTCCGGTAAATCGTTTTCTCATTCCTGTATTCCTCTACTACTACGTCAGGTAAGTCATTATAGTCAGGTAAGATATTATCAAAATTATTCTCTATCTCTCCTTCAACAGATAAGTATTTCACATGATTCATCATCACCCCTTCTAGTAATTTTCTCAATTCATCATACTTTCTTTCTAACTTATATATTTCTATTTCATTCTCAACATATAACTCTCTTTCTTCATAGCACCACATCACACTCTCACAATTATTACGGACAGAGGGTACAACATTATACAACATTACTTCATTTAACAATAAGGGTCTCTTGCCCTGAAAAAACAACATTAAATCATCATCATCATTATAAACAATAAGGGGAAAATTTGCCCTCTGTCCCCATTCAATTACTACATTATTCTTCCACTCTCTTTCTATTTCATAAACACTCATTAACATTTCATTATCGCATTCTAAAACTTCATCAGCACTATTTGTTATTATATTTTCATCATTATTCTTCACCCCCATTATACTCTCAAAATTGTCTACTATTTCGTCATTTTTACATTTTGTCTTACTTAAAACATTATCACCTAATTTCTCGAACTTCTGTTCTAACTTATTCAAACTGTTTTTTATTATGTCATCAATCTGGTTCAAATTCTCATTAATCTCTTTAATCTCATATTTCAACTCCTCAAAACTATTCTTTTGAATATCAAACTTTTCATTGATTTCGTTTTTTTGTTCATTAAACAGCAATTTCATCATCTTGATTAAATCATTATCTTCAGCCGTTTTATTCGCGACTGGTGTTGAGTGAACACCTTCATGCATGATTTGAGATTCAGTTATGCTTATCTGGCTTTCATCTACACTGTCAGTGACGCTGACAGTTTCCTGATTGTCTGCCATTTTTCTTAAAAAAAAATGTTTTATATATATATTTCTTAGCAAAATATTATTTTGTCATACATAATTATTATTGAGAAAAGAAAAAAAAAATGTTCTGCTCACTCATACTACAAAACATGACATAACCTTATTCTATACGTCTATTTTACGTATGCAAAAAAAATTTATTTTACCTTAAACAACCATTCTGCTTTCCTAAGTAGGCCTATATTTATATAATTATATTATATAAATCGTCCCTACGTTCGGAAGCCACTGATACAGTATTAAACTAATTGATATTTAATTCAATTTAATTTAATTTAATTTAACCTAAGGGAACTTAAACACTTTCTAAATAATCTCTTCGGGCGCCATCTTGTTACCAACTGTAATAAGAAAATTAATATATGAGGGTTCTTTTTAGGCGAACAGGAGATCAGATTGGTTGCTTAAACAAACAAAGAAAACTTTATACGTTTACACATTAATTAAAATTTATTAACATTTCTCAAATCAAAAAGAAACGCACATAAAATAAATTTGAAAGAAAGAAACTTTTAATGTAAAGAAAAAAAACTTTTAGTGTAAAAAAAGAGTAAAACAACATTGAAATATTATATAAACCTTATATGAATCAAGATATTAAATTAAAATAATCTTTTAAAGAAAACGCAAACCAGACTTCTTAATATAGTTACATTCTCCCGTACACACGCAACACACATACCAAGTTATTTTAGAGATCTCATTTTAATTTATGTATAGATATTTTAGGCTGCCATTTCTTTTTAAAATTAAAAGGTTTTACAATTTTGAAAATTTCTTGGGTTTTACCCCATATTGGTTACTTATCTGGCCATTCTTTAGCGATTCGACCCAGTCCAGACTCCACGTAATTCCGTCCACTCCGCACAATTCTATTGCTTATAATTGTGTGTATATCACCAAAAACTGTCACTGCATTTTACTTCATGACTATTGAAAGTTATTAATTTGAATTTAAAATCACATTTTATCGTATGCGGGCCCGCACTTACTGCCGAAATTTTTTTACAGTTGTTGCTCGCGCGAGCATGGAATTTTGACTGGGAGCGAACTACTTGCGCTAATTTGTGAAGCGACTGTTGTTCTGTTGTGTCCCAATGTTGCTGGCGTGACACACCCAGGATAGGCTCTGACGAACCGATGACACACAGTTGTTATATAATTTGCTGACGCAACACATCGCCTGATGTCTGGTTGCATAATTGGTTGACAGATTTAGTTACATAACGTGTTTACGTTTTCCGGGTTCGTCATTGTCCTTGAACTGATTTTGGTACAGTTGTTGGCTGTTATTAAACTGTTTATATGAATTTCATTAAATAATTGTCACAGTCAATGCTGCCACGTTGCGATCGCTTCCACAATAACAAATTTACCTCTCGGTCATAACATTTTTCTATCACTCGACAAGTTATTTATTATTTATAAAAAAAATACAAATTCTGTCGTTACACCAAGTATGCCCAAAAATGCCCCGCTACAAGGGATACTGAACTTACAAAGCGCACAGTAATAATAGAGGCTCGCTGGCCAGCTGTGGCATTACATTGAAAAATTAACTACACTTTTACTTTATAATGAAAACTGAATGCAACAAAAAATTACCTGTTACTTACTGATATTAAGGAAGTGGTTCAATTCCATCCAGCGAGTTGTCCTGATCATCTATACAATCTGAAGCCAGATTCATTGTCAGTAGTGTTGCTGTTGTTGAGTCGTATAATAAATGCCTCTGGTTCATTGTCTATTAACCTCTCTGTCTCTGCATATTTTTGTTCACACTTGACACTATTATTGCAACATTTTTTCCAGTCTTCACTTGTTAATTAAAAAAAAAAACCTGACATTCAATTGATTGGATATGTTACGAGCCGCGATATTATTTTTTACCCTTGCCCAAATAAGTTCTATGGGATTAAGTTCCGGATGATAAGGGGGTAATCTGAGAACACTGTGACCGTATTGTTCCACAATAGAATCTATGTGGAATTGTTCGTAATTTGGTTTGGTAAGTTTTATTAAATGGTTGAGTTCAGGTTTATACATACTTGCACTACATTGAATATTTTTGTTTTGCAACCACTCTAACATGTATGACTTTCTAGAAGTGGAATTTGGCACTTTGTGTAACTTTTTATTGTGGTAAGAGGCATTATCTGTCACTAAAACTGACCGGGTGGGTAGGTTTTGAATTTGATTCATTTTCAGCCAATTTTGTTGTTGTAATTGTCTGCATTCATTTCTTCGTGATAATCACCAGAACACTGGCCCGACTTAAATCTAAAAGTGCGTGTGGAACACATCCTGTCTCACTGCCTGCATTAATCATTATCAACCTTTGTCCTTTCGATAACTTTTTTATAACCACTTAGGGATCCATCAGACCAAGCCATACCTTTTTACGTGTGTAGAATGTATATACAGTAAAACCTCTCTAGTCCGACCCCCGGCTGGTCCGACCGCGGCTCAGGACCGACTTGTTGATGACTCACCAGCTTGTTTACATACTTGTCAGTTGTTTTCCTGCCTCAGTGAGCTGGCATCTAGTGTCTAGTGCATGCTAATTACTCGTCCTGTGTGAATTGGTGTACGTAGTAATTGGTGACAGGTTTAGTGTTTACAAATATTTTTTTACACTTTTAATACTGCGTGTGCATACTGTTGTAGTTTTTGCATTATGTCAGGAGCAAAACGTAAACACGTTATTCTTCCTTTAAGTGAAAAATTAAAAGTGCTACAGAGACTTGACAAGGGGGAATCACTCCAAAAAATTGCTAAGGAACTCAATATGGGAGTTATTACAATAAAGGGCTGGAGGAAAAATAGAAAGGATATTGAATCTTGTACGGTGGCGGTAGAGGGCAAGAAAGCACTAAAAAGTCGCAAAACACTAAAAAAAACAAAATTGGAACTGCTAGACAATGCGTTATGGATATGGTTTTGCCAAGAAAGGAGGATAGGAACCCCGCTATCTGTGCCTATTGTCAAAGAAAAGGCACTAATTCTGCACAAAAAATTGGAAGTTGAAGGTGAGTTCACAGCTAGTGAAGGTTGGTTAGATCGGTAGAAAACCCGTCATGGCGTTAGATATGTCCCAATATCAGGTGAAAAACTATCAGCTGATAACAAGGTAGCAAAAGAGTTTTCTTTGAAATTTAAAAAAATTGTTGAAGAAAATGAATTAGCACCTGACCAAGTCTATAATATAGATGAAACTGGTCTAAACTATAGAATGTTACACTTGCTGCATCAAATGAGACCGTGATACTAGGATCAAAACTTGCCAAAGACAGGCTAACCGTTGCTACTTGCAGCAATGCTAACGGTACACACAAGCTTCCGCTTATTGTCATTGGCAAGTCCAAAACACCAAGGGCGTTCAAGAACATTAATTTATCATCGCTACCAGTTTATTACCGCAACCAAAAATGAGCTTGGATGGACTGTACACTTTTTAAGTCATGGTTTTTTGACAAATTTGTGCCTGCTGTTGAAAAAAACGTAAAGGCCCAAAAACTTCCTGTTCGCGCTATGTTGTTGTTAGATAATGCACCATCACACCCTTCTGAAGAAGAATTGATAAAAGGAGAAATAAAAGCAGCATTCCTTCCACCCAGTGTAACTTCCCTTATCCAACCAATGGATCAAGGAGTGATCAAGTGGCTGAAAAAGCGTTATCGCCGAAAGTACATCAGCTCAATTTTGGAAAAGACAGGAGAAGGCTGTAACCTTTTTGAAGCTATGAAATCCCTTAGTATCAAAGATGCAATTTACACAATAGCCGAGTCATGGGATGAAATGAAGCCTGACACACTGCAAAAATCTTGGCGTAAACTTTGGCCGGAAGTGATGATCGAGAGTGAACAAACTGGGAATGAGCAAGACACAGACATGCCGGAAATTGTCAACGACTTACAAACTTTGCAACATGATATCCAAGCAAATGATGTTGATGAGTGGATTGCTAGATGTGATGAAGATTGTGAAACAAATGAACTAAATGACGATCAGATCGTTGCCGGTATTTTGTAAGTTGATGAAGAAATCGTAAATGAAGACCCTGATGATGATGACGAACCGCCTGCCCGTGTATCGCATACGGAAGCCAAGAAAGCTTTTGATGTTGCTCTTCAGTACATCGAACAGAACACGTCCTCTACACCTATGGATATCTTCTGGATCAAGAAATAGAAGTACATTGCAGCTAAGTCTAGACAGTCGTCTGCCAAACAAAAGAACATTACCGATTTTTTTCACCAATAAAATGGGTTTCTTGTTTTTTATTAAACTATTGCTGGACTGTACATATTATCATTTATTGTACATAACCAATCATATAGCCTGGTAGCCTACTGTATAAGTTTTATTTTTTTTTAGACTGTCTCATTTAATGAAATAATAAACATTTTGTATTCTTCTGATAATCCGACCTTTTTTGCGTTCCGACCATACCCCCAGTCCCACAGGTGATGGATTAGCAAGGTTCTACTGTATGATCATCCGAAAATATAATTGGTCGGCCACTTTTTGTGAATTCTTGATTTTTTTTTAAATACGTGACACGTTTAAAACAGATGTCATCTTTTTCTAATAAAATTTGTCTGTTGTCACTGTTTTCTTCCATCTAAATCCCATACCTTTTATAACTTTTGTAAGTGATTCGTGTGAAAAATCGAGCCCAAGTTCCGCACGTTCCGTTTTTAAAACAGATACTAATGTTCTTAAACATGGCAATGTTTAATGAATGACATGAAAATTATATATTATATTACGCAAAGCATTTGTCTAAAAACTATTTAAATTCACTGTTTTATTGACATGATTCTGAGTTTTTTTAGGCGTCGAAAAAGGTTCAACTGGTACCCGTTTATTTGATTCTGTTACAAGTTTTCAGAGAGAATGAACAGATATTCCGCACATATCAGCTACTGTGGGAGTGTCTTTTGAAACAGAATTATGCACCTTCATAATTATCCACTTGCTTTGACTTTTAAACGGAACTCCTTTTCCTAAGCGGCGAGCAGTTCTCGGTTGAGGCATTGTATATTTATAAAATATAACACAACTGTGAGTCAAAAGCAACTGCTGACAGATTACAACTGCTGACGTTGTTACCCACACCACTGCAGTATTTCTCCACACTACACCACTCTCGTGTGTCACTGCGCATACACTTCTCTATATTTGACAACCTTTACATATTTAAGGGCTACAATCAGAATAACTAACATATGAGGATCAGTTGACAACTTCATGGAGAAATAACTGTGTGTTTCACTCCCTTCATGGGGGTGAAAACAACCCCTAAATTTAAGAGCGGGCCAAAACAGATTTCCTTAACTTTATTCTATAATCTTTTATGAAGACATTGCAAAAGAAATCATTAGGATCCATAGACAGTGACTCAAATCGGCAGAAAATTCCTCACGTAATAGACTAAATACATGGTAATTCATTATCATAAGAAACAGTGCCTACACTGTTTTAAATGATCAGTTTAAAACAGTTCTAATTAATGTTTATAGTTTAGTAAAACACGGCCGTAAAGGCAGTATGTGATTTCCAAGAAATAAATAATATCTTTTTGGGTAGGTATTTTATAATTTATAGTTTAAAAGAAGCCACAGGTCTAATTCACATATAAATGTGTATGTTATGCTATAGTGTCTGTATACTTTATTTGAAATTAAAAGAAATAAAAAACTGATTCAACTAATTGCTGATAATTTTAATTCTGTTCCAGCACTTTTTGCAAGACACCAGGAGCATTGTAAATGATGAAATTATTTCAGAAGAGTTGGAAAAAGAAGAGAACACACAAGAGGTATATTTTTTTTTAAATGTACAATCAATCTTCCCTCCTTAAGTAGGTTAGACAGATAGGATATGGGAGGAGCAGTCTTCCATTAAAGGGTGTCACTTGATTAACAAAATATTTTTGAAATTGAATGTTTATAGTTGAAGCTCAAATGCAGTCCTAAAACATGGAGACTACTGAGATGTCTTGCATTGGTGCTGTCACCCAACAAGTTAAGTGCTATTCGATAGATGGTGGTGATTCAATTTCTATGGTAGTTCGTACTGTATCATTGAAGTTTATATACCAATGACAGCACTTTGTAGTCTTCTACATGTTTTTCCTTTGTAGAGAAAGGTTGGGTTGATGACTGTTATCAGTAATGTAATGTTCATCCAATAGTTGAATGAGGAAAGCGAGCTCTTAGTTTTTACTCAAGTGTTAGGTATTTGTTTTTCTGTGTGTTTAGGATACATGTCTCACAGTAATCTCAAGTGTTAGGCATTTGTTTTTCTGTGTGTTTAGGATATATGTCTCACAGTAAACTCAAGTGTTAGGCATTTGTTTTTCTGTGTATTTAGGATATATGTCTCACAGTAAACTCAAGTGTTAGGCATTTGTTTTTCTGTGTATTTAGGATATATGTCTCACAGTAAACTCAAGTGTTAGGCATTTGTTTTTCTGTGTGTTTAGGATATATGTCTCACAGTAAACTCAAGTGTTAGGCATTTGTTTTTCTGTGTGTTTAGGATATATGTCTCACAGTAAACTCAAGTGTTAGGCATTTGTTTTTCTGTGTGTTTAGGATATATGTCTCACAGTAATCTCAAGTGTTAGGCATTTGTTTTTCTGTGTGTTTAGGATATATGTCTCACAGTAATCTCAAGTGTTAGGCATTTGTTTTTCTGTGTGTTTAGGATATATGTCTCACAGTAAACTCAAGTGTTAGGCATTTGTTTTTCTGTGTGTTTAGGATATATGTCTCACAGTAAACTCAAGTTTTAGGCATTTGTTTTTCTGTGTGTTTAGGATATATGTCTCACAGTAACTTGTGAATGCATCAACCAATGTTGTCCATACTTTTACCCTACAGTACATTATTTTTTTGAGATTGGTCACTAAAAACATGGAGGGGAGGAGGGAAAATGTTAGTTGTTAAAAATTTTTTTAAAATTATAAAAGTCCATGTAGGTTATCAAATTAAATGGAATTTTAAACAAAATGTATATAAACACTTCGAGTACCATGGCGTTTGTACATAGACCATCCCCTATGACCAGTGTTTTTTTTTTAAACACTTGTTTAAACATTCATAAATACCTAGTACAATTTAATACTACAAAAACAATTATACCACACTTTTTTCCAGACTTTCCTTGTGTGAAAATACTCTTAACATTTTTATTATTGATTTTATATATTGCAACTGAAGCTGTTTAAAAATGTTACATGCAATTTTAAAAAAAAATTCTTAAAAATCTTATTTGAACTAAAATAACTACATTAGGTCAGAGTTTACTCATATTGTTTTGTTTATAATTCAGTTATTGTCTTTAGCAACAAAAATTATTTTTAAAACATTAAAAGTTACACATTATAACTTGCTTTATTAGTGTGATAAAGTTTGAAGCATGACTGGACACACAGACCGAATCACTGTGTTAGTTTCCTGCAAGATTTTCCTGTGTAGCTGTCCGTGATCTTTCTGTGGACACATGGCACCTTCTCTGACCTTTAGACTGCCCCTCACTTCTTGGTACAGGTTCAGGGAAATGCCGCTGTGTAAGATGTCCCATCTGTTTTTTGCCGGAAGGACCACCTGTAGTGAGTTCTTCAGTATGACGAAGCACTAACTGGTTGCAAATTTTGTCAGTCATTGACATTACAGGCAGGCCTTTTCCTTTTATGCCTTTATATAAAACACAGGCGTTGACTACAGACATCGTTATAAGATGAAGAGCCAACTTTTCTTCACTACTTCATTGACCGGTGTTCAGATGATCCATATGACATACGCTGGTTCACAAGATCCACACCTGCTTTGTGACAATTGTAGTCATGCACAGCCAGTGGCTTTTATGTTTGCTGACCTCTTCTGTTTGTATAAGTGACCATTTCTGCTGTGTGACTAGTGCTTATCATATACACATCACGCTTAATACGCCATCTTTGAAGAAGAACATTTCCTTTATGATAGGAGATTTGCTGACCTTCTTCAATCGTTTTTGCTTCAGTTGAAGGGGAATATGTTTCCTGTTCTGCACAATTGTCACTACACCAGTGTTACGTTCTGCCAGTGTTTCAGCAAGAGGGACACTTGTAACAATACCTATCTAAGTACACAGTGTGACCCAAACTTCCAAAGCCCTCCAACAATTGTGAGTCTTTACCAGTATACACTTCAAAATTGGAAACATATCCAGATTTTGAATCAGCCACCATAAATATTTTTATTCCATACATATTAGGTTTCTGGGGCATGTACACTTTGAACGAAATTTTTCCCCTAAAAGGACAAATACCTTCATCAATTGTTATAGCCTCTGAAAGCTGATATGATGTTCTGAATTTTTGCAAAATTTTGTCTAATAAAGGCCTAACTTTATGAAGACCATCATAACCATTATCCCCCGTATGTTTAGCCAGTGAATTGTCATTTAAATGGAACACAGATAAAATGGAATGAAATCTATTACGCGACAAAAGATTTGGGCAGAAGACACAGCGAAATACTGGATTTTTTGCCCAGTGTAGTTTCATGTCGGGTCTTGAGCTTATTGATATATGGAGCAATATGGCTAAAAATTTTCAAATTTCGAGTATTTTTAATTCATTGTCCACTTTGAAAAAAAGAGAATTTGGTGTGAGCTTATTTAATGATCTTAGTTTGGCAATTTTTGCTCTGGCATATAGATTTGTCTGCTCTTACATAGTTTTTATAATGTCTTCATCTATAAAATGCGAAAAAATCAAGTTCTGAAGAAGAACTGTCTAGAGGACATTTAGCACCACTGACACCAGTAAAAACTGGAATGCTTGGTACTAAATCATTCTGTGTCCACTCATCATTATTTAGTCGTCGCCTTTTTGATGGATTTGCCGAAGGACAGATTTGGGTGTTGGTGTTTCTGGATTCACTAGAATTGGGTAAATCATCTGGTATATAGGCTACATTTTCACCACTCTCATCAGAAACAGGGTCTGAAATAAACGAAAAAATGTCAAACTGTTAGAGCAGTAAAAAGCTGTTAGGTCACAATTTATATTGATACGTAATATAATTATTAATTTTTCAGAAGTGTTAGGAATTGTCGATAGTTAGTTTCAGTGAAGGAAAACAACGGAAAAATATTGGAAGCTGCAAAAGAAAAATTGAAATACCATGCGTGGTGTATTGGATAGCATTATGATCGTACTGGCATTTGTAGGTTATCTTCAAGTTGAGAGCGTAACAATTTATAAAACTCAGCACTAATTATGTGAGTGTAACCTTTCTGCACGTATACGATTATTTATTCTAAAATAATGTATAAACATAAAGCGTACTCACCATGGTCACTATCAGTTAAAAAATCGGGATCCAAATCTGTATCGTCAAAAGTGTCATCACTTTCATCAAGCAAGTCTCTGATTTCTTCTTCTGTCAAATATTGTTTATCCATTTTGTAACTAATAATATAATAATTAAAGCAATCACACTCACTACTATCAATAACATGCAGAATAAACACGAAATAACCTCAAAAACCCCGCAAACCTCACATACACAAAAACCGCAACTTCCACGTGAACACGCAAAATGTAAACAAAGTCACGACGCTTGCCAACTGTACAGATTATTTCCTAAAATCTATTTTCATCAGTCAGTACTGCAATCTGATAGCAGAAACAAAAACTAAAATGTCAAATAAAACTTCTGCATTCGTTCCGTGGCATAATAGTAAGACGCAAAGCATTTGAAAGGATTGAAAAGTGAGCAGTGTAAATGTACGCCATCTGTCATAATACCAAGTCCACTGGGTTGGTCCTCAAAGTGATAAACTTAATTTTGAAAATTTTGGTATGCGGAGGTCAAAAAGTGGGTGAACATTTTCATAAAATCACAAAACGTAACTAAAATCTTAATGTAGTGGTAGGTTATGGAAATTTCAAGATTTTGGTATGCTACAGCCCAAAAAGTGGCACAATATTTCGATAAATTCACAAAGTCCATGTAGGATATCAAATGAAATAGAATTCTAACCAAAATCTATATACAGTGGAACCTTGGTATATCTTCTGTGGGCCAGCCAAAAAAGCGTTTTATATCGAGGGTCGCTTTATATAAAGGTCCCAAATTTAACTTGAGAAATTTGAAGAAATTTCTAAAATAATTTGTTTACATAAGTAGTGTCTTGGTGACACTTGGCAACCTAAACTTCATAATTATTAGAGTTAGTCTGGGATGATTGGAGATGGGATAATTATTAGAGTTAGTCTAGTTTCTTCTAATAATTCCTACAAAGCTGAGCTCCTTGCAAACCATATTCCTGCCTTGCAAATACTATACAATACTAATAATAATGTATTGTGGATTTATATTATTACATGTTATGTAAAAAAATTAATATTATATGTTGTAAATTGTAGAGAATCTGTTATCCTAAAAAATTGAGAACTAAATTTAGGGATGAAAACATGAAAAATGAAGAAAACACTTGTTAAAATTTATTCAGATTCTTTAATTACAATAAAAAAACAGTGTACAGAGAATAACAAAAGTTCCTTGAGCTTTATTCCAAACACTGATGAATACAAAATTCTATTTATTTAAAATACACATTGAAAAACACAAAAATTCAAATATAAATGCAGCCAGTCATTAACATCTAGACATTATTTACAAAAAATATACAAAAATGAACACAAACAGAAGGTTTAATAAAAATTCACTACAAACTCTAAAACAATAAATCTAAAATAATTGCAAAAAAAGAAGAAAAATTGTGAGAGTTCAATATGACAGTTCTAGTTCTGTACTTCAAAAACATTACAAAGATCTGCACCCATAACAGAAGTTTAAAATGCTCTGTTGTTAGAAACATAAAATAATTTTAATATAAAATACTTTATGGATAAGAAGAAAATACTTCTAAAATATTTTTAATAAATACTTTAAAATACTTTTAAGGAAATATTAAAAATCAAGAAAGAAATGAAATTATTATAAAAATGTTCAGGAATTCAGAAGTATTTTGTACAATAAACATTTTGATCAGCAGGGCAGTATTAGAAGAAAAATTACCCAGACTGCTAAAACTATCCATTTTAGGGTTGGAAAGCACCTAAGAGGGCTGGAAAACTTTGAAAATAGATATGATCTTGTAGTAAAAAGAATTTGTAGAGAATCACTATACTGTAGATCACTGGAGGTTTACATTGAAGAAATTAACAGAAAGTTATGAATACTAACAAAATATATAATTTGTAGATTATGCTGCTGTTCTCTGTTGTCTAGGCATTCTGTAGGCCTTAAACCTTGAGGAAACAGATTTAAGAAGCCCAATAAGAAAGTATAAAAGAATTAATTGTCAAGTCTACATTTAATTTGCTAAGTTTATAAACCTGATATTGTACTAAAACACTGTTAAAAACTTACCGACTACAGTAATAGTGAAAAGTCATCACTACAAGTTCTGAGTCTCTGAAATAAAAAAACAAAAGTTTTAAATTAGGCACATTCTGTGACGATCAGATTTAAATTTTTTGAAAAAGTCATTAATTTTTGTTAGCTTTGATTCGTTTAGTGGCGCTTCATGTATTATTTTCTCAGTTTCTTGTAAACAGATATGAACATATCTACAGTACACACATATTGTTGAATCACATTTAGTGTTGCAGTTGCATCGAACTGGTTGAACATCACTTTCTTTTTCTTTTTCTTCTTTGTCTCCTTATCACTGTTGTCATCAACATGGTGAGCATCTTCATTATTTTGGCAATGTTTTTCTTCAGTCATTTCTTCGACTGACCTAATCAGTGTAGTTGCTGAATGTTCATCAACATCAGTGTATTCTGAGAAGGTGAACCTAATTCACCTATCACATTCCATTCTTCGAATTCTTGATTTTGCCTACCTACTTCTTCACTGAAGCCAACTATTTCAAAACCAGCGTTTGTGAAACACTTCTTAATTGTCTTGGCTTTTGCGGCACTCCAGGCCAGTGGAACATAACTCATGGCATTAACCATAGATATTTTTATTGATTTCATATCATGTCCCCTCTGTAAAGCTGCTAAATATTTTTGTACCAGAATTTTCCTATGTTGCACTTTAAAATTATGTATTACGCCAAGATCAAGGGGCTGAAACTTGCTAGTGCAATTGGCAGGAAACAAAATTAACTTGGTATTCCTCAGTGGCAGATTGATATGAGCCAAGTAATTGAAACCTGGAGAATTGATACCTGTCCAAAAACAGTAAAATCTTTTTATTTTGTACTCCCATCTTAGCATCAAGGCTGTACAGATATTTTGTAAATATGTCCATTGTCACATGAGCTTTATTATTTGCTTCATATTCAGTTGATAGATTTCTTGAATGTTTAAAACATCGGGGCTTCTTATATTTCCCAGTGACAAGAGGAGGAAGTAAGATTCCGATCTCCCTGGGCATCAGTCCCAAGTACTATAGTAATGCGAAACTTACTGAGCTTCCCTCAATGACACTTTTCTCCCCTTCTAGGTAGTGACTTGTCAGGCCTCCATGACACTTTTCTCCCCTTCTAGCTAGTGTCTTGTCAGGCAACAGACTGTAGAAGAGACCTGTCTCATCTATATTATAAATCGGATGGAGTTCAGTTAAATTATTCACTTCACTCTTGCAGTGATCCACAGTGATATTACTAACACTGTTTGATTCTCCACAAATTCTTTTTGACACAAGATCATGTCTCTTTTTGAAGTTTTCCAGCCACTCGTTAGATGCTTGGACGCCTTCAGTCTCCATACTCAGCAATTTGACTAGCTTTTTCTTGTAGTATTGCTCCTCTGATTGGGATGTTTGATGCTCGAGCTTCATTAAACCACTGGGATAGAACGTCTTCTAAATTACTGAATGCAAATTTTTTCAATCTTTTTCTTGACTCCAATCCGATCCTTGATTTCCCATTTGACTGGCTCCTTCTTCAATTTTTTTTCTTGATAACATTGTTCTTAGCGATGATGGTGCAGTTTTGTTTATTTAAAAAAATTCTAATCCGCTTCCTGGCCATTTTTCATAATCATTCAATAATGTAATTTTTTCTTTTAAAGTTAGAGATTTCTCTTTTAAAGTTCCTTTTAATTCTGTCTGACATATTTATCTGAAGAGAAAGGTAAACTGTTAAAAAAAAAGTTGAAAAAAACATATGTTACACCTTAACAATGATATTTGCTACCAGCCTTTTATTAATCACTTTTTGGCAATAAAAAACAATTATTTACACTATATATTTGACAAAGTCAACATCAGAACCAAACGATATGAATCATAGACTCTTACCTCTGCTTTACTTTAGTAAAATCAACTATTATTGTATATTGAAAACAATAAGTATTTCACAAAAAATAGACCTTAACCCCAGAACTTTTAAAAACTATAGACATGTCTTGTATTAACCTTCATTTTTTATAAAACATTCGCATATTAGGTGACAAATATTTTTCCATTAAATTTAATTAAGATATGTTAGGTGAATGTAAAATACAGAGTGGTATTCAGGAAACATGAATGTAATTAAATTATGTGTAAACAATCTTTAGTATCTGTAAACAATAATTAAGTTAATAATATGCCCAAAAAGTAGTTAAAATGGTATACATTGAAGACAAATTAGAACTAGTTTGCTTTGAAAAGTTCTGTGTTAAAAGATGTTAACCTAATCTTTCCTTACCTAATTCTTGTTTCCCATGAAGAAAACAATCATCTTAGACTGCCTCAGATCAGTGTTTGTTCTAGCATTTCAAAGGTGGGGGCTAGACTGACAACTGCATGCGAGAGGGGCCACACTATAAAATTTTTCTAATTATCTTGTTGATTCATCCTCTTCGTTCACTTTTTTAAAATATTATTATATATATAAACTTTCACGTATGAACTTACTTTTCTTTATCACTTCCTCATACGTTTCGAGGTGATGTGCCTCTTCCTCAGTGGGAGTAAATACTGAATGTTGTTTTACAGAATAACCATTATGGACTATAGGTGTGTGTGGTGGGGGTTGATGGTGGGATGGAATTGGCGCTGAGGTTCAAATTGTGTGTTTGGATCAATGTATAGAATAGTGTATGTGATTTATAATGTAATTGTTCATTTAATATGTTGTTGGGTTGTAGTGTGTGATATCTGTATATTTCAAATTGTTCAGCTGTGTTTAGTTTTCTACTTTTAGGTAAGTAGTGTAATATTTCCATGTTGTGTTCTATGTTTGTGTAACTGTGGTTTTCATTTTGTAAATGTGTGGCAAATGTGGAATGTATGTAGTTAGTGGAGAGGGCTTTTAAATGTTCTGAAAATCTGGAGGAAAAAGATCTTCCCGTCTGGCTGATGTAGAATTGGTGACAATCATTACAATTTAATTTATAAACCCCTGTTTTGCTGTATGTGTCTGTGTCTTTGTTAGTATTATTTATGTGTTTCCTAATGGTGTTGTTGGTTCTGTAGGCTACTTTGTAATTGTGTTTCCTAAATGTGTTTGCAATTTTGTGTGTATTGGAATTGTAGTATGCAAGTGTTATGTATTTACTGGGTTGTGTGCTGTTGGTCTGATGTGTTTTACTTTTTGTGTTTAGGATGCGTTTGTGTAGTTTATTTATTAATTCGGGGTTGTATCCATTTTTGACTGCTATATATTTGATTGTGTTTAATTCTTCTTGGTAGTCATGTGTATTTAGGGGTATTGAAGTGAGCCTATGGAGCATGTAGTTGAAAGCTGCCTGTTTGTGTTGTGTTGGGTGGTTGGATGAGTTATGTATGACCATGTCTGATATGGTGGGTTTCCTGTATATTTTGTATGTGTGTGTGTTGTTTGTTTTGGTGATTGTAAGGTCTAAGAAGTTTATGCTATTATTTAGTTCTATTTCAAGTGTGAATTTTAATTTATGGTGTATAGTGTTAATGTATTTGTGGAAATTTTCTATTTGTCTTTTGTTGCCGTTGTAGAGGAGTAAAATGTCGTCAACATACCTGTGCCAATATATTATTTTATCAGTGTATTTGTTATTGTTCAGTATGTGTTCCTGTTCTATGGTGTGTATAAATATTTCGGCTAGTATACCTGATATAGGGGAACCCATGGGTAGTCCATCTGTTTGTGTGTAAAATATATTATTGTGTGCGAAATAATTTTTATCAGTGATAACTTTAGTTAGATGGATGATCTCTTTCATGTGTGTTTCAGGTGTGTTATTTATTTTAAGTAATTGTTCTAATGTAGTTATAGTTTCTTTTATGGGAACATTGGTGTATAGGTTTGTTATGTCAAATGAAGCTAGTGTGGAATTGTGTGGAATGTGGACATGTTGAGTTTTATTCACTAGATCTAAATTATTTTTGACGGTGGTGTTGTTTTCACACTTGAAATAGAACTAAATAATTTCCTACAGAACCAACAACACCATTAGGAAACACATAAATAATACTAACAAAGACACAGACACATACAGCAAAACAGGGGTTTATAAATTAAATTGTAATGATTGTCACCAATTCTACATCGGCCAGACGGGAAGATCTTTTTCCTCCAGATTTTCAGAACATTTAAAAGCCCTCTCCACAAACTACATACATTCCACATTTGCCACACATTTACAAAACGAAAACTACAGTTACACAAACATAGAACACAACGTGGAAATACTACACTACTTACCTAAAAGTAGAAAACTAAACACAGATGAACAATTTGAAATATACAGATATCACACACTACAACCAAACAACATATTAAATGAACAATTACATTATAAATCACATACACTATTCGATACATTGATCCAAACACACAATTTGAACCTCAGCGCCAATTCCATCCCACCATCAACCCCCACCACACACACCTATAGTCCATAACGGTTATTCTGTAAAACGACATTCAGTATTTACTCCCACTGAGGAAGAGCAACATCACCTCGAAACGTATGGGGAAGTGATAAAGAAAAGTAAGTTCATACGTGAAAGTTTATATATATAATATTTTAAAATTTTTCTGCATGGACAGGATTCAAAAATGGAATTAAAAGCTACACAATGTGTTTCTGCAACATGAATGAGTGATGTTCACCCCCCTGAAACCACTTTACAGTATATTATTACAGAATATTTTGTATACGATTTTCATACACTTTTGTATATTACAATATTGGTGCCCATTTTGGGTTAGATCGACTCCACTTGGGCTAGACACAGTTAAAAATAGACGTCGCCTCACTTGTTTACAATCCACACTCAGGTTTCTTACGTCGCATTTTCATGCTGTTCTCCATAAATTATTTTATTTCCCAATTTTGACATGATTAAAAACTCTGAACCCCTTTTTACCTGTGACCTGGTTTGTACCGTCACAATTTTAGCCTTGCAGTACTCTTCTACCTCAAAATATGAAAGTCAGCAGTGAAAATGTCAAATAAGTAAAACATATAATATAAAAACACATCAAAATATACACTCATGTCCAATAGAATCATTTTTATTAAAATAGGTAATTCTCCTATTATTATGGATGACACTTATTTACTGTACTAGCCAGGTCAAGTTTTGGCCAATTACCTTTCAACTTTTGTCATTTCAAGACATGCTGTTGAGCAGACTGGGGTAAGTTAATAAACAATATCAACTAATTAAAGTTAAAATGTATTTTTTCTTTTTTGTTTTATTATTGTTACTGAGCAAACTACTTTGGTTGTTGAAATAATTAAAATAAGTAATTAACGAGTTTGTAGACAACTGTAATTATTTTCAACCTTACAGTTATTATTGCAAAAACATATTCAATTTTAACAAAAGCTGTATTTCAAAAGTTTTGTAATTTTCCTCGCCTGTCCCCTAAAATGAGTCCAGTGGGCACGCTTCTATTATACTTGACAAATAATCTCTCCAACAGATGTATAGTTACGTTATTTTTGAATTTATAAATACGATATATTATATCTCACAAATGTGGTTATGTATACAAAACTAGGACGCCATCTTTTACTACCTAAGTCATGGGCCAGAAGTTCGTTACGCGAAGTTATAGGAAACGGAAATTGCTTGAAATAACAAAACAGCTGTTCTAATTGTTACCAATGAAATACCCCTTTTTATTCTTTATTTTGTTACATAACATTTTTTAAAACCAACTGTAACCCTTCCAAAAACATAATGTGTAATAATAACTTTGATTAAGTTAATGATTATATGTTTAAATGATTATACAATAATAGCATGTATATATTTATATAGTGGTGCTCAACCCAGCACTTAGAATAATTATGCACGCACACAACCACTCACCCTTTCATTATCATGGTACAAACTTATTTAAATTTTGGAGCTCCTTAAATTTTGATTGAAATTTTGAATAATTTGTTAAATGATTGATTTCTACAATAACATATATTGGGAAATAAAGGATTCAAAATATATAAGGAACGCTCTCACCAATTTCCGTGTTGGCTTCCTCGCACTGCCAGTCTCGTTCGTATATCGGCACAATCGGTGTATTTTACTGCGCTTGACGGGACACCTTTGGTCAACCCACGTAACCCACCGTCGTGGGACCGATTCTATACGTCGATCTTGTTTACGAACGACTTAATCGGTCGAGGACGCCTACACCAAACCGAACTATTACTTTCCTTAATACATTTTGATAGTAGATATTATACTGTTTATTAACCACCTACAGTGGTCTAAAAAGTTAAAATTCACTCGTAAGTGAATGGGCGGCCGGCCGGCTCAAATCAGAGCTGCAGATGAAATGACGGCAATTTCTGGTTGAAATCTGCGGAAGTGGGGTGTATTGACGTCACATTCCTTTGTCTAAGTTGTTGACATCGCCGTTTGTAGTTGTCAACACATTCTCCGCCTCTGACGTAACGAAGGCTTGGCTCTGCTTGTCTCAATAACTGCACACTGTTTTTGTGATGTGACACCGTTTTTTGTCATGAATTAGTTCAAATCCTGGCAAATACTGTAATATAGTCCACTCACCGTAAATTCTATATAGGGTGTTTGAGGTTGGGTTGGGTATGTCAAAAAATAGGAAAATACAATATTTATGATCTCGTTACCATATTTTATGTAATTATACAATGTACCATGATTGTACCATCACACAGAGGGCTCATGTCTCCAACTTCCTTTGCTTCATGAAAATACCTGACAAGCTCAGCCTCCATCATTTTAGCTGCTTCCATCACGAGCATCTTCACATTTGGTAAATCTATCCAAAAATCTATCAGATTTACTGACCTTGTCAAATTTATCTTACAACGTGTACCAGTGTATTTGGTATTTAATCTACAAATAAGTGTTCCATAGTTGGAAATAGTGAATTACTTATACTTGAACCACATTATGAACAACAAAATCCAATAATCCGTTTCTTTTACAAAACATTTTTGTAGGCAACTTCAAATGCAATACAGATACATAATAGAGAACTTTTAGCAATTTTCTGCACTTTCTATAGGCTAACTACTTCCCGTGTTCACAAACCTTTCTTAATTTTCTTCTTAACTGACCGTTTTTTTAACTGGCATTAAAATTTTTAACAAGGATTACTAGTGGTCTTCTGTTTACCGGACATGTCCTCTTTTTAAGAGATACATTTTCTTTCCGGGAAAACTAAGAAACAATTGTCAAAGCCGAGAATTTGACAAATTGTTTATACATGGGGAGTGGAAAAAATTACAACAATGAAAACATAGACTGTAATTTAAAATTTTTAACAATAGTTTTTGTTCACTAATCCTGCACACAGTGCAAATATAGAGCTACATTTTCATGGCTTTGATCAAAGGAAATGAAATTTGACATGTATTATTCTGTTAATGGAATTTTGTTTGTGTAGTAGAATTGCAGAAATTTTATATAGTTATAACTTTGCTTTCTTAAATGACTTTTTCACAAAAACAATGAACAACTGTAGAAACTGATCAAGGTGACAAAATAATATAAATGGGAATAATAGTAAACCATAAACAGCAAAAATGTAACCCGAAAATAGTAGTGTTATTGTGAAGACTAAAAAATAGTAAATAGTTTCTCGTTTCTGGAGCTGGAAATGTGACAGTCCTATGTTAATATCTTTACGCTCATCTTTGTTGTTAATGTTATCTTAATGGCCGTATTATTATTAACACGGCCCCTTTGGTCCCATTCGTAAATGTTCACTTACACTGCCTATTCAGCTATAATTGTCAATGCGGCTTCTGTTTGTATAAGAAATTGTTTATAATAGGCTCATTATTACAAATTATCAAGCCTGTAAAGGACTTTTTAATTCCCCATTTCACGAACCTTTGTTAATTTTCTTCCTTTTTGTGTGAATTTTGTAATTATTTTCTGTAATTAAAGTTATTTTACTTTTCGTTTGGTTTTTGTAGTTTCTGTTTGTTCTGACTAGTTTTTTATGTTTAAAACTATTACAACAAATTTTGAAAAATGCTTGAAAAAGATTTTGTGTATTTTCGTGTATTATATTAGGCTTCGTGTTTACATTTTTTTTTTGTCAACAACATTGAACGTTCAAACTAAATTTTCTGAACACAGGAAGTGACCAAATTTTTACATATATATTTTATTTAATAAGTAATTAACAACATACATTTGTTAGGCAAGGCCTAACAACATTTTAAGTTTATCTATTGCTGTTTTAATGTCGTTAGTTACTTCACGTACCAAGAATCTCTCCATTAACAAATGATTTTAAGGCCTGTTAACTTAACGGGGCACCCTGAAACACGCTATCTCAGGAACTGGCTATCTTAAACTATTAACAAGTGATAATAGCCGGTCACTTCTTAATGGTGTTTGTGTGTGAGCGCACGCGCGTGTATGGGACTGTACAAGCTTCAATCTGATGCCTGGTAACTTTTAAAATGAATACTTTTTGGCTACAAATGCAGTAGTTCATAATATGGACAACTTGAATTCACGCATTTACTTGTCCCTCAATTGGCGGAATTCGTCAGCTTAAATTCTTCAGTATTTGACTGCAATCACTGGCACAGTATGCTAGGGGGACTCGATCACAACGCAAGTTAACAAAGAAGCATTGTCTACTTGTCTCTTATAGAGTCACGTGCATAATTAAGCAGTACAGAAAACCTCGACTACAAACACAAATCAAATTGACGAGTGGGTTCACGTTGCTTTGCACTCCATAAACAACCATACTATAGCCTTGTCAATAAACAGCATTCCTTTGTTATAGCATCAGTTAAACAGTGAGTTGACCAGGCGATATCACCAATTGTATAATACAGTAAAACCCCTATATAGTGCTGCTCAATAAAGAGCTTTATATGGGAGTCAAATTTATACGAGGGAGGAAGAGAAAGAGAGAGATTTTTATTGAAATTTACACCAAATATCTTCCTTCCTAACATAAAAATCAAGGTCAAAAGTGAAAAGGGGAAACATTGTGCTTGGTGTGACAGCAACTTATCAGCACAATTTACCAATGTGCCAACTGATAAACCATTGCCCCTTTTTCTTGCTGTAAGTCACAGTGGCACAAGCTCACAGCAGAAGGAATATTATGACATAAATTATTTTCCACAACTACCTGCTATCCAAATGCTTTAAATTAAAACTTCGAAAATATGTTTTCATTGAAAAAATTAATGTTTTAAAATACCTGTTTAAATTTCATTATGTCAACTAGATTTGTAGTCGGCATTTTTTAGCAGTCAAAAGTAATAGGAATAACAGGCAAGAATACAACTCTACAGTAAACACTGTTATATTATTCTTAACATTAAATTTGTCAAAATCGATCATCGAGGTTTTACTGTACCATTCAGAATGGTAATCATTAGTAAAATGTGCGGTTAATTATGCATTTACATTTTACGAACACTAGTCTATTGACTAGTAAATTAAGTCAGAACCAACCAGAACCATTTCTATAGAACCAAGCAAATTAAAATAGTCTGTCTGAGTTTGAGACGAGTTGAATATCTTGACAGAATCAAATAAAGTACGCAATTTTGTACGACTGACATATCTATAATAACAGCAGTTAACGACGCAAAATTAAAACTGTAAAATGTAAGTAAAAATTATTTTTATACAACACTTCTAAACAATATTTTGCAGATTAGGCCTACAGTACATGTATTTTTTTATAGGATATATATTGTAAAATTACTTAAGTCGTACCCCCTTCTTAAAATCTCTTGTTAAGTACCTCTTGTTAACTAACTATTTTTATTTAATAGTGTTTTAGAAAGTGTTTAATAATTGTAATCTCTAAATTATAATCTGTGAATTGCAATCGAATTAATTTATTAAGTAGCACTGTAGAATAATATTGACGTTCTGTCACTCGTATTGTAGTTGTAATTTAGTAATGTTGTTTTAAATAGTTTGTAACACAATCATAATTGGTACGTACCTGTGGTGTAGAACTGGTAGCGTCTGTCTGTCTGAAAGGGTTACACAATGTCGTGGTATGTCATAAAACAATTGATAATTCAAAACAGTTGATTTGCACTGTTTAAAGTTAAGTGAGATTAATTGAAAGTTATTTGGGCGCCATATGGAATTTGTGTTACTATTCCATAAAATTATTTTTTTTTTTATAAATAAAAGAAATAATTTATTAATGATTTATATTATTCACTTGAATGTAATATCAATCTTATTTAATATAATGCTTATTCTCTTGTTGTGTATTTGAAAATTTAAATATGGTTGGCGCTTCACATGTCCATGTTGCCAACGTAACTGTTTGGGTGGCTTGAAAATTCAACTCTTTTAATAAAGATAAAATTATTCAAAATGACTTCAATAAGGTTTTACACTGGTTTTGAACTGATATATAATGTTTTTATTTCTCACTTTATATTTTTCTAATTATCTAAACACAACTAAACAATTATTAATTTGATTACATAGACCTGGCTTATTTCTCTGTTTACCCAGCAGGTTGGCAATATTGACTCATTATATTTACTTCGAACTTTTTTAAATTTGAAGGGTGAATCCTTTGGATCTACAGAATAAAACTAACATGCCTCGAATTATGATGCTTTACAAGTAATTGGTTATTAGGTTAGACACCATGAAATATTTAGAATTAATAACAAAATGTTCGTTTGACTTTTACGAATTTTGATGTTATTTACGGTTAGCTAATATTACCATTCCTTGAATGGAAATTCATGAATTCCTTTTTAAAAAAATTAATGAATTCCTTTTTAAAAAGGTGTTCACAATGATTATTTGTTATTGTGTGGTGAAGCAGCACATAGATGTATACAATAGAAATTATATTTAACAATAATTAAATAATAATCGAACTATGTTCAATTATTTTAGTACGTAGGCTTTCACGGCCGGTGTCATTATAATTATTTAAAACTTCCGGGCTGAAAGGCCGTGGTCGAATGCTTGATGTTCTGCAGCTAGACGTTTTGGCCACACCACCGGTGGCCATCTTCAGAAGCAAAAATTGTTCGAAATAGGGTGGTATGCCGAACAAGTCGCCCAATGAACTGGGAACAAGCAACAGTGAGAGAAGGCTACGTTGTTTCTATTTATAACTTTTTGGCCGCTTAAGGTGTATAACGCGAACCAATCAGAAGCCAGCTCATCATTCTCCACTCTGATTGGCCATGGAAAATAAACCATGCCAGACACTATTTAAGGTGATGCTTTCACCTCGGCGGTTCATAGCGACGGACGTATTCTTATGAATATGGATGGACTCCAGATGCAGGCGAGTAAAGTAACCCCGGACAGAAGACAACACCCGGGCTTCATCAAACATTACCCGGTGATCGTCGTGGGAAAGAGCGTGTTCAGCGACTGCGGACTTCTCCGGCTGGCCCAGGCGGCAGTATCTCTGATGTTCAGAGAGGCGCGTCCGGACACTACGCTTCGTGGTGCCTATGTATACCTGGCCACACGAACAAGGAATACTGTACGCCCCGCACGATGAGAGCGGATCCCTGGTGTCTTTTACCGGTCGCAGGAACTGTTGGATCTTTTTGGTTGGCTTAAAGATCGTCCTGACGATTACTCAGCAACTTGCCGATGCGGTCAGTCATGCCACGGATGTAGGGCAAGACAGCAGAGCCAACAACCTCGGGCAACACCGACTCGTCCAGCCTACCAGATCTTCTCGGACGGCCAGCTCTCCTAACCTCCGCAGCAGAGTAGCCGTTGGACTGCAGTGCTTCCTCGAGATGCTGAAACTCATCTTCGAGATACCGGGGCTCACAGATTCTTTTTGCCCGGTCAACCAGAGTCTTCAGCACCACCCTCTTCTGCCTAGGATGATGATTGGAGGACTTGTGCAGATATCTGTCAATGTGCGTTGGCTTCCTATAAACTTTATGCCCCAATCTGCCATCGGTCCTTTTCAGGACAAAACATACAGAAATGCCAATTGATCACCGCTCTCGCGCTCCATCATAAACTGTATGCGCGGGTGCACAGCGTTCAGATGTCCAAGGAAGCGTTCCAACTCTTCATCCCCATGGCTCCAGACCACGAAAGTGTTGTCAACATACCGCAGCCAACACTTCGGCTTCAGTGGCGCAGATGAAATTGCCAGCTCTTCAAATTTTTCCATGTAGAAGTTTGCAACCACAGGGCTGAGAGGACTTCCCATCGCAACGCCATCCAACTGTTCATAAAAGCCGCCGTTCCACTGGAAGTAGGTCGTTGTTAGGACCTGCCGGAACAAAGCAGTGATGTCCGCCGGGAACAGTTCACATATACCCCAAGACCTCCTGGACAGGGACCATAGTGAAAAGAGAGACCACATCAAAACTCACTAGCACGTCGCCAGGCTCCAGCACCAACTCCCCTATCCTCCGGAGGAAATGAGAAGAGTCCTGGACAAAAGAATCCGTCTGCCCGATGTGCGGCTTGAGCAATCCAGTGAGGTGCTTAGCCAAGTTGTACGTAGGCGAGCCAATAGCACTAACGATGGGCCTCAGCGGAACGCCCTCCTTATGGATCTTTGGTAATCCATAGAGACGAGGAGGAAGGGCCTCCGAACACCGGACGGCCGTCTTCACATCAGACACTAGAGAAGATTGCTTCACTAAAGAATCCGTTTTTCTTAAAACCGTAGAAGTCGGATCTTTGTTCAGCCTCCGATAAGTGGCCGGATCTAACAAACCCTCAATCTTCCGCTGGTAGTCTTCGGTGTTCAAGACCACTGTAGCGCTCCCCTTATCCGCCGGCACAATGACAATGGAGTCATCCCTTCTCAAATCCCTCAAGGCCCGCAGTTCCGCTGACAGAAGATTGCCCTGGCAGCTTCCAACCGTATCTCATCTGCCTGGTCTCGGGGTAGTCCTCGGATACCTGCTTCCACGCTCGCAACTATTTCCTCCACCGGTACTGTCTTCGGGGTAACTGCAAACTTCTCACCTTTGGCTAACACCGAGGTCTCATGTGGTGTCAGCTGACGGTTCGAGAGATTAACGACCATCCTGTCGCGGTCTTGTTCTCTTTCCCTGATGTTCTGGGAGCAATAGCGTTCGACTTTTTCACGCTGTCTCTGGCTGGTACTGGTATAACACGCCTCGAAAGCACTGTATGTGAGACCATCCAACACCTCCCAATCCTGTCGTTGGAGGGAATTGCTGAGTTGTAAGTGCAGCTTCAACAGGTTCTGATCATCTAACGCCAACTCCCTCCGTGTATGGTGTATGCGCTCACGCAGAATGGCATTTTCCGTCCTCCTGTAGATCCTATTGGCCTGTGGCGTGTTAAAAATCTGTCTATGTCGTAGGAACCTAGGAACGGTTCCCGAGTCTCTGCAACGAAGTAAAAAGGCCAAGGAACATAGCAGACTGGCGTTCTTCTTTTGTAGCGCCTCCAGCTTTCTAATTTTATTGAAAACCTCCTCCCCGTAGAGGTTCTTAATTTTAGTACGTAGGCTTTTTGAAATAATTATTATGTTCAATTATGTTTTACACTTTACTCCCTGTTTAATAATCTTTATTGATTATTTTTATTTCACTTTCGATCGTAAAACTTTCACTGTTCGCGAAGGACGATTGATGCTTTTTGATGTGTTGATTTTGGTTATAAATACTCCTAACCTCGTTCTGACTGATTCGCACTTCTGGTTTAATAATACTGTTATTATAATAATTCACTGGTTATCGTTGTTGAATTAAAACGTATTACTGTTTCCTATATACCTTATTGAAGTTTCTTCGCTGCTATTATAAAATAATTATTTCTTTTTGGTTAAAATTTTGATGTGGAGTAACGTGGATCTTACTTCTGAATTGGTCGAGATAAAATTAAAAAGTGTGTCTTCTCTGCTTCGAGCGCATTCCTTATATAGTGCCTCTCGGTTCTGGGCAGCCATGACAGCTAATTTTTGCATCTAATTTTCTGATTGGTGCAAAATTACATCATTATGCAGTCTCGGTATGTGTTTATCATTGTTGTTAGTAGTATTACCTCTTGATTTCCAAAATTCACAAATTTTGTCTTATTTATGTAAGTTTCTCTTTTATTCTAATTACAAAGTTTAATCTTTTATTAGCATCGTATTGCTTGTTTCCTGCTGGTTATTTTGAGACTAATAGCGGCCAGTTTTGATACATTTTTAATTAATAAAATCCATCTTAATGATGGTCTATGTTAAGGCATAACTTTATAATGAGCGTCTTCTGCTACAATTTGCAGTTTTTTTTTTTGCTGTGTATCTTTCAGTAGTTAATGAACAATTACTTTTAACAACATTGAATATAATTATAATACTTAATTTAACATACTATTCTAAAAATGCTGTATTCAGCTGAACATTGATAATGCTTATAACATATTTACATTATTACCATTAAATGGGCTGGTTATTATACCTTTAATCATTCAAAATTAAACTTACTTCCTCTAATCATTTTTAATTACTCATTTGGTGATATTACACCTTTTAATTGATTGTTATTTATTATATTTTCTATACTCAGTATAGTATGGTCTCGCTATTACATCTGATTCTCAGTTTCATAATCTTATTTATTATTATTTAACAATTAATAATTTAATGCACTTTCACTTGTGAAAAAACTTACTTTTTGTTATATCCTCATACGCACGTTTCGGAGTGGTTTGCTCCTTCATCAGTGAGGTATAAATGCAGAAAGCCAATCAGTGGTATACCTCACTGATTAAGGAGCAAACCACTCCGAATCGTGCGTATGAGGATATAACAAAAAGTAAGTTTTTTCACAAGTGAAAGTCCATTAAATTATTAATTGTTAAAGTGCTGTGAAAGAAGTGATGATTATTCAAAATAATATTATTATTTACTTATCTAATGATTTCCTATTATTTACTATAATTACAACAGTTCTTTCTGTATTCATTGTGCATAATTTGTTATGAGTCCTATTATTTTTTAGGTCTTTATTTCTTTATTTAATGTAGACATTTTCCTATGTGTCATTATTTTCTTATAAATCATGTGGTTGTTATCCCACAATAATATTGTTAATTGGCCCTAGTCATTATTCTGATCTTTTACTACATTATTTATCACACATTGAGTTACTTTAATTCATTTTAGGTAACTCCCGTACTCTGCACAATTCATCATTAGGTTTTGTTCACCTTACCTTCTAATACATGTTTTTACAAAATTAACAGGTTTATATTTTTCTAAGTACATAAAATTCTTTACATAACTTGTTTCATTAGACATTATTTACCCTTAGAACATATACAATTTATACTTTCAGTATTTTTTCTTTAATCGTTAATTATTATGCCTTAGCATACCTCTCTTTCAAGGTTGTGACGATTTTAAAATAATGTTTAAATCACACAAATAAAAAATTGCTTTCAATATAAGTAAGAGTATTATCCACCCCTTACCCATGCCTACATTCATGCAACAACGTGCAAATTGTCCCATACCAACACGTTAAGAACGGTGTTATTTAGCTCCACCCCTTACCCATGCCTACATTCATGCAACAACGTGCAAATTGTCCCATACCAACACGTTAAGAACGGTGTTATTTAGCTAATAATAATAATTACTTTAATTTAATAAAATACGTACTAAATAGATAAAGAAATTCCTAATTCGTAACCAAAAGGTAGAATAATGTATTACGACTTAATTAGTAAATAATTAATATAACAAAAAAACGAACTATTTTCTCAGTGAGTAAAACCGCGCCAGCTACTGACCCCTTGCCGCTAAACATTGCTTGCATTCGCCTGATAGACACCGAGATGTAAGGATGTAGCTGCTGTGTTGTGAACATACACATAAGTGTATACCGTTAAACAATATTTAATCAAGTTTATAATGAGTTCGATTTGACCTATGTAGTATAATAATAATAATAATAATAAAAACAAAATTATAATGTTTTGCGTGAAGAAATATGTAAAGAATAATAATAAAAAAAAAGGAAACTTAGCCGACACATCTCTTAGCAAACTGTAAGTGGTGAGAAATGTTACTTACCAGATTTTACTGCTGACAAAATAAGAACTGTAACTAAAAGTAAAATGTAATCAACCGACTCCAAAAGAAGAAAACACAAACAGCAACGGATGAACTTCTAGTACCAAAATCTAATCGTCTAGGAAGAGACTACCAGAAACAATCAACCTCATGGAACTTCAAGAAGAACCGTGGATCACACCTTACGAGAGGACTGAAGATGACCATCATGGACCCCACAGCATACACAAGTTACATTCAGGTGATATCAAAACATAATATTTGTAACACAAATTCATTGTAAAACAACAAGACCAGTAACAAAAGAACAGTAAAGAACTTTTGATAATTTAAAGTTTAATATATATATTTTTGTAATCACTAATGAAGTAGTAATGACATTACGATGTTTAGATGTAAATTAATTCTAAAGTTGAAGTTGTAATAAAAACATAAGTAAGTTGAAACCCGGATCCGTGGTACTGAAAACAATATCTAGCTGAATGCTTTTGATATAAAAAAAAGAATAAGAAGTAAATTTTCAAAATATTTAATGCAGAAATTTTTAGAATCTGAGTTTAAAAGTAAAGTAAAGTATCAGAGATAAATATGTTAATAAAGAGATGTTTTTGCTAACATCCAACGAGTGAATAAATTTATACAATCCTTGCTTAATTCCTGAACAATAAAGTGTTATAATTTGTTAGTGATTAAGTTTTACTAACAACGGCAGCTAGTTCAATTAACAGGTAACAAATTGAACTGGTTCACGACATTTGTGATATCTTAACAAGGGAGACGTCACAAGATTAAGTTATTACATTGTTGATTATTATACTTTGTTAACCTCATTATATTTGTTCAATTATTATATCTTATCAATTAATTCATTTACTATTTTTTAAGTATAATTTATCCTACTTTTCATTTATTTATGGTGTTTTACTTGGTCTATCTCTTATTTATCCTCACTCGACTAATCTATTGGGGAACTGGTATTTGTCAACGTCTCAGTCTATTTGTCAGTTTATTTGATGTGTTGTCATCGAATGCTGTTTGTAGATTTACTACTGTACATGATTTCCTTCTCTTCATTGCTTATACATTTTATTTGTCATTTTTCCTTTTTTGTTAACTACTTGTTATCATCACTTCTTACTCCTCAGCTAGTAATTACTAAAATCCTAAAGCTAGTTTATTACTTCTCTTGGGGTTTATTTGTATGTAACATTTTGTACTGTTACAATATATATAACCAATAGGTGCGATAGGCTTTGTGTAATAAGTTCTTATGGAATGAGTTTTACAGGATTTAATTTTTATGCACTTTCGGCTACATAAAATAACAGTTGCACAGTTTTAGTATCCACCTCAAAATGTTATACTGTACAAAAACAATTATCATTGTTAAATTGCTACATACATAATATATGAAAATCAATGAACTTCAACTGGTAAATGGTTTTGGCTTATCACAACCACTTTCAATCACTGTTGGAAACAGTTTGAATAAGGTAACAAATGTCGTTTAGGGGTGGAGAATTAAAACTTCTGACCATTAGACTTCCAAGAATTTTAGTCTATTAAATACTAAATAAAAACAAGTTAACAATTTATTTTTCGTCAATGGAATTGGAAGGTGACCTTTCTCTACCTGACTAACAGTACAAACAGGGTGGGTCTATTGCTGACACGGCCCAGACTAAACAAAGAACAGAACTTGTATACTGCCAACTTTTGCTTGCTTTGTTTTTGAAAACATGTAACACATGGTATCAAAAATCGTGCTACATGTGGGTTAATAGAACGTTTTATAGATGTTATAAAATTGCTCTTATGGGAATTTTGATGGAAATTCACAGATCATCATTACATGCGGGATCACGTTTTCGGGGAGTTTCACTGTATATATTTTTACCACTGAGAAGAACGTAGTACAAATTTATTGTTATTGTTAAGGACTTCCTTTTATTTTCACCAGTATCGCACATGTGCTTCTTAAATACAAAATTTCCTCTCAGTAACTCTGTTTCCCATTTTCCTGCATATTATTTAACCATTTACAATAAATTATTAAATTACTCTGCACAATAACTGACTGTTTTCCAGGAATTACATACTTTTTTCTACTGTGACCAGACTTGACACTGTGAAAATTAAAAATTATGGGAAGAAATAAGATAAACAGGTGCTAATTAATGAAAAGATTAACATTCGGAAGCTTTTTATGTAATAATATCTTCTTAATTGCGCACCACTTTCAGACCCTGTCTCTGCACCGATCAGATTGCACCATTAGTAAGATGAGATTACTATACTGAACCCAGATTGCCATAATTAGCATGCGTTAACCCAAGTTTATGTCTTCAATAGAACAACCCATTCTTGTGCAGAAACGTATCGACGCAACTCTTTTAAGTGAGAGAGAGAGAGGGATACAGAGAGTGATAGAGGGGTTTGGAATACATGAGAGTAAATTGCAAGAGAAAAAATTAATGGAGTTATCGAAAATGCTGTCATTTACATACATATTATTTTTGGTTAATTAATCTGTAAATTTTGCCACAGTAATACATTTTTAAGACTATATCCTTTTAAAAAAATATCAAATTAATTGAATAAAACTAATTTAAGTGCTCTATGTATTAATAAAATACAGTGGAACCCGTTTAACACGAAATGACGGGGACCAGCTGTTTTTTTCGTGTTAACCGATATTTCATGCAACCTAACCTAACCCACGATTACAGTTATCACAAACTTCACACTTAACATATTCCCGCTATCACCACTTGTAACTGTGTGATTTACCACCCCTTGACTGTGCCACCCTGTAGCAGTTCGTACTTTGCACCCCTGTTTACGATGGCCCTGGGCTTTGGAACAATTGAAGGGTGTTATGATTTCTGAAAATTCCTTTCCATTCATCAGCAAAAAGAGCGTTACATCAAGGGTGGATACATAACTGGGGCCCAATATCAAGTTTTATTTTACATTGTTTATATGGGGAATTTGCTGGGACTGTGAAAAATGAGCGTTACATCAAGGGTCACGTTTTATCACAGGGGCGTTGCATCGAGTTTTCACTATATAGTATAACAGTTGTGGAAATTTCAAAATCTCTTTTGAACACAGCGCCCAAACATGGTATCCATGATTTGAAAAATTGTAAAAATCTATTATAGTTAACTGCATGGAAGTAGTACCGTCAAGGTCACACCACTTACGTACAGCGTTGCCACTAAGCAACAGTTTCCCTTTCTTCCGAAAAATGCTACACTAGTAAGTAGGCCTACTTAATGTAAAGAATATAACAAAGTGATTTTTAAATTAAATATTTACTTTGTTGTTGTCAATGAGGCTTCCATTAAAATCACGATTAAAATAATTTTTTTGTACTTTAAACTATTGAAAATTCTAAAATCAATGACAATAGAAGACTGAAAAAACAACGACACGTTTTGAAGGTTCATAGGTGCCTACAGCAGACATTTTATATATAAAAGTTAATGTTATTTAAAGTAAAAAACATGTTAAAACTTACGAGTATCACATAGTTTTTCTGATTTTTTAAGATAGTGTAATGTAAGATAATCTTATTTTTGCTAGTTAACTTGCGTTTTACTGATTTTTTTCTACGTAACATTTTACAGTGAGAAAGTTTCTAATACATACATTAGAATACATTGTTAATAATTATTGCATCACAAGTAATACATTGTTAATAATTAATTAACAATGAATTTCCATAACTTATATGTCAATACGACGCGTCAGCTATAGTTTGAACGAATTTTCGTACGCATCATGTGTCTTAAGCTTGCCCCGTTTAATTATTCAAGAAACACCGCACTATTCATGACTCCAAAAAATATTCTATTTTTAATAATTAAGTAAAAAAATCAGCACTATAGTATAAGATGTGACATGCACAAGTAGCATAAAAATAATAGTATGTATAAACGCGGCTTTTGGCACAACAGTGACAATTTTGTTTACAGGAATTGGTCAGTCCTATTTATCTTTGTGCAACGGAAGGAAGGTAGTAGCGTGGCCAGTAAACATACACATTTTTGAGGGGAGTGTAAAAATGACAAAGGCATTCATAAAAGTGTCAGACAGCAATATTTTCCAAAAAGGCATGCCGACAGGGTATACAGTGGAACTTGGTTATTACGGCCTCGGCTGTTACGTCAACTCGGGTGTAGCGTTATTTTGTCATAAGTCCGGTCAAACTGATATCTTTAACATTATAAAAATTCCCGGTTTTAACGTCACTAAATATTGTACTACTCTGTTATAGCGTCAGAAATTTCTCAGATATTTTACTCTAAATTTCATATAAACGTATATATGTGCGCGCGCTACGCCCATGGCTACAGACACATTGTATGCAAGTGATAAGCACTGTAACAGCACTATAACCACTGTTTATAGAATTTTATCCGTAGGTCTACATTTTTATACAGTAATCATGGCAATTTCTAGTACAAAAAGAAAGGTTCCGTCTATTCAAGAGAAAGTACGTGTAATTAGATCATATGAAAGCGGACGTAAAATAGCTGATGTATGCCGTGAGTCTGGTTTAGTGAATTCTACTGTAGGTTCAATTTTTAAAAACAAGGACAAAATTTTAAAAAAATATGAGGAAGATGGTAAAAAAATTAGGAAATGCGAATATGGTGATGTGGATGCAGCATTATTGAAATGGTTCAAACAGTGTCGATGTTCAGATATTCCTGTGAGAGGACCAATTCTGAAAGAGAAAGCTACAGAATTCGGAAAATTGTTTGGTATTGATTTTACGTGCTCCAACGGATGGGTAGAACGATTTAAGGCCCGACACTCTATTTCCTTTGCAAAAATTTGTGGTGAGGCATAATGCGTAGATCTGAACGTTACAGGCTATTGGGTGCATAACACTTGGCCAGAAATTAGACGATCATATAAAGGTGAAGACATCTTTAATGGAGATGAAGCCGGAATTTTTTATAAATTAACTCCAGATAAGACTTTCAAATTTAAAAATGAAAAGTGCGTTGGTGGGAAGTTCTCTAAACAAAGAGTTACAGTTTTTGTTTATGCGAACATGACGGGAACCGAAAAAAGGAAACTTTTAGTGATCGGGAAAAGTTTGCATCCTAGATGTTTTGAAAGCATCAAAAAACTCCCTGTAAGTTACGCTGCCAACAAAAAAGCGTGGATGACTTCTAGTATTTTTGAAGATGAACTAAGAAAGTGGGATAAAGAACTGTCATCTAAAAACAGAAAAATTCTACTTCTAGTTGACAACTGTGCAGCCCATCCAAAGTTAAATTTGACAAACATTAATCTGGTCTTCTTACCGGCCAACTGTACGAGTATCCTGCAACCTATGGACCAAGGCGTCATTAGAAGCCTAAAGTGTCACTACAGCAAGCAACTTTAAAAAAAAATTATTTTCTGTATGGACACGGTGCAACCTGCCACAATTTCACTCTTAGATGCAATATAATTCCTAGACGACTCTTTGGAAGAGTGTAACACAGAAGACGATAGCAAAATGCTTTAGTAAAGCACAACTCGTACATGAAAATTTACCTGATGATGACGAAGACGACGACTTGCCGCTCTTGGAGTGGATTAAGAAATTCGACGTAAATGAATTTGGAAATGAACTTGATTCCTATGCATCAGTGGATGACCAAGTAGAAACATTCCAAGTGTTGAGTGATGCAGAAATTATCGCCAAAGTAAAAAACAGAAGCAGAAGATAGTGTTGAAGAAGATGCTGAGCAAGAGGAGGATGCCGACATCGTTTGTCCGATAGTACAGGAAGCAATAAGAGCTGCCGAAACTCTTTCACGATTTTACTGCTTTAGAGAGACGTCTGACGACACGTTCAATGCAGCGCAGCATCTCCACAGCACAACAGAAAGAATTTATTTTTCAGAAAGGAGCGTTCAGTTCAAAAGAAAATTACGGATTACTTTCGACAGTAAGCCTAAATGTAAGTTACATGTACTTTCTTTTTGATCTTTTAAAATATTCTTCATGCTGTTTGTATAAATGAAATGCAGTTTGTAAACTTTAGAATAAATATCACGAATAATGTAAATAATGCAAAGATCTTTTTTTTTATTTCTCCTTCCTTACTAGTGATTAAAAAGGGTCTTTTATAACGTCACTCGGACATAACGTCATTATTTTTTTGGTCCCTTCAATGACGTTATAACCAAGTTCCACTGTACGCAATTTGCATACCAAAAGTGTACATATACCTAACAGACCTTCCGAACCATATGGCTTAAGAACGACTGTGCAGAGAACAAAAGCAGGTTTATTTACAAAAGGGAAAATACCATATGAAAAAATTAAAGCAACAACAGCAGGCAAGGTCAGCGTTCTCAGACAATTGTCAGTCTGTAGGATAACCGCCATGAAAAAAACAGTAAAACTTTAAATAAGTAAGTTCACTGTATGGAAAACATAAAGTAACTGACCTAATGGTACTTCGTAAAGTGAGTGTGTGTATTGCTAAAAGCTTGAGATTCTAACATAAGAAAAACCAGTGCAGTATAAATCGTAGTTTCAGAGAAGTGCAAATTGTAACAAAAGATGCCAAGAAAAAGGAGAAACGAAAAGATAGAATTTCCATAGATATTTACACGACAACAAAAAATATGCTGCCAACTCATATAAATTTTTATAGCTCAAATATAGGCGCTCAGCATTTAACTGAGTTATGTTACCCACAACTAATTATTGCTGATAAAAAGAAATTCATTTAAGCGATATGCATAAATAAATTTGAAACGAGCCATATACGGTGGATGTATGAAATTTGCTTACGTATAACTGCTAAAATGCTACACAATGTAGTAGCCGGCAACAACGGAGGGTGAGGGGCGTGGAGATGACATGGAGAAGCAGTGAAAGTGAGTGACCTTGATGGGACTACTTCTATGCAGAGTACTCTAGAGGATACTGCACTAGAGTAATAATTATTTGACACGATACGTTTCAGTGTGGTCTTGAGCATGATGCAAGGTGGTCTGTAAAGCTTCTGAGCTATAATTTTGTAGCCCAGCCCCTATGTATTAGTATTAACATTCTCCCTCAGCATTCACCAGTAGTGAGCAGTATTTCAATTTGTGATATGAGAAAATGAATTTTTGTGGTTATGTATTCTTTGGACGTGTGCCCGATCCTGGCAAACTAATCTGCTTGCGTGAATGAAGCCGCTCACTGTGCAGACCTGCTATTTTGGTAGTCAGCCTCTTAGTTGAAGTAAGCTCTGCAACCTCATCATGCAGCAATTTCCTCAGCTCAACTTTTATTTGTCCACCTACATTGTAGTTCTTGCATTCCTAGTGCTGCTGTTGCCACTGCCAAACTCCAAACTACACCAACAATGACCCACCAGTCTTTACCCATGAGGCCAAACTTCTAGATGCCAAGGAAATGTCGCAGATGGTCCCTTATGTTGAGATCAATAAGATCTATTCTGGCTGCCATTTCCATAATGCTTCTGCTCAGAGAGTCCTAATGAGAAACCTCCACTTCACAGCCCTTGTGTTGATATCTCCAGCCAGCCACTGTAACTTTACAAGCAGTATTAAAGACTTCATCATTCAGGTCATCTGTTTTTCTGAAATTTTTATATGGAGCATGTTTGGTGTACATTAGTAACTGAAATAGGCAACTACCTTGCATTTAACCCAGACAAAACTGCTACTTCTTCCATGTTTGTATCCCCGCATTTTATCACAGTGCAGCTAACAGAATGTAATGGTACCAATAAGTATCACATTGTACAGTGACTGTATGGTCTTGAAACCATACAGCGGTCTTTCTCTTTTGGTATTGCTAACTAAGGAGAACCATACTACTCCTGTTCAGATTCCCCTCCAAGATTCTAACCATTTGACAAAGAATTGTGGCCTTCTCCATATGTCCCAAAAGACTTTGCAGCATCCATAGCCAAGGACGGTCTATTTCCCTCTGGTGTTACAAGAAACATTTCTGGTGTTACAAGTGACTGGAAAATCATTTTGGCTCACAGAGAAAAATTAAAAAAATTTGACTTGGCAGTCAACATGTTAAGGTTTAATAATAATTTTTATTATTACTGCTGATAATAATAGTATGTTTTATATGGCTTATTGTAATTTACAAAGTTTTGTTTAACATTTTACCAATCCTGTAGTCCAAGAATCAATTTTTATAAGAATAGTTATACAATGTTCCTTTGTATATTAACCTCCTCTGCCATGATGGTCATTGTGACCAAAGAATTTTGGCCTCATGTTTTATGCCGTATATCATGCCATTGCTTATAATTTTTGTTTTTTATATTATTGTTGGGGGTGCAAAGTTTATTTCAAATATAATAGGGACTAGTTAAACATTAAACAAAGTAGTATGAACAGTAGGTATGATAATACAAAACTATTGAAACATATTACAGATATTTAAATTATTCTATGTAAGGTATTAAAACATGTTAAGTAGAGGAAAGGCTCTTTTCCTAACATTCAGTGCTGTCTCATATCCACTGCTCTTCCCTTTTGACCACCTCAAGGCAGCTTCTCCTTCGTTTTTCTTCTATTATTGTGGCTACTTGTTCTTCAGTGTTTTCTTTCTTGGCTGCAGTCAGATATCGGTTAACTTCTTTCCAAAAGTTGATTATGCCAATGTTTTTTCAAGTACATTCTTTTTACAGAATGTGGGCATTGACCATGGGTGTTGACATAAGTAACTCTACAACCAATTGTCTGTACCATTTCACAGTTTTCCTGTGGGGTGACAGATATGATGCAATTTGGTCTACTGAAAATTTTCTGGTATAGTTATCAATATCGAGTGTAGGTTTTATGTATACAGAGCAGCTTTTAGTCAGAGCTGTACACAACATGGAGCTAGGACTGAATAACACTTAGACCCTAGTGCACGAAAAAAGGCGATGAGAGTTGGCTGCGCGTCAGCAACAGTGTATCACGTGAATGTGTGAGCCAGTAGGCATCAGTCATTTGTTTCTGTTGTACGAGTGCACTTTGTGTCGCGTTAGTGATGTTTGTTGACAATGTTTTTTAGTATTTTTGCTTTAGTGTTTTAGTGTTGTGACTTTCATAAGTTACTTTATTGCTAGGTATATCTGGCAAAGAGAATACATGCCAAGTGTTGCACAAACAAGCTATGGAAATTGTATGTTGTGCCTATCAGTTCTTCAAGCGCGAGGCAGAGACAGAAACCGGAGCTTGTTCCAGCGTTGCCAATGCCATTATTACTGTTGTTGTAGATATTACAATAACCTTAGAGATTTGTGTGTGGTCCTATTTTTTATTGTACTCAGAATAGCATTTAACATTTATCTTATAGCGTCACTATGTCATAGCCACTTGTGGGTAAGTTTGGGAAGGTATACGTAAACATACGTAATGTATGGCATAAATGAAGTACATATCATGTGTTGGCCTTAAGTTCAATAAAATATTTAAATACAGTGGAACCCCGCTGGTCCAAACTAATTGGGACCAAGTCCTGTTCGGATTGGCGTAAATTTGGATAACCCGGTTATAGGTTATGCAGTACTATATATTATAAATATGTATAAACTGTATAACGTGTATAAACAGTACCACATTCGTGCTTATAATCAAAGTTGTGTACTACTTTTTGATCTTGCAAACTCTCTTTTATACTTCAAAAATAAAGTGAATACCAGTTAAATATTGCATTGACTACTGTTAATTCCGATACAATACATGACTCGCTTCAATGAACGACACTGAACAACTATAGAGCCAGTGCAGGGACAGTGACGGGCAGGCGCCGAGTATGACACAATAAGATTACTCACCGCTTGGCCGTCCTCACCCCTCCACCACCAGCTGCTACATTCCTAGAAGTCTATTCGCTACTGGCTTATGTCTATTTTTGGGTAAAACAAATCGGCCATGTTCACCCTAGTCTGTAAGTATTCACCGACGTGAGTGGATGTGTGTTAGATTTGTGTGGTCTATGTTTATTTGTTGTTTGTGGTTTATACTGTAGCAGGACATTTTTTTTAAGTCTGTACATTAATTTTACGTGTTGCATTTATAAATGAATAATATGGTGGGAAAGCGAAAACATAATTTGTGTAGTTTGAAAGACAAACTTGAAGTGTTGAAGTGACTTGATAAGGGCGAGAGTGGTACAAAATTAGCAGCTGAATTCGGTGTTGGTAAGGTGACAATAAGTGATTAGAAAAAAAATCGCACTAAGATTGAGCAGTTTTGTGTTATGGCAACAGAGAAGGTTCTCGAGGAATGCCATACATCAAAGGTGTCAGACTTTAACAAAGTCAAGGAAGCCCTATTTAAGTGGTTTTCTCAAGAAAGACTGAGAGGTGTTCCCCTTAGTGGTCCCTTAATCCAGTAAAAGGCAGTTCATCTTAATAAACTTATGAATGGTGACCCAAAACTTATCGCCCGCAATGGTTGACTGGACGGGTGGAAGAAAAGGCATGGTGTACGAAGGTTATCCATAACTGGGGAATCTTTGTCAGCGGATCATTATGCAGCAAAAGAATATGTATCTAAATTTGCAGACATAATTGCATCAGAAAATTATTCACCTCAAGAAGTGTATAACTGCGACGAGACAGGATTAAATTTTAAGGCATTGCCTTAAAAAGAGTTGCTGCTAAACAAAAACTTGGTGCTCCTGGCTTTAAAATGTCCAAAGAACGACTCGCTGTCTCAGCTTGCAGTAATGCAGCTGGGACTAATAAGTTGTCTCTCATGGTTATAGGCAAATCTAAAAAACCGAGGGCATTCAAAAACATCAACCTCAACTCACTTCCTGTACACTACAAGAGCAAAAGAAAAGCATCGATGACCAGCGAATTATTCAAGGAGTGGTTTCATGAACAATTTGTGCCCACTGTTAAAAATTTTGTTAAAGAAAACTACCTACAACCCAGAGCTTTACTTGTCTTAAACAATGCTATAGCACACCCCTCAGAAGAAGAACTTATCAATGGAGATATCAAAGCAATTTTTTTTACCTACAAATGTCACTCCATTACTGTAGCCAATGGATCAACAGGTTCTTCAGAACATGAAGTGTGTATATAAGAAATTGCTTCTAAGGTCTCTAATTGAAAACGAGGACCCTACACAAACAATAATTGAAGAATTATTCTTCAAGTCCTCAACAAAGTCACCTTAAAAGATGTAATATACTGGATAGCCGAAGGATGGGAAAATGTCAAGCAACAACTGATCAGGCAGTCTTGGTCTAATTTATGGCCAGATCTTACCTACATTGACAGCCCTGAACAAGCCGATGAGAGAAGTGAGTCTTGCAGCTCCCAGGTACAACAAATCCCAGGCTGTGAAGAAGCAGACAACACAGACGTCAACGAATGGTTGGCAGCTGACATCGAAAACCATCAAGTTTTGACTGATGAAGAAATCGTATCTTTGATACAACAAACAAGTGATGACAATTTCGATGAAAACGAAGAAGCAGATGATCCTGTGCCACAGATCTCACACGCCGAAGGAGCGAGAGCTTTTGAACTATCGTTAGCCTATGTAGAGCAGCACGCCAGTGCTACACCGGCAGAGGTCTTATTTTTGAGGTGCTGGCTGAACATCGCGTCATCTGCTGGATTTACAGCTTTGCATCAAAGAAAAATGACTCATTTTGTGCAACACCTTAAGTAGTATCTAGTTATGTAGTGTGTATTTATTGTAATTTTTTGTGTTTTATATACTTTTACTTTTATATACTTTACACTAAACTGTAAGTACCAATATGTTTTTCCATTCATTTTACAGATGCTTATTTCTTGATAACGTAATTCAAAATTTTATTTTGCCATATATTTAAAACAATCTAAAGTACTTAGTTTTAATAAAAATTTTACTATAAATGCTTTTTATGTACAAAGTATATTGATATGTTCCAGTTATTTTGTCATATTTTATTATTTCTTTGTCCAATTTTTAGACCCTTTTTTCAAACTACCGGTTCAGATTAAGCGGGTTTTTGGACTAGCGGGGTTCCACTGTAATAAACTTATTGAGTTTAATGATTTAGTAAATATAAGTTTATGGGTAGCCGGTAACGTCTATCTTTTACATGTAAAATTGGTAAATTTGGTGCAGACTTTTCTCAAAACTTACTGGATATAACTGAATGAAATTTTTACCATGTATTATTCTTTGCATCTTATAGTACACTTTAACACAGGGATTTTGTTATTTGACTTTTTTTTGTTACAAAAATAAAAATTTTGTTTAATGTAACTTTATAAGTAAAAACAAAGTTTTACCTTACAACCTGAACCAGTTTTCACCTTTAAAAGGCTTCTTCAGAGGTTGCTGCTGGTAGCGCTGTCCGTCCTGTTGGGGGCGACGGAATCGAATTTCGAAAGAACGATGTTGTGTGTGTGAGGTGAGATGTGTTCGAATAATGCGTGCGATTTGAATTGTGTCTGTTCATTTAGGATGTCGTTTTTATTTGTTTTCGTGTGTTTGTATATTTCCAATTGTTCTAGAGTGTCTAGTTTTCGGCCTTCTGTGTGTATGTGTAGAATGTCCATGTTATTGTCGATGTTTTTGTATGTGTGGTTTGCTTCAATGAGGTGGTTTGCAAAGGTGGATTCTGTAGTGGTGTGGAGTGCCTTTGTGTGTTCAATGTATCTCTGGTTGAAGCTACGTCCTGTCTGGCCTATGTAGAATTTGTTGCAATTTGAGCAATTTAGTTTGTAAACACCGGGTAGATCGAATTTTTATTTGTGTTTTGTGTGTGTGTTTTGATAGTGTGTTCTGTTTTGTTAGTAGTTTTGTAAGCGATTCTGCTTTTTTGATTTGTGGGCTATTTTTTTCAGTTTGTTTGTTGATGTATGTTAGTGTTATGAATTTGTTGTTTTCTGTCTTTGTCTGTTGTTTGTTTTGTGTAGGAGTTTACTGACTATTGTTCTGTCATATCCGTTAGATTGTGCTAGATATTTTATAGTGTTTAGTTCGTCTTTGTAGTCTTTTTCATCTAAGGAGATGTTGTTAAGTCTGTGTATCATGGTTCTGAAGGGAGCTAGTATGTGTTGTATTGGATGATTGGAGAAGTTGTGTATTAGTGTGTCAGTTGTAGTTGGTTTTCTGTATATACTGAATTTGTGCCTGTGTTCAAGTTTTGTGTTGGAGAGGTCTAAGACGTTTATGGTATTGTTGTGTTCGTATTCAGCAGTAAAGGTTATGTTTTTATGTATTTTGTTTATGTGCGTTAGTAACTGTTCACATTGTCTTTTGTTTCTCCTGTATAGTATTAGAATGTCATCAACGTATCTGTGCCAACATAGTATTTTATGTGAGTGTCTGTCATTGTTTGTGAGTATTTTTGTTTTTTCTAAGTGTTGGAGGAAGACTTCTGCTAGAATGCTGGATATGAGGGAGCCCATGGGTAGACCATCATTCTGTGTGTAATATTTATTGTTATAAGTTATATTTACTTTACTTTATAAGTTATATTTACAACTGCCAACAATTTTCTGTATCCGAGAATCCTCTCCTCTTTTCTCCTTTTATAACTCCGGTAAAATTAAAAGAATGCAACATTAATATTTATGCAAACTTATTTATTCAACAAGACTTCTCAAAGTTATGTTGAATATTATTTTAGCTTGAAGTTATTTTAAATAAAGTTGGCGCCTACTTTACTTTTTTACCTCTGTTTACGCTTCTGTTGCCTTACTATACGCCTTCCATCTGTTTTTTGATATTCAATCACTCGAATTATTGTAATTACCACATTTTAAAGACTTTTAAGTAAATACTTACATGTAATTATAGCTTCTATTATTATGGGTATTTAGTTATTAAGTTAGTTCTTAAAAATTAATTTATTACATCACGTAAAAACTGTAAAATAGTTTTCTACATAACATAAATTGCTTATGAATTACAGAATTACCTATCAATAAAAGAAAGTGACAGTTTACAAGAGCAGTCTGGCAACATCGCAGCGAATCGCGCTATCTCTCTCTTTCTCTCTCTCTCTCTCTCTCTCTCTCTCTCTCTCTCTCTCTCTCTCTCTCTCTCTCTCTCTCTCTCTCTCTCTCTCTCTCTCTCTCTCTCTCTCTCTACACACAGAAAGATCGAAAGATCCCATCTCTCGCTTTCATTCATGCTCCGGAGTCTAGCATAGTGATGACCGAAAGCATGACTGATGTGGCACAGGATAAGAAAAATAACCACACACCGCATCGGTCACATTAACCAAAAGCTCTTAAGATTACAATACTTGCATTGTGGGTATGATAATACCAACGAACTTGAAATTAGTAGCCTAATAGACACAAAGCTGATTTAAAAACGTTCTGGCCCAGGGGGACGGAATAGGCTGGATACACCAGCAGAGTCCGACTGGTTAATGAATATGTTAAATCTCTTGAAGAAGAATATGTTTCCAGTGCTGTCTCCATGACTGTTCTGAACAGTTATAGAGAAACGTTTCATAATAACCAGGGTATAAATTTTTAAGAGAAGTAACAAATTTCGAAGTATATTGCAATTATTAGTGAAACAGAGAAAGCACTTTTGTCACCTTGAATCAATTAATGTAAGAATTTGCAATGTCAAGAGAAAAGTATAATATTGTTATTGCTTTCTTCAGTTTTTTTATGCAGTATTGTTTTAAATTTTATTTTAAAAATGATAAAGTGTGATAATGGATATAAATACTTAAATAAACATTTATTATTATAAATACAGTAATACAACTATAGTAACAAATAGTGTAACATTAATTTTTGCAGTTGACCTGACTGGAGGACCATGTTTTTAAATTCAGTTTTTATTGTGTAGAAATACAAGTATCCAATGATTTATTCTTTACAATCGTGTGCTCTTCTTTGTTCCAGTTACATTCCTTGTCAGCAGTGAATAATGACATCCATGAAGAAGTGAATTCTGCTGAGAAGCCTGAAGAATATGCAAATAATTTAGTTCAGAATCAGTCTGTTTCCTCTCTTTCACATCCTTTAAAAAAACACGACATACAAGCTCACAAAAATAAAGAACACCAGTATGATGTTTGTACAAAAACATTTACTTCAGCAGGTTATTTGTCACAACATAAATTAATACATGCTAGTGTTAAGAAGTACCATTGTGATGTTTGTACAAAATCATTTACTCAGACATGGTATTTGTCACGACATAAATTAATACATACTGATGTTAAGAAGTACCAATGTAACATTTGTGCAAAATCATTTACTCAGGCAAGGTATTTATCACAACATAATTTAACACATGCTGATAAGTACCAGTGCGATGCTTGTACAAAAACATTTACTCACCCCAACAGTTTGCGACGACATAAATTAATACATTCTGGTGTTAGGAAGTACCAATGTAACATTTGTACAAAAACATTTACTCAGGCAGTTCATTTGTCACAACATAAATTAATACATGCTAATGGTAAGAAGTACCAGTGCACTGTGTGTACAAAAACATATACTCAATCAAACAGTTTAAAACGACATAAGTTAATACATTCTGGTGTTAAGAAGTACCAATCTAACATTTTTGCAAAATCATTTCCTCAGGCAGTTCATTTGTCACAGAATAAATTAATACATGCTGATGGTAAAAAGTACCAGTGCAATGTTTGTACAAAAACATTTACTCAAGCAACCAGTTTAAAACGACATAAATTAATACATTCTGGTGTCAGGAAGTATCAATGTAAATTTTGTGCAAAATCATTTATTCTGAGAAGGTATTTGTCACAACATGAATTAATACATGGGGATGTTAAGAAGTACCAATGTAACATTTGTGCAAAATCATTTACTCAGGCAAGGTATTTGTCACAACATAATTTAATTCACGCTGTGAAGAAGTACCAGTGTGATGCTTGTACAAAAACATTTACTCATGCCAACAGTTTCCGACGACATAAATTAATACATTCTGATGTTAGTAAGTACCAATGTAACATTTGTACAAAAACATTTACCCAGGCAGTTCATTTGTCACAACATAAATTAATACATGCTGATGGTAAGAAGTACCAGTGCACTGTGTGTACAAAAACATATACTCAATCAAACAGTTTAAAACGACATAAGTTAATACATTCTGGTGTTAGGAAGTACCAATCTAACGTTTTTGCAAAATCATTTCCTCAGGCAGTTCATTTGTCACAGAATAAATTAATACACGCTGGTGGTAAAAAGTACCAGTGCAATGTTTGTACAAAAACATTTACTCAAGCAACCAGTTTAAAACGACATAAATTAATACATTCTGGTGTCAGGAAGTATCAGTGTAAATTTTGTGCAAAATCATTTATTCTGAGAAGGTATTTGTCACAACATGAATTAATACATGGGGGTGTTAAGAAGTACCAATGTAACATTTGTGCAAAATCATTTACTCAGGCAAGGTATTTGTCACAACATAATTTAATTCATGCTGATGTGAAGAAGTACCACTGTGATGCTTGTACAAAAACATTTACTCATGCCAACAGTTTCCAACGACATAAATTAATACATTCTGGTGCTAGGCAGTACCAGTGTAACATTTGTACAAAATCGTTTACTCAGGCAGTTCATTTGTCACAACATAAATTAAAACATGATAGTAAGTACCAGTGCACTATGTGCACAAAAACATATACTCAATCAAACGGCTTAAAACGGCATAAATTAATACATTCTGGTGTGAGGAAGTAGTAATGTAACATTTGTGAAAAATCATTTACCGTGAAGGGAATTTCTCAAAATGTAAATTAATACATGCTGGTGTTAAGAAGTACAAGTGCAGTGTTTGTACAAAAATGTTTACTCTGGGAAGTTGGTTGTGAAAACAAATTAACACATTCCACTATGAAGATGTACCAGTGTGATGTTTGTACAAAAACATTTTAGGCATATGGTTTGCGATAACATAAATTAATGCACTTAATTATTAAGATGTACAGCTTGTAATATTCAGTTCTATATTTTACCTTACTCTGAACTTATAAAAGTTACTGATGCAACAACCGTTAATACTAATTTAAATAAAATAAGTTCAAATAGTAGCGCAGTAGATGATTCTTCATACTTCGGTCAGTGATTCTCTGATGTCACGCCCCTTCCTTTCCTAACTAAATACTTTCACTCAGCCAGTTGATTTCAGTCGACCATCAAACCACGCTGTGAGCAGAGTCGCCCGTTTGGCACTTTTGGTTGGGTGCCTCATTTACTAAGGTAATTGTGATTTCTTGGCTATCATAAATCAATGCTGGTGACGAATTACAGTATATTCGTCTGTCACGCTTGTAACAGTAAAAAACATTTTCTGTAAAAGATTGCAACTCATAACCAAACGTGATGTATCTTGCCTGTAACAGTTAGCCTCGAATAAAGCCAATTTTCAGTCAGTCAGTTTAAAGAGAAAAAGTAATGTGTAATGTTTAATGTTAATTACTTGTTGATTTGCACTGTAATTTTGTAATTGTTATAACTATAATATTGTAAATTGTGATTATGTACTATAAGAGTCTGGAACTTTCAGCACAAAGCTTGGTCCAACAATTGGCCCACGAATATCAGGATATCGACTCACTATAGCATTTTCTTCAGTCTACCTTCGAGAATTAGCATGCCAGCAGTGGAACATGCGGCCGGCGTGACCAGCAACAACAGGCTGTCAGTGAACGCACCCTGGATTTTCAAGTAACATTATCAATCATTAACTACATCCAGCAGGAGTTTCCAGTTTATTAGATTACTAGTTAAAAGGAAAATAAACTAAATTTTCCACCTTATGTGATACGGACTTAGATTTTTTCCAAGAACTTTGTAGTACAGGAAAGTGTTAAAATTTCATGAAGAAATTATAACTTGTGTGCTGCACGCTACAAAATTGTAAACTAGGATTGATTTATGTAGTTGTTGATATATGTAGTAATTGATCTATCCAGTATTTAATTTATGCAATTATTGAATTTTTAGTAATCAATTTATCCAGTATTTAAACTATTCAATATTCAATTTATTTAGCAATTGATCTTTCGCTGGCTGACTCACAATTATATAAAATTCAGAGGCTGATTTCATTCTAAAATAAACGGGTTCACGTTGACTCTGCTCACTAGCTAGTTGTACTGATTTTTTTTTTATTCACCGCCCTCCTTTAGTATTTAAGTTAGACATTGTCATTATTTTAGATGTACTTTATATTAGGTAAAGTGACATAGGTGGTGGCATGTAATATGATTATTTCAGGTGTATTTTGTGTTATGTTTATCTGGGTCTAGTGTTAAATAAATAAGTAACGTGGCACATGGTTTATAGTTATTATAGTGTCTTTGTCCTAAATTTAGAAGTTATAATATATAAATTGAATCTCTAATCTTGGTAGTTCCAAGAAGAAAATAAGACATGTGGGTTATTTTCAAACAAAAGCCTTTCATAATGTATAATGCACAACGTGGATAATGGCCTTGGAATTGACTGTCTTTTGTGTGAAATTGAAATGAAGGCGTATATTAATATGAAACAATGCAATGAATACAACATTTCATAAAATTGTTGAAAAAAGTCTGCGATCACAAATTATTATTAAATTGTTACCAATAATTGTGTAACAGAAGCATTAATGGCACTTTTATTATATGTACATATATTAATGGCACAATGTACATACTTGTGAACACTTACCAGCCCAAGTATGTGCTGACAGCACAGCATGTGTGTGGTCTGAGTGAGCAACGCCCAAACATGCCTTTGGCAATAGTATTTAATACAGTGTATTGTCTAAGTGTGTGTGTGCACATATTGTTCAGCTTTTCAGACTTCTTAATTTATTTGGTAATTAGTAATTGGTTATTAATTTGGTATTAGTGTATTAGTCATATAATTTTAGCACTCTTTGTTAGTTTCAATTGTAATTACAAACCATGAAACATATCTCATAAGTTTATTCAATTATTATGTCCACTGTTTCAGGGATGTTTCCTGTTCATGTGGTGCGACAGTACAAATAAGTGATGTACTGAGCATGAAATATAAAAATTTAAATTTACTTAATAAACTGTAAATAATTAATAATATATTAGAAATAAGCATGTTAGGGATTGCAAGATTGGCTCAGACAAAAATATGAACAGGTGTTTCGACCTGAATCAACGTGCACACACACACACAAATGTAACTGAAAGTGTGTACACCAGTATTTTGCTAGTGTGTGTGAACGCAGGTCTCTGCAGGCGAGTTTGCCACCCCAAGATGAATAATTGCACAATTACTGTTTTTCCATAATTATTCATAAACTAGAATTAAGAATTAAAATCCAAAAGCACCATAAAATGTAAATAAATTTACTAAATACTGTGTACGAAAACCACGCGAAAGTGACACACCGTATGAGTGTAATAGTGAAATAACTGTGTACAAATAGAAAGGGTTAAGTTGCAATCTCCAAAATTGCAGTGAACATGTGTTGTAAAATTAGTTATAAGATAAGTATAAGAGTATACTTACAGGACTCTGCAATTCACGGAAATATAAAAAATAGCGAATTTGACAAAGAGTGGGGGATCTGAAGCCAGAGACAGTTTCTAACATGTCGATTTCGTATCACTGAGGGTATCGACCAAGACATGGGTATAAATAGAACACGCAAGCTACAGTGGTTCTCTTTCTTGAATCGTCCACGGTGCAGCGGGAGCTTATGCCCGTCAGCACGGCGTATTTATTTTTTTTTATAAACAGTTTAAATTTGCCAGTTACGTACAAATACGTAACTAAGCTGTAAAGACAATCATTGTAATTAATAACAGCACTACTTAAGAAGATCCATTAATGATTCGACACTAGACAAGAGAAGAGTTCCAGAGAGCAATACGACGCTGGAAAAGAGGAGAGTTCTAGAGAGCAATACGACGCTGGACAAGAGGACAGTTCCAGAGAGAGAGAGACAGCCGATGCTGGACAAGAGGAGAAGAGAGACAGCCGACGCTGGAGGCGAGACGAGGATGAATACCGATGGAACAAAAATGATCGAGTATGATTGACAACAATAAGGTGATAGACAACTTATTCATATCTTAATCATACAAAGAATTCAAGGACAGTTAAAGACATTAATATTTTATTTAAAAATAAGAGAAATGTTTCTTGTATAGTAGAGTTAAAATCATAGATGTTTTAGAAATACGATTAATGTAACAAGAGCTCAAATTAATATGATATAAAATGATTACAAAGCATTTAAATGAAAACAATTAGTATTTGAGAAAACAGTACTGAGAAACAATAACTATTAATAATTTTGAGTACGTTACAATATAGAAAAAAGGATTTAAAATCATAGATATTTTGAAATATATTAATAGACTGAGTAGTCTGAAAATGAGATTTTTCTTTTATGTAATAATTAGTAGCATAGAATATTTAGTCAGTAAGGATGTATATATCTTAAGCCTTATGGCATAATAACAAATAATAACTAATGTTTTAAAATCGAAGTCAGTGCCATGTGCACATATTTTTTTATAGTATCAAATAAATTTTAATTACCGTTTCAAGTTACATAGAGTTCTTATTGCAGATACACCTGACACCCAATTTAAATGTTATATTGTTTAAAGAATTTGTCAATCTTGAACGTGAGATCGTTCACGCCTATTTATGTGTATGTAATGTTGCATAAATTTGGTGCTCCAAGATCGTGGGGCTCCACAAATTTAAATTAAATTAAATTTGCAATTTGTTACGTTGCATAAAATGGCTTCCAAAGAACGTGGGGCTCTTCAAACGCAAATAGAAGTGTATTTGTATTTGAAAGTAATTTTAACAAAATTTGTATCGGGATCATAAAATGTCGCCCTGGACGTGAGGCACGACGTGCCTAAATTTATGTACAAAAATTTGTGACATAAATTGTAGCTCATGAATGTATGACCCGATCCCCATCATTTAACTATTAAAATTTTTTATGTAGCTAAATGGTTGCTCTAAAAAAAAATATAAAGAGTGTGTTAAATGAAAAATGTATAATATGTAATTATTATTTATATTAAACAGTAACTGAATGTAATGTTAAATTGTTGTGTAATCACACAGCTGGCGCCCACAAATAATATTGTTTGTCTATGTATCAGGTGTAACTGTAATGAGTATTAATAATAACTATTAATAAAAATACAGAAATAAATAAATAAGTAGGGAACGGTTATCAATAATAATTGTTAAAGAAATACTACTAAGTAAATATTTTAATAATACTTCAACATGACGACTCCAGGAAATTTAGACGTCGAGGCATTCCAAATGATGATGCGTGCCTGGGTCAATGAAATAAGTACAAAACAGACAGAAAATTTAAATAAACAGACAGAAAATTTAAATGCTAAATTAGACGAATTAAAAGAATCTAATAAGAAACAAACAGAAAGTTTAGAAAATAAATTAGCAAAACAAACAGAAAGTTTAGAAAATAAATTAGAGCTACAGTCCGAAAATTTTAGACAGGACACCATAAAAATTACAGAGTTTAGAAGAGTTAAAAATTGATAATATTGAAATAAAACAAAGTATAATTGACAGTAATGCGCAGTTAACTGAAAAAATTGTTAATACAAACAGACGTATTGACACGATCGCAGAAAATGTCTGTGGAATAATTAATAAACAAATTGAGCTAATATGTGAAAAGATAGTATGTGAAGAATTCATACAAATTGAAAATACATGTGTAATTACTAACGATAATTATAAAAAAGTAATTAACATTAAGGAGGAGAAGCAAATAAAGGTTAATAAAACATACCTTATTAATAGCAATATTCCAAGTGTGAGGCACACACACAATAGTAAATCACACAAGATGACACATTTGAAACACATAAGACACCACACTTACGGAGATAAATATCACTGTAGGCCTAACAAGAAACGTAGTAAGTTATCTAGACGAAACACTACGCAAAACTGTGGTAAATATGATGTTAGATATACGCACGATAATTATAATAACGATAATTATAACTGTAAGTATGAAAACTACAGAGGTTATCATAAACGACGAATGAAAAAACCATCGATAGCTGTTCACGTCGGTTCACTCAACCAAACTAGTGACGAGAGAATTGAGAAAGAGCGAAGCATTTGTAACGAGAGAAAGAGGGTAGATTTTGTGCCCTCAGAGGGTAGATCTTGGCCGACAGGCAAGATGAAAACATTGCTCTATGAACAGGTGACTTATACGATCAAAACAAACGTTCACAAGGTAAGTACGCACACAAACGTCGCAGCTATGCAATGGAAAGGTAACGAGGGAATAATACAATGGAACACGGACGTTGTTTACACGAGGGTGAACACAATGAATTTCCTGTGTACAACAACCAATTGTGTAATGAAGGGTGTCAGTTATAACGACACACCGAACTCAGAACTCGATACCCTAAAATAAATAATTATTTTTAAATGAGAAAAATAATATTACTATTAATTATTAATAATGATATAAGAGAGTATAATTAAGAAATGTTATAAGGAATATTATTTGAAAGGGTTAATTAAGAAATGTATTAGTGATGGTAAGGAATGAAATGTGTAGAGAAATATTTAAGAAAGTAATGGTAAAAGATGTTATTGTTGTTATTAATATGAAGAAATGGTAAGGAATGTTATTATTGATATGTTATAAATATGAAGAAATGATTAAGATGAGCAATAATTGCCATAATTGTTAGAACGACTGATCAAGCGAACACTTATTGAAGATACAAGGACACAGAAGAAAGCGAGAGTGAAAAGTCATAAGGGCAGAGACTACTTAGGATTAAGGACTTCGAGAAAAATATCGTTGTTTTCCAAGACAGTTCCTCTGTAACCGATCATGCGACACACTACAAGCTAAAAGAGTATTCTGTTACGGAAGTGTATTTCAAGAAAGTAGTAGCGATCAGAAAGGTAATGTTAAAGAAATGTAATAAAAGGTAATGAATGTTAATGTATTGTATAAGTAATGTTATGTTAAGAAAAGAGCTAAGGAAGATTAGAAGCGAAGGTAAGAATGTATGAATTAAGATAATGTAAAATTAAGGACCGAATGTACACACATAAGTAGGACAGAACACTTTCATCGTATATGATGAGATACAGAAGAAAGAAATTGGTAAATTCCACGCAACGTCATTTAGGAAGTTCTACACATGAAAACAGAGGTCAATGAAACCAGTTAAATCAGCTGTTTCTAAAGCCACCCTGCTACAAGGTCGCGAGCAGTGAGCGTGTGAAGAGGGGAGGTAAGACATTTGTTTACACTCCAATTAAGGGTGAAATGACAAATATTATTCTTTATTATTTGTTACATTTTTTGCAAATAATAATAATAAATAAATAAAAAAAAATTTATAATAAATAAATTTATTAAAATTTTTTTTGTTACCAAGCAGAGGAATAATGCGACAGTACAAATAAGTGATGTACTGAGCATGAAATATAAAAATTTTAATTTACTTAATAAACTGTAAATAATTAATAATATATTAGAAATAAGCATGTTAGGGATTGCAAGATTGGCTCAGACAAAAATATGAACAGGTGTTTCGACCTGAATCAATGTGCACACACACACAAATGTAACTGAAAGTGTGTACACCAGTATTTTGCTAGTGTGTGTGAACGCAGGTCTCTGCAGGCGAGTTTGCCACCACAAGATGAATAATTGCACAATTACTGTTTTTCCGTAATTATTCATAAACTAGAATTAAGAATTAAAATCCAAAAGCACCATAAAATGTAAATAAATTTACTAAATACTGTGTACGAAAACCACGCGAAAGTGACACACCGTACGAGTGTAATAGTGAAATAACTGTACAAATCGAAAGGGTCAAGTTGCAATGTCCAAAATTGCAGTGAACATGTGTTGTAAAATTAGTTATAAGATAAGTATAAGAGTATACTTACAGGACTCTGCAATTCGCAGAAATATAAAAAATAGCGAATTTGACAAAGAGTGGGGGATCTGAAGCCAGAGACAGTTTCTAACATGTCGATTTCGTATCACTGAGGGTGTCGACCAAGACATGGGTATAAATAGAACACGCAAGCTACAGTGGTTCTCTTTCTTGAATAGTCCACGGTGCAGCGGGAGCTTATGCCCGTCAGCACGGCGTATTTATTTTTTTTTTTTATAAACAGTTTAAATTTGCCAGTTACGTACAAATACGTAACTAAGTTGTAAAGACAATCATTTTAATTAATAACAGCACTACTTAAGAAGATCCATTAATGATTCGACACTAGACAAGAGAAGAGTTCCAGAGAGCGATACGACGCTGGACAAGAGGAGAGTTCCAGAGAGCGATACGATGCTGGACAAGAGGAGAGTTCCAGAGAGAGATACAGCTGACGCTGGACAAGAGGAGAAGAGAGACAGCCGACGCTGGAGGCGAGACGAGGACGAATACCGATGGAACAAAAATGATCGAGTATGATTGACGACAATAAGGTGATAGACAACTTATTCATATCTTAATCATACAAAGAATGCAAGGACAGTTAAAGACATTAATATTTTATTTAAAAATAAGAGAAATGTTTCTTGTATAGTAGAGTTAAAATCATAGATGTTTTAGAAATATGATTAATGTAACAAGAGCTCAAATTAATATGATATAAAATGATTACAAAGCATTTAAATGAAAACAATTAGTATTTGAGAAAACAGTACTGAGAAACAATAACTATTAATAATTTTGAGTACGTTACAATATAGAAAAAAGGATTTAAAATCATAGATATTTTGAAATATATTAATAGACTGAGTAGTCTGAAAATGAGATTTTTCTTTTATATAATAATTAGTAGCATAGAATATTTAGTCAGTAAGGATGTATATATCTTAAGCCTTATGGCATAATAACAAATAATAACTAATGTTTTAAAATCGAAGTCAGTGCCATGTGCACATATTTTTTTATAGTATCAAATAAATTTTAATTACCGTTTCAAGTTACATAGAGTTCTTATTGAGATACACCTGACACCCAATTTAAATGTTATATTGTTTAAAGAATTTGTCAATCTTGAACGTGAGATCGTTCATGCCTATTTATGTGTATGTAACGTTGCATAAATTTGGTGCTCCAAGATCGTGGGGCTCCACAAATTTAAATTAAATTAAATTTGCAATTTGTTACGTTGCAGTAGATATTATCTAATGTTGACATGTGAATGTTTTTTGCTGGAAAATATGTTTAAAATGTTAAAAAAAAGTTAACAACTGACAATCCTGTAGTTTTTTAAAATTTAAGATGAATTCAAAGGTGTGTAAATTTTGGGGATTTACCTGCCACAAGATGTTCGTATTTATGTACCTGTAATTTTAAACTTTATTTTGTGTTATTTAAAATAGTGTATAGTATACTGTAATATATATATTTTTGAAATCACTGCAAATTTTGAAATCTGTTGTTAAAAGCCACAGTATTCTGCACCCAAAAGAGTAAACTAGCTCAGTTGTGAAAGTGTAAAAGTTGAAACAATTTTAGTATTATAGAAGTAGTTATGAAATCTATTAATATTGGTTTTTTCATGTATCACTATTAGTATCGAGGGACCGAGCTTAGCTCGGTTTCTAATAAAAAATAATTTTTTTAATAAGATTTTACATTTTTCTTTTTACATAACAAAACAAAAACAGTTTGCATTTTACAATATTAATTTATAAATTGGAAATGAATATTATGAAATTGGGAAACTAAAATAGTAATCTTATAACTCATCATGTAAGTTAAAAACATAATATATTTAAAAATTTAATTTTGTTAAATATTTTATAAAAAAGTCATGTTTAAATCATCCAAGTTGTCTGGAATGTCCAAAAAAAAATGTTCATCAGTATTGTAATAATACCAAGTCGGTATGTCGTTTGTATAAAAATATTTATTAACATTTGTTTGTGTAATTGTCAGTTTTGTCGAACGTAAATTGTGTCGTTCGGAAGCGTCTGGTAGCCTGCGTACCTTACCTGTCCCTTCTCGCACTCTTAGTAATTCCGGGTAGGCGCCAAATTGTTTTTCTTGAAAACAATTAAAGGTTTTTATTGGTATAGTATGGTGATTTGTTATCGAAAATTCGAATAGTTCGCCATCTGGCTTGTAACTGATTCTCGTGTGAGTGGGGGAACACGTGTTGCCAACTTGAATTAATGTCGGTTATGTCGACCCACTGCTAGTAAACAGAACATACATAATATTTTCTACAAATAAATACTGGACAGTTTGTTATCAGTACGCACTTTTTTATTAGGCTTTTGCTTGTTAATTATCGTTAACGCTTCATAAAAATAATAACTTATAATAAAATTTTAGCCTCGGCAATATAATCTCTCGCTCTGCGGAGCGCTAGGTTGGCAGTGCAATGTTTACAATTGACTCTGGTTATTATTTTACAAAATAAATCTGCCAATTGGGTTCTTTTAAGTACGAAACAGAGGTTTATATAACAAGATAACAAAATTAGAACATATTATTAAAAGTTTGTGATCATAAAAATTACACTACGTTTGCTATAAATTAAATATTTTGGTGTTGAAGTGTGACAGTGTCGTTGTGTAACATAGGTTATCATGTGTTCATTCAATGTTTACAAAGTTATTCTTTAATTTATCAATCCTTGAAAATATATTCAGTGATAGTGAGAGTTTTATTATATAGTTAGAAATTTTGAAAGAGAATTTGTTTTATAATAATCAATTAAATTCAACAATACTCAACGTTAGTAGATATGATGGGTATTGTCAGTCGTCCATGTAAAGTAATGGGCCGGTGTTTATTCTTCCTACTTCTGATCTTGGGCTCAAAATTTGGTTGTCATCTTCAAGTTGAATTACAGGTATTTTCCGTTCATCTGGATTAATTCCGAGCTGGTCCTTGGTGTATATTAGTTGTAATGGCCTCTCATCTGTTGTACTGGTACTACTTCTCAGAATTGTGGGCATTTATACTGTTTTTCTATTGAAAATTTGGGCCCTTCACGGCGTGGCGTCTCTCCAGTTTAGCATCACTACATGAAGTATTGTTCCTAACAGAAATTAGTCAATATTCGGTTGTTGTCATGGCTACTCAAAGTTTTTGATTGGCTGAAATTGGCTAAAGAGTATTGTTAGGGTATTTGAATTTTTATTTAAACTGGTTACAGATCTTCTAAATGTAATTAATCTTCAGTACTCCCCTTTTAGTAGTAAATATTATCACCACTGTTCATATTTTTGCTCAAGGATTAATTTGACATCCAATATTATAGTGTTCACTTAGGTATCAACATTTTGACAGTTTTGTTAATTTTATTTAATTATACTGTTTTCTCGATTTACATTATTATCATAATATTTCTGCCGTAACATGATTGTTTATTTGTATTTCATAGTTTATGTGGTTTAGTCTTCCTAATGTCAGTGTTTAATTCTATAAATTGAAGTTTTTTGTAGTTGACAGTTGGGAATTTGCATAGGCTTAAACAGCAATTGACTATTTTTCTTTGATTACTGATATTACATTTTATTCTCCTTGTAATGGGTCCTGATTGTTTGAATACAAGATTCTGTTCATTTGTTCACTGTTTAAGTCGGTTCTTGTAATTGTGTGTAATTTTATTGTTTCCCTATATTAATTTGTCTACTGTCATAACTCATTTTTAGTGTCATTGTATTTGAATGTATGGTTTGTTTCTTGTTTACTGGTTTCTGTTGGTTTTAAAATCTTATTTCTTATAACATGTAACATAACATCTAATGGTTTTAATAATTCCCATAGTTATAATTCTTATCATTTCAACATAATTATTTGGAACATAAACCTTATTCATTAAAACATAATTCTTATTCATTTAACACATACTTATTTGAAACATATTATCCACTCATACTCTTCAGCGAGTAATAATTATTTTATAGTGTCATCAAAGGAAAACAAACATATAAACATTATCTTTTAGATTTGTAATAGAAAATCCTTATCACTAAACTTATTTGACCTTGTATCATTATTTATGTAACCTTATCCTATTTTACTATCTTTTACTAAATCCTATAATGATTATTGATTGTTTTTATAATTCAATTGTATACAAACTCTATCTGGTGATTTAACACTAATAGTCTATGTTTCTTAACTTTCCTAAAACTATGAATTGTCTCTTAGGCCTACAATATTAATTAACACACATAACTTATCACTTATAAACTTGACACTGCTTTATCAGCATTTTTATCACTTTTTAATTGGGTTTTATTCTCACTTTGGGGTATTCACTAGCACCTTATACTCAGTCTTCTTCTAGTGTTACTGGTGGGTTAATATTACTGTATTGCTTACTAAAAAATTCTCTTTCTTACATCTATTTAGAAAATGTTCACCATCATTACAATTTACTACTCTCATTCTATCGTGTTTCATTGTATCACTGATATGTTAGTATTATGCTAATGTGATTTGTCATAGTTTACTCTATCTAGTTTGGGTTATTGTGCCCTTCTATGTATTAAGTACTTAATGATTAGTATCTCTAACTTGTGTGTCCTTACAATTGTTAATATTATATACAATTTTCATTAGTGAGTCTGTTTCTTCGGTTTAATACAAGTTCTGTATCCCTTCTTAGTTCACTTTATTTTGTCATACTTTATACGTCACTTCCTTAGTGTTGTGGCTGATTGTATCATTACACTTCCATGTTGTCTGTTATTCACTATTCTTCTTATTTACACTTACGTTGGTGCGGTGGCTATTCCTAGTCTATTTGTAGTTGTCATCATTTATTTTATTCTTGGTCCTTTGGGGCTAGTTCTACTCTCTCACTTACCATCTATTGGGCTATTCAGGTTAAATCGTCTTATTTCTGTATTTACCATTTTGGTTTGGTTGTTTGTTACTACAATATTAATATAAATTACTGTTCTGACTACCTGGATATGTCTGATCGTTTTATTATTCTGATTTACCCATTCTTCTATTCTAATTCATCCCTTTTTATTCTAGTGTTAATGACTAAATAATTTATCTGGTCATGCCTTCTTCATTATGGTTAGGTGAAGATATGTACCATTACAGTATCCATTTGTAGAGTATTCTGTACATTATTATTAGAATCAGTATCATTCAAGGTTTCTTTCCACACTATATTACGAGTGTGTCGAGGATTTTCTTGTGGTAGAAGAACTTTTAAACTGCCTTTCCTTATAACTCGGGAAAAAGCGACGTATAACATTCCATGCATAAAAACTGGTGTTCGTAAGTCAACACCAACGTACTAAAATGTTTGACCCTGGACCTTGTGAGCTGTCATAGAAAATGCCAGTCTTACAGGAAATTGATGTCTTTGCATGGTACAGCCAAGTTGACCTTTGTTAGAATCCAATGTAATTCTTGGGATATGTACCTCTCGACCCGATTTTTCTCCAGTAATTATCTTAGCTTTGATAATGTTATTGCACAACTCTGTTATCTAGTTCGGTTGCAAAGCCCTTTTGTAATGTCTAAGTTTTGTAAAAGCATTATTATAGTATCCTTTTTCAACTTAAGTTCATGTGGCGGTAAATCAGCTATGTCAACAGAATTAAGGAAATCTGAAGTGAATTGACGAGCTCCTTCTGGTTGATCTTTTACAGAGTCATAGCTGTGATAAATTTTGATATCTCCAGGTAGTTTTTCAATGATCTCAGCATTAATTTTTGTTACGTCTCTGTTCAAAGGAGCAATTATAGCTCTGTCTTTCATATCTTGAAATCTATTATTAGTAATACAGTTTCCAAAGACTTCATCAATTAGATTTCCATTAGAAAGAATATCTACTGGTAGCTCAATTTCGTCCATATTATTTACAGGCAACTCTCTGTTCCCGACGTTCAACATATTCAGCAAAATCTCTTTGCTCTGGATCTGTACGCATATTTTCAGTCAAAGAAAAGAGATGGAAATGTTGTCTAAGGTTACTTATTTTTATGCATAGATCTATCAGTTCACTTTTGTTGACACGTTGTTGAACAGGCAAGCACTGTCGAAAATCTCCTCCAAAAACAACAATTTTCCTCCAAATGGTAAATGTGGATTGCCCAGAGCCAGAAGCAATTGGTCCATATTATGCATTCCATACTTAGGTAACATGGGTGATTCATCCATTAAAAAAACTTGAACGAGCGAGTTCCCTGCCTTTCGAAGATCCTGGTTTTATATTTGAAACAGATTCAGCAGTTAAAGGAACTTTTAAGTCCAAATGTTTTGTGGGATGTTCGACCATTAGGAAGTAAGATAGACGCAATTCCAGTGAACGCCATGCACTTTACATTACAATTTCTTCCAGAAAGAATGTGGAATAGTGTCTTATAAATAAAAGTTTTCCCACACCACCAGATCCATCAATAAAAAAGCATCTTTCCTCAGATTGACCTTCAGCAGCACTTAAAATTCGATCCACAATTTCTAATTGTCTTCCTCGAAGACGTTGATACATGCTTTCCCCCAATTCTGCGTATTCATAAACGTTTACTATTTCTTCATTCAATTGATTTTCGTAATTGTCTATATCATCCATATTGTATCTCTGTACCCAGAAGCGGAAATTTTGACCTTCTGTAGCTTCTGTATTCAATTTGTAAGCAATGATCCGATAAGCTCTTTTTATCGCTTCTTCAATAGAAGTGTTATTACGTCTGGCCTCTTTAATAAAGTCTTCGGCCAATTCTTCTTTGAACATATCCCATAAAGCCTTAGGATTTTCAGGAGCGCCAAGAATAAGAATTTGTGTGAATAGTGTTCTCATTACTGAAGGCATTTTTGACATGGCAGATTCTCTCAAACCTTCGACCCATTGTTGATCATCATATGTTAGTCCTCTAGCTAGGCAGGCTTGTTTATATGTAGCGTATCTTGTTCCTTCTACCAATAAAAGGTCGTCGAAGCGTGTAGCATCCTTGATGTGGTAGAGCAATAGCCGTAGATGGTAAAGTTCTGGTTGCGAAACAAAGTTTATGCTGTGAACTCTACCAATAACTCGAACCTCGAGACCCTGGGCTGCCATTCACTGTTACTTCCTATCCACCTAAAGTGCTCTGGCATCTGCCAATAATAATAATAATGTATTTCTTGTTGATTTTCATTGTGGACTTGATTTTGTTGTTGCTGCTTCGAATGTGAATTTGTGACATTAATTACATTATTAATATATTAAAATCAGAAAATTATTTCTTTTCCACTTACCTCTAAAATCTTCTACAGCCCAGAGTTCGACACACGAACGTTAAAATGCAAGTATGATTTCAAGGTTGTATTAATAACGTACACAACTCGCATTTAGGAAGAGAAGCAAATTAAATTTTTTAAATTTTCAACATGTTCGTTATTACTTATTCATTTCTTTACCTCTTACGTCAATCCATTACTTCAAAAATTTAAGCTAAATAAAACATTCTTATAATATTTATGACATGATTGGATACTACTAAAATTTTTGTAGACATCTTACCTTAAAGAAGGCCGCCCAGCCTGCTCACTCTCACATTCACACCATAAAACAAATTTACCCCTTTTAATTAGATAAGCCCCATTTTACTCAAAATTACGCATATATTTTTTGGAATACGTCACTCAATACCCCTGCCGGCAACATGGCTTCTCCCCGACCTTGTGCTACATCATTCACAAAATTCGTTCTAGGCCCGAAACAATTTATGATTTCATTTTTTCTGCCGAAAACTGTAATCACTTCCACATTTTTGAAAACTGCACTCACTTTTACTCGATACTGAAATTTTAGTGTTGAGCCCCGTTTGGCGGGCTGCCTGCGCAGGCTAGCGTCAGTGAGGAACTGCGAGTAGCGTCTATCAAGTACCCCACTACCCAGGTTTTTTGGACAAGACGGAAAACAATGCCTTATGCGTTTAAGTCTTTGTCACCGCACATTTAACAAGTGCGATTCCCGTGTGTTGGACGTCGACGAAATCTCACTGCCTCTCTGCACATCACTGAAAAGGTGTGTCCTTAATCTTATATCCACCTTGCCCCGAGCACATGTTGAATCAAATTCACACCAAGCCATTTTGTGCGACTTTTGTTTAGCGTCAGTTATGCGCTCCGCAGATGTTTATGCGTCTGTGCGCATTACACAGTATTACAGTTCTGAGAATTAAGACGTGGGCAACACGACACATTCCATTGTACAGCTACACCGTACTGTCCCTTTGTTTGAACAACGCTTTTATTCAACACGTGGCTGGCCACACAGATGAAAACAAATTTATGATTTTATAATAAAATAAAAAACCCTCCTTTTAGCCCCGTTACAATACCCCGCCCCAATGAGAGATCTTCTGCCGAAACAGAAGAAATCTCATTGCTAAACCCCTAAGAGGATCGGTGAGGATATGGTGCCAACAACCCCGCATTAGTTCTTACACATCATAGGTAAACTACCCCCCCTAGCCCGGAGACTATGGCCACACCTGAACGAGATTACTGGACTTCTCTATTTGAGATCCCAACACCATAAAATCGAACAGACACGCACCACAGCGCACCTAACCTTCGAACATGCCACCCCAAACTCCAAATCCCTGGCCTTATTCCATGCCAGATCCTCAACCGATATGTTCCCCCTTGTCATGCATACTGGGCTGCCTTTAGCAAGTACTGGGCACATACATATACTCATTAATACATTCTTTTATTGGAAAAAGCGTTAAATTAAAAATCATTTAAGTTACTTCTGCAAGACTCAAAACAAAAAAAATCTGTTACATGAATTCATCAACCCTATTAATTCTCTTCAATACTAATACCAATTAAAAAAAATAAATTGAATACCTTACTAAAACATGAATGCACTTACTCTAACATTTGTTTACACATACATTCTAAACAATATAATTCAATGAAACACTATTGGTACACATAAACAATAATATACTTAAAACTCAAACATCATCTATATGGCAGACGGAAAAAAAAAATCAAAAAAAATTTTTTTTTTTTTTTTCAAAAAAAATTTAAATTTATCAAAATATTAATTTTACCAATTTTGGAAAAAATCAAAATCATTTAATTCAATTAAGGAACCAGATTGCATCAATCAATTGCCAGAAACTGGTTTTGTCTACAACATCAACCATCAGCTGATCTCTCTGGGTCAAGTCAATGACCTTGACATACCTGTTATACAAAGCTACATCATGAAGTACATAGAACATCTTCAAAATTTTTTATCTTTAAACACAATACAACATAATAAAATAAGACATTTAAAATTAACATAGTATTATTACAATTAACAATAAAACTGACATTTAAATTAATCAAAATTACACCTTTTATAGCTTTATTACTTTCAACTTCTATTAAAATTGGTAACTTGTTTCAATTAAGTTTATATTTTTTACTATGACTTTCTTTCTTTCATTTTCCTTCTCAATAAGTTTGGGTGACTCAATTATTCATAATGATTCATTTTATCAACTGGCATTTATATATAATCTTACCCCACTTCTGACTCCAATATTCATTAACAGCTTTAACTAATATGACACCCCTCTATCAAAAACATCTATCAAACATTCTCTAAACCCAACTTACTACTCAACTCAATTTGCATCATTCTACCCTTATATAAAAAAATACTCTACCCCTTTGTACTCAGGATGTGTTCCCCTCCCAAAGCTCACTCCCTTATCTGGTCCCTGGACTCTCCCTAGGCAACCCTTTCCGGTGCTAAACGGTCCCTTCCCGTCCCAACACCTTTCGTTGCGGACTCCTTATCACACCACCCGCCTTACAAAATTCCCCATCAACTAATTACCCTTCCAATACATCACTTTTGACTACAAAATATCTCCACTTATTTATTACCTCAATATCAATCAATACTCTACATATTTTCCCCATAGCTACTGTGTGACTATCAATACTCAAATTCCGCAATACCTTAATTCACAACACTATTATTCTCTCTAGTACCCCTTTAAATTCAACATGGACTGATCTAAATGTCCTAACAAAATAATAATCGCCCAAAATCAACTTTACCACCTTTTACAAACCTTTAAAATCCTTAACTATCTCACTTCATTTTATCATTTAAATAAAATCTTTAACCACATTGAAATCATTATATTCAAACATTTAACTACATTCAAAAATTTGCAAATCATTTATAAGTTATACTACACAGCTGATCAGCTGATTTTCTTGACAAGGTGATAACCTTACTATAGACACATTTCAAAATTATACATTTTATCAATCCTTACCTCTAACACAATCAACTAATACATTTATAAGACATAATAAACACAGTATAATAAACATCTACTGCACCCCTTTTTTCAAATCAAAGCAAAATTATTTAGTCAGCTCAGCAGCGAGTCAACGTTATTAAGTTACAACAAAACTTTTTAATTCGTTACCCCCTTGAGTAACCTCCTTAACCACACACACTATTGTTTTCTGATGGTGGACTGTTGCGTCCATTTGCTTCCACAAGGACGGCATTGGTGGAGGAATTTTGTCATCTCCTTGTCCTTGCTTCTGCGTTACATTTTAAAATTAAGTAGATATCATCATATCTCTTGTTATATTTATAAGCCCTTAATGCGGGTCTACCACCTGGTTTACTGTTCCCACGCGAACAATGGCAGCCGCTGTTCCATAGTTCCGGGGATTTCCCCTAAGTCACCCCCCATTAATTTCAAATCTATACCAATTTCAAGCCAGCTATGGTCAGGTTTACAATTGTTGGCCATAGCTGGCCGCCATCCAAAACCACGATTAGTGCTGGTAAGGCAGTAATCGCCCGAAAAAGCGGGGAAATCATCTCTAAAATTCAGGCATGTCCTCTTCATCATTATGATACACTGCACGGCAATACATCAACATATAATACAGGATTATATAAAAGTTGTGCAGTATATTTTTTCGCCAGTTGGCCTCCAATGGAGGTAACACTCTCTGCTGCTCTCCAACACTTACCGCTATCTACAGTGGCACATGCCACCACTGCAATAGCATAACTAATAGCTAAACTTAAACCCTTCTGCAGTTTCAGTCTCTATATTCCCTAAGTATATCACTTCTATTAACACCACACAATCCCCCAAAATTACCCACATCTCTTGTATGATAACATAACCTAACATAATAAACAAATAGACACTAACCTTGATCATTAGCATTGTTACATTCACATTAAACAAACAATTCTCTTTTAAATAATTTATACAGAAAATTATAAACATTATAACTTCAAATTTTTATTAACTCTTCTATATATCATCACTTCATTATTTATCATTACTACAATTAAGATTCCTCAAAAATTCAAATTTATTATTAACATTTATTTTATCTCATATTTCAGTTATTACTACCTCTTGATTATGGTTTCTATTTAGTACAACTATCTCAAATTAGTTTCATCATTGAGTTTAAAATCTTTTCAACACCTGTAAACATTTTACTCTATTTAACTTGTATTATAAAATTTATACTCACAGTACATCATTCAGAACATATGATTACAAAACAATACATCTCCATTACCTTCTGAAACAATAACGATAATATGATTCCACAACTAAATACATCTTACATTTATTCGTTTATTAATTATTATCAAATTTAGAGCTCATAAAATAATTCAAAATCATTAGAAAAATTTCTTTATACAACATTTAAATCAATCAAAATATTTAAACAATTCAAATTACTTTAATTAAATCAATTATTGAAAATACAACATATTTCAATTATTATCAAAACAATTACAATTCGTTAATTACTGTCTTCAAAATTATTTTTGTTATTTATTTAGTCTACTGAAATAATATTATTATTATTAAAACAATTACCTACACATATTGTTTACATTATATACTTGTTACAATACACACAAAATTAATTTCACTAAAATTTATTTACAAATCTTCATCATTAATTGTTCAATTTTACCACACTTCATTTCCAAATTCAACAAGTCATAACCATAAATCAAAATATTTAAAATGTCCATTTATTAAGTTTATGTTCAGCCTCCATCATCGAATAATAATCTAATATATTTATAACATAAATCGTTCTTGTCTTATTAATTTTAATATAATAATTCTCTAATACTTCAAGTTGTTCTACTATCGTCAAATCATAAAACCTGTCAATATCATTAGAAGTCTTTTCACTGTCTGTATTTTTTGTTATTCCCCTGTCATTTGTATCATTATATTCATTTACTATACTCATTAAGACGTCAGGTAAGTTATTATTATTTATACAAGTATCATCAAAATAATTCTCAATCTCTATTTTATAAGGTAAGTATTTTATATCATTTATCTTCACCACTTCTAACCTCTCTTTCAATTCATTATAATTTATCTTTAACTGATATAATTCTATTTGTCTATCAATACACAACTCTCTCTCAAAACATCTTTCATCAACATAACACCTGTCACTACCCCCCTGAACTATCTCACTCCATGCAAAGGGCCACACAAAATACTTATTACATCTCCTGGCTTTACCAGCTAAATCACAAAAAAATTAGGGACCATTTTGAGACACCATGTCTCCCACATAACTACTGGAGGAAACTCTGTCCTCATTAAACAAATGTGAAACCTCTGTTTCACTATAAACTTGGGGAAAATTTGCCCTTTGCCCATCTAACTTTTCATTACACTCTCTCACACTTTCATCCGCACTCGCTAACAACATTTCGTTATATTATCATTTTTATCACTTGTTACTTCTTTATTATCATTATTATTATTATTATTACTTTTAATCTGTTCCCCTACGGACTCTACCACTTTCTCAATATCTCGTTTCAATTCGTTACACTTACTCTCATACTGATTTTTACTTCATTAATATAAAATTTAAGTTCGTTAAATTTATTATTTTGTTCATTGCATTTGGTGTCAAATTTACAGTTCATTTTCTCGAAGTCATTTTTGACCTCTTTATTGTGTTCTTTCAATTCATTAAGATTACTATTTATATTTTCAGACATTGTTTTCATTAACTTAAATATATCGTCCATCGACAACTCTTTGGCTCTTGTTGTCGTTGGAGTAGATTGTGCTGCTACATTATCGGTCATCATTGACTCTGTAAGAGTGTTTTCTAAACTTAATTCTTGATTCTCCATTTTGTAATGGTAAAATTATTACTTTTAAATCAAAATACTAACATATATATAACATCTACTTTTCACACAACAATGTATTCTACTTACATAACACTTTACGTTACTTCTCGTATTTTTTGCGTATCGTTACTCAACCCCAAATCAAACTTGCATCTTATTTGTAGGTGTGGAATTTACTGAAATTTAATTTCTAAAATTCGTCCAAGTTCGTGGCGCCATTGTGACGTTAATTACATTATTAATATATTAAAATCAGAAAATTATTTCTTTTCCACTTGCCTCTAAAAACTTCTACAGCCCAGAGTTCGACACACGAACGTTAAAATGCAAGTATGATTTCAAGGTTGTATTAATAACGTACACAACTCGCATTTAGGAAGAGAAGCAAATTAAATTTTATTAAAGTTTTTAAATTTTCAACATGTTTGTTATTACTTATTCATTTCTTTACCTCTTACATCAATCTATTACTTCTTGCCAAAAATTTAAGCTAAATAAAACATTCTTATAATATTTATGACATGATCGGATACTACTAAAATTTTATTAGACATCTTACCTTAAAGAAGGCCGCCCAGCCTGCTCACTCTCACATTCACACCATAAAACATATTTACCCCTTTTAATTAGATAGGCCCCATTTTACTCAAAATTACGCATATATTTTTTGGAATACATTACTCAATACCCCTGCCGGCAACGTGGCGTCTCCCCGACTTTATGCTACATCATTCACAAAATTCGTTCTAGGTCCGAAACAATTTATGATTTCATTTTTTCTGCCGAAAACTGTAATCACTTCCATATTTTTGAAAACTGCACTCACTTTTACTCGATACTGAAATTTTAGTCTTGAGCCCCGTTTGGCGGGCTGCCTGCGCAGGCTAGCGTCGGTGAGGAACTGCGAGTAGCGTCTATCAAGTACCCCACTACCCAGGTTTTTTGGACAAGACGGAAAACAATGCCTTATGCGTTTAAGTCTTTGTCACCGCACATTTAACAAGTGCAATTCCCGTGTGTTGGACGTCGACGAAATCTCACTGCCTCTCTGCACGTCACTGAAAAGGTGTTTCCTTAATCTTATATCCGCCTTGCCCCGAGCACATGTTGAATCAAATTCACACCAAGCCATTTTGTGTGACTTTTGTTTAGCGTCGGTTATGCGCTCCGCAGATGTTTATGCGTCTGTGCGCATTACACAGTATTACAGTTCTGAGAATTAAGACGTTGTGGGCAACACGACACATTCCATTGTACAGCTACACCGTACTGTCCCTTTGTTTGAACAACGCTTTTATTCAACACGTGGCTGGCCACACAGATGAAAACAAATTTATGATTTTATAATAAAATAAAAAACCCCTCCTTTTAGCCCCGTTACAAATTATGTCTAAAGTAAGCTTCTAAAGTTGAACCACTTTGGCCTACGTCAGCTAAATCTTCCTGCGTCTGTTCAATATTTGCCATTCGATATTGTCCAGGTAGATGAATATCTAAACGTTGAACAGTGTGACTTTTTTCTGGATTTCATAGCCAAAGAGACTCCAGCATGCCTCTGGAGGTGTGATGCATCGACCTTGCACATATGTTTCTGCTTCAAAGGTAAGCATTATATGAAGCAACATGGCGATTGTCTCTTGTTGTTCGTCTACCTTGACTATCCTTACGATAAACAGCATGCTGATGTGAAAAGTCTGGACTGATTGGATCCATTCTCGAATCATAACGACATTGATAATTGGTTTTTTCATCTTCAACTAAAGATGTAAAATCTTTGAATGATTTTGGAAATCCGAAGCGAGACTTCATTTTTCCATCTTTATTGATCATACATGGAGCTTCTTGGTTATGCTCGCCACACGGATTATGTATCATCCATTTAATCATCAAATCTCGCAGTATTGGGTCGTCGTCAGGAATATTTCAGCAGAAATCAAGTCATCAAGCTCCTCGACGTTATATATTTTCTCTTGAGAAGACAATCAATAGCAAGTGCATGTGGGGAAGACCTCGCTTTTGAAATTCTATAGTGTACACATAAGCTGCAACTTTACCAAAAATTTGTTTTTTAACCAAATCATCAAATTCATGGTTCATGAAATTTTTTTTGCGACCCTTGCAACGAGGTCAGGTCTATCTTGACCTGGTTGATTTAAAAGACTTTGATCATGGAATTGTATTCTTGCTGCTTCCTTAATTTCTGACCAATCAGGATTGCATGTCATCGTAATGAAATAATCCGGCGATCCTAGACGACGAACTAAGGCCATAGTATCTTCAAAATGTTCAGTGTAATATCTTGTAGATCCAGGAAATGAAGAAGGTAATATAAGTTTTTCCCCAACAGTAGCATTTTTTTGTTCAGCAAGTTGGTTTATGAAATTGCTAACTGAAGCGTAATTATCAGCAAGAATTTTTTTTTTGATTAGCTTTAATCCAATCAATTTTATCTTTTATAACTCTTATAGCAGTATCAACGAGGTACTGTTGGAAAAGTTTACCACCATAATGTAGAGCGTTAAAATTTAGGAGACGCAGATCAGGACTTCTTACAGGATTCTCGAGTGGAAGAAATTGAGCAAATTGTGGCCGAAAAGCAATTCTATATTGAGCCAATTCAAGTCTTGTAAGGTGATGACCACTCGCATACGGAGTTCTTAGTGGTAGATCTATGGAATATCCAAAAGTACCTTTGGGATAAAATAGAGAGTAAGTGAATGGCTCGATCCGTTGGTCGATGTTCCTCATTGTAACAATGGATTTACCTCTCTGTCGAATAACTAATTCATTATCTGGAAAACTGATCGGAATTCAAAGTGACCACGGCGCAAACATCATTTTGGAATGGAATGTTATACCTTCTGTGGTCTGCACCCTCGGGCAACGCAAAGAGAAGTTTCACGTAAGGTGGTTCAGTTCTTTCCTCAGCGGCACGCTGGTTCATTTCTTCTTCAACCTCTCGCATCATCATAAAACCTTCTACAAAAGGATTTTGTGAGCGGATAATTCCTTTCAACAGGTTCATTAATGGGACACTAATTCCATTATTCAGTGGAATGTTGACACATTCATTGACAGCATCTTCATTATCGAGGACGTGCATCTGTCCATATCGAGGTCGTTCAAACTCACCTTGTGAATTTTGAGTTCGATGAGCAGCCACGTTAATTTTATGATAAAAATTCCCTGCTGCAATAAACGTATAAATTCCTCGATTGTTTATGGTTCGATTATCATCCACGGCGAATGAAGCCATTGCAAAACATGCATTTAAATTACGTATTCTTTTATGAAATACATCAGTTAATGGACGACAATGAAGAAATAGTCGTACCAACTAATTTGGAAATTTAGGTGGATGCAGCTCAATGTGGCTATGCAAACAGCAGTCTCCGAAAGAATTTCTATGGGTTCGATTGCTAACACGTTCTTCCGGAAAATGCAAAGCGCCACAATGCAAGTAAGCAACATTAAAATTTCCTAATGTGTGATTGGATACATCAGAAGTGACAGCTAATTTGTATGTTCGTAAAGGGTTCAATACCAGAGCTCTTTGACGTCTTTAATTCCGGCGACGTTGCTCCTCTAATTGCTGCTGACGTCTTTCTTCATTTTTTTCAGCTCTTCTTTGACTTGCTCGTAATCAAATGATTAGAAGCCGTTGAGCTCTTTGCTCTGGTGACTCTTCAGCTCTTCTTTTACTTGCTCGCAATCAGTCGTTTTCTTGCCATCGTTCACGCTCTTCTGTTGATTCTGCCAATCTTCTGCGTTTATTATTTATCTCCCTTATTTGCTCATGTAATTCTTGCGACTGGTTAAGCTCCCTTAATACTTCATTTAGTCTATTCATACAATCATTCTTGGCACTTCGCACAGGTCTAGAAGTTGATGCCTGAATTTCATGAATGACGTTGTTAGTATTATTTTGAGGAACTTGTTTTCGGGCATTTGTTACTTCGGGAAGGGGAAGGGGTCTTGAAGTGGATGCCTGATTTTCATAAATAGCATTGATAGGATTATTTTCAGAAAGTTCGTCTCTGACATTCGTTATTTCCTGAAGAGGCTGTGGTAACTCATTTTCTTGCTGTCTTTGTTGCGGTGGCCTTAAGTTATTAAAAATTCGCCGTTTAGGAGGTCGTCCACGAGGCATCTAAAAAATAACATTTTCAAATTGATTTTTTCTGACAAAAATATTTAAAAGCACTTGAGCATAAGACTGGAAGTATAAATAATGTTGCACAGTGTCCAATGCTTGGTGGGTGTGCACAGAATAGTAATATGTAACCTAAGGTGATGACACTCACCTTCTTAAAAAACTATATAAATTACCAACTGAGCAAGAATTTGAGTCGCTTTGCACTTGCACAAACACTGTAATGGTTTTTTATTATAAATAGATCACTGAGCAGAGAAAAATTGTAATTTTTTTATTTTACTGAGCAGATCTAACACTAAATAACTGATTGGAATAAAATCACTGTAAAAGGCAAAGAATATGATCACAAAAATCGATTAATTCCTGAAATAACACCAATAATTTTCAAATAAACCTTTGAATAAACAAACAGACACAACGTTTTTGAATAATAATGTAATGAAATTTCGGTAATGTAAAAATTTCGAGAAAATTCCTCGAGCCGTTACGGGAAAAAAATTTATAGACGGACGGACAATTATTGCTCGTCTAAACTCTTATTTTGTTTATTTACATTTATTGCAACAGCTATTTATTTTTCTTCATATATAAACATATCGATACTGCGCTGTTTGCATTTATCGACGGTTTCTGTAATTTATTTATCTGTATGGTAAGAAAGCTGGCCGTAACAGTTGCCTAGCAATAATTAATCGTCGCGCGGTATCGGTCCCGCGATATTTTAAAATAAAGGCCCTCAGATGTGGCCCTTAGACGAATTTTGTGGAAAATGAGACTGAGTCCAATCGATTCCTGGTGTCAAAATACTCTTAAGTACCAACTTTTGAGAAAATTCCTCGAGCCGTTTCGGACAAAAAATTTACAGACAAACAATTATTGCTCGGTTAATAGTATAGGATATACGTATTTTTTCAAAGCAGTGTGTGTGTGTGTGTGCACGTGATTTTTCTATACAACACAGATTTGCTGGTCGGAGTAGCACAGAGTGAAAAATTGTGTTGTCTCTTTACCTAAATAACTATTATTTGAATTATTCATATTATGAGTGCTGATGTCATGAACTAATGTCTGTTTATACAAATGAAAGATTTGGGGCAGCGCCCATTGAGTATGTTAAAAGAAGGAGCACTTAACCAGTTTAGAAACTGAGGACCAAGAGGGTACTGAACCAGCCACCAGTCGTTCCTTGTGTTGGTGGTGTTTTACTGGTTCTGGAAACCGATCAGTTGTTCAGAATATGTTTTTAGTTTGATTTGGTGTGTGCATTAGATTGAGTGTTCATACGTTATATGTTATTGATTATTATTTGTACTTTGTTCAATATTTTGTTAGTGTTTTCCTATTTACTACGCATTTATGATGAGCCTATTGTTTAATTATTATATCTTTTGTTGTTAATTACTAAGCAGTTAATTTAATCTTCATAACTATATTTTTATTAGTAGTTCTGTTAAAAACGAATATTTAAAGGACTTTGCAAAAAAGTAACAAAACAATCCATTACGAGGGACTTGAAATTATATCGTATGATACTGAGAAGTGTGATGAAGAATCAGCAAAAAGGGCACATCTATATAATTCTTTGTAAGTAGCTCGTTGAGGTTCCTGCAGGTCCCCTATGTAATATCTTCAAATAAATACACTGCAGGTAGGTTTATTTTCACCTGACGCACGTTTCACATAAATTATTCTGTATCTTCAGAGGTTTGTTTGAATTGTAATTGAATGTTTTGCTTACAGTACAACTAACAGATAATCAAATTTCCTTCGATTCTATTTTCGATTATTTTAATGTTTATGTAGTAGTTATTTATTATGTATTTAATGTTTATTCTATTATTCTAATAAATGTATTATTTTAAATAAATCATCTTGTTTTGTATTTATTTGTGTTTGTTCTTTAATTAGTAGATTATTATTATTGTGTTTGTAAATATTAAGATTTTCCTAGATATTCATTTTGTTGCCCTTTTGTACGTTTTTAATTATTTTGACTTTTTGAATGTCTGAAAATTTTATGTTTATTGTAAACAGTGTGTGGCTAAATTAGATTTGTATATATTAGGTTTTAGATATGCATTGCGACGTTGAATATATCTCGGACGGTTTTTTCTGTGTTTTGCCTACATAACATTTATTGGAATCTGGACATTCTATTTTGTAAATTCCATTGTTATTATGAATGTTGAAATTTTTTTAGGTTTGTTTTATTAAGTAGAATGTTATCTGTGTTATAAGATATTTTTAAGTTTGTATCTTTAAATAGTTTGATCAGTTTATGAGTTATGTTTCCGTGACAAGTAAAGTTGATGTATTTTGTATTATCATTAGTAGAAGAGTTTTTACATGAAGGTTTGTTTGGTGTTTGTTTAGTGAGTTTATGTTTTATATTATTTTCTAATTTATTGGTAGTTTTTATTTTCAATCCATTGTCTATTGCTATTTGTTTGATATTTCCTTCATTGTTTCTTGTTCATTTAATGGCATTCTATACATACGTTATATTAATGAATTGAATGCTGCCATTTTATGTTTAGGAGAATGATTAGACGTATTTGGAATTATTAAATTAGTTTGAGATGGTTTTCTGTATATTGAGTATTCATAATTATTTTCAGTTCTGTTTATGGTTAGATCTAAGTAATTAAATTTATTGTTTGATTCTTCTTCTGTTCTGAACTTTATGTTGCTATGTAAATTGTTAATTGAGTTTAATATATTAGAAATATTAATGTCTTTATTTTTATAGTATTTCTAATATATTAAAACTCAATTAACAATGTACATACCAAAATAAAATTCACAATAATAATGGTATGTTCCTAACAGAAAAATATATTAACAAAACAGTTGAAAACACTGAAGAAAAAATACAAGCATATATTTAGTTAAAAAAATACAAGCATATATAAAAAAGTCAGAACAACTTGGAATGCACTCTAATCAATGTCAAAAAAGGCCCTTACAACACTTGTTTCTGTGCTGCTTGCCCTCATCAGTACTGTGCATGAGTTCAGTGTTTCAAACTATACTATACAATAACAGACTGAAAGGAGATTTGTGTCTGTAGAATAGAACTAGAAGTCAAGAAAATCAGACAATTTGTAGTGTTAGTGTTATAACGTTTACTGTAGGTGTAACCTGTTTGGAAAACAGCAAATTTATTCTGGTGTTTTATTTTATTTTGACCACTATTTATCACTTTTACACCTGGTATTACCTAGTTTGCAACATTATAAAATGTGAAATACTGTCTCGCCGAATTAGCAAACTAATATTTATAGTCCAACAATTTTACTTCCGTGTTCCATAAGGAAATGGAAGTATGGTCATGCCAAAAAAAATTGTGTTCGAGATAATGGCAGATTCTGATTGTACTACCATCAACATGAAAAAAAGTCATTTTTTGAAATGTGTGTGTGTGTGTGTAGAATTTTTCTCTATGGCAAACGATAACAGCCGCAAATTCAAACAATCAAATAATTTTTTGCATACAGCACTGAACTGTAGAGGACTCAAGGCCTATTGATTTTGGTGAAGATCGGTTAAGGGAAAGGGGTAGTTTACCTGCAATCTTTTACGTTTTAACAAGAGTAAAGTGCTTAATTTGGTAAATAAAGTATCCTGAAAAGAAGGTCATAATAATCCACTGTAGAAAGGTAGATGAAATATCTATAAATGAAAAGGGTAGTTGATAGGGGGAGGAGGTAAATTTTTTATAAATTAAAATGGTTGTTGATGGAGTAAGTAAATTTTTGTATGTTTACTACGTTATTAAATTTTTGTATGTTTACTACGTTATTGACAACAAAGAAGTAGTTTCTATGGAAACATTTCATTTAACTTTAATAAAATTCTACATTTTTTCATTTTAATTTAAATCATGTATGAGTGAAAACATATCGTTCCTGGCAGGCAAGCATATCTCAATTATGTAATGTTTACGTTCCCAAAGTTTATTATTGTCATTACTGCAATAAAATGGCAGGCAGGACACACACACAATTCGTGTTATTTCTGGCCTCACTCATTTTTATTTTCTTACGTTTGCACGCTTTTTAAATGGAATGTGCTGAAACCCATATCAACACGTGTGCAAGCTGAAAAGGTGTCCAGCGTAGACAGCGATTTGCTTCCTGTGGATCGCTCACCAGTGTAACTGCACGTGTTTACAGAGGAATGGTTCATAGACAGACTTTTCGTCTTTAGGGAGTGAACCCTCTGCAAGATGCTCAGCGTCCATAAGAGACTTCGGAGCGATCCTTCTTTTCCGCGTCTTTGTTCTGTGAAACGTACACTGTAGATTCGCAGCTTTACTCTGAGCAACGCTCCATAGGGAATGTTGAATTATTTTTCCACGGTGTACCCTCATACACACTAAAACCTGCTCTGATGTTTTGATTACGGACATAATAATATTAAAACTTTTGAAACTTGAGCACTACTTAATGGAGTTCAAACATTAACTTTTACAAGCCATTAATTTTATGCATATTTTGAATCAATAAATGTTTTAATAAATTAATACAATCTGTGTACTTATTTCTGTTGTAATATAAGAATTACAAACTAATATGTGGATGTGTGTATGTATGAAAAATACATAAATATTTTTCTCCTCTGGAAAATTGTTTGCCCCTCCTAGAAAATATTTTGACCTCCCTGATGACTAGTAATTTACTAGCCTTTGTGGAATATATGTTATGACATGGATCAGAATGGTGGGTGTTAAATAGAAGACACAAACATATTAAGGAAGAAATGTTTTGCTGAGAAATTTATAATTATACGGGTAAACAGAATCGTTCTGGAATTCAGAAGACGAATGAAAAGAAAGAATGAAAGACTCAACTTTAAAAAAGAAAAATGACTAGTTTGTATTGACAGGAAAGACTTTGATAACACTATAGACGTCATTCACCCTTGGCCGATAACTTGCAGCGAGAGCCTAAGTTCATTACAGGAATCAGATCGCAGCTCCCTTTGGCCAGCTCTTCGTTCGACCTACAAACATTTTATTCAAAAGTACAGTCCTTCCTCACGAAGGTTGAGGATAGTCTTCACCCACCTGACATGGGGGTACCATTTTAGCTGATATGTCATTTCTTCAGAACTCAAGCATCCACTTAGTTAATATTTAAATGATTTTAAATATAAATTTTAGGGCATTGAAGTCATGTATTTTTGATTTTTGTTTTAAGAACACGTGATAAAATAATCATACATTAAAGCTACAATATGATCACTCATTCTATTAATAAAACAGTTTTTAAAAATCAGGTATAAAAAATTTGTTTTTGCTCCTTTCATGCAATTTATTGGGTACCCACCTGATTCACTTGACACAGCAAAAGGGTTCAAATGGCACTTAATAGACAATAAGAGGGAAGAGCAGTTCATTGATGTCTACTAACTCAAAACTGAACTCTAGTATCAGTCTGTTATTGTTAGAGTTTTGGTGTAATATTGAAAGTGAATATACTGTGATCAGCAAAAAAGCACTCCGTGCTTTAATTTTGCTTGCTACCTCATACCTTTGTGAATGTTTTTTTTAATAGTTAGTAAATCTACATAGCGAAGTCTGTTCGTTCCTAATCAACTTTAAGTATAGAGCTAAACTCTATATTGCAGTATTTGAAGTAACAGCAAGATATCAGAGCCATTTTTAAAAGTAAATATGCAATCTATCAATATGTCTGTACACACACATGCACTTTTTTGCTTCCCTCGACCACTTTTTCATCTTTATTGTTATTTTAGAAAAAGAAGTAACCAACCACAAGTAAATACAAGAATCAGAATTTACCTGACTAATAAAACAGTTATTGCCATGACGGCCTGTGTCAATGCAGCCTAGATGGCAGTGTTTGAGAAGCACTTGTGTAAAGTTATAACTCTGTTTAAGTTGGAATGTTTTAACTCATTATAAGAAGGCACAACATTTATAGTGGAGAGAGGAGCTGCATTCATCTCTCTACTCTAAAATAACTTCAATATACTGTTCTGTTGTCTATCAGTGGGAGAAAGCCAAACATGATTAAGGTATTACTGTCACAGCAGATTGTTATCGTCTACTCTTTTACTTACCTTTAACACACGCCACTCTGACTTACTGCACTCAGAAGATCCCCAACTATTCTTTGGTCGCCACGATTTTTTTTTTTATGGTTCAAAATCGAAACCTATTTACACTTTCTGCCAGGTTCGTTAGACGAAATCTTTCATACTGGATAGGTGTTGGTAATGTGGCGTAATAATTAGCTTAACACATAGTTATGCTATTAACTCATTTTATTAACATTAATTTCAATCTTACGTTCTCCTCCAATTATAATTCTCATCAAGCTCTTTATCTCAAGTTATAATTTAAAAAAACATTTAAAAAGTACCTTGATTTTAATTCTTTAAAATAGTGAATTGATAGCGTTACTTTTTCTCGTTCTAATTTTAAACATATGCCTACACAACAAAAAAATAAATGTTTCAACTAACTTATTCTACATTCTTGTTTTAGTTTATTAAGGCGGCCCAGCAATGCCCACACACAACTCGCATACCAATTTCTAAAAACCCCGTATTTATTTACTTGATCAAGTTTGTTGGCCTCATTAACAATTTAAAATACTTTTACTTGTGTAACGGCGTCTCCTCCGACCTCGTTGCGTGACCCGCACCAAGTCCTCGTTTACATGTCCCAAAAGTTATAAGTTTATCTTAATTTCAACTCACTCACTTCATTTTCTGATTTAATTTCACTTTTTAGATAACGGTTCCGTGGTTTTACCGGCTAGGTCGGCCGATACTTTTATACGGACCGCATGCGGTCTGTAGGTGAGATGATCTGGCCGCACGTTATACTGTTTGTACGTTTTTATAAAATAGAATAGATAGGCCGACTAATTATTATGGCCTATCCTACACTCCCGAGGCCACTGTTTTAAATTAACAGACTTTACTGTCGGATGCTAATGTTCATTCAGTGGTGACAAACTGCAGACTGTAACTGTGTCACAAGGCTGCTGCTGGGCGGTTACGCAATACGTCTGTACAATTGTTTTGGCTAACACTGTGCATTGCTGTACTGAGGCTCCCTACAGGTGAAGTCTGGCAATTTGAAAGTGATTGAATGGGTGATTTATATTAGTATAAAATTAAACTGGGGTTTAAGAGCCAAAATTAATAAAAAATAAAAAACCTTCTAATTCGCCCCATTACAAGTTTTCCTACCAAGGAAGGAACACGGTGCAGTGACCTCATACCACAGTTTCGGTATGGTTGAATTTGTCTCTCGCGTGCTATTTCGTTTTGCATATAGCCATTATGCTTTATCTTTACCTGTTTCCATTTACTTCTTAAACTTTTCAGATCATTATTAACTACCAACAAAAATGTTTTAAGTTTAGAAAGTTTATTGATAATTCTGTGTCATAATAATTAGTATGTTTACTAACTTTAGTTTAGTTGGTAGTACAAAAAAGTATTAGTTTCACACCCAATGATGTTTTTTGTTGTACAGTATGTATTTTGGTTGTTGGTTTGTTACTATATATGAAAATATTTGTTATCTTATTAGAAATGGTATTATTTTTTGTGTGTAACTTGTTGTTTATTAATGATTTTTTTTTAGTTCTTTTAGTTATCAGTAATTTGGTTTAGCTAATGTCATTAAAATTTTCAGTTATCTTAGTTACATTTTAAAATGTGAAACAAATGTTTAATAAAAGAAAAAAGTAACTGTTGGTAAAATTAAAATTTGTTTATAATGTTGTGTAACCTATGGCACAGTTATATTTACATTTTGAATATCTTTTTAATACAGATCTTTAATTTTATATTTTGATTTAAATTATACAAAATGCAATTTAAGTAGATGCCAGTACATTCCTATGGCAACACTATAATAAATTCCGTTATGAGTCAACACTTCTTAATTTTAATGACTAACCATGTTTTTCGTATCTAATCAGAAACTTTTTTGAAATTGTTACTAACTACATCATATATTTTCATAAAACGCACACAGTACTTGATAAAAATATTTAACAGAGGCTTATGGACTGGTTAGTTATGGAGTTACACTCCACTCAAGAAAAACATTCTGAAATCTACATTCGGTTAATTTGCTGACTATATGTATAATATTTAAAATAGATGAGAAAGTAATCTAAAACATGAGCATGTAACGCATTAACAATGTTTAATGATAAACTAGAAGGATGACTTCTGACTTCAATAACATTTGTACCAAGTGAAAATGTTTTTGGCCAAATGAAACAATGAACATGCAATGAGATTTTGGTAGTATTTTAGAGTGTACCAGGATGATTGTGTTTAGCTATTATAATGTCCGCTTTCTGATATTATAGTATTTGTTCTCAGTAAACAGTGGATTCCTTAATTTGAGGACACAATGGGACTAGTTTACTTTGGTGGTTACAGTGAACAGCTGCGCCAATAAAACAAAATGCCACCTAATAGGCACATGCCTGTGTAGTTAAAATTATATAAAAAGACATAATAAAGAGTATATAAGCAGATGTGTATATTGTTACGACGGTCTACTCGATCGTCGTAGGTACAGTGGAAAAAAATCAGTACAAGACACCAATTAAGTCACTAATCACACCTTTAATTTTTACAGTTAAACAGTTTGTAATTAACAACACAGTCTCTACAACAAATCAAATGAAAATTGTTCACACACAATAAAATGTCCACTAAAATTAAATACAATTGTATTACAATTATACCGTCCGATTATAAAACACCACTCTTCACTAATAACCACTTGAACATACACAGTAATCTCGCCCAATAATAACTCGAACTGCACTGAAAATATATCGCTGCTATACTGAAACTTAAGGCCGCTGCCACCATGTATTTATACCAGCGATCACAGACCAGAATGTTCTTAATTGCGTCTTAGCGCTCGTGTGAACTACATAATTAACTGCGGCCTTGACACAGAGCGCGGCTGGCATCTTCGAGAAACCTCTCGCGAATGTGTTGACAGTCAGTCACGTATGCCACACACACAAGAGCGAGATTCTTCTGGCACATTCGACAAACACGTATACTGTTCTGTAATGTCATAACACTGCCTCCTCCTTAAGCCTGTTTGTCCCGAACTGGTAAACCGTCTCTGAATTGATACTTGACCAGGCGATCTAGGTGGACGTCCTTGCAAAAGATAATTCTCTGGTTCTTTGAATTCAGTCTTGTGTGATCCGAACATTACGTTCCCAGGAATGCGAGTCTTCTGCTCAACCACTAGTTTTGCTGGTATCACTCCCGTTGCGTCATGTGCTGATGACCTAAATACCACTGGCTGATCCAAGTTTGTTTGGTTCTCATCAACAACCTCTTCCGTAACCTCATCTTCAGCCACTTTGCCCTCGGGCACTTCTATCAGCTCAGGAACAAGCAACAGTTTTGTCTCGATACCCATAGTTGGCTTCCCAATCACTTCTTTTGTCATTAAACTTATTTGTATTTCCTCTGCTAGTCCTTCCTCCATTTCCACTTGCAATAGGGAGGGTTCCTCTTGCTCAGACCTGTTGACTTTTTCTTCGACTAATGCCACTTGCTTAATCGAATGGTTGGTATAGTAAATAATTGCTTATCTAATCCGTCGAGTGACTTACTTGTCTAATTAGGGATTAGATAAGCAATTATTTATTTAATACAGTGACTTGGATACTTTTAAAATGAATATTAAATTTGGTTGGTATAGCCTGTCATTTTAGCCATGCAAAGCTGTATCTTCTCTTGGCCAACCTTCTGGACATTCTCTCTTAATTCCACAATGAATCCGTAGGCATTCATAATGTCCGTGCCAAGAATTGCTTCATCGACAATGTCTGCAACGAGCATTTGGTGGATAAACTCGAGAAGGCCCAGGCGTACACGTACGTCTACCTTTCCTAGCACCTTGACGGGGCTTCCAGTCACAGTCTATTGTACAAGAGCTAATCAGAGGCTGGCGGTTGCTGACTAAGTCAGGGCGCACAATGGACAGTGTCAACTGTAAATGATGTTGGTTTTACCTTCTACAAATCCATTAACAATCAAGTTTCCACTGGTCTTATGTAGCGTGTAAACTGTGTGCTGTTCTGGGGCTTTACTTCACCAATTTGCGATCACTCTCTTCTCTCGGTATCTTCTTCTCCCAACCGTCTACCTGTAGATGACCACGTTTTCCAGAGTTGTAACATTTCGGTCTTGTCTTTTTCAAATTGTTGCGACTCTCTTGAACTTTTGAATTGTTTGTCCGACAACATTGTTTTTCTGCACCCATCATAACGGCAATGTGATACAGGGATCTTCTGACTGCAGTGTGATGGCACAAACCCATTAATGTAGCGGGATGCTGACTTGGCAGCTTCAAACTGTAGGGCGTGAACAAGAGCTTCTGAGCTATTTCGGTGTCTTGCCATTCGTAACTCTTGATGAAGTTCACAATCTCTGATGCCATCAATAAATGTCTGCACTGCAAACCTTATTTGGAAGTCTTCCGGTGCTTCAGGATAAGCCAATCTAATCAATCTGTCGATACTTGCTTCAAACTCTTGAAGACTCTGCCCGGAACGTTGTCGTCTTGTTCTCAACTGAGCATAGTACACCTCTCGCAAATGTTTATTACCGTAGCGTAATTTTAGAGTTTTTATCAACTCTGCATAGATGTTCTGGTTGTCAGGCAGCACTTTCTGTAGTAATTCTACCACTGGTCCTTTTAATGAGAGAACGAGTGAGACTGCCTTGTCTTTCTCTGTCCAATTATTTGTGAAAACTAAACACAGCTGAACAATTTGAAATATACAGATATCACACACTACAACCAAACAACATATTAAATGAACAAATACATTACAAATCACATACACTATTTGACACACTGATCCACACACATAATTCGAACCTCAACGCCAATCCCTTCCCACCATCAACCCCCACCACACACACCATTTTTCCGTAACGGTTATTCTGTAATCGACAGTCAGTATTAAACCCACTGAAGAAGAGAAACAACATCTCGAAACGTTTGGGAAGTGACAACAGTAAGTTCATTAGTGAAAGTATTATATATATTATTAAATTATTTGTGCATGCAGCAGCTTGAAAAAAACTGGCGGAGGTACGTTGCCCAGTGACTGCTTCCGTCAAAGGTTGGAGTTTGACATGAACTGTGCCTACTGCAGGCAAAGTGACTTTCTCTATTAACTTATTTTCTGTGTCTTTTTCTGTCTTTATTATTGGTACACTCTGTTCACAAAGTTGTTTTGGTTGTATATTCAGGCACTGCACAACTTCACTTTTAATTTGTTCTCTAATGTTTGCCATTGAGTTTTCTACTGCAGATATTTTATTTGACATGGATTCTTCTATGACAGACATTTTTGTAGACATTGATTCTTCTATGACAGATATTTTTGTTGACATCAATTCTTCAACAATCGAGACAGATTTTTCTACTTCAGCTATTTTCAGTGTCATTGATTCTTGTACCTCCGATATTTTAGTAACTGGCTTATTAAGCTCACCTCATAGGAGAACCAATGCTGTAGCGGTTTGTTCTTGTGTCTGCTTTTGCTCCTGTACTGTGTTAACTCCTTGATGTCTTCTGTTTCACACTTCCGTTCTTCTTTTTGTCTTTCTTCTGTTTCCAGCATTAGTGCTTTCTGACATTCCTCAGCCTCTTCCTGTCGTTTTTCTGCTTCTTCTGCCTCCTGTCTGCGTTTCACATCCTGTTGTCTTTCTGCTTCTTACTGTGTCTGCCGCAGCTGCCTTTCGAAAGCTTCCATCATCTGACTTGCATCCATTGTTTTCTGATTAATTACGAATTACGCTCGTCTTGTACAAAGTGTCCACTGTAAACCGTTCTATCCCACTTCTGACACCACTGTTACGATGGTCTACTTGATCGTCGTAGCTACAGTGGAAACAAAATATGTACAAAACGCCAATTAAGTCACTAATCACACCTTTAATTTTTACAGTTAAACAGTTCGTAATTAACAACACAGTGTCTCTACAACAAATCAAATGAAAATTGTTCACACGCAAATAAAGTGTCCACTAAAAGTAAACACAATTGTATTACAATTATACCGTCCGATTATAAGTCACCACTCTTCACTAATAACCACTTGAACGTACGCAGTAATCTTGCCCGATAATAACTCGAATCGCACTGAAAAGATATCGCTGCTATACTGAAACTTAAGGCCGCTGCCGCCATGTATTTATACCTGCAATCACAGACCAGAATGTTCCTAATTGCGTCTTAGCAGTCGTGTGAACTACGTAATTAACTGCGGCCTTGACACAGTCCGCGCGGCTGGTGCCTTCAAGAAACCCCTCGCGAATGCGTTGACAGTCACGTATGCCACACACATAAGAGCGAGACTGTTCGACAAACACGTAGACTGTTCTGTTATGCCGTAACAATATAAATAAGTCCCAATTGTTTAACATTGTTATAGATGTTGGACGCATATAGTGAAATTTTATTATGGAATTGGGGTTACAGGTATATTGCTCAAATGATTTCATCATCGTATTCTTGTTCCTGGCTCACCAACATTTTCTTTAGTTCTAACTTTGTCATGTTTACTTGCTGAAATGCTACTTGTCATGGTCCGGACAAGACTTTTCAGTGTTTCCACCATTTTCAAGTCCTAAGCCATGCTTTCTTTAGCTTTATCTACTTCTGTTTGAGCTCTTTGGGTTTTGTACCAAGTAATTGGCTGAATAACTGGATTTAGCTATGTATGTCATCCAGATGTATCATGCGGTCATAAGATATTAAGCTGTCTTCAGATCAATATTTTTTCTCTTGTATAAAAATACATCAGTATGGACAAAGAATTTTATCTCTTCTCTGTTCAACAGGTTTAGTTTGATACCAAATTATACAATGTGTAGTATGCAAAATGTGCAATGTATTCTATTTCCTTAATAAGAATGACTATTAAAAAAGTAATCAGTGTTAACATGATTTAAATCACCGATATTTTTATTCGTAAACATTGATCGGTCTGAAGACTAGAAGAATAGGTCATAAATATCACAAGAATTACAAGTGGTTAGAGAAAACAAGTCTGATGCAGGTGGGTGGAAGAAGTCCTCAAAAAAGTTGAAAGTTCAATTGCATTAATGAAGCCAAAAATATATTTTTCTAGAAATATACATTCAACTATTTGCATTTCTGTATGTTACTACTGCGTATCATGGGATTGATGCCTGCTGTAGGTAAAATATGACTTCTGTACCAGGAATATGCAACATACATCATGAAGAAATTTTTTGCAACTCCCAACTGTAATTTCATAGTGGATTTAAAGTTGAACATTTATTTGGAATTTACACAATTGAAAAAAAATATCTCTTAAAAATAAACCAAATTTAATATAAACAGTTCAAATTGTTAGGTTATTTGATTTTTAGTAGACCAACCATAAGTGAGATTTTTGTATAGAAACTTCATTTTGTTTTTGATTCGTCATTTTTATATAAAGGCGTGTTTCAGCTTCGCTAACGCACACATAACCTTTCCATCTGTTTGTTCCAAAAGTTTGTTGTGGAACTGTTCCCGCTCAGGCATTGAAGGTATTATTGGTTTCCATAATTATTTTTTGATAGTTACTAATACACAAAGTGAGACATGACTTTAATTCGTTAAGTTTACTAATACCAATGGTATTACTATTATTAATTGTTACCAGTGTGCCATGGCTTGCCTACACTAACACTTTTTACATGTAAGAAACAGAGGTGGATCCAAAGAGATTATTTTTGGGGGGGGGTCACAAATGCAACAGTGGTACTCAGTTAAAAAGCTACTGTATTATTGTTATTGGTGTCGTTTGTGAATCTTAATTAGAAAATATCGCCAGAAAAACGTAAATTTTATTCACATTTTGTAATGGTGGCAAATCCGGATTATTGCAGCCATTACACAATCATTTCATATTTTCTTGTAAATGAGTTTTACACGCCGTGTCTCATTTTTTCTTATTTTTACCTATAGAAACAGCTCCCAAGAGATTGCATGCAATTTTGAATCACTCTGTATATGTTCTTTCATGAAAGACTCTTCCGTTGCCAGTAAATTTAAAGTTTATAAATAATTGCCCTTATTAATAGATTGCCCATTTTCCTTATGACCCCTAAAAGCTAACTCTTGTCTTCCTAAATAACAAACAACATCTACCAAATGGCACTATCCTTCGATTTCTTGCCACATTTTCATTGTGCTATACTGCTTAAATTCTAGGTGTTTTGGACAAACAATTTCAATTCTGTTACGTCCTCGCACAATTTTTCATTTGAGTTTTGATACCAGCATGTTTAGCGGCTTTAGCTTCAAAATTTTTTATAGTGCCTAATACAATTTTCTCCATGGTTCCTCTCCATTAAACAACAAACTGTAATAACAGTGCAGGGTTTTGTTTCATTTATGACAAGAGAGCCACCAAAATATAGTAACCTACTGTATATTTACTATATCAAACTTTCTAAAATTTTCTGATAACTTGTCCATCCTTCTGCGACAAAAATAAAGACACCCGAGATATTTTTGACGTTAGCAATACCTTTTGCTCGAAATGTAACATACTGATTTCGTATTTTAACATAAATTCGAATGAATCAAAGTTGTCAGAGTTTATATCAAATACTTCTGCCATAGAACTGGTACTAACTGTATTCATTTTGCTCCTTTAAATCAATTAAACAGTACACTTAAAGCACTTAAATGACGACACTTAAAAATATGTATTATTCAATAATTAGTATGTAAATGATTACACATTTCTTAGTCTATACAACTATATACAAAATTAAAAATAATTTGTAAACTCAACAAAAACAAATAGCGTATTTGCTACGCGAACACAATGAAACAATAATTATTAGTTTTGAATTTAACTTTCACTTGTGAACTTACTTGTTGTTTTCACTCAAACGATCATTTTGGAGTGGTGTGTTCCTTCGTCAGCGAGTTTGTTGGATACAGAATGTGCAAGCTGTTGGTAATTCTATGTATAACTGTATTGGTTAACAGGTTGTGTGTGGGTGGAGGTGGAGGGGATTGGCGCTGGAGTTTGAATTGTTGTAGATGTTGTTTATTACCGTGTCAAATAGTGTGTTTGATTTAAATTGTAATTGGTAATTGGCTTTTCCAGTATTATTAGATTTATATGAATTTATCTTTTTTCTTATTTATATTGCCATTGTTTATAACTTGTCTATTATTTACTATTCTCTATAAAATATAACATAACATTTAGGCTTATGGTCTGTATAATTCTTTCAGCCGTATTCCTATTCATAAACTTAATCAAACAATTCTTTAACAGTTATTACGCTACTCTTGTTTATATTTGGTTTATTCTTAACAAACTATCCCTTAGAACATAGGATGTTTATTGATTTTGCATTTATATTCTCTACTATATTTTTTCTTATATAAACTTTACTCTCTAACCATGGTAACACTAACTTTTAACTTTCCATGGGATTCCTTTCCTGAATACTATTGTATTGCTCATCTACCATTAATCTTAATCCTACTAATAACAATATCCTTATTTACTAACACTGTTCACCATTAACCTTTAGTGTTTATCACTGATTATTAGGTGTTTATACCTATCAATAGGGTTTCTATTTATTTTGGGGTTTTACACTGTCACTTTGCACTTTTTATATATTTTATTTAAGTGTTACTAGTGGGTATTCCCTAACATTAAATTTTCTTTCTCACTTACTCCTGTTCACTATCTGTCTATCTCTGTATCTCTCACTTTACAATGGTTAGTTATACTGTTAACAAGTTCATGTCATTATAGAGTCATTTATTACATTTAAACTCTATGTCTTTGGTTAGTGTACTTTAATTTGTCATTACTTTATTGGATTTTAATAATTATCATTTACATTGATTAATTAGTCGATACTAATAATTATCATTTACATTTATTATTTATTGGTTTCTTTTTCATTAATTTATTTCTCCTTTTCTGTTCTATATTATTCGTTTGTGTCTTTTCATTTCTTCTCATTTTATTTCATTTGTATTTTGTTTGTTTCCTTTTCATTTACCTTCTCATTTGATTTCATTTATATTTTGGTTTTCACCTTCTCATTTGGTTTCATTTTATTTGGTCAATCACTTGGGTTGGGTCATGTAGTCGCTTGTTGCGTCATAGTCATTTTATTTTCATTAATTTAATCATTTAATATAATTGATTCATATTTTTTCCCTGGTATTGGGGTGGCTTGTTTGTGTTGTAACAATATGCACGCACACATTACAACTGGAAGAGCTGAGAAACACTTAGAATGTTCTGTAATGTTGTAACCAGTAGCGGCTCGTACAGGGAGGGCAAAAGGGTGCAGTCCTCCCACTAAATTTGTAAATTAAACTTGTCAATAATATAACTATTATGTGTAGTATCCTTATGTGATAGATATTTTTGGGGTGACTAATAGCGATCACCCGATGTTTTCGGCACGGTCCCGCAGCCGTACACTAACACGACACCCCTCCCTGCATAGGCGGGTCTTGCGGGGAGTGGGGAAAGAGGATGTGTACACATGTCTGTGCTTTTAAATTAGCGGTAGCCATAATAGGGAGGACCCTGCCCACTGTCTGATTTCGCGGCTCTTTTCACAAAGAACTGGAGCGTTGTTCAAAACTTCTCTGTTGCTGTTTAAAGTGCATATATTTTCTCTTGTGTTTTATATAGTTTTGATTGTGTTCTTGTTGTACTTTTTGTGTAAACGTAATGTTCTAATAATTTATTCTTTATTAGGCAGTGTATACTGTGTAAGATAGTGTTTTTGTTGAACCTTGTGTACACAAATGTGTAACTTATTCTGTGTAGGCCTGAATCCATCTTTGACAATTATGATACCTTATATCTACTTATGATTATTAACTTAAATATATATTGTAGAAGGCAACCCAGCATTTCTCACACACACACTTTCCATTCACATCTTTTACCCCATTTTGATTTTAACTCTTTTTTTAATTTTTTTAATTTTCATAATTAATTTGTTGAGTATACTGTTACTTCTTTGGCGGTGTCCCTGCAGACCACGTGTTGGACTCCGTACTTTTTAGTCACTTATTGTCCGAATTGAGTTCTTACTGTTTAATTTTGATACCACTGAAGATTAATTGATGTCTCACAGTTTTAGATCACTTTAACTTGTAGTTTCAGTCACATTTTTGATACTTTTAATAAATTTTCGACTCACGAGCCTTTTACGTTTTAACCGGCCGGTTTGACTAATTGACGCCAAGTTGCTCCGGTCGATTGAAGAGTATTCACTGTTTATTTTACACTTTTCTGCTGGTCGGATTACATTTTATTGTGTTTTATGTGAACTGCGCGCACACGCAACTGCGCGGTTCCGAAGTTATATGCCTACTGACTTTGTTCTCTATGCACTAAGCGAGAAGGAATTTTTTCAGACGTGACATTTCCGTGTGAACGTTGGCCGACATGTGCGCGCATACGCATGAATACGCACCCTTGCTGATAACTTGCATGCCTGTACCATTCTGTACCTTACACGGAGCTACAGTCCGTGAACAAAAATATACTCTGGTTAAATAAAATTGAAAAAGCTTTAATTTATAAACCCTCATCGGTTTGTACCGTTACAATACCCCCCCAATGAGAGGTTTTCTCTCGAAACAGAAAAACTCTCATTGCTAAAACCTAAGAGGACCAGCGAGGATATGGTGCCAACAACCCCCCTTAACTTCTTACTAAACCATGGGTAATCTACCCCCCTAGTTCGGCGACTATGGCTGTACCTGAATGACATTACTGGACTTCTCTGTTCGAGATCCCAACACCGTAAAACCAGACAGGCACTCACCACAGTATCACCTAACCTTGTACCATTCAATAGAAATCAATAACTGGCCTTGTACCCAACCAGATCCTCAACTGATGTATCTCCCCTTATACATACTGGGTTGCCTTTAGCAAAGTACTGGGTGCGTACATGTGTGCTCTATTATCTTAAAATTAATACACATTAACTCAACTAAACATTCCTCACTGTACCAAACCCTAATCTCAAAACAAGTATAATCATTTTAAATTAACATGTACATTTCATCTTTACATATAAATACAATTCCCTTATTTTACTCAACTTTTATTTGTTTGTCTGGCAATATCATTTCATATCAAAATTAAATTATTTGATTTCATTCATTTAATAAAATAAGTCTAAGCTCATTGCCAAAAATTCACATTTAAGTTAATTTACATCATCTCTTTTAATTAATCATCTTAATTGCGTGATTTAAAACCACTCAGTGAATTTTAACGTCATTTTGCATTTATTTACTTCATCATTTCTTCCATGACCTTTAAATCAAACTTTCAAATTTACTTTCAACATTCATACCTTTTAATTGAATTGAATTTTCCTTATAAATCCTCATAATTATATGTGGATCATTATTGTAAAATAAACAACTTATTACTATCACCACCTCAATTACAACTACACTTGGTCACAAAAATATAATATAAACACTGTAAATCAGCTGATACAACATAGCCTCACCTCATGTAGCGAACATAAAAATAAAATACAATCTCTACTTCAAAGAAAAAATAATTTTTTTTTTTTATGAATTAATTTCCAGAAATATATATTTTGACAATTAATAAAAGGAAACAAAACTATTACTACCCTCAATTCAACTGAACTTATGAATTAATTACATGAAACATACTATACATTTAACACCAGTCATCAGCTGATGTCTTATTACCCGGTGAACGACCTTACTCTAGGCACATTGCATACGAGTAAAACAAATACACAAAATTATACAATTTACGTCATCAAATGTTCTTATTAAATATAAAATTATTACAATAATGAGTCTAGTATTTAAAATCATTTATTCTCATAAGTGAATGTTTATCACTAATCATTGAATTACCAAGCACATAGTAACCATTACAGAACAGTAATGGGGTCATCAATAACACTCTACTCCGGGCCAAGCAAACTTACATGCACCGTGGTTATGGTTAGTCATTCTTTAACTGAATACTCAGTTACAATTAGGTAAATCACCTGCCGGGTAAACCGGACTAGGCATTTACCTTGTGCACAGATGCGTTATCTGTGCCCCTGGCTTGCAACGGCCAGCTCCTTTTCCACACACACTATTTTTTCCTGATGGTGGACTGTAGCGCCCATTTGCATCCACAAGAACTGAAGTTTAATTAGGGTGTAGACGCTGCCTACACCGTTCTTGTTTCAGCGTTATAAAAAAATCGGCATTACTGATGTCCAAGGACACCAGTAATCCTACTAAATATTACTTATAAGCCCTTAACACGGCACTACCACCCCCTTCGATGATAGCCACTGTTCCATAGTTGTGGTGATTCCCCTGATATTAACCCCCCGGTTAATTTCTAGAGTCACCAATTTTGAAAATAATAACAAGTATGACTAGGATACAATCTGCCTAACCACACTTGCTACCAATAATCCAAATCCACGGTCAGGTTTCGGTGACGCCGTGACCACCCGAAATGTGGGGAATCACATGTAAATGATATATAATACATGTTTAAAATTCCTGTACAGTAACATAGTAAACATAATACAACATAAACATTCATAAAGCACATGAACCTCATTTAATTAAAATAAACATCTCATTTGCATCTGAATAAAATTTACAAACATTTCAATTTTAATTTTAATTGAACCTTTTATTCCTCAATCTTGGATTATTTATCATTTATTGTACCATTAAATTCCCCAAAATTCAAATCCATTATCAACATTCATTTTACATAACATTTCAAATTCAAATTTTACCCAAAATTTCACACCTTACCTTTGTTAAATCCTTTCAGACTCATTTAATTTCATTGTAAGACTCTTTTGCTTCACTTTTATGTCATTATAACGTTCCTACTTACATATGGTTAATCATAAACTCAAAACTATAAACTTATATAAATTCATTGCAACAAATATAACGTACATAACCCTATGTACTTTCTGATACATTATAATAACCATATGGCTCAACAACTAAACACATTCTTATTTTGACTCATTTACTATTTATTATCAAGTTCAAATCTTATAAAAATCGTTTAAATTTCATTACCACAGTTCATTTATACAACATTAATTAATTCATTCATTCATTCATCTCAATTATTTAATTCACTCAGTTTTCAAAACACAAAGTTACTTTGATCACCTTACTCCAAAATAATTACAGTTCATTTGCATTATAAACTTCATAATAATTATTCTTATTATTTGCTTAGTCTGATAAAATATTATTATTATTATCATTATTAAAATCAATTCTTACTACATACATCCATTGTTTACATCAAATACATAGTACAACATAACCTACTACACAAACACAATTAACCTCACTATAAATTTATTTACAATTTTTCGTCATATATTATTGTTTACCATACCTCATTTCATAATTTAGCCAAGTAATTACCATAAACTAAAATAATTAAATGTTCAGTCACTGTTTATTTGACCACCATCATTGTATAATAATCTGACCTTACGTTTACACCATTCATTTACAATTAAAGACATATAACTATTATAATTATAATAACCCTCACCATTAATTTCATCCATTGTATCAATATAGTAGTTACAAACATTATTGCATACTATCAATTCAAAATTCCTGTCGACATTTGTTATGGTAAATTCTCCCTTAGTATTTTCCGTTACAATCATCATATTGTAATACAAGTTATATTGATGGTAAGTTATATCATCATATTCGTCTACTACATCAGTTACATCGTAAGGTAAGTAATCAATATCACCAACCTTATCATCATTTGCTGTACTACCTATTTTGCAAGGTAAGTACTCAATATTATTAACTCTTGCAATATCTAATTTCTCTACTAACCCTTTATAACCTCTATTCAGCTTAAATACCTCTATCACTCCCCCCCCCCCTCTCTCTCTCTCTCTCTCTCTCTCTCTCTCTCTCTCTCTCTCTCTCTCTCTCTCTCTCTCTCTCTCTCTCTCTCTCTCTCTCTCTCTCTCTCTCATAATCACTTTGTATTTCCATTAAAACTTCATTGCCACTATTATTATTCACTTTACCTTGTAACACCACATTTTTAATTATATCATCATAATTACCACTAGTTTTAAATTCGTCACTTACCTTATTATTTGTACCTTTGTTATTTTTGTTCTCGTTACACTCACCTGTAACTGTATCATTTTCTACCCCCTCTTTTCTTTTTCTAATTTCGTTTACTTTGTCTTGTATTTTATTTATATTTATAGTTATCTCACCTTCCATTCCATCAATAATCTCACTCCGTTTCTCTAGCTTATTATTTATTTCAACAAACTTCTCACTTACTCCATTAAAACTCTCACTTAATCTTTTAAATTGCTTACTCATATTTAAATTATTCATTTTTATTTCGCTTCTTATATTCACCAATCCGTTATGTATGTCTCCTAACTTCTCATTTCGTTCGTTAAATCTATTATTTATTCCCTCATCGCTGACTTGATTTCAATTCTAAATTCATTCAAACGTGTGTTCAAATTATCTGACTTTAACTCTACGCTACTTGCATTTATCGCTGACTTGATTTCAGCTTTACATTCATTCAAACTTGTTCTTTTTGGTCAAACTGATTTTTCATCATTTCCATTATCAATGCTAATTGACTAAGTATATCTACAGTATTGCTTTTATTACTCTTAGCATCTACTGTTTCAATTTCATTTGTTATTTCGTCTACTCTCTCATTAACATTTTCGTTCATCGATACTGAATCATCTTGTGTAACGTTTAATATTGACCCCCCCCAGCTACACTCACATAAATTTGCATTCGTATTTTTCTCTGCCATTTTTCGACTAGGTTGTAAATTATTTTAATTTTAATTAATTTTAATTTACAACGTTGCTGTTACGGGCGCCAACTGAGACAGTACTCAGTATTTGATAATTAGAAGTATTTAAATTTGTGTGACATTACCTTATTCGGACGTCAACTGAAGCGTTAAAATAGTTTTAAATCTTGACGTTCGTATGAAAATTAACCAAGATGTCATCTAGTGTACTAGGCAGAGAATAATAGGTCAATGCAAATAAACAAGTACATATTTATAAATTCATATAAAACATTACTTTATTACATTTTAATCTAACATTCTTGTTAAGTTCCCCTTCACTTAAAATACTCCTCTCCCCTTCTCTACATATTCTGTATCTTTATTTTGCAGCACTGGTACGATCCGTTATTGGACATTATTTAAACAAATTTTGAATCCATCTTTGACAATTATGATACCTTATATCTACTTATGATTATTAACTTAAATATATATTGTAGAAGGCAACCCAGCATTGCTCACACACACACTTTCCATTCACATCTTTTACCCCATTTTGATTTAACTCTTTTTTAATTTTCATAATTAATTTGTTGAGTATACTGTTACTTCTTTGGCAGTGTCCCTGCAGACCACGTGTTGCACTCCGTACTTTTTAGTCACTTATTGTCCGAATTGAATTCTTACTGTTTAATTTCGATACCACTGAAGATTAATTGATGTCTCACAGTTTTAGATCACTTTAACTTATAGTTTAAGTCACATTTTTGATACTTTTAATAAATTTTCGACTCGCGAGCCTTTTACGTTTTAACCGGCTGGTTTGACTAATTGACGCTAAGTTGCTCCGGTCGATTGAAGAGTATTCGCTGTTTATTTTACACTTTTCTGCTGGTCGGATCACATTTTAATGTGTTTTATGTGAACTGCGCGGTTCCGAAGTTATATGCTGACTGACTTTGTTCTCTACGCACTAAGCGAGAAGGAATTTTTTCAGACGTGACATTTCCATGTGCCACTGGTCGTAACAGTATATTTTGTCTGATGGAGATTACTTTATAAGGGGCGTATAATATGTACATAATATAGATGTGTATAGATAAATAAGGACAACATAATTTTTCATATGTACAAAAATTGCATGAACTTTTTGAACAAACCTCACACATCAATGTTGTATGTAAATTGTTTCTGAATTTGTCCAGGTTAAGTTATATTGTGCATGCAAAGAAGTAAATAAAGCTGGATGATTACCCATTGTTACCTATGATCAGCACACTACACCTTCCAGCTGCAGTAGTAACATATTAATTAAACAAGAAAAAAGATCAAGAACGTTGCTGAAAAATGATTGTTATAACTATTTTGTCAATATAACTTGTGACTTGACAGTTTGGGTAGTGGAATTCCATTGCTGCCGTATTGTGAGATACTACCACTGCTGGCAGCTCGCAATATTCAAATGGCACACTGAGATCATAACCAAAATTTTTTCAGTGTTTGACAGATTTAAAATAATTAATGAAATATTTTGTTCTGTTTTTAACTAATCTGAAAAAATTCTCAGAACCAAAGTCCTGGACATTTTAGAGAATTTTTTTTTAGAAAACATTTTTATTTGAATTATATACATTACTTTTATAAAATATTACAGTTATTATATATACCGGTATTTATGAAAATGTAAATTTACAGTTAGATGAGTGCTTGCATGCAGGCACGCGCATACACATAAAATATTAACCATGTTTTGATACTTTGGATGTTGGAGAGTAATTACGAGTACTTTTCATTTGTGTTCTTTTTAGAATTGACTTATTTTCAGACACATACTTATAAATTCTTGCTGTATTTCAATAATATTGTGTTGTTTGTGTGATAGGAATTAACTTCTTGATTTATAATATAATGTATTTTCACTCATCTCTGAGCTGATTCATAAAACAAAAACCCATACAGTACAGTATTAACATTTGGACATTGTATTTGCCTCCAAAAGCGTTTTAAGACTATAAAACAGGTTAATTACCTACCGTCATGCTTTTTGAAATCCGAAAACAGGATTACTCGAGTTTCGACACATTAAGTGTCATCTTCAGATCCTCGATGAATATAAGTTAAAAATACATTTGTTGATGTATGCACATCCCGTCAGATAATAAAAACAACACAAACATAACAACAAAAATACTTAAATAATTTAACACATATTAAAACCGAGACAAAACAGAACGAAAACACGATACACGCGGCCGACGTGGACCTGCACAGGAACACGTTATGCGCGATAAAATCAATCGATACCGATTTGACCTTTGATAAATTTTATCGATCTGACACAGCTAGTATCTCGTTCGATATCGTTCACTCTGTTAAATAGAATATTATTTTTATGGATCGATTTTTCATTTAAGATGCGATCGTAATTAGCTTTAGTGGCCTTATATATTTCAAACCTTTCAAGAGTGTCCAGTTTAAGAGATTTCCTGCATTTATGTAATATATCCAAATTCTCACTAATACTTTTTATGTTATGATCTTGTGAACTTAAATATTCAGCAAATGTGGATCTTCCTATATTTGATTTAGAGCTTGGGAGGTGTTCTTTATAACGCAATTTGAACGAACGCAGTTTGTCCTATGTAGAAATTTGAACAATCCGAACAATTAAGCCTGTATACACCTGTACCATCGTATTCATCGAAAGACTTAATTTGATTTTTAAACTTAAGTTTGTTCTCGAGTTTATTATTTGCTTTTGAAGCCAATACTATATTTTGTTTTTTCAATTGGTTTTTTAAAGTGTAATGTAACATTTCGCCATACTCTATTGCGATATATTTTACTTTTTCTTTAGGCATGTCAATATTTATTAGTCTATTTTGTTTCTTATTTATTATTTTATCTCTTATGTTACATTTATAACCATTGGCTATTGCTATGTGTTTAATAATTTCGACTTCATTTTTATGGTCTTCTGTGGAGAGGGGCAATGATAACAATCTATGTACCATACTATTAAAAAATGCCATTTTGTGTGAATAAGGGTGGTAAGATGAGGCATGAATAGCATGATCAGTGGTTGTCGGTTTCCTGTAAATATTATAGTTAATTTTATTATCAATTTTTGTTAAAGGCAAATCTAAGAAATTTATTTTATTATTCTTTTCTGTTTCTAATGTAAATTGCAAATTTTTTGTTATGCTATTCAAATACTTATTAAGCGTCTCTAATTGTCTGCAATTACCATTGTAAACCACTATCGTGTCATCCACATATCGATGATAAAATAAAATTTTGTTGTAATGTTTGTTGTTTGGTGATAATATTTCATTATTTTCGATGTGGTTTAAATAAATTTCTGCCAGGATACTTGATAGTGGGGATCCCATTGCTAATCCATCTTTCTGTAAATAAAATTGATCGTCAAAAGTAAAATAATTTTGTTCTAAAATTACTTTAGTCAAATTAATAATTTCATCAACTATTTCATGGTTTAAAGTGGCTATTGATAATAATAAACTTTTTGTTATTTCTAAAGTTTCATTAATTGGTACATTCGTATACAAATTAACTATGTCAAATGAAGCTAAAGTATGTCTTGGTTCAATTGTAAGTTTTTTTGTGAGATCTACCAATTCTAAACTATTTTTCAAACTGTAATTCTTATTAAACACTATATATTGTCTTAAAATTTTATCAATTTTTTTGGCAATTTTATAAGATGGTGCAGACGTGAAATTTACTAAAGGACGGACTGGCATGTTATTTTTATGTATTTTCGGAAGTCCTCTAAGTCTAGGTGCTTTAGGATCTATCATTTTTAAATATTTTTTCTCATCCTTTGTTATAATATATTTAGTTTTGTTTAACACTGATTTCATATTACTATTAAACCTATCAGTGGGGTCACTCTTAATTTTGACAATATTATTGTTTATGAAAAATTCATTTATTTTACGTTTATAATCTTCGTTAGTTAAAATTACGAGTGTCTGGCCTTTGTCGGCTTTGGTGACAATGCTATTATTGTCTATCAATTTCTTTTTTATTCCATTGAATGTTTTGGTTTCTTTATTGTAACTAGTTTTTATATTTTCGGCTTTCAAAACTTTCGTTATTTTATTATTAACTGTATGTCTTACAACTGTTCTTGTTTCCTCATCAGATATAGCATTTATTGCCGTTTCGGCGTTCAAAATTTCATTTATAAGTGATTGTTTGAATCCTTTGTTTTTAAAACAGTATTTTAAGCCTTTGTTTAAAAGGTTAGTTTCTCCGTTATTGAAATTGATTTCAGTAAGATTAACTATACAAGGATAAAATCGATGACTTATTGTATTGTTCTTTTGAGGGTCGTTCTGTACTTTCAAAAGGTTACTAATTTTTATATTTTGTGTTTTCTTTTTCTTAATAACGGTTTTATTTATTTGTTTTTCTATTAAATACGTTACATTGTCGATTTGTGATGGATGTAATTTTTGTAACAGTTCAAGATGTTTTTTCATAAGTACCATATTAAGTAAGCTCTTTTTACTATATAATTGTTTGATTTCATTTTTGATCCATAATGTTGTAGCTTCATTATAACTTCATTATCCCCTATTCTTGCTGAAATATACATGAATGATTTTGAAAAGCAATTAATAACTTCCACTAAGTATAAAGACAATTTAAAATTACGGTCTAGATACGTTGATGATGTATTAGTAATTTGGGAAGGAAGAATAGAAGAAGTGCATGAGTTTATAAAGGAGGTAAATAATAAGGATAAAAACTTACAATTTAAGGAAGAGATAGGAGGTAAGCAAATAAATTACTTAGATTTAAACATAGAAATTAAAGATAATGAGAAAATACAGTTTGGGATATTTAGGAAAGAGTCGTATTCTGATATAATTATACCAAGAGAGTCTTACCACCCATACAGATATAAAATGGCGGCAATCAATTCCTTTTTGTTACAGAGCTCAGAAGTGTTTAAAAGAGACCGAATCAAAAGATAGGGAGTTAAAAACGATAAAGGGAATTGTAAGGAATAATAATTATAGCACCAACATAGTGGATAAAGTTATGAAAAGGGTCAAAATACAAAAAGCTAAAATAGAACCAGAACAAAAGAATTATGCAAGGTCATTGACATACATAGGTTCACATACTAGAAAAATTATAAAATGTTTTAATAAATATGGAGTAGATATAGCTATTAAAAAATGTGAAACGGTATTTGATAAGATAAGGAATAAGAATATAGAAAAAATTCCAGTATTACAGAAAAGCGGAATTTATAAATTAAAATGTAAAGACTGCAACAAAGTGTACCTAGAGGAGACAGGACGAAAATTTGTATGCAGGTTGTCTGACCACAAACGTGGAGAAGGTAATAGAACAACCAATTCGTTATATGCAAGACATTTCATAGAAGACAACCACAAGTTTGTTAATCCTTTGGAAGAATACGAAATTGTAAAAGTAGTAAATAACACAGTTGAAAGGAAGCTTAGAGAGGAGTTAGAAATATTGAAAGAAAGAGAAAAAGGGTTAGACAATTTAATTAATATTAAAATTAAATTTGATAATGAAGAAATATTTTATAACATAATTAAGAAGTAAATGAGAGAGGGCAGATAGATAAGATTAAGAATTATATTGCATAGTACTAATTGGATGTTTTAAAATAAGGGTGTGTGACTAACCACGTGTGTGGAGAGGAAGAGGGTAAGTTTAAAAGGATGCACACACACACACACACACACACTGAAACACAAGGAATTTACTAGAAATATATGTAACTGTACAGATGGTGAGACAGAGTTTGGGGGTGGGGAATGATCATTAATTTTTAGTTTGTTGTGGGTGAGCAGGGTGGAGGAGAGGGGTGAAGGGTTGGGTTTCACATATTTCTTGTCTATTCCCGATCTGACGATGAGCTGTGAAGCTTGAAAGCGCTAATCGGAATAATTTTTATATAGTGGTGTGCAACAGTGATCATTCTGATTCTAAAAGTTTTTACAAGAATCTTTACAGTTCTTTTTGTTGCGGTTTTAAAAAAACAAGTTATGCACAGAAGTTATGGTTTAATGTCACCTGAATATAACGTGAGTCTGCAGTGGGTGTTCGAGATGATCCTCTTCAGTAGGTCTTCTTGGGTGTAGTTCGGTGCTCATCTGCGTCCTCCATTTAGTTGGTTGTTTCTGAATTGTAGTCTAGGTCATGACGGTTGGATTCTGCTACTTGAAGTTCTTACGGTTGTTGTAGTAACTTTTCTCCTGGTGTTGGTTGTTCACTTTTTACATTTAATTTGTTTTTATTTTAGCAGCACTGATGTTTACTTTTACATGGTAAGGAACATATCTTACCACTTACTGTTCGTAAAGAGATGTGTCGGCTAAGTTTTTTTTATATATTATTAATATTTCCTCCATGTACTACATTACTAGTTTTTGAGTTTTACTAATGCTACATTGGATTAAATAGATTAGAAGAACTAACGTCTTGTTACATCGTTGTTTAGCCACATACACGTAAGTGTAACTTTACAACACATTTTGGAGCTGCTTACATGTCGAAGATTCTCCGGCGACTGGGGCGAGTTTAGCGGCAGGGAGTCTGTAAGCTGGCGCAGTTTAAGCGCTGAGAAAAGTAGTTCATTCCTTTATTATTATTAATTGTCCATTAATTAACTAGTATAAATTAGGCTACCTTTTTTTTTAGGAGTTAGATATTTCCTTTATTATTAATATGTCTTTTATTTAATTAGAAGAATTATTAGTTTTCGCTTAATAACATTGTACTTTGCATGTTCGTACTGGACTTTTTGCACGTTGATACAGGTATCTAGGTACAGATAAGGGTGGATTATACTCTCACTTGTTATAAGAACAAAAAATTAATTTGTGCTATTTAAATAATTTTTAAATCGTCACAGACTATATAAATTAAGTCTGTTTATTATTCAATATCAACATTTGGTTTATTTTTCTTCTAAATTTACTCAATGTTCCTTTTGTCTAAAACTCATTTTCTGTTAATTTTACTACTCTTTCTTTTCAACTAAATCCAAACAAGACTTTGGATTAATTCACATGGGACATAGTCTAACTTAACATATTTACGTTAATCATTAAAATGCAAAAAATAATAATATGGTGTATTACTTCCTTTTAGTACAAAAACCTATATTGAAAACAACAAAAAACTTAAACTATTTTTACTCTATTTTAAGACGACCCAGTTTGCTCACACTCAACACTCATACCTGTCCCCTTGTTACATTTCATCTTCCCACTCCAATTATAATTGATTAAAATTCTCCAGTAAATTAAAATTTGATTCTAGATGTTGGCCAAATATTAATCTATGTTGTACTCTTACTGTGTTTGCTGGTTCCGTCGCACATCGTCCACCACAGTTTTACATAAATGTTCCGAAAGTCATTACTTGATTTTATTTAACTGTTGATTTCACTGATTCACATTATTTCCACATTTAGATACACAGCTTTCTGGTCGGCTGACCCAAAATTTGCTCGAGCGATGTTGTTAGTAACCACGCATGGTCTAGAGTTCTATGGCGACTGTGTGATGCTACCTAAGCGTCGGTAATGTTCACTTCCGTCAGCTCGCTCTCCGATTGGTTGACGCCCTCACGTGGCCGGTTTAATGAGCCACGTGGTGTTAACTTCCACCAACAACTTTGGGCTCAAGATTATTGCCAACGGCACACGAGCGCACACACCCTTGCATTCCAATGTCTTTATCTCTCTTGTACTAGGCACGGACTGGCACGGTTTCGAATATAGGGGTTACACAACTCAGGTTTTGATTACCATAAAGGGTGCCCAAATAGACTGGCCTCAAATAATTATTAAATGAAATAAAATATGTATACCCTTCAGAATTGTCCCATTACATACAAGCCAGCCAATTATTCCCTGCCACTCTTTACAACATACCAGTTACTTGTGTTCTTTAGAGCAAATTACCATAATTCATTCTGATCCATGTTCGTAATGTGTCTGTACCATTCGAGTTCCCTACTTTCTACTTTATCACAGTTGATACCTCATTAATTAGAGGCCTGATGTCTTCAAACAAAACATGATTCCAGTGTGTCTACTTGCTGTTTTTCTGACCTACATAATTTCTGCAACTATTAATTATGAAATCTGAAAGTGTATTCAGATATAATAAACTAGCACTATATAAGACACCAGCAAGACCAATGATAGCTATGGGTACTTGTTAAAAATTCGACTTAAGAAGCTATAAAGAGCATGGTGAGGTTCTTTGAAATAAAAAGTAATGGTAAGATCAATGATCCATTGATCAATGAGAGATGATCGGTGAGCAGTTAGATATAACGTGGAGTAAGCAGCATAATTTATAATCAATGAAGATTAATTTATTTTTTATAGAATATTGAAACTTTCAACTTGTGAAACTTACTTGTCTTTTCTTCTCGTACACGTTTCGGCGTGGTGTTGGCCTTCGTCAGCTTTGAGACAGACTCTATTGTGCTTCATCAGATATCAAATTACAGACGGTTCACGGCAAAAGAATGTCAGGTGAAAAGCCTGCCACGAAAACCTTTCTGTGAAATTCTGTGAAGAGTGGCATGTAACTGAAGAAAACAATTTATTACCTAATAACAATTTAGAAGAAAACAATTTAGTACTAATTGATGGAAACGGGTTGTAAGAGAGACAAGACTGGAGGCAAATCGGGAAATAAACGATTACACCGCTGGATAGTATGTTCATTAATAAAATAAAATGGTGAAATTAGAATTTTGTCTATAAATAATAATAATCGATTGGTGTGCTCAATAACAACAGTTGTATGTTGGCAGAACTTCATTTTTAAAGGTATGATTGCGGTAAGTTGTTTGTACAGGTTACGTTTCAGAATATATAGATTTATTGTTATAAACTTGAAACGAGCGTAACGGTTAAATATAAAGTTTATCGGAGTGCAAAAAAGGCTTGTAGTTTTGTGTTTTAAAACCGTAGAGAGAATTATTAGAAACGAAAAATGATTGAACAAACGGTATACCGAACAAACACTACCGGTATTCGTTTTCCAACTAGGACTATCATTATTGAAGTCGAATTTTCTGTATCAGTATTTTATTGTTTTAATACTTAGTTGCTTATGTTGTATTGTTAGTATTCGTGTTTTTGTCAGTTGACATTTACTAGTTATATTAAATTGAAACTTACCTATAGGCTTAAGGTTAGAATTCCCGTTTCCGTACTTCTGTTGACAATTTTCTTACCTGCCGGACAGTAGAACAGGTGATATTGTATTGTATTTCTTTATAACTCGCTGAATTGCTTGTAGGTTTCTTATATTATCAAATTGTAATTACTTCTGCAAGTAGATGGTATTATTTTATATAGTTTTTAATTAACCTGACTCATGTTTCACTGAATGTCTGTCTCTTCACAGATACTGTACTTCTCTTCTGTGTCTTCTCTCAAGATACATATACATTCTGTGAAATATGCATCAACTTAATTAAAACGATAAGAAACAGTACCATCTATTTTCAGAAGTAATTAGAATTTGATAATGTATTTGTATTAATAGTATGTGTTAAGAGTTACAGACAGTAAAAGGTAGATATTTTAGATTTTATTTATTTTCAAACCTGTGCTTTTACTTTGTAAACACACATTTAATTATGAAGTGACCATACGCCGCCGAATCACAGTACGCCCGCGGAAAGGGGTCCCGCGCGTTTCCGTTGCGACATTAAAGCGTTGACACGGATGCCAGAAACGAGTTACGTATTTATTTATACTTAAACCCCGCAGACGCCTCTAAAGCATGATGTTGTTGGCAAAAGTCTTTAGGGATAAATATACAACATTTAAGGCTGATGCATTTGAGTATTTGGCAAAACTGGGTTGGGAAATATTTATGTTAATATGGCGCTCATTCTCCTTTCCATGCGTGCTTATGGTAGTAATTTATTAATTTTTTTACCTTCGTAAAGAACTTCGACCGCAGTTTGAAATTATTTTCCACTTGTTTATATAACATACACGAATAGAAAACACAATATTTCACTTCGCGATTGTATGGTGTGGCGTAGGTAAATATTTACCGCCGAAAGTGATAAAAAGATAGTTTGAAATTGCCATTCATTTGCTTTTATTCAATCCCCAGGCAAATATTTGTTATTAATCCCCTATGAAATATTTCCATAGAAACTACGTCTTTCTACTTATTGCTTCAGCATTAACCACAGTACTGTGGTCACTAACGTATACCACCTCACGTTTTCGCACTCGATTTTCACCGAAAATGGCAGTCGATGGCACTGCCGAAAAGTCTGGTTTTGCAGAAAACATTGAACTACGGCTAAAGAGCCCGGGAAGCAATTTTAACAAAAAACTACTTCTTTGTTGCCGATAACATAGTACACATATAAAAAATTCTGCCCTCCACCTTCAACTATAATTTTTAATAATAGAAAATTACCCCCACCCCGTTCACCTAACCTCTTCATTTTTGATATTTCATCTATGTTTCTACAGTGGATTACTATGAGCTTCTTATCAGGATACTTTATTTATAAAAATTAAGTACTTTACTCTTGTTAAATCATAAAATGTTTCAGGTAAACTACCCCTTTCTCTTAACCGATCTTCTCCAAAATCAACAGACCTTCCGTCCTCTACAATTCAGGGAAGCATGCAAAAAAATATTTGATTCTGTTTGAATGTGCGGCAGTTATCGTTCGTCATGGAAACATTTCTCTTGTTACAACATAAAATGTTGCAGGTAAACTACCCCTTTCCCTTAACTGATCTTCACCAAAATCAATAGACCTTGAGCTCTCTGCAACTCAGGAAAGAGTGCAAAAAATTATTTGATTCTCATTGAATTTTCGGCAGTTATCATTCGTCATAAAAAAAATTACCCTTTTTAAAACATAAAACGTTGCTGATAAACTACCCCTTCCCTTAACCGATCTTCAACAAAATCAACAGACCTTGAGTTCTCTTTAGTTCAAAAAGGTATGCAAAAACCTAGTTGATTCTGTTACAATTTACGGCAGTTATCGTTCGTCATATAAAAAATTACCCTTGTTAAAACATAAAATGTTGCTGGTAAACTACCCCTTTCCCTTAACCGATCTTCACCAACACCAATAGGTATTGAGAACTCTACAATACAAAGCTGTATGCAAAACATCATTTGATTCTGTTTGAATTTGCGGCTGTTATCGTTTACTATGGAAAAAAATTACCCTTGAAAAAAACCTGTTGCTGGTAAACTACCCCTTTCCCTTAACCGATCTTCACCAAAAACGACAGGTCTTGGGTACTCTACAATTCAGGCTTGTATGCAAACAATTATTTGATTCAGTTTGAATTTGCGGCTGTTATCGTTTGCCATAGAAAACACCCTTGATAAAACATAAAATGTTGCTAGTAAACTACCCTATTCCATTAACCGATCTTCACCAATAACAATAGGTCTTGAAAACTCTACAATTCAGGGACGTATGCAAAACATTAGTTGATTCTCTTTGAATTTACGGCTTTTATCGTTCATCACAGAAAAAATACCCTTGTTAAACATAAAACGTTGCTGGTATACTACCCCTTTCCCTTAACCGATCTTCACCAACACCAATAGGTATTGAGAACTCTACAATACAAAGCTGTATGCAAAACATCATTTGATTCTGTTTGAATTTGCGGCTGTTATCGTTTACTATGGAAAAAAATTACCCTTGAAAAAAACCTGTTGCTGGTAAACTACCCCTTTCCCTTAACCGATCTTCACCAAAAACGACAGGTCTTGGGTACTCTACAATTCAGGCTTGTATGCAAACAATTATTTGATTCTGTTTGAATTTGCGGCTGTTATCGTTTGCCATAGAAAACACCCTTGATAAAACATAAAATGTTGCTGGTAAACTACCCTATTCCATTAACCGATCTTCACCAATAACAATAGGTCTTGAGAACTCTACAATTCAAGGACGCATGCAAAACATTAGTTGATTCTCTTTGAATTTACGGCAGTTATCGTTCGTCACAGAAAAAATACCCTTGTTAAAACAAAACGTTGCTGGCATACTACCCCTTTCCCTTAACCGATCTTCACCAAAAACAATAGGTCTTTAGTACTCAACAAAACAGAGCTGTATGCACAAACGTATTTGATTCTGTTTGAATTTGCGGCTCTTATCGTTTGCCATAGAAAATACCCTTTTAAAACATAAAACGTTGCAGGTAAACTACCCCTTTCCCTTAACCGATCTTCACCAACACCAATAGGTATTGAGAACTCTACAATACAGGGCTGTATGCAAAACATCATTTGATTCTGTTTGAATTTGTGGCTGTTATCGTTTACCATAGAAATAGTAAATATCGGTATGGAGAACCATACATGACTTCCATATTCTAAGATTTATATTTAAAATTATTTTCGAAATGAAATATTACCATAGAAACTACTTCTTTCTACTTACTGCTTCAGCCTTAACCACAGTACTGTGGTCACTAACGTATACCACCTCACGTTATCGCACTCGATTTTCACTGATGATGGAAGTCGATGGCATTGCCGAAATGTCTGGTTTTGTAGAAAACATTGGACTATGGCCAAATATCCCGGGAAGGAATTTTAACAAAAACTACTTCTTTGTTGCCGATAACGTTGTACACATATATATCAGTGGCGAAGTTACATGGAGGCAATTGAGGCAATGCCTACCCTAAAAAATTCTGTAGAATAAAAATTATAAATACGTATGAACTACATAACGTAAAGATTATACATTGTTACTGTGACTGTCAAATTTATTAAACCGAAACGTGCTTTATTGAGCGACCGCTAGATGGTGACAGGTGAGATTCGGCATAGTTCGTTTAAAGCGAATGAGGCAACCTGAACTTGCCTCAGCGTTTTTTGTATACATCGTATGTAAGCAATGTAGTGGTGTGATAGGGAAGTGTAGGGAGGGGGGATTGTCCCGTGCTGTACACATAGAGCATTGAGGCATGCCTCACTTCTGTGGTCCAAACAGTTAAGTTAAAGCGCCTGTGTTGTTTCTAAGTGTTTATTTTATGCGGTTATTAAAAGTGTCACTGTTATTCCGCTGAACTAACAGATGATCAAGATTGTTATTTGAATTATTTGTAACTTTTCTTTTATAAAATTGCTAAACTGCTATAATTGTTTTTATTATTTAGACAAAGCTTTTCGTCATTACTGACATCTTCAGGTCTTAAACAACCTAAGGTTGTTTAAGACCTGAAGATGTCAGTAATGACGAAAAGCTTTGTCTAAATAATAAAAACAATTATAGCAGTTTAGCAATTTTATAAAAGAAAAGTAAGGATGGCTGCTAATTTAAACAATACGAAGAATTATTTGTAACATTAAACATATATATAGAAACTAACCAAGTTTAAAAATTTGAAGTTCAATCAGTTGTATTATTGTGTATGACTAATACAAGGATTGTTCAATAGACACACGTATAGAGCTGTAAAGCATTTTTTATTCAACGATTTTAAAAGAAGTCTCCAATAACATTAAGACATGAGTTCCACTGTTGCGCTAACCTGTAGATTCCCTGCTAGTAAAATTCTTACGGCTGTTTGTGGAACCATTCGGTTACAGCAACTCTACCTCAGCATCCGATTTGACCCACCGTCCTTTTAGTGATTCCTTAAAAAAAATTTAAGATAAGATTTTTGCCTATCCATTCATTAACTACTAGCTTCGCCAGTAAGCAAATTGATGTCCATTTTTTCGGCTTGCACGCGTTATGTTGGTGTGGGTTTCGGCACTTTCCATTTAAAAAGCGTGCAAACGTAAGAAAATAAACATGAGTGAGGCCAGAAATAACGTGAATTGTGTGTTTGGGTCTTACCTGCCTTTTTATTGCCGTATTAAATGAAAAATATTATATTACATTAAAATTAAAAAATTTTAATTTTATTGCCTGGCAACAAAATTATTTTATTTTTAACAATTACCATTGTTTCAAAAAGTTTAAATAAATTTGCAAGTACTTTACTCTTGTTAAAACGTAAAAGGTTGCAGGTAAACTACCCCTTCCCCTTAACCGATCTTCACCAAAATCGAAAGTCCTTGAGACCTCTACAATTCAGGGATGTATGCAAAAAATTATTTGATTCTGTTTGAATTTGCGGCTGTTATCGTTTGCCATAGAAAATACCCTTGTTAAAAAAAGTTGCAAGTAAACTACCCCTTTCCCTCAACCGATCTTCACCAAAAACAATAGGTCTTGAGAACTCTACAATTTAGGGCTGTATGCAAATAATCGTTTGATTCTGTTTGAATTTGCGGCTGTTATCGTTTGCCATAGGAAATACCCTTGTTAAAACATAAAACGTTATAGGTAAACTACCCCTTCCCTTAACCGATCTTCACCAAAAACAATAGGTCGTGAAAACTCTACAATTCAGGGCTGTATATGAAACATTATTTAAGTCTGTTTGAATTTGCGGCTGTTATCGTTTGCCAAAAAAAAAAATTTCCCCTTGATAAAAAAAACCGTTGCAGGTAAACTACCCCTTCCCCTCAACCGATCTTCACCAAAAACAATAGGTCGCGAGTACTCTACAAATCAGGGCTGTATGCAAAAAATTATTTGATTCTGTTTGAATTTGCGGCAGTTATCGTTTGCCATAGAAAATACGCTTGATAAAAAACGTTGCAGGTAAACTACCCCTTCCCCTCAACCGATCTTCACCAAAAACAATAGGTCTTGAGTACTCTACAAATCAGGGCTGTATGCAGAAAATTATTTGATTCTGTTTGAATTTGCGGCTGTTATCGTTTGCCATAGAAAATACCCTTGTTAAAAAAACGTTGTAGGTAAACTACCCCTTTCCCTTAACCGATCTTCACCAAAAACAATAGGTCTTGAGAACTCTACAATTTAGGGCTGTATGCAAATAATCTTTTGATTCTGTTTGAATTTGCGGCTGTTATCGTTTGCCATAAGAAATACCCTTGTTAAAACATAAAACGTTACAAGTAAACTACCCCTTTCCCTTAACCGATCTTCACCAAAAACAAAAGATCTTGAGAACTCTACAATTCAGGGCTGTATACAAAACATTATTTGATTCTGTTTGAATTTGCGGCTGTTATCGTTTGCCAAAAAAAAAAATTTCCCTTGATAAAAAAAAACCGTTGCAGGTAAACTACCCCTTTCCATCAACCGATCTTCACCAAAAACAATAGGTCGCGAGTCCTCTACAAATCAGGGCTGTATGCAAAAAATTATTTGATTCTGTTTGAATTTGCGGCAGTTATCGTTTGCCATAGAAAAAAAATCTACAGACACACACACACACACACAGACACTTTTCGGAAAACGACTTTTTTTCATGTTTTGAGTGTAGTAGAATCAGAATCTGCAATAATCTCGAACACGATTTTTTTTGCCATCACCATACTTCCATTCCTTAAGGAAATATGGAAGTAAAAATTACCCTTGATAAAAAACCGTTGCCGGTAAACTACCCCTTTCCCTTAACCGATCTTCACCAAAAACGATAGGTCTTTAGTACTCAACAAAACAGGGCTGTATGCAAAAACGTATTTGATTCTGTTTGAATTTGCGGCTCTTATTGTTTGCCATAGAAAATACCCTTTTAAAACATAAAATGTTGCAGGTAAACTACCCCTTTCCCTTAACCGATCTTCACCAAAAACAATAGCTCTTTAGTACTCAAGAAATCAGGGCTGTATGCAAAAACGTATTTGATTATGTTTGAATTTGCGGCTGTTATCGTTTGCCATACAAAATACCCTTGTTAAAACATAAAACGTTGCAGGTAAACTACCCCTTTCCCTTAACCGATCTTTACCAAAAACAATAGGTCGCGAGTACTCTACAAATCAGGGCTGTATGCAAAAAAGTATTTGATTCTGTTTGAATTTGCGGCTGTTATCGTTTGCCATAGAAAAAAATCTACAGACACACACACAGACACTTTTCAAAAAATGACTTTTTTTCATGTTTTGAGTGTAGTACAATCATATTCTGCAATAATATCGAACACGATTTTTTTTGCCATCACCATACTTCCATTTCCTTAAGGAACATGGAAGTAAAAATGATCACTCCTTAATAAATAATGAAAACGTAGGCTATATGATTCAGCTGCCATGGGTTTGAGACTAAATAGAGCTAAATCCAAACATCAGCTACATTAACATTTTATCCAAAGTGGGGAAATGTAGCGGCACTGGGCACTGTGAGCTGCATGAGGATACAGCACGTTCCCCTACTCTGGTTGACTCTTGTACAGAAAATACACATCAAAACATGGCTCACCCATGTAAGAGTAAAGTAGCAAGAAAATATATAGAAAGTTTTCAAGTTGGTGAGGAATAAATTACTTCAGTACAAATACTACATTAAACTGAATTGATACCAGTGGCGGCTGGTGGTTCCAAATTTTGGTGGTTGCAGTAGTTGGTTGAGTGGACGGGAGAGAGGTTAAAAGACATTAAACTGTCATAATCACAGTTATATAAAATTATTACTATAATTTTATAACCTCAAACAGCGGATAATGTTTACCTTGAACCAACGTAAACACTAAACCTGACATAACTTATAAATCAAGAAGGCTGTGCTGATTTCATGACACAAAGTTGTGCTACAGCGCTACTAGTGGAGCGTTGCAGAAACTTTACAACTGCCTAGCTAACATTGGGAACATAGGGCAATTGTGAAGACTAGCGCATGTCCTCTCATATGTTTGTGTAGTAAGCTCTGCCATTTACTGTTGAAGTTGCAAACGGCCTATAACCACCAGCCTGCGCATCACTTTTGAATTGGCCACGAACATTATCGCATAAGGATCTAATATGCTCGTTGAAATTTATGATACTTTTAGCTGCTTAATGTTTTCGTATATTATATTGTAATTTAGTTATTGTATATTGGTGGTTGTGCAACGCTGCAACCATAACACCAGCCACCACTGATTGATACTCTCCTGACTGAATAAACATTAGGAGGTTATCTTGCTAAGAGGACAAAGGCCTAACTTCAATTGATAATGTTCATACTCACATAACTAAGTGGCATAATTATTTAATTTAACTACATTTTAACTGGTTATATTATTTAAAATGTTGGACATTTCCTGTTTGCTTTATTGTTCTGTAACCAGCTGACCGCCCCTAAACCATCCTCATTGCATCACTACGTTATAATGCACTCCCACTTTAAAACTTGTGTTGTGTATTCTATAACTGTGTGTGCTACTGTTCTACAATCTTTCTTTTTACACGTTAATATTTCAGACATCTTGTTATAGTGATGTGTGCATTTTGTAACAAATTACTACCTGATAGATTTTATCATGACTAGAAAACGCCTCAAGCTGTGCTCAATACTTTTTTCTGCTCTCTGTCTGATCTCTTGTAGCCGTTGACAGTTCAAAGGAACTTCATTTCAGTTGCTCTGATACAACTTGTTCCTCCTCTGTGTTAGGACTCATGATTTACTACCATATATCTGAACCATATAATAATATAATACGGTATTAATTAATAGTTATAAGTAAATTTTTATTTCAATGAATCAATAATTCTTGTAAATAATTATAGATGTATACAGACAAGTATTGAAAGATATCATTTTTAATGACTCCAAAGGACCATCCAGTAGAGACTGTCAGCTGCTCAAAGACTTCTATGCTCAGCAGATTCCATACAGATCTTTCTTTCATAACTGTAAAAGTAAGTGCTGAGTTGCATAAACCCAAAATATTGTTAAGCCACAGTTATAAAGTTATACAAACATAGTGTCTAAAGTAGAGTAAATTGACAATACACTCGAGTAAAGAACATTAAAATTTTGTTTATTTTTCCAACAATGCATTACAAAGCCACAATAAGTATTAAAATTGTAATTTTGTTCTTCTCATTTAGTTATGGTATGTGTTGTTTCATTACAAATTAGTAAATTTTAACATACTCTGCAATTTGTAGCTCAATTTGATGATCTGTGAACCATTAATTTATTGTACGTTACAAAAATAATCGCAAGTATGTCCAGAGAATTTTTTTTTTTATTCTTGTAAATAAAACTGATGTTTCTGTGGCTGCAAACACAGGACATTTAGTAGTATTTCTTGATATGCTTCAGTAGTGCACAATTAATTTATTTTTAGAATGGACAGAGAATCTTGAATATTCATGGAGATTTTTTTCTGTTGAAGAATACAGGCTTGTGTGGCTGAAAAAAATTAAAGAGTTAGATATAAGTACTTCACAAACTATATCCTTTTGTTGTGGTTAGGTGTTCATATACAAATTAAGTTATATACAAATATACAAAACTATACACGACTTATTAACTCAAATCTAAAACTATCTAAATAAACAATATAGCCAGTCACAATTTTAAACATATTTTAATAGTATTGTCTTTCAAAAACGTTAGTTAATATGCCATATATAATGTGGGAATACCACATATACTTGAGAGACATAGATACGATTTTTTTTTTTTTTTTTTTTAAGTTGAAGTGTTTCTTGTTATATTTTATATACTATAATTCATGAAGTAAAACTTCCTAACACCCTTCCCACATGTCCCGGAAACAGAGATTCTAGTTGCAGCACTAATACCCATACGTTTCACCCATGTGGTGTACTGTATCAATGTTCATCCGTGACAAAGTGCTTATATTTGTGAGGGCAGAGAAACTAAAGGGTCACTATGGGTCAACATTCATATGTATTCGACTCATGCTAACTTATTCATATAATTCACAAATTTATCTCAGGTATTCTAATTGATGAACTCACCTTTTTTATGATGTTCAGCACTGACAATTTTGCTGTAACCAATTGTAATGGTAGTGTAAAGAGGGTTTGCGTGTTCATCATTTGCATATTGCCAAACATTTCACACATATCTGTGAATGTGTGAACACAAAAATTTTGTGACGAACCCAAAGCCAAAACCACCCGCTATAAACACAGCGAATTTGCTGTATGGTCAATATAAAACTAGTGACATCTGTCAGATCAGAGGTCAGTGAGACTAAAAATTTTGAATGCAAGTTACATCTTAACTTGAACCATTATAAAAAAAAAACACAATGTTTCAACCACTTGGAATCAGTGGCTGTTTTCAAGTGTACAATATCAGAAAATATATATAACAATAAAATATAATCTGTAAACAAAAAGATCTCATTAAAACTAACAATGAATAAGATATAAATTATAATATGTATATATAAAGGCAAATACTTAAATCCCCAGCATGGGAGTCGTGTGTGACAGTTTCCACCCGTTGTGTGGAAGATGGACACTCTCACAAGTGACCACCAGGCTGGGGGCTTTTTTTTTTTTAAGTAGTCGTTACAACTTACCAAGTAAGCTGTCAACGTACCCGGTAAGTTGTACCGACAACTTATTTATTGTGTCCCGAACAAGGAAGTTTTCTATGACAATTTCCACTGTGGCAGGTGGACACTCTCACAGTTGACTACCAGGCTGGGGACACAGTTTTATAATTATCTTTACTTATTTTACTGTATTCATTGTTAATTTTCATAAGATATTTTTGATTACAGATAATTTTATTGAACACCCGAAGAGCCCTGATCGCAAGCTGTGAAGCATTATGTTTTATGATTGTAACAAGCCAGGATGTAACTATTCCTTATCGCTGCTAGCAGCACGGTAAGTACGGTACTACTAGCGGTTGCCACAGGACGCTAAGGTGCAAGTGACAGCAATAAGGGCGTATCACTTATTAATTTTGACTTTAATAAATGTTTAAATTTACTAGAAATTTTTAAACAAGAATTTTGGTGACTACAAGTACCCACTTTTAATAGCCATTCAGAGGAACGGTTGTAAAAGTGGGGTCTTGTAGTACACGCCCATTCAAATTTTCAAATTTTTTGAATCTATTCAAAAGACGTAGAAAGAAGCGGGAGCATTTACTTTTTGCTTTGGTTTTCACTTTTAATTCGTATTCAGCGTCGTAGTATTCGCATAATTTAACATCACTATTAAATTTTACATCAAGGCGAAATCTAACAGTCTTTTTCAATTTTTGTTGCTGTCCCTCTTTATCAATACTATTACATCTGGTTTTGGCCCATTCTTGAATTGTCTCATTGAGAAGTGCATCTTCATACTTCAAAATTTTTTCAATCTGAAAACAAATAAGCCAATGATTAGAGATCCTGCATTCCACTGTGTATATAAAATTATTTTAGTAGACTAGCAAGTGGTTAATTCATTATTTGTTATTCTGTTATCTCAGTTACAAGACTAGTCTAGTTAAGATTAAAACAGCATTAAGGAAAGAGTTAGACTACTATTGTAGGAAAAACCCTGTCATCTCATACCAAGTATAGTTTTCATGTTATATTAATCTGGTAATTGGCAAATAGTGAGAGAGCTTGTAGAAAATGTATGCCATAAATCAGTTAGTATCTTGGAAGAGTTTCATGAAACTTAGTGGTATGAAAAATATTTTTACTTGATAAAGAAAGGAGTTATATATTGAAAATCTCATTAAACTTCAACATTTAGGGTGCACAAGAGTTGATAAATTTACTTAACATTTTGGTCGTCTGTATGAATAAAATAGGTATGTGGCCTGGTATTATAGAAGTCATATAAATAATAATAAAACTTGCTGAAAGGCAATTTCTTGATGATGGAAAAATACAAGAAAGGATCCATCAGTCCAGATGGGGAAAAATTGGTTTATAGAGCTTTAGTTTCAAGTAGGCCTATATGTAAAAAGTCCAGTCCTGTATATCACGTGTTTAAAGGAATCGCCATTTTTAGGTTAGTTTTTTTTTACAAAATTGCTCATTTTTCTAAAGGCGGTGTACTCAGATCATATTCTGTGGGTGGTGCTTGTCATTATTGTTTGAAAACATTGTTGCTTGTAATTGCTGGTAAAAATATATTTTTTACCATTACAATTTTTACCAACAACTATCACCTTGTCAGCACTTGCAGCCTGTGTTATTTAATTTGTCTTTTCTGTATTTTTCAGAGACTAACCGTTATATTTTGCTGCTCAATACTATACACAACCTTGCTTGAGGACTGGAAGAAGTATACTAGCCACTGTTTGTGCAAGCAACTGGTATAGATAACATACCAGTGAAAACTCGCCAATAAGGAAGAAACAACTTTGTCCTAGCAAAACAATGCTTTATCTTTGTGATAATTATTGCAATGTAGTGCAAGAAACGCTGATGTTTGGGTAAGAGCTTTATAACTTGTGCGCGCGCGCGCGCACACACACACACACACACACACATGACACAAATTCAGAGAGAGAGAGAGAGAGAGAAGCAAATTGTTAGTTAGTTATACTTACTTTGCTCAATTTTCGTTTGTTGGCCTCTGAAACAAAAGAAAGTAAATTGATTAAGTTATTGTTAAACAAACACGTTCGTCAAAAACAGTTTTATATGCTAAAGGAAACTACATTTGGTAATATTTTGAGTACTCTAGGGTAATCACCAAGGATGACCAATCCGTATGGGAAAGGTCAAATAAGCCGAATCCATATAGAACAGCAAGTCATCCTTTTTATTAGTGTCTACAGTGAAAGAAATCTTAACAAGGAACATATGAAACAATGAAACAGATATGTCACGTTCTCAAATCATTAAATTTTTAAAGTAATAAATTAAAGGGCTGGAAAAGTAACCTTGTCTAGAATCACATACAGTAGGGCGTTGATAATCCGGACGTCGATAATCCGGATTCGATTCTGGCAAAAAAAAATCGCATGAAGTGAATATTTGTTTAAAAGCGTCAACACAACTGTAAAACTCTCCGTGCCTTACAGAGTCGAGCGCGAATTGCGTGTTGTGTGGAGGAGGTAGGGGCAGTGAAAGCGGGAGAGTCAAGGTCGCACAGTCACATGTACACCTGCTACCCTGCCCCCGTCAGTCATGTCAGGCCACTGACCTCGATTATTGTTCTCTGTGCATGCACTAAGTTTTTGTTTACCAAATCGATCATTTGTGCACAGTAGAGTGTTTGTACGTGTGTCAGTTTGTCTGTGTTTTGTTTTTTGTAACACATTACAGTACTCTTCTGTACCCGTGATGGTGTCAAGTTAGAAGAAAAGCACACTTTTTTAACCGTTGAAACCAAGTTATAAATTTTAGAAAGGTTAGGAAAAGGTGAAAGTGGGGTATCACTTGCAAAGATTTATGGGGTAGGAACTTCCACAATAAGTGATATTAAGGCAAAAAGAGCCCAGGTGGAACAATTTGCATCAAAACTGGACTCTGAAGAAGGGACGCTGAAAAGAAAAACTGCACGTTCAGCAAACAACAAAGCCTTAGAAGACGCAATGTACATGTGGTTCACTCAAAGGAGAAGCTTAGGAGAGCCAATTTCAGGCCCATTGATTTGTGAAAAAGTCTTACAATTTAATGAACAGCTTAATGGACCGAAAGATTTCAAAGCCAGTTCTGGCTGGCTTAAGAACTTCAAATCTAGGCACGGGATTAGAGAGTTAGACATCGAAGGAGAAAAACTTTCCTCAGCGGCTGGAAGAGTTTTTAAAGAGAAGTTTATTAAGGAAGCACTTGAAAAAGGTTCTTCTAGGGATGACGTATACAACGCCAATGAGACCGGGATAAACTGGTGAGCCCTTCCACGCAAGTCGCTGGCGTCAAGACGCGAACAATCCGCTCCCAGTTTAAAGTAAGCAAAGAGAGAATAACGGCTATCGTATGTGCTAATGCCAGTGGGGAGCACAAGGTAAAATTGTTAGTGATTGGGAAGAGCAAAAAACCACGTTGCTTTAAAAATGTGCACACCCTTCCTGTTTCGTACACGTCTCAGAAAAGTGCTTGGATGACTTCAGTCATTTTTCTTGATTGGCTTAAAAATGATTTTATCCTTAGTGTTACAAAATTCCATGAGGAGAAAAAGAAAAGTGGGAAAGTTCTGCTTATCATTGATACCGCACCCACACATCCCCCTCTCGAAGTATTAAACGAAATCGATCAGAATTTCGAAATGCAATTTCTCCCACCTAACGTTACTGCAACTCTGCAGCCAATGGACCAGGGACTGATCGAGAAAATTAAGAGGATCTATAGAAAGCAGCTCCTGCATCGCCTTTTATTGGCAGAAAAGGACGAAGAGAGTGTAGTTCAGTTTATAACAAAGTTGAATGTTAAAGATAGCATTTACATGCTTGCCGATGCTTGGGAAACTCTCACCAAAAGTAATTTGTAAAGAGCCTGGAGAAAATTATGGCCTGATGATGAAAGCAGGATTGAAGAAAATGCAGATGATAATGAAGAGTGCGTTGTAAATGAGGTGACAGAAATCTGCAGCACGATCCTGGGATTTGAACAGTGTGATGAAAATGATGCCAGTGAGTGGTTGGCTGTTGATGACAACGATCCTGGGTACCAGATTTTGAGCACCCAAGAAATAGTAGCTGACATGGTGTCTGAAGGTATGCAGCACTGCTTAAACATACAGTAGGCCTACGTGGCCTACTGTAACTTTTTTTTATTTTAGCCAAACAAGCTGTATGCATTATCTGACGCTGTACTGTTAGTCGTTTTAAATTCACTGTTCTATTTTTAAAATATTTCGCCAACTTTGCGCTTGTTCATTTTTTCTATAAAATTAGAAAAATAAAACATTTGTTTATTTAGGCGTACTTTTTCATTTTAAGGGGACGCAGAAACAGTAGAATCTGATGGGGACGAGAATGAAAATGACATTGAAGAAGCAGGGCCGACACATTCCGAAGCATTTATGGCAGCAGAGACACTGATGTCATGGCTTGAAAAACAGACTGAGAGCACACCAACCCAGCTCATTCTCCTAAAACGAATCAAGGACTTAGCTGTAAAAAAACGAACCACTACCGCTGTTCAAAAGTCCATAAAAGATTTTTTTTAAAGCTGAAATACTGTATGATTTACCATAGGTATTTTTATTACTGTACTTTACTGTATTTTGTTTTAGGTCTAGATTTACTGTACATAAAATAAGACAGTCTGTAAATGCAATACTGTACATACAGTATTTTTTCTGTAATTGAAAAATGTAAAAATTTAACTAAATTAATGGTTTTATTCATCCGCTCCACTTCTGTAACCATCAGAGTGAATTATGAACGATTTTAGCAAGTTTTTTTATGTTGAAGACGTCTACCGGCGCTTTTATTGGTTCATTTCGAAAATCCGGACAATTTGATAATCCGGAAGGGGTCCGGTCCCAATTAATCCGAATTATTGACGCTCTACTGTATATACTATCATGTCATCATAATGAACACTTTTTTTGTTCTATTCATTAACATAAGAAAATTAAGTGGGAATGGTATACAGTTTTCAAGGTGCTATTGCTGATAGGAATGTTTTAACATATCTCAACTGTATTCTTCATTTAAACTAATTTATGCATAATACTCATCAATTTAAAAAGTACTTACGAATTTGTTCTTTAATATTTTTTGATTTGCACTCTATAATTTTGATGCAGTTCTTACAGTGGTCCATAATCTTGTCATGTTCATTAATCACTTTAAGTAAATTTTGTTTGAGGCAGTAAAATTCTTCCAGAATCTTTTCTGTGTCAGTATCTTCAGCACTCATGGCTGTAAACATCAGAAAATGTTGAATTTAAACTATATTATTTACAAATTTTAAATAATTATAATTCAGTTTATTTTTTTATTGTGTCAGATGTATTTGGTGTTGTTGTTTTATAAAATTTTCAAGCAAATTGAATTTAAATTGATTCTTAAAGTGTTAACATGGAAACGGCCCAACAATGCATATTATTGAAGCTTTCTGAATTAAATGTGTGTGTGTGTGTGTGTGTGTGTGTGTGTGTGTGTGTGTGTGTGTGTGTGTGTGTGTGTGTGTGTGTGTGTGTGTGTGTGTGTGTGTGTGTGTGTGTGTGTGTGTGTGTGTTAATAATACATACATATTGACTTCTAAGGTATATTTGAATAATAATAATAATAATACAATTGTGACTTTCTTAATTGAGCATTCACCAATGAAGGTCTCTCTCTTAACTATGCTACCAGTCTTCAGCTCCTTTTATAATAAATAAAAGAGAGTTTCATTCATTTTACCCATTTAGTGAATTTAGTAAGAACAGGACTGAAATAGATGAACAATATGTGCATACGATGGCACTATTTAAGTTTTAAAGCTATGTGAAAAACCTGCTGCCAGATCTGTTGAGTTTTTGTACTTTAAGGGCATGTGCAATTCACTAAAACTAATGCTTCCCTATAAGCATATAATAGCATATAACACATTAATAATAGTTGCATTTATATATACATTCTCCCAAACTGTATGTTTTGCTTAGCCATCATTTTAAACACAGCCAAAAACCTTATGTTTAAACATGATTTTTGAGGAACAAACACTTTTAATATTATTAACAAGTTGCTTCTGATTTTAAAATTCGGAGTGTCTGCTCAGGTACAAACTTAATATTTTTGAGTATTCACATAACAATGTTTTATTATAATTGTGTGCATGTTTCCTTGTCTACAAGTATGTCAGATACTCCTGGGCCTTTACCAATTTAAATCTGTATACCAATACTATACTCTGTGTTCATATAGTGAGGAGAGAACTTAGTGACAAACTTCAAATATTCATCTCATTATTATTTCGTTGATAAAAATTATAGTAGTCAGGTAAAATACATATGAGATTACTGACTTCAGATGGAGAGATTGTGCAGCAAAGAATTAGCCGTAATTGCTACAAACCATTTCACAGACATTCAGTTCTTCTCCGGACTGTCGGCACGGTTTTTTAATGAACAAATTTGCTTTATTAGTGATTTATTAAAAGTCACATCCTGTTGGTAATATTTAATCCACTGTAAAGTTAATAAAATAGATAAATAATGTAACAGTTATTGTAAACACAAATGAGACACACACGACAACCACAACAAACAACAACCCTCATGTTGGTAAAGCACAAAGGGCTTGCATAAAGTCAACTGGCTTCTCCTTTTCACCGCCTTGCCATCTCATTGTCGGCTAATAGTACTTAGTCAGGCCAAGCTGTAGAATTACCTTGCAGGAAATAAAATAATAGAAGATAGGAAAATCATAGTGGAGATTGTAAAACAAAGAGTTGTATATGAGGGTTTCCATGTTTACCACACTGTTGCAGATATATACAAGGGTATTCAGAATGTCAGTTCCATTTTTAAATATTGCCACCATATCGATGCCGTCGCACTGTTGCACATGCGCGACCAGTTTTTTGATTCATTGGCAAGCCAATAACGCCATTTGTAAACAACTGTCCACTGAGTAAGCTTCGTTGAACATGTTTATAACGTCGAAGAAATTTGAGACACCCGCCGCGAGTGAAAGTAGGTATGTGATTCTGTTCTTGAGTACGAAAGACATTATAACAGTTGAAATTCACCATCAGATTTTCAATAATTTATGGAGAAGAAGCAGTGAGTGATTTGGTGGTACCAAGATGGATACAACTTTTTGCTTAGTCTAATCAGAGTAAGCAACATAGGATGCTTACCCGGGACATTGCGATGAATTGTGGCACTGCACATACACTGCCGCTGCAACGCAACATCTTACAAAGTTTGGCTCGCAACAGTTAGACCATCTGCCGTACAACCAGACCTCACATCAAGCAAATATCACCTTTTCAAGCATGAGAAATCTTTTGTTGGTGACCAGCGATGTCAAACAAGCTGTTAATATGTGGTTCAAATCACAGGCAGGAAATTTCTACAACGAATGTATACAATGCCTGGTGCCTTGTTATAAAAAGTGTTTAAAAAATGATGGAATCAGGGTATTAAAGGAAATCAAGAATATATTTACATAATATTTTTGTTGCTATTTGAAGTACACATCTTAAACTACTTTTCTATATAGATTCAGAACTTACTTTCTGAATAGCCCTTGTAATTTCAATTTAAAAATGCTAATATTCTCAAATAATTTAAGCATTGCCACGTGGAAAACATAAACTAAAAACTGTATATATAGAACAGAACATTATTCAGTTCAGGAATACAGAGACTGTAAGCAAAAGAATCTTAAAGCTTTTTTTGTACCAGGTAAAATCACCAACCAAGAGGCATGCTTTGGAATAAGAATGGATGGATTGTTATTGAACTGTCTGCATCAATGGATAGGTTATCTGGGAGGAAAAAAAATTATTGTAAATGTATCGTGTAGTTCAGAAAGGGACCTGAGTCACTTGCATCGAATTTCTGGAAAATTAGAAAACTAATTTGACAGTGTTGGGTAATGTACTCACCTCTGAGTCAATTTCAGAACTTTTTTACAGCCTTTTTCTATCATGTACCTAAGTTTATTACAAATTAAAATTGATTTTTATTTTTGAAAATTTGTGACCAAGGTCCCTTTCTACAGTTAATCCTTGCTTTTTTTTAAAATATTTATCAGAAAATTATATTTTTGTTGAGGTATAATATAACACTATAATATTGACGACTCGGAACACTAAGTTTTTTATAAGTAAAAACCAACTACAACTGACACACTAATACACAACACCTCCAATCACCCAATACAACACAAACTAGCTGCTTTTAGAACCATGATACATAGACTTAACAACATCCCCTTAGATGAAATAGACTACAAAGACGAACTAAACACGATAAAATATCTAGCAGAATCTAACGGTTATGACAGAACAATAGTCAGTAAACTCCTACACAAAACAAACAACAGACAAAGACAGAAAACAACAAATTCATAACACTAACATACATCAACAAACAAACAGAAAAAATTGCCCACAAATTCAAAAAGGAAGCAGGATACAGAATCGCTTACAAAACTAATAACAAAACAGAACACACACTATCAAAACGCATGCCCAAAGCACAAAACAAATTCGATCTACCCGGTGTATATAAACTAAATTGTTCAAATTGCAATAAATTCTACATAGGCCAGACAGGACGTAGCTTCAAACAGAGATACATTGAGCACACAAAAGCACTCCACACCACTACAGAATCTACCTTCGCAAACCACCTCATTGAAGCAAACCACACATATAAAAACATCGACAATAACATGAACATACTACACGTACACACAAAAGGCCGAAAACTAGACACTCTAGAACAATTAGAAATATACAAACACACAAAAACAAATAAAAACGACATCCTAAACGAACAGACACAATTCAAATCGCACGCATTATTCGAACACATCTCACCACACACACACAGCTTCGATCTTTCAAAACACTATCTCGTCGCCAACAACAAGATGAACAGTGCTACTAACGACAGCCTCTGATGAAGCCTTCTATAGGTGAAAGCCGGTTTAGGCTGTAAGGTAAAACTTTACGTTTTTACTTATAAAAAACTTAGTGTTCCGAGTCGTCAATATTATAGTGATATTTAGTTAAGTAACGGACACGTCATGGACAACGAAATCCAAGAGTATAATATAAAATACAGCTGATGTTTTGTTAAGCAAATGTCAGCATTGACAAGTTGATGAAAGGTAGCATTGACAAGTTGAGGAAAGGTAGAAAAATTAACTGTTACTGTAGCATTTTTAGATAATTATAACTTTATTTATGATACAAACACACCATGTTATTAACAAAAATTTAGATTATTATTGTGTTATTTAAGGTACAAACATGTCAAGTTACTCTTATATTAATTCATTACATCAATAACATTCATAAAAAACAAAACATAACAATAAAATTATAAATAATTGATAATAAACAACATTAAATTGAAAAAATTACTTTTGGCTAATAAAAAGTACTTACTTACTTACTAGCCAACGCCCACCCTTGGCTGTTGGGCCATTAGGCGGCACGCTGACCAGTAGAGACGTGAGAGCCTTGCCGTACCACCTTCGTCTTGGACTTGCTTGTCTGAGATCAAGGCTGGACATGTAATTAGGTGATCCGCATTCATGGAAGCGTATCCACATAGAACGCATTCAGGAGACAACAACACGCCAATGCGGTGCAGGTGGGAGGCCAGGTAGTTATGACCGGTTGTAGTTCTAAAAAGAGCAACACTAGGTGCTTGGGGTAGAGTTCTGTTGATGGGGCCATCCGTAACCAATGTTGCCCATCTTTTTCCCACACAGGCCCTTAATTGTTTTTCTTTTAGCCATAGGCTTATTGAGCAGTTTATTCTTGCTTTCGCAGATGCATATGAGCTGGGGGTCTCCGGCTGAGGTAGTGCTGCGCCCATTTTGGCGAGGATGTCGGCTTTTTCATTTCCCATGATGTTGACATGGCTGGGTACCCATTGCAGTTCAATCTGCCAGCCCAATTGTACAAGGTTCTGCAGTTCTCGCCTACACTCAATTGTCAGGGAGCAGTTTGTGTCACCATTTGAGGTCACGTTTTGAATTGCTGCAGTTGAGTCTATGAGGAAGACGGCTTTGTTAGGTGGTGAGATCTTGGCAAGCTCAATAGATGCTGCCTTTATGGCTGCTACCTCTCCGTCATAGTTGCTTAGGCGGCCTCCTACAGCGAGGTGGCCTTCAAATAGAGAGCTGTAGAAACCAGCCCCTGTTGCCCCTGTAGATGGTATAGAGGATCCGTCTGTGTAGATTCGTATCCACTGCTCAGCGGGAAAACGTTTTTGTACTGTGTAAGGCTGCTTGACGAAGCTCGGCTTCATTCGACTCTGTTTTTGTCTTATTATGGTCGAAGAGTTTCAGGTTAGCATTTGGGAGTTGGCTAAAGAATTCACGGTGATGTATAAATGGTGCTGCCTCATTTGGTTCAATGTCATATTTGCGTTGGAGTTCTTCATAGATCGCAATCGGGCATTTCTGAGTTTTCAGCCTTTCTGCCGCTGTTTTATAGTTATTCCACCGTTGTTGGTAGGCTCTTTTACATCTTTCCCAGGATATGAGGCACAGCTTTTCCCGTCTTACTTGGGTAGGTTTGACTTGCAGTTGTGACTCCATGGCAAGTATAGGAGTTGATTTCGGTGCACCAGTTATCGTTCTAAGGGCCGCATTTTGGACCAAGTGCAGTTTCTGGCATGCTAATAGAAAGTCTGATAATACTATCATTCGTTGTTGTCACAATCATATTGCCATAGTGACAACAATCACCATCATCACTATCACAGTGGTAGTTTATGATGTCATTTACCTTTTTTATTATGACAGTATTCATATAGTGAAACTTGGACATACTGACTTGTCTGTTCTTGTAATAATTGAATGTTGTTTTGATGCCATTAACTTTTTTTCATAGAACATGCCCCTCTAGTTTTTGTAATCAATAATATCAGAAGTGTGTATTGTTTTTACTGTATTGTTAACCTTGGAGGCACCCCGTATCAAACAGCAAACCTCATCAACTGTGTATATTCTTGCACAACAACAGATTGGTCTTTTTATTACTCTGAATTTCCTCTGTAGAGGAATGTCCTCACAGAGGAAAGTATTGATTTTAACTTTCCATTTTCAGTTAAAGCTAACAGCAGCCTTGAGTTAGAGTATGATCTTTTGTTTTGTCTAGGGCAGTTGTCAGAAATAGTGTGTATTTCCTGGATACTTTGTGGTAGATATTGTAACGATGGAGATCTGTTCGTACCTGTAAAATGTACACCAGTTTTGTGTGTGTAATAATGATTAGTGCGTTCGCCTCGCACCGGGGTCGTTACATTAATGTTGTGGCTAACGATGTCCGTAGCGTTGCGGTAATCACCTGTATAACACGGCAGTAACCTTACCTGTTGTTTATAGGGGTATGTTAATCCCGGGTGGCGCCAAGTCATTATATAAAACAACTAAAATTATTGTCTGACGAGTTATCAGCGGTGACGGTCAGGCATTCAAATAATTCCCGCTCGCACAGCCGTCTCAATTGTCGCTGCTGCTGCGTAAATGACAACTTGTTCGCTTCTCGTCAAATCTATTCTTAACTAAACACTAGTAATATATAAAGCACTCCCTATGAAATAATAACGACGGTTACTCCCTGTAATAGTTATTTTTTAATAGGTGATAAATAAAAATATTCACATTGACAATAATATAATAATAAATTTGCACCGACTGATTACATTAGACTCTGTTCTCTAGGCTTGGCGAATAGATCAAGGAAACATTCAGCTTTTGCGTTGCTGTGTACATTGAAGTATTACAATTATTGTCTGTTTCCAAAATCGTGGATTCTTGTGGCTATGAGCTAAAGAATTCCTATGGTTACAATAAAAATATATTACCTTATTCTACGTGTACATAAATAATAATGTGTGATGTTACAATCTGTTTTGTGGTGTAGTTAAATGTGTTTTGTAAGTTCGTGTTTAACTAATAGGTTATATTCAACGTTAACAAGTTTCTCTCAAGTGTTATTTTGCTTAAATAGTCTATGAAAGAGAAATGTTGGTTTATAGTGAGGTAAATTTACCTTTAGTAAAATTTAGAGTGATTGGGGTTTTGGAAAATAAATAATTTAATTGTACTTAAAACCTCAGTATGACTCGGTGCCTTCGTTCGTTTGTTCGGGTAGGATTTGGCTGCATTAAGTTCGGTTTTCATGAATTTTGGGGCTTCAATGGGTTGGGTGTCTTTTTCATAATGTATCTGGATGTTCTTTTTGGGTAATTTTCCGTTTAATTTGCCCTGGATCTCTAGTTGACTGCTATAAATGGTCGTCTGCTTCTTAGGCTGTCATGGTTAGGAACTTTAATTACTTTTTTTACATTATTTTCACAGAAAAACGTTCTTCCCAATATTGGCTTCTGTATTCTCTTAATGACGCTTTGCTTCTAACGGTATTCAACGGTAATTCCGTCTTCAACTGCCGTTTCCATGGTAACTGCATGATTTTTGATTGGTTGATTTTGAGATGATGTATTGTTATCAAAATTCGAATTCTTCGTATATCTTCTGATTGCTGTTATTCCTCTATCTTCCTTCCTGGTTATTAAATATTGTCACTATAGTATTTATTTCCTTTCATAGATTGTTTTGATACCCCACAAGTTTGGGTAATTTTAGATCTTATGTTTTTACAATTATGTTAATGCTTGTTAATTACATTTCTTTTTGTATACAAATGCTTATTATAATATTTTGTTTTACAAATGATTTACAATTTATTCTTGGTGATTCCTTCACCTCAGATTTTCTAAATTCTTAGTCATTTGTTATAATTTTTGGTTGTTTTGGTTCTGACAGTTATGTCCTTTCCTAGGCCTGAGTAGCCATTATAGTATTTGACTTATTTTATTTAAATCACATTTCGTTTCAGCCTAATGGGCTTTACTTTGTTATTATTATTGGTTGTGTTGTATTTTGAGTCTGTTGGTGTTTTGATTACATGTCAATATTGCTTTCTCTATCTTAATATTTAAAACATAACAATTAGGTTTATGGACTGCAAGTTTCTTTCAGCCATATTCCATTCATAACATTAACATGAACAATTCTTTATGAGTTATTAGAGTTATCATTTTGCATGAGAAATATCATCACTTCCTTCCAACTTATTATTATTTGCTAATTTTTTGTTTACAATACATATTATTTTTATTGTGATAAACAACATCATTTTTATGAAATTTATAACAGTCCCTTATAACATGGGTGTCTTTGTTCTGTCTCTGATTTCTTAATCTTTAAACAATCTTTACATTCTCTCCATGTCAACACCTTCAATTTATTTTTTTCCTGGAATCCTCCCTTTTAATTACTATCGGTTATAATTAAACTTAAATTTATTAAACATCTTTTCTTAAATAATAATGTCATCATCACTTTCCAGTGTTCAGCATATCTTATTCTATAATTCATACTTAATACTATTTTTCACCAGATATTTGTTCACTGTTATTTTTCCACTTTTAAACCTTTAAGTGTTTTTCACAGATTTACTTGAGAAGCTACTGATTTATTATAAAAAAATTATTAAAAATAATATACACTCCTCACAACTCTTACCTTTCTCGGGTCCAAAGTTTTAGCACGAAGTCGTGAAGAATAAGCGTGACTTAGGTTAACCTTATTCAATAAATCATACTCTCAATTGTATTCAGAAATAGTTGTATTTATTTACTCATTCTTTGACATTAAATTTTATTGTTGTACTCTTTCATTTCATCTCAAAAACTAACATTGATCGTTTTTATCATTTAAAAAAAAAAGTATGTCCACCAAACATAGTAGTTTATCTATTCTGATATACTGTGAAGATTCATTGTTTTTGAATTGTCTTTCTCCGAGAGTTATTTTCCAAACCATATAAATAAATACTACATATTCTCTAATATTATTCTTTACTGAAAAAAACTATAAAATTCTTAAAGTATTACTTAAATTCTATTTTTTTGAGACGACCCAGCAATGCCCACACTCGACACTCACACAATTTTTAATTCCCCATTTTAATTATTTACAACCCCTTTAAAAATGACAATTATATTGATCGAGGATTACCCAACCGGCGTCATTCCTCTCGTCATCATGCGTCGCGTTGTACGTATATGTCCGAAAGTTTGTCTTTTTCCCTTCACCACATTTTATTTTAGATTCGTTCACTTCACTGGTTCAGTTCTGATTTACCGCTTCACTTTTTATACAATTGTTACGGGGTCTCACTGGTTAGGTCGGCCGGCACTAGTTACGCTCAAGTAAAATGTTTGTTTATATGACCGCGCGCGGCCGATATTGTTAGTCGACTGGGCGGCAAACTTTATCTGTTTGTACGCATTTTATTAAGTGTTTTAACCCTTGAATAGATAGCCCGACTAATTATTACAGCCTATCTTACACTCCCGAGGCCACTGTTTTACTGTTTCTGGCACTTTATGCTGCTGCTGGCTATCTACTATTCACTCTCTGATGGCAGACTGCAGACTGGGTTTCACAAAAAGCCTGCTGCTGGGGCTGTTACGCAATCCGTCTGTGCAGTTGTTTTGGCTAACAATGTGCAATGCTGTACTGGGGCTCCCCCCAGGTGAAGTCTGGCAGTTTGAAACGTGATTGAATGGATGATTTGAATTAATATAAAATTAAACTGGGGTAGCTCACATATATGAAGTGAATTGTACAATTTTACTTAGATCAGAGCCAAAATTAATAAAAAATAAAAAAAACCTCCTAATTCGCCCCATTACAATACCCCCCCCCAATGAGAAATCTTCTGTCGAAACAGAAGAAATCTCATTGCTAAACCCCTAAGAGGACCGGTGAGGATATGGTGCCAATGTAACTATATTAATTGTTCAAATACACATAGTATCTTACTCTTACCTTCCGAGATAAGGTCCAAAGTCGTTCAGACGAAACCAGCTACAGACCAGGTTACTTGGGTTGACGTTTCAAAATAAATTTTCTAACACCAAATTTTGTATTCTAAACAACTAACTTTCTTTAATTTACTATTTGCTTTCACAAGGACTGATGCGGAAGGGTGGACATTTTTTCTTTTATTCCACCCCCATCCTTGCTTCGGCGTTACAATAAAATTCGGTATTACACCTACTATTCATGATTTATACACCCCTAATGGACTACCACCCCTATCTGGGTAAAAATAGCCCTGTTCCAAAATTTGGTAGATTCCCCAAAAAATAACCCCCCTACTAAATCTAACAAACCACCGGGTTGACAAAATAAAACAAACCACAAGCCGGTTATATCAAGTAAAATTTATGATTTGCCACAATTAACTACTTTCACGGTCATGATCCGGTGAGGTCATGACCGCACTTAGGTGGGGAATCTACAGTTACAAACATAAAACATAGATTGTCCATTTATAAAAGTTACTTGAACAGTTATGTACACCTCTAATTTTCCAAACATTTTTGATAGCATTCACACAAATTTCCTTCAGGTTCCAATTTAAGTAAAGTACATATTTCATTTATTTAACAATTACATTTGAAATTTGAATCAGAATAAATTTAAATTTATTATTAAAATCATCTTTCCAATTAATTTAATTACCAAATTAATTTAATTTTATTTAATTTCTCAAACTCTAAGTTACAGGAATTCCCTCATTATTATTTTGTCTGTAAAAATTTAATTTCAATTCTTTTATGTCACAATAGGATTTACTCAAGATACTGATTCATCAAGCTACAACAGTTATCAGCTTCCACACCTGGCTATACACATTAGTCAAAACATCCAACACACCTGTTTACATTCATACATTACACCTGTTTTATTTGCATTCATCATATGGCTATTTTCTGTGTAATGGCCATAAAATTTTATTTTTTCCATTATACCAAAATAATAATCTATAGGGTTACCCCCCAAAATTATCTTATCATAAATCAGATCGACATTAGTATTATTTGTAAAGTCTCCATCAGTGTTTTTTGTCATTACCATTACATTATTATTACCATATTCTGCTACTCTAGGTTCATTAACAGGCAAATATTTGTCATCAATATACACATTGTTTGTCACACAAGGTATGTTTTTAATTCTACCAGTTCTCTCACTATTTAAACTCCATATTAACTCTTCATAATCTCTCTTCACCTTATATATTTCTATTTCTCTCTCTCTGATTCTCTCATCACAATATTTATCACAACATTTCATAATCTCACTCCATCCAGAGGGCAACACAACATTACTACAACATCTGGCTTTACCAGGTACACAAAAATAATTTAAAGACCTTTTGTCTTTTACAAAAACTAAGGAGGAACCTTTGTCCTCCAACAATACTAGTGAAGCATTTTCTTCACTCACAACCACATCACGGGAAAATTCTACCCTCTGTACACTCTCTTCATTTAAACTATCTTCACGCTCTCTCTCACTCTCATCAGCATTTACTAACAACACTTCATTGCTAAACTCTACTTCAACAAAATCTTCCTTCTCACTCTCAACATTAATCTCCTGGTTCTCTACTACCACGTTTTTACACGTCTCATTATAATTATCATCTGTTTTACATTCAAAATTTTCATTTACCTCCTGTATTTGTTTATTGATTTTCTCTGCTATGCTACTCTCTATTTCATCAACTCTGTTATTCATATTTTTTAACGAATGACTCAACGTTTCATTTAATTCATATTTCAATTTGTTAAAGTTACTCTCACATTTGATTTGTACTTTATTAATGTCAATTTTAAGCTCCTCAAATTTACTGTCAAATTTACTGTTAAATTCACTTTTGAATTCATTAAATTTTATATCACTATTGTCAAATTTATTGTTAAAATCGCTACTTAATTCATTTAATTTTACACTCTGTTCACTAAAATTAGTACACAACATTGTATTTTTCTCCAAGAGCAATTGCATCATTTTTGTCATATCATCCTCAGATTGTTGATTTTTATTCATTACGGGTGGGGTTATCTGAATCCCAGAGTCATCTATGTCAGCTGACTTACTTAATTCTCTATTTTGAACTGGGATTGGGGTCGAATGGACCTCCAACCCACTCATGACCGTTGATTCGGTCAAACTATTACTTTCCATTTTTATTTTATTATTTTTTACATATACAAATATGCCTTGTTTTGCTTTACCCCTTTGTCATCAGTATACAATTTACAACCTCGCCCCACTCCCAAATAACCCGTTCTGCAGCCTTGGTTAGGTCTGGCGAATGTAAGTTGTAACCTACACTCGTATCCCTGTTCGGGCGCCATTGAGAAGCTACTGATTTATTATAAAAAAATTATTTGTCATATGTGATCATAACAATTTTGATTTAGATACATTTTACAGTATACCGTAGCGTCCCCGTCACACACACTATTCCCTTCTTGATAAAAAATATTGTTCCACTGATTTCGGAAACCGCACTTAGTTACTGATTGAGACTACTTTACTTTGATTTTACACTATTGATTTATGCATACTGTTATGGTCGGCCGACTTTTAAAATTGTCCGGACAGATAAATTTAGTTTGACCACGCGTGGCCGATATTGTTAGTCGACTAGGCGGCAAACTTTATCTGTTTGTACGCTTTTTATTAAGTGTTTTAATCCTTGAATAGATAGGCCGACTAATTATTACAGCCTATCTTATACTCCCGAGGCCACTGTTTTACTGTTTCCGGCACTTTATGCTGCTGCTGGCTATCTACTATTCATTCTCTGATGGCAGACTGCAGACTGGGTTTCACAAAAAGCCTGCTGCTGGGGCTGTTACGCAATCCGTCTGTGCAATTGTTTTGGCTAACAATGTGCAATGCTGTACTGGGGCTCCCCCCAGGTGAAGTCTGGCAGTTTGAAACGTGATTGAATGGATGATTTGAATTAATATAAAATTAAACTGGGGTAGCTCACATATATGAAGTGAATTGTACAATTTTACTTAGATCAGAGCCAAAATTAATAAAAAATAAAAAAAACCTCCTAAAAACGCCCCATTACATACTAAGTGTCTATTTTCTTTATTATTCACTATTTCTTATAATAGTTATATTCTAAATCTTACACTATTCCCACTTATATCTCACCTTCACTTTTAAATTATCTATAGTTAATTATAATTTAATTTTGTCAATCTTAAATACCTTTTTTGTCAACTTGTGACTTAAATTAATAATAATAATATATTTTGGGATTGTCCACCTTGTGGTTTGTTTTTAGATCACTTTGGCCTTTTACTCATTCTTCCTTCCGCTGTACCTTTACTATATACTATCATTTGCTCATACAGTTGATTGTTTTTTATTTATTCATATGTTAATTTCATCATATCTAACTTTTCATTAGTTTGTTTGAATTCTTCCAGTGATCATTTTAATTACCTTAGACATTTGTATTCTTTTCTTAATTATTTAGCAATATTCTGCTTTAGCCATAGCTTGTATATTTGATTTATACGTAACTTCTCTTTTTTTTTTGTACCAGTCCAGGTTTTTTTTTTTCTTTGAATACATTTGATTCATTATAATTTTAGGTATTTATCTTCTCAGTTTTTAGCTTGATTTTATTTTTGTTTATTTTATTTTGTATTAAATATCATTTTTGATACTTCTTTGTAAGTTAATTCTCTTACTTTACAGGAATTTTTGTAGCGTATTCCTTTTTTGGTACATTTTGTTTAATTATTTTATATACTTCATATGTCAACTTTTTAATAGACTGTAAGTTGATTTCACTTAGTAGGAATTTATGTAACTTATTCCTTTGTTTTTATATTTTTTTATTTTAGGCCTCATAAGTCATCGAAATATTTTTGTAAGTTGTGCTCACATAATTTTTGAATTTTGGCATTTGTTTATTTAATTTATAGTTATTTAGTTTTCTTCATAGAATTTCTTTATTTAAGCTTGGTTGTAAACTCCTTTTACTTTCTTGGTGGTTATATTACTTCCATTGTTCAGTATTGTTTCCATTGTCCTTTGTGATGACATATGGTCATACATATCATTATACATAAGTTTATATGCTATTACTATATATTGGACCATATTTTTTATACTTTTTGTAAGTTGATCTTTTCTTAGTCAGTTTTATTAATTCCATTCCTTATTCAAGCCTTCTCCTTTATTATTCTACACTTTGATGTTCTGCTTCTCTACTCCTTCAAAGGTTAGTTGGTTAAACCTTTATTCTGGATGATACATCTGCGGCAACATTTTTACGTCCTGGAATGTACTCCCACGTTATGTGGTACTCTTGTAATGCGAGTATCCATCGTGTAAGCCTCCCATGACTTAACTTACATTGTTTCAAGAAGGAAATGGACTTATGGTCGCTTCGGACGGTGATTGGATATCCTAGGATGTACGTCCTAAATTTTCCACATGCGAATACAATACTGAGTAGTTCCTTTTCAGTAACATTGTAGTTATGTTCGCAGCGGTTCAGTACCCTGCTGGCAAAGCTGATAACCAGGTGGTGTCCATCCTTATCCTCTTGATATAATTCGGCGCCTAGGCTCACATCACTGGCGTCACAATTTAAGTAGAATGGCTGTTCAAAATTAGGGTGGTGTAGTATTATAGTTTCAAGAAATTTTATTTTCATTAATTTTAACACTTCTTCTTGTTCCTTCCCCCAAGTCCACTTTTCCTTAGCTGATAGTTGTTTAGAGAACTTTGCTGTTAAATAAGAATAATTTGTTTGGAACTTTCTATGGTAGTTACAAATACCTAAGAAGGATTGTAGCTGCTTCTTATTCTTTGGTGTGGGGAAATTCTGAATAGCTTCCACCTTCTCTTGGGATGGTGTTATCCCCTGTTCTGTTAAGTTGAACCCCAAGAATTTGACTTGGTTTGCTATGAACTTGGACTTATCTAATTTTAATGTTATATTATTTTCAGATAGTTTTTGTAATACCTGTTTGACCCGATCGCAGTGTTCATCCCAGTCAGATGATGTTATTAGAAGGTCGTCCACGTACACTGTTGTGAACTGCAATGCTTCCTGACCTATGACTTGGTTCATGCACTTGACGAACACTGCGACGGAATTAATGAGGCCGAAAGGTAACCTCTTAAACTGGTAATTCCTTCCGTCGAAGATGAATGCCATGTATTTCCTACTGTGTGGGTGTAGCTCCACCTGCCAGTACCCACATACAGTATCCCAGGTACTTATATATTTGGTGCCATGAAATTTCTTAAGTATCTCTTCAATCTCTCCCGGTGATGTTCGGTCATTAATGATCATCTTATTGATCTTCCGGGCGTCTAAACATATTCTTACCTTACCATTCTTTTTTGGTATGGCGACTATAGGACTCGTATAGGGAGACTGACTGTATTCAATGATGTCCTCCTCCATCATTCTATTTATTTCCGTTCTCACCTCGTTTTTTAGGGAGTAGGCGATTGGGTAGGATTTTCTGTGAAAGTCTATGGGCTCTCGAAAGTTGATTTTACATTGGAAACCTTTGACCTTCCCTGGGGTATTTGAGAAAACGTGATGGTATTCTTGATATATGGCTATTAGTTTTTCAGCCTGTTCACCCGTTATCTCTTGCGACAAGGAAAATAATAGGTATTATTTCGTTTTGACTGGTTAGCTCTAAGGAGACTTGTTTTCTGATGGTCTTATTTTGTCTGCCTGTGGCACCAATTATTACAATATTGTTTATAGGTAGAGTTGGGATAGGTATATTGGAGTTGGCCTGTATTCGCTCCAATTCGGGTTGGTTTATGAGAGATATATTCGATCCAGTATCGATCATAATTATAGTGGTGACTCCATTAATATTGGCTCTTATATGCACTATTTCACTATTCGTTGTTGATAATGGGTTATCCTCTTCCTCCAGAAGTTCTTCCCTGATGTCTTTTGAGTAGTTAGTTGATATGATTGTTATTTTCTTTATATCACCTTTCGTCGTGGTTTGTCGATTTAACCCAAGTGATTGGTCATGTGAAGGGTCCTGGTGGTTTCTCACTGACCTTTTTAGTTTAAAGGTTGCTGGGAACCACTGGCCAGACTATTTGCTTGATCTGCCGTTTCATTGGTTGATTGATCATTTATGTGATTCCTCGGCGCTTCTATTGTTCTTGTTCCTGGAGATTGCTGGTTGTCATATTGGGAATCGTTGTACATTGTGTTGGTTCTCGTAACGGGACAATATCGTCGATGATTGTTTTGTCTCCTCCCGCTGATAAAATTGACTTGGCGCCTCATGTCGCCCCTATTCTGGCCACTCCCGTTTCCCCTGTTACAATGGTAATTCGGGTCGTACCGGTTGCCATAGTAGTTGTAATTATTCGGGTGGCCATTTGAATTTTGAACTTGTTCTATTCCCCTGTTGTTATTATTGGGTGTACTAGGGTTTTGCGCATTTCTGTTACTTGGTTGGTTCCCCTGGTTGTAATTCGGACGGTCTCTGTTGTTCGGTTGGTTACCTTGTTGACTCCGATGGAATGGTTGGTCCCCTGGGTAATTGTTTGGGTTTCGGTTCATATTGTTCCGGTTATTGTTCTGGGTATAAGTGTAGGGCAAATTGTAGCTTGGTACATTGTAATTTTCGTTCCCCCGGTTGTACTTCTGATTGATCATACGATTTTTCTTATACTGGCTGTCATTTTCGTGGTCTTCCAGCAAATTGGCCATTCCCTGTATGGTCTTTATTTGTCCCTGTCTCCTAGTCCTCTGAATAGCGTCTTCATAATGATATCCCAGTTGAATGACTAGGGATTCTTCAGTTCGAGGTTTCGAGCTAGACAGACCTTTCCTAAGAAGTACGAGGTTAGTGTATGTCCAGCCTGTGGCTTATATCTTCCGTTACTTATGTCATTTCTTACCACATTTTGGGTCGATTCTGACCACTATTTTTCGCGGAACAATGTTTTGAACTCTTGTGTACAGCTGATTTCTGGTCGCGTGGCTGTCCACCAATTGTCGTTCGTGTCTCGAAACATCTCATCGATAAGACTTCTCACCGTTGTCCATCTGGTATCTCTATGAGCTCCTCCACCCTTTTCAGAAATTCTATGGGGTTTCTTCGGTAACTCTTAAAGTTGATCACTTCCCTATTTTCATTTGTAAAGATGTGAGTGCTACCGCAAGGCTTCTCCCTCAAAGCGTCTAGTTCCTCCTGCATCTGTTTCTCCCTCTGACTGATTTCTATTATTTTTTCTTTATTTTCTTGAGTTTTTCATCAATCTTGTTGATAGTGGTATATACTCTTTCAACGCGTTCGCTGACATCAGTCTGGATTTCCTGGTGCCTCTCCTTCAGCTTCTGAAGCACCTCCTGTTTATTTTTGACGCACTCTTCAGTGGTGGTCTTCTGCAGTTCTTGGATCCTAAGGATTCCTTCCTCCTGGACGTGGTTTATTTTTTCCGTCAACTCTTCCTGGACGTGTATTACTGTTTCGTTCGTCTCAGTTATAGTCTGTTTGATTTCATCTCTACATTCCGCCAACTGTTGCCTCCATTCATCCTTTGTTTTCTCGCCTTCTTCCTTCAACTGTTTTTGGAGTGTTTCACAATTATTTTCAATCTTGTTATTTAATACTTCAAGATCCTTTTTTATCTGCCTCTTCAGCTCCTCACTCTTCTTTTCTAACGCCTCCTGGTTACTTTCCAATTTATTATTCAGGAGCTCTATGTTCTCCTTCAAATATTCCCTGTCTTCTCTCCTGCCCTCTTACAATGATTCGAATTTTTTATTCAATTCTTCCTTGTCTTGTTTCCTTTCCTCTTGCAATGATTCTAATTTTGTATTCAATTCTTCCTTTTGTTTTTTAAAATTTTCATCAGTCTTCTCCTGGTTTTTGCTCATTTGTTCCATCATCATCCTCATCATGTTCTCCATCCTTGCCCCTTCGGTTGTTTTGTCTGGTTGGTCACCGACCATTACTCCCCCTTCCGGTTCTGGTTGAGTTGGATTTTCTGGTTGGTTTTCTTGATTATCCTCTTCGAATAGCTCCCCGATCATTTCTTCGATTTCTTCCATCTCTTCTGGTTGACCTTCACCTTCAATTCCTTTCTGAGTGTCCTTTCTGGTAACCATGGAATGTCTCTTCATAGTCGCCGTTGGCCTTCTTTTAAAGCCTCACCGGTTGGTCGCCAATCTGTAACGATGGAGATCTGTTCGTACCTGCAAAATGTACGCCAATTTTGTGTGTGTAATAATGATTAGTGCGTTCGCCTCGCACCGGGGTCGTTACATTAATGTTGTGGCTAACGATGTCCGTAGCGTTGCGGTAATCACCTGTATAACACGGCAGTAACCTTACCTGTTGTTTATAGGGGTGTGTTAATCCCGGGTGGCGCCAAGTCGTTATATAAAACAACTAAAATTATTGTCTGACGAGTTATCAGCGGTGACGGTCGGGGCATTCAAATAATTCCCGCTCGCACAGCCGTCTCAATTGTCGCTGCTGCTGCGTAAATGACAACTTGTTCGCTTCTCGTCAAATCTATTCTTAACTAAACACTAGTAATATATAAAGCACTCCCTATGAAATAATAACGACGGTTACTCCCTGTAATAGTTATTTTTTAATAGGTGATAAATAAAAATATTCACATTGACAATAATATAATAATAAATTTGCACCGACTGATTACATTAGACTCTGTTCTCTAGGCTTGGCGAATAGATCAAGGAAACATTCAGCTTTGCGTTGCTGTGTACATTGAAGTATTACAATTATTGTCTGTTTCCAAAATCGTGGATTCTTGTGGCTATGAGCTAAAGAATTCCTATGGTTACAATAAAAATATATTACCTTATTCTACATGTACATAAATAATAATATGTGATGTTACAATCTGTTTTGTGGTGTAGTTAAATGTGTTTTGTAAGTTCGTGTTTAACTAATAGGTTATATTCAACGTTAACAAGTTTCTCTCAAGTGTTATTTTGCTTAAATAGTCTATGAAAGAGAAATATTGGTTTATAGTGAGGTAAATTTTCCTTTAGTAAAATTTAGAGTGATTGGGGTTTTGGAAAATAAATAATTTAATTGTACTTAACACCTCAGTATGACTCGGTGCCTTCGTTCGTTTGTTCGGGTAGGATTTGGCTGCATTAAGTTCGGTTTTCATGAATTTTGGGGCTTCAATGGGTTGGGCGTCTTTTTCATAATGTATCTGGATGTTCTTTTTGGGTAATTTTCCGTTTAATTTGCCCTGGATCTCTAGTTGACTGCTATAAATGGTCGTCTGCTTCTTAGGCTGTCATGGTTAGGAACTTTAATTACTTTTTTTACATTATTTTCATAGAAAAACGTTCTTCCCAATATTGGCTTCTGTATTCTCTTAATGACGCTTCGCTTCTAACGGTATTCAACGGTAATTCCGCCTTCAACTGCCGTTTCCATGGTAACTGCATGATTTTTGATTGGTTGATTTTGAGATGATGTATTGTTATCAAAATTCGAATTCTTCGTATATCTTCTGATTGCTGTTATTCCTCTATCTTCCTTCCTGGTTTTTAAATATTGTCACTATAGTATTTATTTCCTTTCATAGATTGTTTGATACCCCACAAGTTTGGGTAATTTTAGATCTTATGTTTTTACAATTATGTTAATGCTTGTTAATTACATTTCTTTTTGTATTCAAATGCTTATTATAATATTTTGTTTTACAAATGATTTACAATTTATTCTTGGTGATTCCTTCACCTCAGATTTGCTAAATTCTTAGTCAATTTGTTATAATTTTTGGTTGATTTGGTTCTGACAGTTATGTCCTTTCCTAGGCTTGAGTAGCCATTATAGTATTTGACTTATTTTATTTAAATCACATTTCGTTTCAGCCTAATGGGCTTTACTTTGTTATTATTATTGGTTGTGTTGTATTTTGAGTCTGTTGGTGTTTTGATTACATGTCAATATTGCTTTCTCTATCTTAATATTTAAAACATAACAATTAGGTTTATGGACTGCAAGTTTCTTTCAGCCATATTCCATTCATAACGTTAACATGAACAATTCTTTATGAGTTATTAGAGTTATCATTTTGCATGAGAAATATCATCACTTCCTTCCAACTTATTATTATTTGCTAATTTTTTGTTTACAATACATATTATTTTTATTGTGATAAACAACATCAGTTTTATGAAATTTATAACAGTCCCTTATAACATGGGTGTCTTTGTTCTGTCTCTGATTTCTTAATCTTTAAACAATCTTTACATTCTCTCCATGTCAACATCTTCAATTTATTCTTTCCTGGAATCCTCCCTTTTAATTACTATCGGTTATAATTAAACTTAAATTTATTAAACATCTTTTCTTAATTAATAATGTCATCATCACTTTCCAGTGTTCAGCATATCTTATTCTATAATTCATACTTAATACTATTTTTCACCAGATATTTGTTCACTGTTATTTTTCCACTTTTAAACCTTTAAGTGTTTTTCACAGATTTACTAAGTGTCTATTTTCTTTATTATTCACTATTTCTTATAATAGTTATATTCTAAATCTTACACTATTCCCACTTATATCTCACCTTCACTTTTAAATTATCTATAGTTAATTATAATTTAACTAGCGTACCTTATCACTTCACTTCGGGGTTTTTACACATACACTATTGCACAGTATCACTGTTTATACTATGTGTTTTTTAGTGGGTAATCCCTATACTTATTTCTCTTTCATTACAATATATCCTTAATACTAATAACAATTTTATATTCTTATAATACTATTTTTACATCTAATTCTCATTTGGGTTTTAGGTTGCTTTTTTATCACCTTAATCCTTAACCTTTTTTAATAGGGTTTCTTCCCTAGATCATTTTGTCCATTAATGGGTAATAACAGTTACTTTTTCCCTTCTCATAGGATAACTATTGGTTTGGTTCCAATATTATTCTTGAGTGCTTTATTTCTCCTTCTCCTATGCTTTATTACTAGTTTGTGTATCATTATTGGTTTTCACTTCTATCTATTTCCCTCCTTCTTCATTTTCATTATTTGATTAATACTTTGGTTTTTCTATCCTCTTCTTTGGGTACATTTCGACGTGTTACTTTGGGTCGTTTAATTCCATGAACTTGTTTCATTTTTGTTTGGGTTTTGGGATTTTTTTCTCTCTTCCTTTGGTTTGGTTAATCACCTTCTTCTCTTCTTTGGTTGTATTCTCGTTGGTTTTTTGTGTGGTTCCCTTCTTCTTTTGGTTTACCTTTGTTGGGTCAATCACTTGGGTTAGGTCAAAGTCGTCGTTTGTCGAGTCATAGTCTTTATATTTTATTTAAATTAATCATTTTATTTGATATGAAGTATTTTTACATTTATAAATATAGTTTTTATCCCTGGTACTGGGTTGGCTTATTTGTGTTGTAACATAATGCCTCTCCTTCAAAATTGATCATTTTGATAAAACACTAGCATAGTTTTTTATGAAATTATCAGTTATATATAATCTTTTTCCTTTTCTTCCTTGTTTGTTTCTCCATTCGTTATATCTCTTCTTACTTAATTCATTCCATTTTATTTGGATCTGTTTTTATTTATTTCCATTGGTGTGTTCTCCCTTATACACAATTTTTTCCCTAACTTTTTAGTAGCTGGTTTCTCCCATTACTACTCATTTTTCTGAGACCAGAGGAACATCATCTCTGCTCAGTTTATTTTGATTGCTGGACTTTTCAACAGTCAATCTTAAATACCTTTTTTGTCAACTTGTGACTTAAATTAATAATAATAATATATTTTGGGATTGTCCACCTTGTGGTTTGTTTTTAGATCACTTTGGCCTTTTACTCATTCTTCCTTCCGCTGTACCTTTACTATATACTATCATTTGCTCATACAGTTGATTGTTTTTTATTTATTCATATGTTAATTTCATCATATCTAACTTTTCATTAGTTTGTTTGAATTCTTCCAGTGATCATTTTAATTACCTTAGACATTTGTATTCTTTTCTTAATTATTTAGCAATATTCTGCTTTAGCCATAGCTTGTATATTTGATTTATACGTAACTTCTCTTTTTTTTTTGTACCAGTCCAGGTTTTTTTTTTCTTTGAATACATTTGATTCATTATAATTTTAGGTATTTATCTTCTCAGTTTTTAGCTTGATTTTATTTTTGTTTATTTTATTTTGTATTAAATATCATTTTTGATACTTCTTTGTAAGTTAATTCTCTTACTTTACAGGAATTTTTGTAGCGTATTCCTTTTTTGGTACATTTTGTTTAATTATTTTATATACTTCATATGTCAACTTTTTAATAGACTGTAAGTTGATTTCACTTAGTAGGAATTTATGTAACTTATTCCTTTGTTTTTATATTTTTTTATTTTAGGCCTCATAAGTCATCGAAATATTTTTGTAAGTTGTGCTCACATAATTTTTGAATTTTGGCATTTGTTTATTTAATTTATAGTTATTTAGTTTTCTTCATAGAATTTCTTTATTTAAGCTTGGTTGTAAACTCCTTTTACTTTCTTGGTGGTTATATTACTTCCATTGTTCAGTATTGTTTCCATTGTCCTTTGTGATGACATATGGTCATACATATCATTATACATAAGTTTATATGCTATTACTATATATTGGACCATATTTTTTATACTTTTTGTAAGTTGATCTTTTCTTAGTCAGTTTTATTAATTCCATTCCTTATTCAAGCCTTCTCCTTTATTATTCTACACTTTGATGTTCTGCTTCTCTACTCCTTCAAAGGTTAGTTGGTTAAACCTTTATTCTGGATGATACATCTGCGGCAACATTTTTACGTCCTGGAATGTACTCCCACGTTATGTGGTACTCTTGTAATGCGAGTATCCATCGTGTAAGCCTCCCATGACTTAACTTACATTGTTTCAAGAAGGAAATGGACTTATGGTCGCTTCGGACGGTGATTGGATATCCTAGGATGTATGTCCTAAATTTTCCACATGCGAATACAATACTGAGTAGTTCCTTTTCAGTAACATTGTAGTTATGTTCGCAGCGGTTCAGTACCCTGCTGGCAAAGCTGATAACCAGGTGGTGTCCATCCTTATCCTCTTGATATAATTCGGCGCCTAGGCTCACATCACTGGCGTCACAATTTAAGTAGAATGGCTGTTCAAAATTAGGGTGGTGTAGTATTATAGTTTCAAGAAATTTTATTTTCATTAATTTTAACACTTCTTCTTGTTCCTTCCCCCAAGTCCACTTTTCCTTAGCTGATAGTTGTTTAGAGAACTTTGCTGTTAAATAAGAATAATTTGTTTGGAACTTTCTATGGTAGTTACAAATACCTAAGAAGGATTGTAGCTGCTTCTTATTCTTTGGTGTGGGGAAATTCTGAATAGCTTCCACCTTCTCTTGGGATGGTGTTATCCCCTGTTCTGTTAAGTTGAACCCCAAGAATTTGACTTGGTTTGCTATGAACTTGGACTTATCTAATTTTAATGTTATATTATTTTCAGATAGTATTTGTAATACCTGTTTGACCCGATCGCAGTGTTCATCCCAGTCAGATGATGTTATTAGAAGGTCGTCCACGTACACTGTTGTGAACTGCAATGCTTCCTGACCTATGACTTGGTTCATGCACTTGACGAACACTGCGACGGAATTAATGAGGCCGAAAGGTAACCTCTTAAACTGGTAATTCCTTCCGTCGAAGATGAATGCCATGTATTTCCTACTGTGTGGGTGTAGCTCCACCTGCCAGTACCCACATACAGTATCCCAGGTGCTGTGGATATACTGTATATATATATACTTATATATTTGGTGCCATGAAATTTCTTAAGTATCTCTTCAATCTCTCCCGGTGATGTTCGGTCATTAATGATCATCTTATTGATCTTCCGGGCGTCTAAACATATTCTTACCTTACCATTCTTTTTTGGTATGGCGACTATAGGACTCGTATAGGGAGACTGACTGTATTCAATGATGTCCTCCTCCATCATTCTATTTATTTCCGTTCTCACCTCGTTTTTTAGGGAGTAGGCGATTGGGTAGGATTTTCTGTGAAAGTCTATGGGCTCTCAAAAGTTGATTTTACATTGGAAACCTTTGACCTTCCCTGGGGTATTTGAGAAAACGTGATGGTATTCTTGATATATGGCTATTAGTTTTTCAGCCTGTTCACCCGTTATCTCTTGCGACAAGGAAAATAATAGGTATTATTTCGTTTTGACTGGTTAGCTCTAAGGAGACTTGTTTTCTGATGGTCTTATTTTGTCTGCCTGTGGCACCAATTATTACAATATTGTTTATAGGTAGAGTTGGGATAGGTATATTGGAGTTGGCCTGTATTCGCTCCAATTCGGGTTGGTTTATGAGAGATATATTCGATCCAGTATCGATCATAATTATAGTGGTGACTCCATTAATATTGGCTCTTATATGCACTATTTCACTATTCATTGTTGATAATGGGTTATCCTCTTCCTCCAGAAGTTCTTCCCTGATGTCTTTTGAGTAGTTAGTTGATATGATTGTTATTTTCTTTATATCACCTTTCGTCGTGGTTTGTCGATTTAACCCAAGTGATTGGTCATGTGAAGGGTCCTGGTGGTTTCTCACTGACCTTTTTAGTTTAAAGGTTGCTGGGAACCACTGGCCAGACTATTTGCTTGATCTGCCGTTTCATTGGTTGATTGATCATTTATGTGATTCCTCGGCGCTTCTATTGTTCTTGTTCCTGGAGATTGCTGGTTGTCATATTGGGAATCGTTGTACATTGTGTTGGTTCTCGTAACGGGACAATATCGTCGATGATTGTTTTGTCTCCTCCCGCTGATAAAATTGACTTGGCGCCTCATGTCGCCCCTATTCTGGTCACTCCCGTTTCCCCTGTTACAATGGTAATTCGGGTCGTACCGGTTGCCATAGTAGTTGTAATTATTCGGGTGGCCATTTGAATTTTGAACTTGTTCTATTCCCCTGTTGTTATTATTGGGTGTACTAGGGTTTTGCGCATTTCTGTTACTTGGTTGGTTCCCCTGGTTGTAATTCGGACGGTCTCTGTTGTTCGGTTGGTTACCTTGTTGACTCCGATGGAATGGTTGGTCCCCTGGGTAATTGTTTGGGTTTCGGTTCATATTGTTCCGGTTATTGTTCTGGGTATAAGTGTAGGGCAAATTGTAGCTTGGTACATTGTAATTTTCGTTCCCCCGGTTGTACTTCTGATTGATCATACGATTTTTCTTATACTGGCTGTCATTTTCGTGGTCTTCCAGCAAATTGGCCATTCCCTGTATGGTCTTTATTTGTCCCTGTCTCCTAGTCCTCTGAATAGCGTCTTCATAATGATATCCCAGTTGAATGACTAGGGATTCTTCAGTTCGAGGTTTCGAGCTAGACAGACCTTTCCTAAGAAGTACGAGGTTAGTGTATGTCCAGCCTGTGGCTCATATCTTCCGTTACTTATGTCATTTCTTACCACATTTTGGATCGATTCTGACCACTATTTTTCGCGGAACAATGTTTTGAACTCTTGTGTACAGCTGATTTCTGGTCGCGTGGCTGTCCACCAATTGTCGTTCGTGTCTCGAAACATCTCATCGATAAGACTTCTCACCGTTGTCCATCTGGTATCTCTATGAGCTCCTCCACCCTTTTCAGAAATTCTATGGGGTTTCTTCGGTAACTCTTAAAGTTGATCACTTCCCTATTTTCATTTGTAAAGATGTGAGTGCTACCGCAAGGCTTCTCCCTCAAAGCGTCTAGTTCCTCCTGCATCTGTTTCTCCCTCTGACTGATTTCTATTATTTTTTCTTTATTTTCTTGAGTTTTTCATCAATCTTGTTGATAGTGGTATATACTCTTTCAACGCGTTCGCTGACATCAGTCTGGATTTCCTGGTGCCTCTCCTTCAGCTTCTGAAGCACCTCCTGTTTATTTTTGACGCACTCTTCAGTGGTGGTCTTCTGCAGTTCTTGGATCCTAAGGATTCCTTCCTCCTGGACGTGGTTTATTTTTTCCGTCAACTCTTCCTGGACGTGTATTACTGTTTCGTTCGTCTCAGTTATAGTCTGTTTGATTTCATCTCTACATTCCGCCAACTGTTGCCTCCATTCATCCTTTGTTTTCTCGCCTTCTTCCTTCAACTGTTTTTGGAGTGTTTCACAATTATTTTCAATCTTGTTATTTAATACTTCAAGATCCTTTTTTATCTGCCTCTTCAGCTCCTCACTCTTCTTTTCTAACGCCTCCTGGTTACTTTCCAATTTATTATTCAGGAGCTCTATGTTCTCCTTCAAATATTCCCTGTCTTCTCTCCTTCCCTCTTACAATGATTCGAATTTTTTATTCAATTCTTCCTTGTCTTGTTTCCTTTCCTCTTGCAATGATTCTAATTTTGTATTCAATTCTTCCTTTTGTTTTTTAAAATTTTCATCAGTCTTCTCCTGGTTTTTGCTCATTTGTTCCATCATCATCCTCATCATGTTCTCCATCCTTGCCCCTTCGGTTGTTTTGTCTGGTTGGTCACCGACCATTACTCCCCCTTCCGGTTCTGGTTGAGTTGGATTTTCTGGTTGGTTTTCTTGATTATCCTCTTCGAATAGCTCCCCGATCATTTCTTCGATTTCTTCCATCTCTTCTGGTTGACCTTCACCTTCAATTCCTTTCTGAGTGTCCTTTCTGGTAACCATGGAATGTCTCTTCATAGTCGCCGTTGGCCTTCTTTTAAAGCCTCACCGGTTGGTCGCCAATCTGTAACGATGGAGATCTGTTCGTACCTGTAAAATGTACGCCAATTTTGTGTGTGTAATAATGATTAGTGCGTTCGCCTCGCACCGGGGTCGTTACATTAATGTTGTGGCTAACGATGTCCGTAGCGTTGCTGTAATCACCTGTATAACACGGCAGTAACCTTACCTGTTGTTTATAGGGGTGTGTTAATCCCGGGTGGCGCCAAGTCGTTATATAAAACAACTAAAATTATTGTCTGACGAGTTATCAGCGGTGACGGTCGGGGCATTCAAATAATTCCCGCTCGCACAGCCGTCTCAATTGTCGCTGCTGCTGCGTAAATGACAACTTGTTCGCTTCTCGTCAAATCTATTCTTAACTAAACACTAGTAATATATAAAGCACTCCCTATGAAATAATAACGACGGTTACTCCCTGTAATAGTTATTTTTTAATAGGTGATAAATAAAAATATTCACATTGACAATAATATAATAATAAATTTGCACCGACTGATTACATTAGACTCTGTTCTCTAGGCTTGGCGAATAGATCAAGGAAACATTCAGCTTTGCGTTGCTGTGTACATTGAAGTATTACAATTATTGTCTGTTTCCAAAATCGTGGATTCTTGTGGCTATGAGCTAAAGAATTCCTATGGTTACAATAAAAATATATTACCTTATTCTACATGTACATAAATAATAATATGTGATGTTACAATCTGTTTTGTGGTGTAGTTAAATGTGTTTTGTAAGTTCGTGTTTAACTAATAGGTTATATTCAACGTTAACAAGTTTCTCTCAAGTGTTATTTTGCTTAAATAGTCTATGAAAGAGAAATATTGGTTTATAGTGAGGTAAATTTTCCTTTAGTAAAATTTAGAGTGATTGGGGTTTTGGAAAATAAATAATTTAATTGTACTTAACACCTCAGTATGACTCGGTGCCTTCGTTCGTTTGTTCGGGTAGGATTTGGCTGCATTAAGTTCGGTTTTCATGAATTTTGGGGCTTCAATGGGTTGGGCGTCTTTTTCATAATGTATCTGGATGTTCTTTTCGGGTAATTTTCCGTTTAATTTGCCCTGGATCTCTAGTTGACTGCTATAAATGGTCGTCTGCTTCTTAGGCTGTCATGGTTAGGAACTTTAATTACTTTTTTTACATTATTTTCATAGAAAAACGTTCTTCCCAATATTGGCTTCTGTATTCTCTTAATGACGCTTCGCTTCTAACGGTATTCAACGGTAATTCCGCCTTCAACTGCCGTTTCCATGGTAACTGCATGATTTTTGATTGGTTGATTTTGAGATGATGTATTGTTATCAAAATTCGAATTCTTCGTATATCTTCTGATTGCTGTTACTCCTCTATCTTCCTTCCTGGTTTTTAAATATTGTCACTACAGTATTTATTTCCTTTCATAGATTGTTTTGATACCCCACAAGTTTGGGTAATTTTAGATCTTATGTTTTTACAATTATGTTAATGCTTGTTAATTACATTTCTTTTTGTATTCAAATGCTTATTATAATATTTTGTTTTACAAATGATTTACAATTTATTCTTGGTGATTCCTTCACCTCAGATTTGCTAAATTCTTAGTCAATTTGTTATAATTTTTGGTTGTTTTGGTTCTGACAGTTATGTCCTTTCCTAGGCTTGAGTAGCCATTATAGTATTTGACTTATTTTATTTAAATCACATTTCGTTTCAGCCTAATGGGCTTTACTTTGTTATTATTATTGGTTGTGTTGTATTTTGAGTCTGTTGGTGTTTTGATTACATGTCAATATTGCTTTCTCTATCTTAATATTTAAAACATAACAATTAGGTTTATGGACTGCAAGTTTCTTTCAGCCATATTCCATTCATAACGTTAACATGAACAATTCTTTATGAGTTATTAGAGTTATCATTTTGCATGAGAAATATCATCACTTCCTTCCAACTTATTATTATTTGCTAATTTTTTGTTTACAATACATATTATTTTTATTGTGATAAACAACATCAGTTTTATGAAATTTATAACAGTCCCTTATAACATGGGTGTCTTTGTTCTGTCTCTGATTTCTTAATCTTTAAACAATCTTTACATTCTCTCCATGTCAACATCTTCAATTTATTCTTTCCTGGAATCCTCCCTTTTAATTACTATCGGTTATAATTAAACTTAAATTTATTAAACATCTTTTCTTAATTAATAATGTCATCATCACTTTCCAGTGTTCAGCATATCTTATTCTATAATTCATACTTAATACTATTTTTCACCAGATATTTGTTCACTGTTATTTTTCCACTTTTAAACCTTTAAGTGTTTTTCACAGATTTACTAAGTGTCTATTTTCTTTATTATTCACTATTTCTTATAATAGTTATATTCTAAATCTTACACTATTCCCACTTATATCTCACCTTCACTTTTAAATTATCTATAGTTAATTATAATTTAACTAGCGTACCTTATCACTTCACTTCGGGGTTTTTACACATACACTATTGCACAGTATCACTGTTTATACTATGTGTTTTTTAGTGGGTAATCCCTATACTTATTTCTCTTTCATTACAATATATCCTTAATACTAATAACAATTTTATATTCTTATAATACTATTTTTACATCTAATTCTCATTTGGGTTTTAGGTTGCTTTTTTATCACCTTAATCCTTAACCTTTTTTAATAGGGTTTCTTCCCTAGATCATTTTGTCCATTAATGGGTAATAACAGTTACTTTTTCCCTTCTCATAGGATAACTATTGGTTTGGTTCCAATATTATTCTTGAGTGCTTTATTTCTCCTTCTCCTATGCTTTATTACTAGTTTGTGTATCATTATTGGTTTTCACTTCTATCTATTTCCCTCCTTCTTCATTTTCATTATTTGATTAATACTTTGGTTTTTCCATCCTCTTCTTTGGGTACATTTCGACGTGTTACTTTGGGTCGTTTAATTCCATGAACTTGTTTCATTTTTGTTTGGGTTTTGGGATTTTTTTCTCTCTTCCTTTGGTTTGGTTAATCACCTTCTTCTCTTCTTTGGTTGTATTCTCGTTGGTTTTTTGTGTGGTTCCCTTCTTCTTTTGGTTTACCTTTGTTGGGTCAATCACTTGGGTTAGGTCAAAGTCGTCGTTTGTCGAGTCATAGTCTTTATATTTTATTTAAATTAATCATTTTATTTGATATGAAGTATTTTTACATTTATAAATATAGTTTTTATCCCTGGTACTGGGTTGGCTTATTTGTGTTGTAACATAATGCCTCTCCTTCAAAATTGATCATTTTGATAAAACACTAGCATAGTTTTTTATGAAATTATCAGTTATATATAATCTTTTTCCTTTTCTTCCTTGTTTGTTTCTCCATTCGTTATATCTCTTCTTACTTAATTCATTCCATTTTATTTGGATCTGTTTTTATTTATTTCCATTGGTGTGTTCTCCCTTATACACAATTTTTTCCCTAACTTTTTAGTAGCTGGTTTCTCCCATTACTACTCATTTTTCTGAGACCAGAGGAACATCATCTCTGCTCAGTTTATTTTGATTGCTGGACTTTTCAACAGTCAATCTTAAATACCTTTTTTGTCAACTTGTGACTTAAATTAATAATAATAATATATTTTGGGATTGTCCACCTTGTGGTTTGTTTTTAGATCACTTTGGCCTTTTACTCATTCTTCCTTCCGCTGTACCTTTACTATATACTATCATTTGCTCATACAGTTGATTGTTTTTTATTTATTCATATGTTAATTTCATCATATCTAACTTTTCATTAGTTTGTTTGAATTCTTCCAGTGATCATTTTAATTACCTTAGACATTTGTATTCTTTTCTTAATTATTTAGCAATATTCTGCTTTAGCCATAGCTTGTATATTTGATTTATACGTAACTTCTCTTTTTTTTTTGTACCAGTCCAGGTTTTTTTTTTCTTTGAATACATTTGATTCATTATAATTTTAGGTATTTATCTTCTCAGTTTTTAGCTTGATTTTATTTTTGTTTATTTTATTTTGTATTAAATATCATTTTTGATACTTCTTTGTAAGTTAATTCTCTTACTTTACAGGAATTTTTGTAGCGTATTCCTTTTTTGGTACATTTTGTTTAATTATTTTATATACTTCATATGTCAACTTTTTAATAGACTGTAAGTTGATTTCACTTAGTAGGAATTTATGTAACTTATTCCTTTGTTTTTATATTTTTTTATTTTAGGCCTCATAAGTCATCGAAATATTTTTGTAAGTTGTGCTCACATAATTTTTGAATTTTGGCATTTGTTTATTTAATTTATAGTTATTTAGTTTTCTTCATAGAATTTCTTTATTTAAGCTTGGTTGTAAACTCCTTTTACTTTCTTGGTGGTTATATTACTTCCATTGTTCAGTATTGTTTCCATTGTCCTTTGTGATGACATATGGTCATACATATCATTATACATAAGTTTATATGCTATTACTATATATTGGACCATATTTTTTATACTTTTTGTAAGTTGATCTTTTCTTAGTCAGTTTTATTAATTCCATTCCTTATTCAAGCCTTCTCCTTTATTATTCTACACTTTGATGTTCTGCTTCTCTACTCCTTCAAAGGTTAGTTGGTTAAACCTTTATTCTGGATGATACATCTGCGGCAACATTTTTACGTCCTGGAATGTACTCCCACGTTATGTGGTACTCTTGTAATGCGAGTATCCATCGTGTAAGCCTCCCATGACTTAACTTACATTGTTTCAAGAAGGAAATGGACTTATGGTCGCTTCGGACGGTGATTGGATATCCTAGGATGTACGTCCTAAATTTTCCACATGCGAATACAATACTGAGTAGTTCCTTTTCAGTAACATTGTAGTTATGTTCGCAGCGGTTCAGTACCCTGCTGGCAAAGCTGATAACCAGGTGGTGTCCATCCTTATCCTCTTGATATAATTCGGCGCCTAGGCTCACATCACTGGCGTCACAATTTAAGTAGAATGGCTGTTCAAAATTAGGGTGGTGTAGTATTATAGTTTCAAGAAATTTTATTTTCATTAATTTTAACACTTCTTCTTGTTCCTTCCCCCAAGTCCACTTTTCCTTAGCTGATAGTTGTTTAGAGAACTTTGCTGTTAAATAAGAATAATTTGTTTGGAACTTTCTATGGTAGTTACAAATACCTAAGAAGGATTGTAGCTGCTTCTTATTCTTTGGTGTGGGGAAATTCTGAATAGCTTCCACCTTCTCTTGGGATGGTGTTATCCCCTGTTCTGTTAAGTTGAACCCCAAGAATTTGACTTGGTTTGCTATGAACTTGGACTTATCTAATTTTAATGTTATATTATTTTCAGATAGTTTTTGTAATACCTGTTTGACCCGATCGCAGTGTTCATCCCAGTCAGATGATGTTATTAGAAGGTCGTCCACGTACACTGTTGTGAACTGCAATGCTTCCTGACCTATGACTTGGTTCATGCACTTGACGAACACTGCGACGGAATTAATGAGGCCGAAAGGTAACCTCTTAAACTGGTAATTCCTTCCGTCGAAGATGAATGCCATGTATTTCCTACTGTGTGGGTGTAGCTCCACCTGCCAGTACCCACATACAGTATCCCAGGTACTTATATATTTGGTGCCATGAAATTTCTTAAGTATCTCTTCAATCTCTCCCGGTGATGTTCGGTCATTAATGATCATCTTATTGATCTTCCGGGCGTCTAAACATATTCTTACCTTACCATTCTTTTTTGGTATGGCGACTATAGGACTCGTATAGGGAGACTGACTGTATTCAATGATGTCCTCCATCATTCTATTTATTTCCGTTCTCACCTCGTTTTTTAGGGAGTAGGCGATTGGGTAGGATTTTCTGTGAAAGTCTATGGGCTCTCGAAAGTTGATTTTACATTGGAAACCTTTGACCTTCCCTGGGGTATTTGAGAAAACGTGATGGTATTCTTGATATATGGCTATTAGTTTTTCAGCCTGTTCACCCGTTATCTCTTGCGACAAGGAAAATAATAGGTATTATTTCGTTTTGACTGGTTAGCTCTAAGGAGACTTGTTTTCTGATGGTCTTATTTTGTCTGCCTGTGGCACCAATTATTACAATATTGTTTATAGGTAGAGTTGGGATAGGTATATTGGAGTTGGCCTGTATTCGCTCCAATTCGGGTTGGTTTATGAGAGATATATTCGATCCAGTATCGATCATAATTATAGTGGTGACTCCATTAATATTGGCTCTTATATGCACTATTTCACTATTCGTTGTTGATAATGGGTTATCCTCTTCCTCCAGAAGTTCTTCCCTGATGTCTTTTGAGTAGTTAGTTGATATGATTGTTATTTTCTTTATATCACCTTTCGTCGTGGTTTGTCGATTTAACCCAAGTGATTGGTCATGTGAAGGGTCCTGGTGGTTTCTCACTGACCTTTTTAGTTTAAAGGTTGCTGGGAACCACTGGCCAGACTATTTGCTTGATCTGCCGTTTCATTGGTTGATTGATCATTTATGTGATTCCTCGGCGCTTCTATTGTTCTTGTTCCTGGAGATTGCTGGTTGTCATATTGGGAATCGTTGTACATTGTGTTGGTTCTCGTAACGGGACAATATCGTCGATGATTGTTTTGTCTCCTCCCGCTGATAAAATTGACTTGGCGCCTCATGTCGCCCCTATTCTGGTCACTCCCGTTTCCCCTGTTACAATGGTAATTCGGGTCGTACCGGTTGCCATAGTAGTTGTAATTATTCGGGTGGCCATTTGAATTTTGAACTTGTTCTATTCCCCTGTTGTTATTATTGGGTGTACTAGGGTTTTGCGCATTTCTGTTACTTGGTTGGTTCCCCTGGTTGTAATTCGGACGGTCTCTGTTGTTCGGTTGGTTACCTTGTTGACTCCGACGGAATGGTTGGTCCCCTGGGTAATTGTTTGGGTTTCGGTTCATATTGTTCCGGTTATTGTTCTGGGTATAAGTGTAGGGCAAATTGTAGCTTGGTACATTGTAATTTTCGTTCCCCCGGTTGTACTTCTGATTGATCATACGATTTTTCTTATACTGGCTGTCATTTTCGTGGTCTTCCAGCAAATTGGCCATTCCCTGTATGGTCTTTATTTGTCCCTGTCTCCTAGTCCTCTGAATAGCGTCTTCATAATGATATCCCAGTTGAATGACTAGGGATTCTTCAGTTCGAGGTTTCGAGCTAGACAGACCTTTCCTAAGAAGTACGAGGTTAGTGTATGTCCAGCCTGTGGCTTATATCTTCCGTTACTTATGTCATTTCTTACCACATTTTGGGTCGATTCTGACCACTATTTTTCGCGGAACAATGTTTTGAACTCTTGTGTACAGCTGATTTCTGGTCGCGTGGCTGTCCACCAATTGTCGTTCGTGTCTCGAAACATCTCATCGATAAGACTTCTCACCGTTGTCCATCTGGTATCTCTATGAGCTCCTCCACCCTTTTCAGAAATTCTATGGGGTTTCTTCGGTAACTCTTAAAGTTGATCACTTCCCTATTTTCATTTGTAAAGATGTGAGTGCTACCGCAAGGCTTCTCCCTCAAAGCGTCTAGTTCCTCCTGCATCTGTTTCTCCCTCTGACTGATTTCTATTATTTTTTCTTTATTTTCTTGAGTTTTTCATCAATCTTGTTGATAGTGGTATATACTCTTTCAACGCGTTCGCTGACATCAGTCTGGATTTCCTGGTGCCTCTCCTTCAGCTTCTGAAGCACCTCCTGTTTATTTTTGACGCACTCTTCAGTGGTGGTCTTCTGCAGTTCTTGGATCCTAAGGATTCCTTCCTCCTGGACGTGGTTTATTTTTTCCGTCAACTCTTCCTGGACGTGTATTACTGTTTCGTTCGTCTCAGTTATAGTCTGTTTGATTTCATCTCTACATTCCGCCAACTGTTGCCTCCATTCATCCTTTGTTTTCTCGCCTTCTTCCTTCAACTGTTTTTGGAGTGTTTCACAATTATTTTCAATCTTGTTATTTAATACTTCAAGATCCTTTTTTATCTGCCTCTTCAGCTCCTCACTCTTCTTTTCTAACGCCTCCTGGTTACTTTCCAATTTATTATTCAGGAGCTCTATGTTCTCCTTCAAATATTCCCTGTCTTCTCTCCTTCCCTCTTACAATGATTCGAATTTTTTATTCAATTCTTCCTTGTCTTGTTTCCTTTCCTCTTGCAATGATTCTAATTTTGTATTCAATTCTTCCTTTTGTTTTTTAAAATTTTCATCAGTCTTCTCCTGGTTTTTGCTCATTTGTTCCATCATCATCCTCATCATGTTCTCCATCCTTGCCCCTTCGGTTGTTTTGTCTGGTTGGTCACCGACCATTACTCCCCCTTCCGGTTCTGGTTGAGTTGGATTTTCTGGTTGGTTTTCTTGATTATCCTCTTCGAATAGCTCCCCGATCATTTCTTCGATTTCTTCCATCTCTTCTGGTTGACCTTCACCTTCAATTCCTTTCTGAGTGTCCTTTCTGGTAACCATGGAATGTCTCTTCATAGTCGCCGTTGGCCTTCTTTTAAAGCCTCACCGGTTGGTCGCCAATCTGTAACTACGGAGATCTGTTCGTACCTGTAAAATGTACGCCAATTTTGTGTGTGTAATAATGATTAGTGCGTTCGCCTCGCACCGGGGTCGTTACATTAATGTTGTGGCTAACGATGTCCGTAGCGTTGCGGTAATCACCTGTATAACACGGCAGTAACCTTACCTGTTGTTTATAGGGGTGTGTTAATCCCGGGTGGCGCCAAGTCGTTATATAAAACAACTAAAATTATTGTCTGACGAGTTATCAGCGGTGACGGTCGGGGCATTCAAATAATTCCCGCTCGCACAGCCGTCTCAATTGTCGCTGCTGCTGCGTAAATGACAACTTGTTCGCTTCTCGTCAAATCTATTCTTAACTAAACATTAGTAATATATAAAGCACTCCCTATGAAATAATAACGACGGTTACTCCCTGTAATAGTTATTTTTTAATAGGTGATAAATAAAAATATTCACATTGACAATAATATAATAATAAATTTGCACCGACTGATTACATTAGACTCTGTTCTCTAGGCTTGGCGAATAGATCAAGGAAACATTCAGCTTTGCGTTGCTGTGTACATTGAAGTATTACAATTATTGTCTGTTTCCAAAATCGTGGATTCTTGTGGCTATGAGCTAAAGAATTCCTATGGTTACAATAAAAATATATTACCTTATTCTACATGTACATAAATAATAATATGTGATGTTACAATCTGTTTTGTGGTGTAGTTAAATGTGTTTTGTAAGTTCGTGTTTAACTAATAGGTTATATTCAACGTTAACAAGTTTCTCTCAAGTGTTATTTTGCTTAAATAGTCTATGAAAGAGAAATATTGGTTTATAGTGAGGTAAATTTTCCTTTAGTAAAATTTAGAGTGATTGGGGTTTTGGAAAATAAATAATTTAATTGTACTTAACACCTCAGTATGACTCGGTGCCTTCGTTCGTTTGTTCGGGTAGGATTTGGCTGCATTAAGTTCGGTTTTCATGAATTTTGGGGCTTCAATGGGTTGGGCGTCTTTTTCATAATGTATCTGGATGTTCTTTTTGGGTAATTTTCCGTTTAATTTGCCCTGGATCTCTAGTTGACTGCTATAAATGGTCGTCTGCTTCTTAGGCTGTCATGGTTAGGAACTTTAATTACTTTTTTTACATTATTTTCATAGAAAAACGTTCTTCCCAATATTGGCTTCTGTATTCTCTTAATGACGCTTCGCTTCTAACGGTATTCAACGGTAATTCCACCTTCAACTGCCGTTTCCATGGTAACTGCATGATTTTTGATTGGTTGATTTTGAGATGATGTATTGTTATCAAAATTCGAATTCTTCGTATATCTTCTGATTGCTGTTATTCCTCTATCTTCCTTCCTGGTTTTTAAATATTGTCACTATAGTATTTATTTCCTTTCATAGATTGTTTTGATACCCCACAAGTTTGGGTAATTTTAGATCTTATGTTTTTACAATTATGTTAATGCTTGTTAATTACATTTCTTTTTGTATTCAAATGCTTATTATAATATTTTGTTTTACAAATGATTTACAATTTATTCTTGGTGATTCCTTCACCTCAGATTTGCTAAATTCTTAGTCAATTTGTTATAATTTTTGGTTGTTTTGGTTCTGACAGTTATGTCCTTTCCTAGGCTTGAGTAGCCATTATAGTATTTGACTTATTTTATTTAAATCACATTTCGTTTCAGCCTAATGGGCTTTACTTTGTTATTATTATTGGTTGTGTTGTATTTTGAGTCTGTTGGTGTTTTGATTACATGTCAATATTGCTTTCTCTATCTTAATATTTAAAACATAACAATTAGGTTTATGGACTGCAAGTTTCTTTCAGCCATATTCCATTCATAACGTTAACATGAACAATTCTTTATGAGTTATTAGAGTTATCATTTTGCATGAGAAATATCATCACTTCCTTCCAACTTATTATTATTTGCTAATTTTTTGTTTACAATACATATTATTTTTATTGTGATAAACAACATCAGTTTTATGAAATTTATAACAGTCCCTTATAACATGGGTGTCTTTGTTCTGTCTCTGATTTCTTAATCTTTAAACAATCTTTACATTCTCTCCATGTCAACATCTTCAATTTATTCTTTCCTGGAATCCTCCCTTTTAATTACTATCGGTTATAATTAAACTTAAATTTATTAAACATCTTTTCTTAATTAATAATGTCATCATCACTTTCCAGTGTTCAGCATATCTTATTCTATAATTCATACTTAATACTATTTTTCACCAGATATTTGTTCACTGTTATTTTTCCACTTTTAAACCTTTAAGTGTTTTTCACAGATTTACTAAGTGTCTATTTTCTTTATTATTCACTATTTCTTATAATAGTTATATTCTAAATCTTACACTATTCCCACTTATATCTCACCTTCACTTTTAAATTATCTATAGTTAATTATAATTTAACTAGCGTACCTTATCACTTCACTTCGGGGTTTTTACACATACACTATTGCACAGTATCACTGTTTATACTATGTGTTTTTTAGTGGGTAATCCCTATACTTATTTCTCTTTCATTACAATATATCCTTAATACTAATAACAATTTTATATTCTTATAATACTATTTTTACATCTAATTCTCATTTGGGTTTTAGGTTGCTTTTTTATCACCTTAATCCTTAACCTTTTTTAATAGGGTTTCTTCCCTAGATCATTTTGTCCATTAATGGGTAATAACAGTTACTTTTTCCCTTCTCATAGGATAACTATTGGTTTGGTTCCAATATTATTCTTGAGTGCTTTATTTCTCCTTCTCCTATGCTTTATTACTAGTTTGTGTATCATTATTGGTTTTCACTTCTATCTATTTCCCTCCTTCTTCATTTTCATTATTTGATTAATACTTTGGTTTTTCCATCCTCTTCTTTGGGTACATTTCGACGTGTTACTTTGGGTCGTTTAATTCCATGAACTTGTTTCATTTTTGTTTGGGTTTTGGGATTTTTTTCTCTCTTCCTTTGGTTTGGTTAATCACCTTCTTCTCTTCTTTGGTTGTATTCTCGTTGGTTTTTTGTGTGGTTCCCTTCTTCTTTTGGTTTACCTTTGTTGGGTCAATCACTTGGGTTAGGTCAAAGTCGTCGTTTGTCGAGTCATAGTCTTTATATTTTATTTAAATTAATCATTTTATTTGATATGAAGTATTTTTACATTTATAAATATAGTTTTTATCCCTGGTACTGGGTTGGCTTATTTGTGTTGTAACATAATGCCTCTCCTTCAAAATTGATCATTTTGATAAAACACTAGCATAGTTTTTTATGAAATTATCAGTTATATATAATCTTTTTCCTTTTCTTCCTTGTTTGTTTCTCCATTCGTTATATCTCTTCTTACTTAATTCATTCCATTTTATTTGGATCTGTTTTTATTTATTTCCATTGGTGTGTTCTCCCTTATACACAATTTTTTCCCTAACTTTTTAGTAGCTGGTTTCTCCCATTACTACTCATTTTTCTGAGACCAGAGGAACATCATCTCTGCTCAGTTTATTTTGATTGCTGGACTTTTCAACAGTCAATCTTAAATACCTTTTTTGTCAACTTGTGACTTAAATTAATAATAATAATATATTTTGGGATTGTCCACCTTGTGGTTTGTTTTTAGATCACTTTGGCCTTTTACTCATTCTTCCTTCCGCTGTACCTTTACTATATACTATCATTTGCTCATACAGTTGATTGTTTTTTATTTATTCATATGTTAATTTCATCATATCTAACTTTTCATTAGTTTGTTTGAATTCTTCCAGTGATCATTTTAATTACCTTAGACATTTGTATTCTTTTCTTAATTATTTAGCAATATTCTGCTTTAGCCATAGCTTGTATATTTGATTTATACGTAACTTCTCTTTTTTTTTTGTACCAGTCCAGGTTTTTTTTTTTCTTTGAATACATTTGATTCATTATAATTTTAGGTATTTACCTTCTCAGTTTTTAGCTTGATTTTATTTTTGTTTATTTTATTTTGTATTAAATATCATTTTTGATACTTCTTTGTAAGTTAATTCTCTTACTTTACAGGAATTTTTGTAGCGTATTCCTTTTTTGGTACATTTTGTTTAATTATTTTATATACTTCATATGTCAACTTTTTAATAGACTAAGTTGATTTCACTTAGTAGGAATTTATGTAACTTATTCCTTTGTTTTTATATTTTTTTATTTTAGGCCTCATAAGTCATCGAAATATTTTTGTAAGTTGTGCTCACATAATTTTTGAATTTTGGCATTTGTTTATTTAATTTATAGTTATTTAGTTTTCTTCATAGAATTTCTTTATTTAAGCTTGGTTGTAAACTCCTTTTACTTTCTTGGTGGTTATATTACTTCCATTGTTCAGTATTGTTTCCATTGTCCTTTGTGATGACATATGGTCATACATATCATTATACATAAGTTTATATGCTATTACTATATATTGGACCATATTTTTTATACTTTTTGTAAGTTGATCTTTTCTTAGTCAGTTTTATTAATTCCATTCCTTATTCAAGCCTTCTCCTTTATTATTCTACACTTTGATGTTCTGCTTCTCTACTCCTTCAAAGGTTAGTTGGTTAAACCTTTATTCTGGATGATACATCTGCGGCAACATTTTTACGTCCTGGAATGTACTCCCACGTTATGTGGTACTCTTGTAATGCGAGTATCCATCGTGTAAGCCTCCCATGACTTAACTTACATTGTTTCAAGAAGGAAATGGACTTATGGTCGCTTCGGACGGTGATTGGATATCCTAGGATGTACGTCCTAAATTTTCCACATGCGAATACAATACTGAGTAGTTCCTTTTCAGTAACATTGTAGTTATGTTCGCAGCGGTTCAGTACCCTGCTGGCAAAGCTGATAACCAGGTGGTGTCCATCCTTATCCTCTTGATATAATTCGGCGCCTAGGCTCACATCACTGGCGTCACAATTTAAGTAGAATGGCTGTTCAAAATTAGGGTGGTGTAGTATTATAGTTTCAAGAAATTTTATTTTCATTAATTTTAACACTTCTTCTTGTTCCTTCCCCCAAGTCCACTTTTCCTTAGCTGATAGTTGTTTAGAGAACTTTGCTGTTAAATAAGAATAATTTGTTTGGAACTTTCTATGGTAGTTACAAATACCTAAGAAGGATTGTAGCTGCTTCTTATTCTTTGGTGTGGGGAAATTCTGAATAGCTTCCACCTTCTCTTGGGATGGTGTTATCCCCTGTTCTGTTAAGTTGAACCCCAAGAATTTGACTTGGTTTGCTATGAACTTGGACTTATCTAATTTTAATGTTATATTATTTTCAGATAGTTTTTGTAATACCTGTTTGACCCGATCGCAGTGTTCATCCCAGTCAGATGATGTTATTAGAAGGTCGTCCACGTACACTGTTGTGAACTGCAATGCTTCCTGACCTATGACTTGGTTCATGCACTTGACGAACACTGCGACGGAATTAATGAGGCCGAAAGGTAACCTCTTAAACTGGTAATTCCTTCCGTCGAAGATGAATGCCATGTATTTCCTACTGTGTGGGTGTAGCTCCACCTGCCAGTACCCACATACAGTATCCCAGGTACTTATATATTTGGTGCCATGAAATTTCTTAAGTATCTCTTCAATCTCTCCCGGTGATGTTCGGTCATTAATGATCATCTTATTGATCTTCCGGGCGTCTAAACATATTCTTACCTTACCATTCTTTTTTGGTATGGCGACTATAGGACTCGTATAGGGAGACTGACTGTATTCAATGATGTCCTCCATCATTCTATTTATTTCCGTTCTCACCTCGTTTTTTAGGGAGTAGGCGATTGGGTAGGATTTTCTGTGAAAGTCTATGGGCTCTCGAAAGTTGATTTTACATTGGAAACCTTTGACCTTCCCTGGGGTATTTGAGAAAACGTGATGGTATTCTTGATATATGGCTATTAGTTTTTCAGCCTGTTCACCCGTTATCTCTTGCGACAAGGAAAATAATAGGTATTATTTCGTTTTGACTGGTTAGCTCTAAGGAGACTTGTTTTCTGATGGTCTTATTTTGTCTGCCTGTGGCACCAATTATTACAATATTGTTTATAGGTAGAGTTGGGATAGGTATATTGGAGTTGGCCTGTATTCGCTCCAATTCGGGTTGGTTTATGAGAGATATATTCGATCCAGTATCGATCATAATTATAGTGGTGACTCCATTAATATTGGCTCTTATATGCACTATTTCACTATTCGTTGTTGATAATGGGTTATCCTCTTCCTCCAGAAGTTCTTCCCTGATGTCTTTTGAGTAGTTAGTTGATATGATTGTTATTTTCTTTATATCACCTTTCGTCGTGGTTTGTCGATTTAACCCAAGTGATTGGTCATGTGAAGGGTCCTGGTGGTTTCTCACTGACCTTTTTAGTTTAAAGGTTGCTGGGAACCACTGGCCAGACTATTTGCTTGATCTGCCGTTTCATTGGTTGATTGATCATTTATGTGATTCCTCGGCGCTTCTATTGTTCTTGTTCCTGGAGATTGCTGGTTGTCATATTGGGAATCGTTGTACATTGTGTTGGTTCTCGTAACGGGACAATATCGTCGATGATTGTTTTGTCTCCTCCCGCTGATAAAATTGACTTGGCGCCTCATGTCGCCCCTATTCTGGTCACTCCCGTTTCCCCTGTTACAATGGTAATTCGGGTCGTACCGGTTGCCATAGTAGTTGTAATTATTCGGGTGGCCATTTGAATTTTGAACTTGTTCTATTCCCCTGTTGTTATTATTGGGTGTACTAGGGTTTTGCGCATTTCTGTTACTTGGTTGGTTCCCCTGGTTGTAATTCGGACGGTCTCTGTTGTTCGGTTGGTTACCTTGTTGACTCCGACGGAATGGTTGGTCCCCTGGGTAATTGTTTGGGTTTCGGTTCATATTGTTCCGGTTATTGTTCTGGGTATAAGTGTAGGGCAAATTGTAGCTTGGTACATTGTAATTTTCGTTCCCCCGGTTGTACTTCTGATTGATCATACGATTTTTCTTATACTGGCTGTCATTTTCGTGGTCTTCCAGCAAATTGGCCATTCCCTGTATGGTCTTTATTTGTCCCTGTCTCCTAGTCCTCTGAATAGCGTCTTCATAATGATATCCCAGTTGAATGACTAGGGATTCTTCAGTTCGAGGTTTCGAGCTAGACAGACCTTTCCTAAGAAGTACGAGGTTAGTGTATGTCCAGCCTGTGGCTCATATCTTCCGTTACTTATGTCATTTCTTACCACATTTTGGGTCGATTCTGACCACTATTTTTCGCGGAACAATGTTTTGAACTCTTGTGTACAGCTGATTTCTGGTCGCGTGGCTGTCCACCAATTGTCGTTCGTGTCTCGAAACATCTCATCGATAAGACTTCTCACCGTTGTCCATCTGGTATCTCTATGAGCTCCTCCACCCTTTTCAGAAATTCTATGGGGTTTCTTCGGTAACTCTTAAAGTTGATCACTTCCCTATTTTCATTTGTAAAGATGTGAGTGCTACCGCAAGGCTTCTCCCTCAAAGCGTCTAGTTCCTCCTGCATCTGTTTCTCCCTCTGACTGATTTCTATTATTTTTTCTTTATTTTCTTGAGTTTTTCATCAATCTTGTTGATAGTGGTATATACTCTTTCAACGCGTTCGCTGACATCAGTCTGGATTTCCTGGTGCCTCTCCTTCAGCTTCTGAAGCACCTCCTGTTTATTTTTGACACACTCTTCAGTGGTGGTCTTCTGCAGTTCTTGGATCCTAAGGATTCCTTCCTCCTGGACGTGGTTTATTTTTTCCGTCAACTCTTCCTGGACGTGTATTACTGTTTCGTTCGTCTCAGTTATAGTCTGTTTGATTTCATCTCTACATTCCGCCAACTGTTGCCTCCATTCATCCTTTGTTTTCTCGCCTTCTTCCTTCAACTGTTTTTGGAGTGTTTCACAATTATTTTCAATCTTGTTATTTAATACTTCAAGATCCTTTTTTATCTGCCTCTTCAGCTCCTCACTCTTCTTTTCTAACGCCTCCTGGTTACTTTCCAATTTATTATTCAGGAGCTCTATGTTCTCCTTCAAATATTCCCTGTCTTCTCTCCTTCCCTCTTACAATGATTCGAATTTTTTATTCAATTCTTCCTTGTCTTGTTTCCTTTCCTCTTGCAATGATTCTAATTTTGTATTCAATTCTTCCTTTTGTTTTTTAAAATTTTCATCAGTCTTCTCCTGGTTTTTGCTCATTTGTTCCATCATCATCCTCATCATGTTCTCCATCCTTGCCCCTTCGGTTGTTTTGTCTGGTTGGTCACCGACCATTACTCCCCCTTCCGGTTCTGGTTGAGTTGGATTTTCTGGTTGGTTTTCTTGATTATCCTCTTCGAATAGCTCCCCGATCATTTCTTCGATTTCTTCCATCTCTTCTGGTTGACCTTCACTTTCAATTCCTTTCTGAGTGTCCTTTCTGGTAACCATGGAATGTCTCTTCATAGTCGCCGTTGGCCTTCTTTTAAAGCCTCACCGGTTGGTCGCCAATCTGTAACGATGGAGATCTGTTCGTACCTGTAAAATGTACGCCAATTTTGTGTGTGTAATAATGATTAGTGCGTTCGCCTCGCACCGGGGTCGTTACATTAATGTTGTGGCTAACGATGTCCGTAGCGTTGCGGTAATCACCTGTATAACACGGCAGTAACCTTACCTGTTGTTTATAGGGGTGTGTTAATCCCGGGTGGCGCCAAGTCGTTATATAAAACAACTAAAATTATTGTCTGACGAGTTATCAGCGGTGACGGTCGGGGCATTCAAATAATTCCCGCTCGCACAGCCGTCTCAATTGTCGCTGCTGCTGCGTAAATGACAACTTGTTCGCTTCTCGTCAAATCTATTCTTAACTAAACACTAGTAATATATAAAGCACTCCCTATGAAATAATAACGACGGTTACTCCCTGTAATAGTTATTTTTTAATAGGTGATAAATAAAAATATTCACATTGACAATAATATAATAATAAATTTGCACCGACTGATTACATTAGACTCTGTTCTCTAGGCTTGGCGAATAGATCAAGGAAACATTCAGCTTTGCGTTGCTGTGTACATTGAAGTATTACAATTATTGTCTGTTTCCAAAATCGTGGATTCTTGTGGCTATGAGCTAAAGAATTCCTATGGTTACAATAAAAATATATTACCTTATTCTACATGTACATAAATAATAATATGTGATGTTACAATCTGTTTTGTGGTGTAGTTAAATGTGTTTTGTAAGTTCGTGTTTAACTAATAGGTTATATTCAACGTTAACAAGTTTCTCTCAAGTGTTATTTTGCTTAAATAGTCTATGAAAGAGAAATATTGGTTTATAGTGAGGTAAATTTTCCTTTAGTAAAATTTAGAGTGATTGGGGTTTTGGAAAATAAATAATTTAATTGTACTTAACACCTCAGTATGACTCGGTGCCTTCGTTCGTTTGTTCGGGTAGGATTTGGCTGCATTAAGTTCGGTTTTCATGAATTTTGGGGCTTCAATGGGTTGGGCGTCTTTTTCATAATGTATCTGGATGTTCTTTTCGGGTAATTTTCCGTTTAATTTGCCCTGGATCTCTAGTTGACTGCTATAAATGGTCGTCTGCTTCTTAGGCTGTCATGGTTAGGAACTTTAATTACTTTTTTTACATTATTTTCATAGAAAAACGTTCTTCCCAATATTGGCTTCTGTATTCTCTTAATGACGCTTCGCTTCTAACGGTATTCAACGGTAATTCCGCCTTCAACTGCCGTTTCCATGGTAACTGCATGATTTTTGATTGGTTGATTTTGAGATGATGTATTGTTATCAAAATTCGAATTCTTCGTATATCTTCTGATTGCTGTTATTCCTCTATCTTCCTTCCTGGTTTTTAAATATTGTCACTATAGTATTTATTTCCTTTCATAGATTGTTTTGATACCCCACAAGTTTGGGTAATTTTAGATCTTATGTTTTTACAATTATGTTAATGCTTGTTAATTACATTTCTTTTTGTATTCAAATGCTTATTATAATATTTTGTTTTACAAATGATTTACAATTTATTCTTGGTGATTCCTTCACCTCAGATTTGCTAAATTCTTAGTCAATTTGTTATAATTTTTGGTTGTTTTGGTTCTGACAGTTATGTCCTTTCCTAGGCTTGAGTAGCCATTATAGTATTTGACTTATTTTATTTAAATCACATTTCGTTTCAGCCTAATGGGCTTTACTTTGTTATTATTATTGGTTGTGTTGTATTTTGAGTCTGTTGGTGTTTTGATTACATGTCAATATTGCTTTCTCTATCTTAATATTTAAAACATAACAATTAGGTTTATGGACTGCAAGTTTCTTTCAGCCATATTCCATTCATAACGTTAACATGAACAATTCTTTATGAGTTATTAGAGTTATCATTTTGCATGAGAAATATCATCACTTCCTTCCAACTTATTATTATTTGCTAATTTTTTGTTTACAATACATATTATTTTTATTGTGATAAACAACATCAGTTTTATGAAATTTATAACAGTCCCTTATAACATGGGTGTCTTTGTTCTGTCTCTGATTTCTTAATCTTTAAACAATCTTTACATTCTCTCCATGTCAACATCTTCAATTTATTCTTTCCTGGAATCCTCCCTTTTAATTACTATCGGTTATAATTAAACTTAAATTTATTAAACATCTTTTCTTAATTAATAATGTCATCATCACTTTCCAGTGTTCAGCATATCTTATTCTATAATTCATACTTAATACTATTTTTCACCAGATATTTGTTCACTGTTATTTTTCCACTTTTAAACCTTTAAGTGTTTTTCACAGATTTACTAAGTGTCTATTTTCTTTATTATTCACTATTTCTTATAATAGTTATATTCTAAATCTTACACTATTCCCACTTATATCTCACCTTCACTTTTAAATTATCTATAGTTAATTATAATTTAACTAGCGTACCTTATCACTTCACTTCGGGGTTTTACACATACACTATTGCACAGTATCACTGTTTATACTATGTGTTTTTTAGTGGGTAATCCCTATACTTATTTCTCTTTCATTACAATATATCCTTAATACTAATAACAATTTTATATTCTTATAATACTATTTTTACATCTAATTCTCATTTGGGTTTTAGGTTGCTTTTTTATCACCTTAATCCTTAACCTTTTTTAATAGGGTTTCTTCCCTAGATCATTTTGTCCATTAATGGGTAATAACAGTTACTTTTTCCCTTCTCATAGGATAACTATTGGTTTGGTTCCAATATTATTCTTGAGTGCTTTATTTCTCCTTCTCCTATGCTTTATTACTAGTTTGTGTATCATTATTGGTTTTCACTTCTATCTATTTCCCTCCTTCTTCATTTTCATTATTTGATTAATACTTTGGTTTTTCCATCCTCTTTGGGTACATTTCGACGTGTTACTTTGGGTCGTTTAATTCCATGAACTTGTTTCATTTTTGTTTGGGTTTTGGGATTTTTTTCTCTCTTCCTTTGGTTTGGTTAATCACCTTCTTCTCTTCTTTGGTTGTATTCTCGTTGGTTTTTTGTGTGGTTCCCTTCTTCTTTTGGTTTACCTTTGTTGGGTCAATCACTTGGGTTAGGTCAAAGTCGTCGTTTGTCGAGTCATAGTCTTTATATTTTATTTAAATTAATCATTTTATTTGATATGAAGTATTTTTACATTTATAAATATAGTTTTTATCCCTGGTACTGGGTTGGCTTATTTTTGTTGTAACAATATTCATTAATATAACCTATTAAAAATGGTGCAACATCATTGGGTCCTTTCCTAGTCTGGCCCTTGTGATACAGATAAAATTTACCACAGTGAGTCTTCATGAAATACATATATTTTTACAAGCAGAATGATCACTGTTGCACACCACTATAAAAAAATTATTCCGATTAGCGCTTTCAAGCTTCACAGCTCATCGTCAGATCGGAAATATTTTATTATTTTTCTTACTAATGTTACATTTTGCAGTTTAGCCGACTATGGCATGGGCATGTGTTTGGTTCTCAATTACGGACACTTGACTTGACAGTTTCTCACAGTCTTACACGCGAAAGAAAGGAAGCAAAATTAGAAATTGTGATTCTTTTTCTGTGTCTGGTGTCGATTTTTTTGATTTGTTGTAGATCACTACTCAGTGACGATTTCACCAATGCGTGCAGGGGCGTATTATGGGGGGGGGGATGCGAACGAGACCGGACACCCCCAGAGGGTCAACAAATTTGACAAAGAATTTTGTTAATCTCTTAATTTTTAGGCTGTTTTATTATTTTTTCAGCTGTGTATGCTACCACAGTAGTAACCTCTTTTCTCTTTTTTAAACATACAGAAACGTTTATTACACAGTATTAGCGTATACATTTGAAATATAAAATATAATCAATAGGCCTAAGTATTCTGTAAACAATATTTCAATAATGCGTATTTTTGTATGTTATTACTGTTTATTTTAATGAGACTGATTTCAGCCACTTTAAAGATACTAATGTTGATTAGTCTTAACTTGTGTTGTATGACGCCCACCCGACCCCGGATCCCCTCGCAAGACCAAATTCTAGACACGCCACAGAGTGAGTTATGCTATTAAATTCAGTATGACAGCTCTATGCCACGAATTACCATATTTCTACTGTCAAATTATAAAAACGCCTCATCGATACATAAATATGATATATGGTAGCCTGTACTGTCGTCCCTCCTTAAGGTCGGAACCAGACTGAAGAAACATTTTAATACCTGCCACGATGGCGACAAATTAATTCTCACAACTACTGACAAGGTCGCGTCATCGCCTACTTTGTGTTGACAAGTCGTTCAACTAATGTAAATGTCTGACCTCCGTATTGACTCCAGGTCTATATCTAGTCAGTCATTGCGATGTGAAGTAGTAAGTACGTACTGTTTAGTCATGCGGGTACACACACAGAGTCAGATTAGATGTGCGTGGTGCCCTATTCTGCCCCCCCCCCGTTTCTAAATTCAACCATTTATTCATTATTTACACTGATAAATGGCATACACAATATCGAAAGTTAACAATTATTTGATTAAAGTCTCAAATTACAACAAATATTTATTTAAATAGTGATTACAATGACCATAATACTTAAGCTTAGAAAATACTAATCGATCCATTTCCTTTCTTGATTTTGTCTTAACAAAGTCTTGTATAATCTCTTCTAAACCGAGCGATTCAAGTGTCTAGTTTTCAATATTCAACCTTGCTAACGAAGATAATCTCTCATCTCCCATACTTGAACTCAACTTATCTTTAATCGTTTTAATGCAGAAAATGCTCTTTCAGATTCCCACTTAGCCATTGGAATCGTGAAAAGCAGCAGACGAAAAGCAATGTATAAATTCGGAAATACATCAATCATTTTACAATCAATAATCCAGTTTAATACTTTAAGAGGACAAACTGTAGTCTCATGGAATCTATCATCTTCATTCGAACGATTTGAAAAAAAACCTATTTCCTGCAATTTTACTCGTGTCACAAATTGCTCAATTCTATTAGAAGATCGTCGAAAAGTGTGAACAGATCTTTTACTTACATGTTCCATAAGGAAATGGAAGTATGGTGATGTCAAAAAAAATCGTGTTCGAGATAAGGGCTGATTCTGATTGTACTACCCTTGTAACCCCTCTTTAAGTATTTTATTGACTTATAAATTTTTTTTTTTATAAGAGGGCCACAAGAGAATTAAAACTAGGCCAAAAGCCTAGAGAAGCCAAAAATGCGCTGGATCCAGTGAGACGGGACTTGCAATTAAAACTCACAAAATTAACAACCAATAAATTTTTATTACATCCTTCTCCTTTTTTTTTTATAACAAAACGTTAAATATTTATCTCCCAACAAAATCAGTGCAGTCTCCTTAATTTTTTTTTTGTTAATTTTTTTTTACTTTAAAAATAAATATAAAATTTAAATGAAATTAATATAATGATTTTCTTTTCCAATTGGGGTTACTTTTCCCCACTTAGCCCTATACCTAACCCCCAGAAATAACACATGAATATACAATACATATAAATGGACATATAAATATATATATCTACAATTACAACACATACACACGTTCCACATCACAGGACAATTACAACTTTCAACATTAATATCTTGCCACACCTCTTTCACCCCAGCAGGTACATAATTCACAATTCATAAATATTCTTGAATGCAACAACTATTGAAAGATCTTAATACATAATAATCCATCTATATATGTGTAACACCAGTGCCCCCAGGGCATGCTAAAATTCAGGGGTTGGCATAATGCCTGATACTACTATAAAGTGCTCCCACACTGAGCACTTAGACTTGGAGGAAATATAATCATAATTCAGCCAAAATACAAGTGACCATAATAAATTAAAAAGAATTTAAGCGTGATAATTTTTTGTGAAATATTAATAACAGTAATATTTTTGTGAAAGAAATTTAATAACAGTAATGTGCCATGATGCTTTATAAACCTTTAAGAATTAATTTGGCCCAAAGGCCGACATGTTCCTAGGCAAGATCGTGCCTAACTAAACCTGTCCTAGGAGCATGTTCAAGTCTGCATGAAAAATCCGCCTATACAGGATTAAACTGGGGACCCGACTGAAACTAACAAAAGAAACTCCTATCCATTATAGGACCCAAACTGAATATAAATATGTGAAATTAATGAATCAATTGAAAAATAAATTTAATCTGAAATTACATGATGAATGATAGAATTACTAGCACTAAGGTAACCCTTTTACTGAAAACTAGAAAGAAATTTACATGCTTGAATGGTAATCAGCCACGGATACATGCCAACCTCTGGGCTCACACTTAATATAAATAGTATTACAAATGTACAAAAGATTTCCCCCCCAAGTCCGCGCACTATTCTGTCCCGTTGACCGGGGACCCAATTGAAATGTGTAAAGCTTAAAGTCATTTTAGGGTGTGTCGCTATATGCCCACGAGTTCTGGAAGGTTGTTACGGTCTATTTCCTTACCCCCCTTATATTTATATTAAACTTTTACTTACCTTCTACGCATTCGCCCTGACTTACCAAAAACAGAAGATTCCCAACTTAAAGGTCGCCACCAATATTTTTAAAACAAAAGGACAAATATGGAAACCTTTGACAACACTCTACAACAGGTTATACGGGCATGTGGCCCTATCTTTGAAAACATTAAGTTTGGCTAAAGTACATATTATTTTGCGTTAACATTGGTCAATTACGGGGCCTTAGTTAAGACTTCAATTACTGTTATACTATTAACTCATTTTGCATACTCTAATTCGCCACGCGGCGTGCGTGTAACAGGTTAACAATTTTCATTCATTCTTGTGCGTATATTAAACAAAACCCCTTTTACGTTACTTTAAATTAAATATATATAAGTATACTGCACTCACTTACCGCAGATCTGTTTTAATTTAGCCTGCCATAGGTGAAAGATGGAACAATTAATAAAACTTCTCTGTCGGAGAGCGGCGAGGTGGTTAGTTGGAGCAGCGAAATCAGACAAGCTCGGAACCGTTTATTCTGGTATTTTTCAACTCTCGCTTCGAGGCGTCCGCAAGGGAGCAGCACCAATCAAGCGCCGCTTCGTTACCTCATGTAGATTCTGCACTAACCGTTAAACACAGTACGGCAGACCGCCCACCGCTAAATACAGAAGCCTATTTTTCTTTATATTCGTTAAATGCAGTACCAGTTTTTTTTTTTATTATACGCAATTTACTTTTGCGTATTAGCGCCGATTTTATTCAATCGGCACAACCCCACCCCAAAAGGGGAACATAGTTGCCCCACACTTAGACAGAGGAGTACCCTGCAGTGTACCCCAATGTTTTCTACTAAAACGCAGGTGTTCCTCGGTTTTCCCAGTTGCCTTTGTTCTCAGGAGAGCAGTGGCTCAGAAGGAAGTTGAAAAAACAGAAAGAAGACGTGTGGAATGCGAGTGTGTTGGCACTACACACTGACCTGATCAGGGCCAGCATGCAGCAGGAAAGACAGAAGAAGAAAAGAAGAGTGTTCGGGTGCACCCTGAGTTCTGACCTCCTGAGGCTTGACCACTTATGCGGGAACTCCGATGCTACCTCAACAGGGACCCATGCCCTATAATTACACGGGGACTAACCCCCCAAAATCCAATAACACTTTATCCCATGAATCCCTCTTACATCCCACAGGACCAGGGAGAGAACGGGGGAGGTGGTTTCCATGACACCATAATTTGTTTACCCAATGTGTATATCCCTTCCTATAACCTAATACATGTGTGCTCCAAGGACATTGTCCACGTCGTACAACGCCACCGAGGTCCCTACCTGGCCTCGTTGGAGCGGTACGACTTGCTCTACTTACTCCTATTTTTGATTTTTTTCTCATCCTTTTCTTTTTCTAATTTTTATGTTTTCTGCTTTTCTAGTTTTTTTTGGGGGGGGAGGTAGGAAATCGGGAGGATGAAAAGGGTAAGGATCCTTAAAGGTCAAGGGTGAGGACAGGGTTCCCTCCAAAAATAAGGAGGAGTGGAGAAAACCAAGGCTCGCGTAGGCAGGGGCGCAGCTCTGAAGTAGACGTACACCACCCGGATTGTGGGGAACATCTACCCGCTACCATACCGGATCTTACCTTTTCCCCGGAGCACACACCACCGAAGGATCACCATCCCTACACACATGGAAACCACCAAATCTTACCCCCCACTTCTATTAGTCAGCTTACTCCCTCCGACAGAGCTTCAATTTTGAAACATGTGTAACAATTTCTTTAGAATCGCCCCCCGGTACGCCTAGCCGGGACGTCACCGGTGACATGAACCCCAGGATGCGATATGGCCCCGACCAGCGGTAACATAACTTTGCGGCACGTTTGTCTGCGGCTGAGCTGAGTGGGTGGCTCTGGCAATAGACCCAGTCCCCAATCCGGAAGGGGTTAGGAATTCGCCCCTGATTATATCGTGACGGACCCGCTCGTGCGCTCGCAGCAAATTCTTCCGAGCCTCCTTCCACCTCTCTGTAGTTCTACTATCTGGCTCCCGTGGCAGAAGATCTTCGATGTTCCACAAATTGGTCAACGGGAGTGCGGGAGAGATTCCAAACAGGGTTTCAAAGGGCACGGCCTGATGACTGTCATGTCGGGCCATATTAAAAGCTAACTGTAACCACTTCAGATTCTGATCCCAGGTGGTCTGTTGCTCAGCGTGATAAGCAATCAGGGCAGACCGGAGATTCCGATTGAATCTCTCCGCATGGGACGGCTGTGGGTAATAAGGGGAAGTGGTTACGTGTTTGATCCCACTGGCGAAACACATCCGCCGGAATTCACCCAAAATGAACTGCGGGCCATTGCCCGAGACAATGATGGTCGGAAGACCGAAATGCTGAAATATATTGTTTTGGAGCGCGTTTATGGTTAAACGAGCCGTTGCCTGCCGTAAGGGCAATAGCCAGGCAAACTTTGAAAAAGCGTCCACACAAACAAGCAGGTAAGCATTACCTGACTTGCTACGGGGGAATGGCCCCACGTAGTCGATGAACAACTTCTCCATCGGTCTGCTTGCCACATCAGATGACAACAACCCTAACTTGGTGTTCTGGGCAGGCTTGCTCAAGCCACATAGATGACAGCTCTTAACCCTGGTCGCGATGTCCCTATCCATGCCCTTCCAGATAAAATGTCTCCTAATGCTGGAAATGGTCTTAGAAATTCCCTTGTGGCCTCCTACTGGGGAATTGTGGTAATAACTGAAGACCATGGGCACTAACTTGCTAGGCAGCATGATCTTAGGGGCACGTCCTTTTCTTTCTCTACAACATAGGACTCCCTTGGACAAGAAGTAAGGGGCCTGTACGTTACCCTCCTTTATATTTTGGATGACTGGACCCAGCTCTTCGTCGTTCAACTGATGGGGTAACACATCAGTGAAGGCTAATGGAAAGTCTAGCAGAACGGAACAGGGTTGCTCAGATTGGGCATCACTGGGCTGGGAAAACATGCGGGACAAGGCGTCTGCAACTACATTTTGAGATCCCCTAATGTGTTGCACTTTGAACTTAAAGGATGAGATCTTCACCACCCATCTACCAATTTTACCCAGTTGCCGGGGATGAGCCAGAAGCCAAGAGAGAGCCTGATTGTCGGTCTCGAGCAGGAACTCAGCATGTTCCAGGAAACGCCTGAACTTGTCTAGAGCGTACACAACAGCTAAACACTCTAGCTCATAGATGGATGATTTTCGTTCTTGCTGGGTCAGTGTCCGGGAAATAAAAGCCACAGGCTGCCTAGCGTCATCAACAACTTGGGACAGAACTGCCCCGAGCGCAACCGAACTCGCGTCCGTCTGTAGGATAAAGGGTTTCAAAAAGTCGGGCATCCGTAACACCAGTGGGGAGATGATGGCCTCCTTCAAGGCGTGGAAAGCCTTCTGTTGACTCTCGCCTCATGTAAATTTAGTGCCCTTCTTCCTCAGCTCATTCAAGGGTGCGGCAATCTCAGTGATATTAGGTATGAATCATCGATAAAAATTTACCATACCTACGAATCTCGCTATTCTCTTCGCATCCCTAGGAGGAGTGTAGCGGGTCAAATTTTGGGGTGTTTTTATTTTCAACAGTATGGGATAATTATATTTTTATTCATTTCATTTTCGGTCGGGAGCCTTATAAAATATGACGAAATAACTGTATTATTGTGCAACGTATAATAGTCAGTGTAACAGAACAGTGAAACAAAGCAATAAGGCGCAGTTGTTGTTGAGGAATGCGGCAGAGCATTTGCACCTCCACCAAAATTCTAAGAACTCTGTAAATGTGTGTCAACGCTCAAGCGCAACTACACCTGCACGCGCTCAAAGGACGCTCTAACAAAAAACTCAAGATGGCCAGAGTATAAAAAATATTCATCGTCTTCTCTAAGACCTCCAGGAAGTCGCATTAAACTCCGCCCACTGTTGGTGACATCAGCGGAACCAAGTCCAATATCGGCCTCTGGACACACACACATACCAGCTTTAATCCATATATAAAGTGGTTACTTCCCAACAAATGAAGCCTGAGCGACGAAAGCATAGGGGCAGTGAAACACTGATTCCCGGCAGAAAGTAAAAAGTACCTGTTACATTACAGCCCAGTCTAACAGTTGTATCCACCGGCGCCGGTACAATTAAAGTAGGCTCGCCAACCAAGTTTTACTTTATCAATAGAAGAGGTGTTAATTATGGCCAATATTTTTATGTGACCGCGGTCGACCCAACCTGGAGTAGAGAAAACAGTTTTTTTTTTTAAAAGGAACAATCAACTTTCGTTTAAACTATGAGTGTGTGTAGGAACCGCATGGCGACGTCTACGTAAGGGTTGGGGGGGGGGAGCTTAATATGAAATGTTAAAGGGTTTGTAAATTCAGTATATATGTGTGAATGGCAAAGCTGGGCTATCTTTTGTGTGTGTGCTTTATAATTGTGCTGGTTTCTGTTTGTGTCAGTGTTGAAAATTGTATTTCGTGTGATGTAAAAAGAAAATGATACCTAAGGTAAGCCATATTAATAAGTAAGTAAGATGCAAAAAGCAGGATAAAATCTTCATTTGTTGTTTATTTTATGAATAAAATTTTGTTTTATTTTGATGGTTTGAGCAAAATTAAAAGCGATTCTCTTCATAATCATGTGTTGTGCAAATTATTCACACAACCTTGAGAAATTGCGCCTGTATCCTCAAGTACGTATGACGCAACCTTGAAGCCCAGTGATGGTAAGTAAGTTTCTCAATGCTTGTTTTGGTATTGTTATTATGTGGATCATTGATGATCATGACAATGGCGCTACGAACGGGACGAATTTATTAATATAAATCCATACCTACAAATGAGATACAGGCGCAATTGAGAGGTTAAGTGAAAGACGTAAAGTTACGTAAAATAAATAAAAAATATTTGTTCAGACAGATAAGAAATAAATTACATATTTAAAAATATAATAATGGAAAATACAACAGAGTACGGAGTCGATTTGTCCGACTCGACTGTGATAAGTGAAACAGCTGAAGTTGACGAATCAGCTGTGATGAGTAGTCCTGAAATACATTCAACACCGAATGTAGGTCAAGACGAGAAAATTATGAATGTAAGCAAAACAAATGAAAAAGATAATACAGAGGATTCAGGTATTCAAGCAACCCCGACCTCAACAAAATACAATAAGGTGGATGACGATCTAATGAGTATTTTACTTAATCAATTAGAAAAAATGAATAATAAATTATTTGAAAAAGTGAGTAGTAAATTTGACAGTCATTTTGACAGTAATGATAGACAAAGTAGAGACTTAAATGAGAAATTCGAGGTTCAAAAGAACAGTTTTGATGAGCTAAAAAACCAAATTAACGAAATTAATAGCTATTGTAAAAATACCAGCGAAGAATGTACTAATAAAATTAACCAAGTAGAAACCAAGTTAGATGATTCAATGCAAAAGGTAGATGTTAAATTTAATGAAATAGACAGTCAGATAGATAGAGTTGAGAAGCAGATAAATGAGAATAATGAAATATTAATAAATTCAATGAATGAGTATAACAATGATATAGAATCTAAAATTATTAAATGTAATATTGAAACTGAATGTAAGTTGAGTAGCGTAGTAATGACAGTTGAAAAATTTAGTCAGAATATTGATGAACGCCAAAATAAGATAGACTCTAAAATATATGAAATTGAAAGTAATTATAAGACAGAAATACAAGCAGTAAATGAATCTATCGATGTAATATCAAAAAATAATGTACAGTCTGAATATAGTAATGACAAAAAATTATATTCTCTTGAACAAAATATTAGTAGTATGAGAGATGAATTAAGCTTAGTGAAAAATCAAAATGTAAACAATGTTACTGAGCGCATATTTATGACACGAGATACAAATAATGAAATAGAATTAGAAACTTTCACTTGTGACAATCGTAGAGTACACCCAATGCAATTTTTAAATAGGGTTAGGGAGTTTAATCGGTTTAATAGTAGTAGCTGGGAGGTTAAGTTGCTGAAGATTATCAAGTGTTTTAAAGGTAGTCCCGAGATATGGTCGGAAGTACACCATACCGAGTGGGATAGTTTTGAGGATTTTGAGATAGCTTTTCGAAACAAATATTGGTCAGAAGAAGACCAAGAAATATTAAGAAGTAAAATAATGGGTAACGGGAATTTTGGTAGGATGAATAACCACCTAACCATATATGTGATGACCATATACAACGAAGCTAAATATCTAGAACCGCCGTTGCCTTTCCGATCATTTGTAAGACATATTAGCAAACACCTGCCCAGAGAAGTGCAAATTACGCTAATGACTAGAGAGATTACAAATATAAGTGAGTTAGAAAACATGTTAGATGTATTACAGAATATAGGGGAACGCGACATAGGGCGACGCTCAACCACACCAGTAGTACCACACCATAATAATAATAATAATAATTTCCATCATAACAGGGGTACACAGAATTTTCATAGAGGAGCGCGGGGAGGAAGTTTCGATAATAGGGGCGAGAGTTGGAGGTGTAGAACATGTGAAACCGACAATTATGCTAATAGAACAAATTGTTTCAGATGTCATCGGAACAGGGAGTGCGCCAGGAACGAGCGAACAAACCTACCACCCAATCAACAGTCGAGAGGAGGAGAATTTCACAGAGGAGCGCCGAGAGGAGGAGGACAATATAACCGAGGGAGAGGGGGAAATCATCCAGCTGTGGCGGGTCCCTCCACGGAAAACTAGGTAGGACAATGGAGAAGCGGGCCGAACCATTGTCTACGGAAAAGAGGAGGGTCCAAATAATCAACAGATACCATAATAACGTTATCAAGATGGACATGGCGAAGGAACTGTTAGAAGAAGAGGAGAACAAGGTGATGGAACGCAGAGCAGGATTAACTGAGGTGACGATTAACCTTGAAGGTAAGAATTATAAAACTTTAATTGATACTGGTAGCGAGATCTCAGTAATTTCTGAAAATGTCATGGGTGAATTAAAAGAGTTAAACAAGAATATACCGTCATTACCAGTTGCAGGGGTTACTGTAGTGGGGGTAACTGGGGTGAGAAGTAAAAGAATAACCAGACAAGTACAATTAAATCTTCTCATAAATGAAGTTGAATTTGAAAACACTTTCCTAGTAGTTAAAGGGTTGAGTTTAGATGTAATATTGGGAAATGATTTTTTGGAAAGAAACGGAGCAGTAATAGATTTCAATAAACAAATAGTGAAATTTGAGAAGGGGAATAAACCAGTCAGAATAGAGTTTAAGAAAGTAGTAAGTGAAGCTAAAGTCACGGGAATAAAAATGTTACATAAACAGATAACTGATAGAGAGATAGAAACTAAAATAAATATATGTATAGAGAGTGATGGTCTAGAAAATGAGGAGAGAGAGATGCATGAGCGTAATGAGAGTGTGTGGGCAAATAGAGCCGATAAATTTTTCAATGAAAATACAATTGTAGGAAATACTCAACAACAGGAGCTGTGGGCAGTGGTCGAGCAGTACAGAGTGGTGTTTGATGAATCACCAGGGAAAGCGAAGGACTACATCTGCGAGCTGAAAGTTCGGGACCACGCACCATACATGCAGAGAAGCTACCCAGTGCCGTTTTCGAAGAGGAGGGCTGTGCAGGAGGAATTAGACCGTATGATGCAAGGAGGCATAATTGAACGCTCAGTATCACCTTATTCAAACCCTTTGGTGGTAGTGATAAAGGATGGCAAGGTAAGGTTATGTTTAGATGCTAGGAAAATCAATCAAATTATTATACCTGACAGGGAATCTCCAGAACCCATAAATGAGATTTTACAAAAGTTTAGCGGAGTCAAATACATGACGTCCTTAGACCTGACCGCTGGATACTGGCAGGTGCCATTAGCAACAGAGAGCAGGAAATACACAGCTTTTCTTTTTAACGGTAAGAATTACCAGTTTAAACGCTTACCTTTTGGATTAAACACCAGTGTTGCCAGTTTTATCAAATGTTTAGATAATATTGTACAACCTAAGGATTTAGATTTTTTAACTGTATATGTCGATGATATCTTGATAGCCTCTAGAACGTTCACTGAACATTTAGAACACATAGAATATGTATTAGATAAGTTACAAAGAGGGGGTTTAACAGTGAATTGGGACAAGTCTAAGTTTCTGCAGACAGAAATACACTTTTTAGGATTTATTATTACACAGGAGGGGATATTAGCCAACCCTGACAAAGTCGAAGCCATAATGCGATTCCCTGAACCTAAAAACATTAAGCAATTACAGAGTTTTTTAGGCCTATGCAATTTTTACAGGAAATTTCAGGAGAACTACGCACACACAACATCCAAACTGAGTGCTGTACTGCAGAAGAATAAACAGTGGAGATGGGGCGATGCGGAACGAGCTGCGTTTAATGAAATTAAGAGAAAGTTTAGTCACATGATCATGATGAATCATCCCGATTTTAATAAGACTTTTTATTTACAGACCGACGCCAGCAATGTAGCGCTCGGTGCCGAGTTATACCAGGAGAGCTGCGACAATGAACACCTAACGATCGCCTTCGCCAGTAGATCACTGTTATTGGCGGAAAAGAATTACACGACAACTGAGAAGGAACTACTAAGTATTGTGTTCGCCGTGGGTAAATTCCGCACGTACATCCTAGGGAATACCACAATCATTCGGACGGACCACAAGGCACTGTCATTTCTGAATTCATGTAAGCTAACACACAGCCGATTAACCAGGTGGGTATTAGCCTTACAAGAATATAACTTTTCATGGGAGTACATAAAGGGGTCAGATAATAAGGTACCAGATACACTTTCTAGAATAGATGTTATAGACAATAAAACTGGTAGGGACCTTAAAGAAATAGAAATTTTTAGACTAACTAGGGAAGATAGAATTTTTGGTGAGGAATTAAGTGACATTAAAAACTTGCAAAGATTTGATAGCAAACTGAGTAAAATAATTGTTAGTTTAGAAACAGATGTAGAGGGATCTGAATACAATGAGCGATTTCAAATATATCAAGATATTTTGTTTAAAAAAGTAGATGGTGGGGAGCGTGATTGGAGGTTAATTATACCTGATGGGTTAATAGATAAAATTGTTTGGGATTGTCATATAAGGTACGGTCATTTTGGTGCGAGAAAGTGTGCTAATGTTTTGAAAGAGTCATGTATATTTAAGAATATGGAGAGGAGAGTGAGAAAAGTGTTGAGAGTGTGTGATTTATGTCAAAAATCGAAGGTAGTGAATTACAGAGTAGAAGGAGAGATGAATTACATAAAAGTAGATAAACCTTTCGATCTAGTTGCGGTTGATTTATATGGACCATTACCCAGAGGTAGAGGAGGTGTGTTATATGTATTTGTAGTTTTAGACACTTTTTCAAAATTTGTAAAGTTATATAGTATTAAGAGAGCAACTAGTAAGGTACTTAGCGAGAAGATAGTGAAAGACTACATGCTAAATGTGGGAAAGACGAAAATTATATTATCTGACCATGGTCCACAGTTTATAAGCGGCAAGTGGCGGCAGACGCTTGGATGGGAAGGCATCATACCCAAGCATACGGCAGTGTACCATCCTCAGTCGAATCAAGCAGAACGGGTGATGAGAGAGATTGGCAGGATATTCCGGGTGTACTGTCACGCCAAACACACAGAATGGCCATCCTACATGAAAAAAGTAGAGGAGTGGCTGAATTGTACCACCCATGAGTCCACGGGATTTACGCCGCATGAGTTGATCAGGGGAACAAGGCCGCCCAGGATATTAGAACAACTTTTCACATACCCACCTGAAGGTCAAATTTTGGACAGAAACATGAAAATTAGATTGGCGAACGAGAATTTACTTACTAGAGGAGAGCGACGAAAACAGAAACATGATGCTAAGGGTAAATGGACTAAATATGAGGTAGGTCAGTTAGTATTAGTAAAAAGACATGATTTGTCCAGTGCTCAAGATAGGGAAATAAAGAAGTTTTTCTTGTTATATGAAGGACCTTATGAAATTGTTGAAATAAAAATGCAGAATGCGTATGTGCTGAGGAACCCAGCGACACAGGAAATAGTAGGTACTCAAAATGCGACGAATTTAAAGTTATATAGGTCACTTTAATTGTTATGTTTATAAATAAGTTTTTCAACCATTATTGTATGTTTTCAGAAGGGATCCTCCCCCATTTTCGGGCGGCCACGATCTTAGCAGTCCTGGCCGTGGAATTCGGAAATCGGAGGCAGGCCATGGTTGGCAGGATCTTCCTTCGGGCAGTGAAAACAACTATGGTCCGACTTCACAAAATTGGTATCAATTAGAAATTTAACTACATTATTGAACGGGGAGGGGGACCCCTAAGGTATGTGGAGATAAATTTTATACACTCAAGATGCATAAATAAGCACAACACCACGTACCAACATTGCCTAAGGGAGAGTATGAAGACAAAAATAAAGTGAGGCAATGTTTCAAGTATTATTTCACCACTGTCATTTGCAAAATAAAAATTTAGCAAATGATAGAAGTTCCAGTATATTAAGAAAATGGATTCTGTGGAGATGGGTTTGGGGCCGGACAGACGGCATGCATGGATGAATGAGAGGGAGAGTAGATTTGTATAAATTGTAATTAAGGTAGTTGAAAAAAAAAGGTAATGTGAGTTAATGGTAGATTAGGGGAATGTGAATTCACGTATGGTGTCTGTCCATCCCCAACTCCATCTCGGCAAAACCCGTTTTCGGGCGATCACAGATTCAACATATATAAAAAAAAAAAAAAAAAAAAAAAATAGATATAAATTTTTTGGAAATGTATAATTTTAAATTTAAATAAATTTTAGCATTAAGTGACCCAATATAATTGTCGAGTTTTAGTATCAGTGAGTATGGGAACGTTTTGAAACGAGGTGTAACAAAATAAAAACTTGTTGTCAATACAAGAAGTGGGGATGATTTTGGGGGGTAGTTTGGTGCTCAATGAAGTGATAATAACAATGGAGTGTTGAACGGCATTTGTAGAAAGATTAATTTCATTTATTAAGTAATTAGTTAGTTATTAAGTGGCTATTGTGGGGGTTGCCTGTGCTCTCACAAGTAGCGAAAAGGGTTGGGGGTAGCAGTGAGTGTTACCTCCATCGGAGGCCAAACTGGCGATAAATGTGCGGCACACCTTATACGTGTAAATAAAAAATTTTTTACACACCATATTAAATGACCGTGTCGCACATAATAATATTGATGTGGAACAGGCAGTGAAATAAAAGTTAGATTTCCTCGACTTTTCGGGCGGTTACTGCCTTACCAGCACTAACCGTGGTTTTGGCTAGCGGCCAGCTATGGTCATACCAAGTCCCTTGGCCATAGCTGACTTGAAATTGGTATAAATTTGAAATTCAATGGGGGGACATTAGAGGAAATCTCCGGTACTATGGAACAGCGGCTGCCACTCTGTTCGAGGAGGAACAGCAAGACAGGTGGCAGATCCGTTTTAAGGGTGCATGATTATTAACAAGAACATTATGATGTTCATAACTTTAAAACTTAACAGCGGAAGCAGAGACACGGAGAGGTAAAACCCTGCTCCAAAATATACAGTCTCTGTGGAAGCGAAAGGGCGAGACAGTCCTCCATAATCTGAAATAGTGTGTGTGGCTGGGAGGTGACGCAAAGGAGTCACGAATTTAAAATTTTATGACGTAAAAGTTTTGCTTATTCAAGGTTTAATCCAATCAAAAATGCTTGTGCTCTGTCCACATAATTATATGCTCAGACTCGTAAATTAAGGTGTTCATGCTATAATTTTAAGTGTATTATTTTATTGTTGTCTGTTAGATAAGCATTGATAAGGATATGTAATTTTATTATGTGTGTATTTTTTTTTTTAAGCCAATAAGTAAATCGTCTGGCAGGCTAATATCAATAACCAGAATCAGAGAAATGGGAAACAATGAGGTGAGAAGGGAGAATGAATAAAAATAAATATGTATATTCCATGTAATTTGTTCAATTTTGAGATGTGTTTTTATTATGTTAGGATATCAGCTGATCAGCAATAACGTCACTGGTATATTGGTTTGTAAATGTTACAAGTAATTAATGTTTAGTGTACTACAGATATTTTGAAGTAAAGATAAAAAGAATATGAGAAATAAAATAACAATAATTTATGCCAATTAATAAAAGATAATTGATGGGTGATAAATGTTTTATGGGACATGTAGACCTGTCCGAATTGAAATCAAAGTTGAAGTTGAAATAGAAGAGATGAATATGATGTAATGTTGTTTTTGAGTTAATGTAATGTAACAGAGTTTTGTGAAGTATTGATGTTGACACGGTAGTTGTGGAGAATAATGGTAGAGTTCTGAATGATATATTTATGTTTATAATTAATGAGGTTATTTTGTGTATTTGTAGTAAGGCAAGGAGATTGAGATTTTTGGGGATGGCAATTTTGTATTAGGGGGTAGTGTATTTGGGGAGTCCGCAACAAGGGTTGGGACGGGATAGGAATAGATTTTAGTGGGGCCGCCTTAGGTAAAATCCGGGCCGCCAGATAAGGGAATTGAGTTTTTTGGGGGCGGGGAAACACGTATCCTATGTACAAAGGGTTAGAGAGTATTTTATATGTAGAGAAGGTGGCGTTTTGTGTTAAATGATAAGTTGGGGTTTAGAGTGTCCTGATTAGTAGATATTTTTATAGAGTTGGGTGTCATGGGAGTTGAGGTTGATTAATATTAGAGTAGGAGGGAGAAAGTTTATATATGTATAGAGATCTAATACAGTAAATGAGAATAAATGAGTTACAACACCCACAGTAATGTAGAATTAAACTGTTAACTAAAGAGAGGAATTTATAATCAAGATTATACAATTGTTTATTTTTTTCAACCAGTGACAGAAGTTTGATAAAATTTGAAAATAATGTAAAGTCAAGAATTGTTTATTCTCAATAATTTAAATGTCAACTTGATTATTATATTAATATTGTGTTTATTTTAAATATTTTGTTTTATTATGTTTGCATTTCAAGTTAGGATATTACAGATGTTCAGTGTGTTTTCAGAAATCATATATAACATATGTAGGTCAAGGATCTTGGACTTGACCTAGTTACGATCAGCTGATGAGGTCAGACACCTACTAAACTTGTATAGTAGGAATCCAATTTTAATTTGTTTGTTTGATTAATTCAAACCAATATTTGAACAATTTTAAGAAATGTTATTTAATAAATAAATTTAATAAAATTTTTAAATGAATAAATTTAATTTGTTTTGAATTTTAAAATTTTGGAAAATTTTAAATTTTTTTGGAAAAAAAAAAAATTTTCGCCTGCCAGCGAGTGAATATTTTGAGTAATGATTCTTTTATTGTGTATGTATTAACGATGTTTCTTTTATTGTATTGCATTATATTGGTAGACTATAAGTGATTCTCCTATTAGAATAAGGATGTGTTTATATTCGTAGAAATGTCTAGGTTGTCATTTTGAAAGAAAAAAAAAAAAAAGAAAAAAGAGGAAGAGAATTTTTGGATAAAATATTTTTTTTGAATTTTGAATTTTTTTAATTTTTAATAAATTTTAAAAGAAATCTTTTATTTTTAATGTGTCATGGTAACATGTAATGTTAGTGTGTGTGAGCCCAGTATTTGCTAAAGGCAGCCCAGCTTGCAAAAAGGGGAAACATATCGGCGGAGGAGCTGGAATAATTTTGGCCAGGGATTGAGGATTTTTGGGGGTAGCATGTTAAAAGGCGAGGTGCGCTGTGGTGCGAGTCTGCTCGATTTCTCGGTGTTGGGATCTCTTACGGAGAAGTCCAGTGATCTCGTTCAGATGAGTCCATGGTCACTGAGCCAGGGGGGTCGTGTACCCATGAGAGTAAGAACCAGGGGGTTGTTGGCACCAGTTCCTCACCGTTTCCTCTTCAGGGTTATCGATGAGATTTCTTCTGTTATGAACAGCAGAATTCTCATCGAGGGGGTATTGTAGCGGGTCAAATTTTGGGGTGTTTTTATTTTCAACAGTATGGGATAATTATATTTTTATTCATTTCATTTTCGGTCGGGAGCCTTATAAAATATGTCGAAATAACTGTATTATTGTGCAACGTATAATAGTCAGTGTAACAGAACAGTGAAACAAAGCAATAAGGCGCAGTTGTTGTTGAGGAATGCGGCAGAGCATTTGCACCTCCACCAAAATTCTAAGAACTCTGTAAATGTGTGTCAACGCTCAAGCGCAACTACACCTGCACGCGCTCAAAGGACGCTCTAACAAAAAACTCAAGATGGCCAGAGTATAAAAAATATTCATCGTCTTCTCTAAGACCTCCAGGAAGTCGCATTAAACTCCGCCCACTGTTGGTGACATCAGCGGAACCAAGTCCAATATCGGCCTCTGGACACACACACATACCAGCTTTAATCCATATATAAAGTGGTTACTTCCCAACAAATGAAGCCTGAGCGACGAAAGCATAGGGGCAGTGAAACACTGATTCCCGGCAGAAAGTAAAAAGTACCTGTTACATTACAGCCCAGTCTAACAGTTGTATCCACCGGCGCCGGTACAATTAAAGTAGGCTCGCCAACCAAGTTTTACTTTATCAATAGAAGAGGTGTTAATTATGGCCAATATTTTTATGTGACCGCGGTCGACCCAACCTGGAGTAGAGAAAACAGTTTTTTTTTTTAAAAGGAACAATCAACTTTCGTTTAAACTATGAGTGTGTGTAGGAACCGCGTGGCGACGTCTACGTAAGGGTTGGGGGGGGAGCTTAATATGAAATGTTAAAGAGTTTGTAAATTCAGTATATATGTGTGAATGGCAAAGCTGGGCTATCTTTTGTGTGTGTGCTTTATAATTGTGCTGGTTTCTGTTTGTGTCAGTGTTGAAAATTGTATTTCGTGTGATGTAAAAAGAAAATGATACCTAAGGTAAGCCATATTAATAAGTAAGTAAGATGCAAAAAGCAGGATAAAATCTTCATTTGTTTTTTATTTTATGAATAAAATTTTGTTTTATTTTGATGGTTTGAGCAAAATTAAAAGCGATTCTCTTCATAATCATGTGTTGTGCAAATTATTCACACAACCTTGAGAAATTGCGCCTGTATCCTCAAGTACGTATGACGCAACCTTGAAGCCCAGTGATGGTAAGTAAGTTTCTCAATGCTTGTTTTGGTATTGTTATTATGTGGATCATTGATGATCATGACAGGAGGAAAGTCACGGATGCCCTGTGTCCTCTCGGGGTCGACTGTAACGCCCCGGTGTGAAACCAAATGGGCCAAGAAATACTCTCCTGGGCGAAACGAACCTTCTCGGGATTGACAGTGAGGCCAGATCTTCTCAACTGACACATCACTTCTCGGAGATGACCCAGATGATCTTTGAATGTCTCACTGTACACCAACAAATCATCTAAGTAATTAAAGACGAACCTGAATTTCACGTCGTGAAAAACGGTATCGAGAAGACGAGTGAGTGTCTGGGCCCCCACAGCCAAACCCATGGGACCCCTTGTGTATTGGTACAAATTCCATGGTACACAAAAGGCCGTGTATGGTCTACTCTCTTTGGCCAAAGGAATCTGGTGATAAGCCGCACTGAGATCGATTATGGTGAAATACCTGGCCCCACTGAACCAATCAAAGGCCGAATGTAAGTCTGGGAGGGGAACAGAATCCACCTCGATATTTGCGTTCAACTTCCGATAGTCGATGACCATACGGTGTTTACCCCCAGGCTTAGGTACCAAAAACGCTGGACTGGCATAGCTAGAATGAGAAGGTTCAATCACCCCTTGTCCTAACAACTCTTGAACCCTCTCTCGCAGAATGGTCATCTTGGGAGGTGCGAATTTGTAAGGGTGCGACCTTACTATCTTTGAGTCTGTAAGACGGATCTTATACTCCAGCAGGTGTGTGAGTCCCAATGTAGGAGTTAACACCTCGGGAAATTCCTCACACAATTGGTCTAAGGCCCTCTGCTGGGATAGAGTGAGGTGATCTCGTGCAGAATCGGGACAAGCCACCTCTTGGATACCTGGCTTAGCTCCCTGGTACCCAAGGAACGGAATAAGAGCTCCCCGATTAAATTTGAAATAGCATTGGTGCGCTTGGATGTCCAGCACGAGACCACTTTTCGCGATGAAATCGGCACCAATGATACAATCCACTCCCAGAGCAGGAGAAACCAGAAAAGGCCACACCCAAGAAAACCCATCGATTTTAAATTTAAAGGTAATCACCTGGGAGATGGGCAAGATTTCTCGAGATGCAGTCCAGCATACCACAGACGACAGGTTCGACCCCTTGATCAAGCCCTGCTTCTCAAGGTCCGCGCATACCTGAGATGAGATGATGGATCGGGCTGAACCGGAGTCAACTAATGCTCTGAGCTGACCCCCTTTTACCTCGGGCGACAGAAAGGGGCATACTGAAAGGTGTTGAGAGGTAGTGGACCGGACCTTGATGTCGAAAGAGTTGGATCCTAGCAATTGCCTGGAGGTAATTGGAACTTGTAAAGATTTAGTGCGAGGGGAAGACATCCTCCGACATATCTTCCCCTGTCTACTTAGTTTTTTGGGATGGGTCTTGACGATGGAGGTGCTGGACGCGCGCGCCCTTGGGTGCATGATCGAGCCACATGCCCCGGGCGATTACAATTGTAACAGATGATGTCCCCCCATCGTTCGCGATTTAGAACTGACTGGGTCTGTCGCGGGGGGGGAAAGGTTCACTGCGTCCTTCCGCTCTCTGAGGTCTGGGTAGTTCCCCTCTTCTGTCTCCCCTCGCCTCGTCGCTCATCTGAATGGCCTTGGTCATCACACACAGCCGGTCCAAGTCCGCAAACCACCGCGGCCGCTCAGCAAATACGAGTCGCAATCTGTCTTCTGAGGAGACGCCGTCAAGAATATTCTGGACAACCTCTTCCTCCGACATGCCCAGTCCCAGTATGCGCGCTACCTCTCAAATACTTTGCACGAATTGGGCAAGACTCTCGCCCCTCACCTGCATGCGATATAAGTGTCGGTGACGTAATTGCTGCATTAGTCTCCCGGGCAGGAACGCCTCCAACACCTCCTGGTGGAACTCCGCCACTCCACCTCCACGCCTCATTACATCCGCCACCCTCTCAGCCATGGGGCCGCGACAATAAGGATAAACGAGCTCGAGGACTGTACGATCTGACATGCCCGGGAAATCGACCAATTGAAAAATTATTTAAAAAAACGGCAATAATTTGTCCACATGCAGCCCATCCATGACCGGTAATTGCTGGATGATTTGAGACAGTGGGTTGGGCAGCTTGTGATATGACGCCGCCACCAAACCGGAGAAAACCGGGGTACTTGCGGCAGGCTTGATTGCTCTATAAGATGACTCTTCAGCCGAGACCACGGTCTCAGCAACTGGAGCCGGTGTAGGTGGTCTACCCGGTTGAGACCCCTGCAGGGTCGAGGTGATCTGTTGGATCAGACCTTTTACATCATGGGCTGGCTCAAGATCGCCCCATTGTTGGTCAAGATTCTGCAGCCTGCGTTTTACATGCTGCAGGTGTTGCCGGACGCCGATGGAGCACCCCGGTCCCTCCTCCAAATTGTCTACACACCAAGCTAATTCCTGCAGCTCCTCCCACTTCTTGATGCATTTTTCGAATTCACTCTCTTTGTCAGCGATGGCGACCATCGAGACCGCTTCGCCCGTGGACACCACTTCTCTGAGCTGCCGTCGCAATACCATTACCGCCCCTTTCGGGTCTCTCCCCCGGGCTTGTAACTCGAACTCGATTTCGTTACGCAGAAACAACTCTGGATTTAGGACGCTCATCCTCGAGCTTCGCGGTCGGCACACGAAAACACAACACCCTACAAAAATTGACAGTAAAGAACACAGGAATACTTGAGTACTGTCCTTCCTTCAAGCAGACTGCGGGTCCCCCTACCGTTGTGAGGACCCAGCCCACTTACCTGAACTAGCTCTCAACAACACTACACACGAAGGAACGCAACACACACACTAATACACGACATGACAAAATTACCAACCAACGAACCACAACAAATTCTCATATAAATATTTGCAATAACTTCGGCTCCCGTATCTCGGAGGAGACCGACTGCCGATCGGGCCATACCGCATAACTAAAAACGCCTTCCCTATTATTGGCAAGGTAATACGCGAAAACCATTTCTCCACCTCGGCCCAGATCTGCGATATTTCGAGTTTCCAAGGAATTTCACACCCCGTGGCAACCTCCAGTTCAACAATACCAACAGGCGGGCAATGATACACACATAATTAACAAAACCTTAAACATAACAAGACATAGGTACTTATAGATATAGGGACTTCTAGTAATTATTCCAAGTCCGATTCGAACCCCAAAATGTTTCTTGAGTTTGCAAGCCCCGTCACACCCAAAGGACCCAAGGGTTGACCCTAATCTCAACCACGCTCTGCTACAAAATGTAACCCCTCTTTAAGTATTTTATTGACTTATAATTTTTTTTTTTATAAGAGGGGCCACAAGAGAATTAAAACTAGGCCAAAAGCCTAGAGAAGCCAAAAATGCGCTGGATCCAGTGAGACGGGACTTGCAATTAAAACTCACAAAATTAACAACCAATAAATTTTTATTACATCCTTCTCCTTTTTTTTTTATAACAAAACGTTAAATATTTATCTCCCAACAAAATCCGTGCATTCTCCTTAAATTTTTTTTACTTTAAAAATAAATATAAAATTTAAATGAAATTAATATAATGATTTTCTTTTCCAATTGGGGTTACTTTTCCCCACTTAGCCCTATACCTAACCCCCAGAAATAACACATGAATATACAATACATATAAATGGACATATAAATATATATGTCTACAATTACAACACATACACACGTTCCACATCACAGGACAATTACAACTTTCAACATTAATATCTTGCCACACCTCTTTCACCCCAGCAGGTACATAATTCACAATTCATAAATATTCTTGAACGCAACACCTATTGAAAGATCTTAATACATAATAATCCATCTATATATGTGTAACACCAGTGCCCCCAGGGCATACTAAAATTCAGGGGTTGGCATAATGCCTGATACTACTATAAAGTGCTCCCACACTGAGCACTTAGACTTGGAGGAAATATAATCATAATTCAGTCAAAATACAAGTGACCATAATAAATTAAAAAGAATTTAAGCGTGATAATTTTTTGTGAAATATTAATAACAGTAATATTTTCGTGAAAGAAATTTAATAACAGTAATGTGCCATGATGCTTTATAAACCTTTAAGAATTAATTTGGCCCAAAGGCTGACATGTTCCTAGGCAAGATCGTGCCTAACTAAACCTGTCCCAGGAGCATGTTCAAGTCTGCATGAAAAATCCGCCTATACAGGATTAAACTGGGGACCCGACTGAAACTAACAAAAGAAACTCCTATCCATTATAGGACCCAAACTGAATATAAATATGTGAAATTAATGAATCAATTGAAAAATAAATTTAATCTGAAATTACATGATGAATGATAGAATTACTAGCACTAAGGTAACCCTTTTACTGAAAACTAGAAAGAAATTTACATGCCTGAATGGTAATCAGCCACGGATACATGCCAACCTCTGGGCTCACACTTGATATAAATAGTATTACAAATGTACAAAAGATTCCCCCCCCCCAAGTCCGCGCACTATTCTGTCCCGTTAACCGGGGACCCAATTGAAATGTGTAAAGCTTAAAGTCATTTTAGGGTGTGTCGCTATATGCCCACGAGTTCTGGTAGGTTACATTCACTTGTGTTAAAAAGTAATATTGGGTTGGTGTCACCTGATTTATTCCCTGGTGTGGAGTTTGAAGTCCTGGTCTAAAGCATTTTTGTGTTGGTGTGGCCTGTTCCTCGCTGTTCTCCTCCGGCAGATGAAGCTGAGAGCCTTTGATGTTCGGTTGTTCAGGTCATGATTTGGGGCTGGTCCTTGACTTGAAGCGGGGGACCCTAAGCATACAAATATTATCAGCGAGATGCTCCAACACTTATTCCCCCAGGTTACTCTCACACGCACCAAAATCCATTTATAATTTTAAACACTGCTTTAGGCCTACTTTTAAATGAAAGGTTGACACACTCTACAACAGGTTATACGGGCATGTGGCCCTATCTTTGAAAACATTAAGTTTGGCTAAAGTACATATTATTTTGCGTTAACATTGGTCAATTACAGGGCCTTAGTTAAGACTTCAATTTCTGTTATACAATTAACTCATTTTGCATACTCTAATTCGCCACGCAGCGTGCGTGTAACAGGTTAACAATTTTCATTCATTCTTGTGCGTATATTAAACAAAACCCCTTTTACGTTACTTTAAATTAAATATATATAAGTATACTGCACTCACTTACCGCAGATCTGTTTTAATTTAGCCTGCCATAGGTGGAAGATGGAACAATTAATAAAACTTCTCTGTCGGAGAGCGGCGAGGTGGTTAGTTGGAGCAGCGAAATCAGACAAGCTCGGAACCGTTTATTCTGGTATTTTTCAACTCGCGCTTCGAGGCGTCCACAAGGGAGCAGCACCAATCAAGCGCCGCTTCGTTACCTCATGTAGATTCTGCGCTAACCGTTAAACACAGTACGGCAGACCGCCCACCGCTAAATACAGAAACCTATTTTTCTTTATATTCGTTAAATGCAGTACCAGTTTTTTTTTTTTTTATTATACGCAATTTACTTTTGCGTATTAGCGCCGATTTTATTCAATCGGCACACCCTCAAAACATGAAGAAAAGTCGTTTTATAAAATGTGTCTGTGTGTCTATATGTAGGATTTTTTTCTATGGCGAACGATAACTGCTGCAAATTTAAACAGAATCAAATAATTTTTGCATATGTGCCTCAGTTTTGGAGGACTCAAGACCTACTGATTTTGGTGAAGATTGGTTAAGGGGAAGGGGTAGTTTACCGGCAACGTTTTGTTTTAACAAGAGTAAAGAACTTAATTTTGATAAATAAAGTATCCTCAAAAGAAGGTCATAGTAATCCACTGTAGAAAGGTAAATGAAATATCTATAAATGAAAAGGGTAGTTGAAGGGGAAGCAGGTAATTTTCTATAAATGAAAATGATAGTTGAAGTGGGAGGGGATAATTTTTTTATGTGTACTACGTTATCGGCAAAAAAGAAGTAGTTTGTTGATAAAATTCCTTCCCGGGCTTTTTGGCTGTGGTCCAGTGTTTTCTGCAAGACCAGACATCTCGGGAGTGCCATTGACTGCCATCATCAGTGAAAGTCAAGTGCACTAACATGAGGTGGTATACGTTAGTGACCACAGTACTGTGATTAAGGCTGAAGAAAGAAGTAGTTTCTATGGAAATATTTTATTTCAAAAATGATTTTAAATATAAATCTTAGAACATGGAAGTCATGTATGGTTCTCCATACCGATATTTAATAAGTAAACAGAGTAATTATTATAATAATTAAAATAACTTAGTGGACAATAAAAACAAAAAACCATTAACAATTAGCGGATTAGCGATTTACTCCTTGTCTTGTCATTAGAAAATGTGCCAAAGGACAGTGACGAATCTAGAATTTGACCTTGTGGGGAGGGGGTTCGGGGTTCATCGAGTCGGTTTCATACAAAAGAAAAAGCAAGTTAAGACTGATCAATATTACTATCTTTAAAGTGGTTGAGAAACACGTGGCAACTTCCTGAAATCAATCCCATTAAAGTAAACAGTAATAACACAATAAAAATACTCGTTATTCAAACATTGTTTACAAGATACTTATTCACTGAATTGATTTTCCTATATATCGTATTTCAAACGTATACCTTAATGCTGTGTAATAAACATGTTTGTCTATTTAAAAAGAGCTACTACTATGTTACAAGATACAGACATTCCTAGTACTTCTTTTAGCACTAACTTACCAGAAGTTACTAATGATGGTAATGAAGTAGGCACAAGTAGGCCTAGTGAAAAGTTTGAAAAGGCTACTGGCTTTGCCCTTTATGACAGTTATAGGTCTGTAGTGAACGTTGATGACGATGCACCTAAGTATGTTTTTGTAGATGCAAATAGGCTTGTAAAGTTTGAGAAGGTTTTTCATGTCCTGTGTGTGTTAGTACCTTACAGGTTAGTCAGATGCCACCTAAAGGCTGTACCAACTTCTTCGATGTTCAGTGTAAAGACTGTGATTTCCACAAATCGTTCTACACTTCTGACCGAGTTAGGCTAAGTGAAGATGACTCTACACGACCTTCGTATGATGTGAATCGTAGAATGGTTCAGAGCTTTTCTAGGATGGGAAAAGGACACAGAGGTATGGAGTCTTTCAGCATGAGCTTGAATATGAAGTCTATGAACATTACTAGTTATAGTCAGCATATGAATACTGTGTATAAGCGATATGTCAAAACTGCAATGGAATCATGACAAAAACCTAGAAAAGAAGTCTGCAAAGCTTACAGCATTCTAAATAATACCTCTCTTGATGAACCTGGCCCAATCGACATATCCGTAAGTTACGAAGGAACTTGGCAGAAACGATTCACATCGAAGAACGGATTCGGTTGCTGCATTGATGTAGTTACCGGATTAGTAATCGACTATGAAGTATTATCCAAATACTGCCTAGCTTGCGATAAAAAGGAAAAAAACTTGGAAAAGGCATCGCCAAGTTTAGAGTATGGTACAGAAAGCATAAGCCTAACTGCCAAAAAAACTAGGATGGATCTTCTCCGGACATGGAGATGGAAGCAGCGGAGCGCATTTGGAGGCGATCAGAAAAAAATGGATTTTGATACACTACATTAGTGTCTGATGGTGATTCAAAAACCTTTGCCCACCTAACTGACTTGAATCTCTACAAGGACCAAAAAATTGAAAAGGTTGAGTGTTTGAACCACGTTGCAAAGCGTCTCGGTTCAGGTTTGAGGAAAATTGTTGCCAAAAACACAACAGAGGCCAACCTCTGGGTGGGAAAGCCTATGGAAGTTTGAAGGGAACAACTATAAACAAGTTGACTAATTATTACAGAAATGGAATACAAAGTAATCTGGGAGATATAAATAAAATGAAAACAGCTATTTTCGCCACATTGACACATTGCTCTTCAACTGACGAGAAACCAAATCACAAAAAATGCCCAACAGGAACAGAGTCATGGTGTTTTTACAACAGAGCCATTGCTAAAAAAATTAGGCCTGAACTACACAGACAAAAAATCAAAACACCCTTGACTGAAGAAGTTGTTGCAAAAATACTGCCACTGTACCAGAGGTTGGCCAGCGACACTTTGCTTGATAGATGCGTGTCAGGAAAAACGCAAAACGCCAATGAGGCGCTCCCTGGCATCATTTGATCGAAGTGTCCAAAAACTTCTTTCTCTTCAAGACAAACACTAGAAATTGGAGTGTGTGAAGCAGTGTGCCAATACAATACTGGCTACAGACAAACTCTTTCTGATCTACAAAAAGCACTGGGTGTGAGCCCCGGAAAACTTACGGCAAAGACTGCGAAGGCTTTTGATTCAAAGAGATTGAAACTTGCTCAGATCCGTAAAAAGACGAAGTTTACAGAATATAGAAGAAAACTGAGGCAAGCACAACTTCTGGAAGAAGAAGAGAAGAAAGAAAAAGAAGGCCGAACTTACGGTGCTGGAGAATTTTAATGTTGTGAAGAACAGGACTTGAACTTTTTTATTTTGGCCAATTTTTGTTGTTGTAAATTTCACTGTGAAGTTTTTGCTGGTAAATGTAGGCCCTGAATTGTATTATATTTATAAAGGGAATTAAAGGACCTATGTGATATATAAGCATTTTAAACTTTAATTACCCAGTTATTTCTGTGTCAATGCAGTGTACTAGACAAGCGTTACTTCAATCGCAGTTTCCCGAAAGTTTGAATTTCCGTGTTTTTTGAGACAAAAATTGATATTTCTAAATAACCACTTGTACTACAAGACTGAAATTTTTACCACTTATTCTACAGATGATTTTCTTCATAATTAGTTAGATTTATGTTTGTAAGTACCCTAGAAGCCAAAAAAAAAAATTGGTAAAAAAAGCAAACGTTTTGTTAAAAAAACACAAATTTTAAAGTTGACTCATATAAAAACTACACATTGTACCACCATAAATCTACCTAAATATCAAAAAGACATCATACTCTTTAAAATAACACAAACATGAAAAAATCCATCAAGTACTTTTTAAGGAATATCAATTTAAAAATACCTCTGCAAATTTGCCGAAAAACCGACGTTTTAATTTGTTTACCTATGATAAAATTTAAAAAAGTCAAGTTTCATATTTTTGTATTTTTTTTATACTATTCCTTACATAAAAAAAATTAGTACAACCCTATATAATGCATATTTAAAAAACGACCCTTTTCAGCGTAACATCCCCTTAAGAAAGTGTATTCACAAGAATTATAAGTTCTTAGTCACTTTTTCAACTATGGAAGACCAATTTGTAGCTCAGGATAAAATTTTATTACAAATTTTACTTAAGAATTAGTATTCTGAAGTCAATAAAGTGTGTCAGTGTGTTACATTAGACTTATAAGTTATACCCTACACTTCCTGAATGAAAAAGTTAATTTGATAAAATGGAAATTATAATGCCATTATAATGCAGATCAACAAATTAGTCTGTGAAAATACTGGTGAGCACATTGGAACTTTTTTTGGATAGGCTTCTTGGATTTACAGTACACCTTAAGTTGCAATGTACAATGTAATTTATGATTATAATTATATAAAACTCATGTTTAATCATACATATTACAATAGGAAAACTGTGGCATACTCAAGTAAAAAAAGCGACTGGAGCCATATAAATTAAACAATAATAATAAAGCAAATAATGTTGCAAGTATTCTTAACCTGTGCAGTTTTAAGAAATTAAGGAATATCTAATTGGCCATTAAAACCCACACTAAATGTCATTCACTGAGTTGTCAAACTCATACAGTTCTTTCCAAATCATAATTTTAATTATATTTGTTTTCTACTAATAAAGAAATTTGTTTACTGACATTACAACTGTCTCCAATTCAAATGAATCAATGTATGAGTCAAATAAGTCAACATGTATGAATTATTTACATTTACACACACACACAGAGATATAATTTAGTAGGTTTTAATTATATGCATTGTTGTGTTGTTTCCATGTTAACACTTTAAGAATCAATGTAAACTCACTTTGATTGAAAATTTTGTAAAATAACCACACCAAATATTTGACACAAAGTAAAACAATAAACTGGATTGCAATTATTTGAAAATTTGTAAATAATTTAATATAAATCCAACATTTAAATTATGTCAGGTAATTTAACACTTTTTACGGAACTAATTTGTTGTAAAGGCCACAGACATGATGTGCTCACAACCAACTGCTCCATTGATTTTAATATATGATAACACATAGTTATGAGTCATTACTTTATACCGTTTTATTATAGTTTGTAACATTAACTTTTCTTACAATTATCAAGAAATTATTTATATCAAACATGCAACACATTTTAAGCATTATCTTTGTTCAAAATATTCTGTCTTACTTTATCACATTTTTTTAACATTTCTTATTGTTTTTCTATTATCCCAAGACCATGCTTTTCATTTCCATGCCATTCTCTATTCAAGACCATGCATCATAAATCCATTTGGCTTAAGTTTGTTAATTTCTGTTTATACATTCATTTCTTCTCACTCCTGTTTCGGTTTTACCCTTCATCTTCTGCCATATGTTCATCTAGTACGGTTTTACAAAGACATCTGGCATTTTATTTGCCTTTAAGTTTTCAATTAAATAACTTTCTTATTTTCTGTGCTTACAACTTACATCAACTTACTTCAGTTTAATTTTCTCTACTGTTCCCTGTTTATTTTAATATGAAACTCTCTCACAACCAGATTACGGTCTGAACAAACATCTGCTCAGGTAACTCCATCAACTTTCATGATATATCTTTCCATCAACTTTCTGCTACACTAATGTGTAATCTATTGCCTTTACCCATACAATTCTCTTTAGCCATCCATATAATTTGTTTCTTTCATGAAGTTTAAAGTACTGTCGACTACCAAGTCATTTCTTTTCTAAAAATCGTGACAGCCTTTTGTCTACTTTAATTTCCACAGCCCAAAGTATGCAACATTAAAAGTAGAATACTTACTTTAATATAATCTTTGCTGTGATTTTATATCTAATAGAGTATTTATCTTAGTTATGTGACAATATCGCATTTATAGCTTTCTGTGATATGATAATGTAATTTCTGTGTATGTAATGTATGTAATATATGTATGTAATAATTTTCTGATGTTTACAACCGTAAGTGCTATAAGTAGGCTAATACTTATAGCCATAAGTACTACTAAAGTCACTAAATGGGTAAAATGAATGAAACTCTCTTTTTTATGTATTATAAAAGGAGCTGAAGACTGGTAGCATAGTTAAGAGAGAGGCCTTCGTGGGTGGAGGCTCAATTAAGAAAGTCACTGTATTATTATTATTATTATTATTATTCAAATATACTTGAGAAATCAATATGTATGCATTATTAATGCTTGTACACACACACATTTAATTTAGAAAGCTTTAATAATTGCATTGTTGGGTCGTTTCCATGTTAATGCTTTAAGAATCAATTTAAATTCAATTTGCTTAAAAATTTTATAAAACAATATCAAATATATTTGTCACAAAATAAAACAATATACTGAATTACAATTTTGTAAATAATATAATTTAAATGCAACATTTTCATATGTTTACAGCCATGAGTACTAGTGAAGACGACACAGAAAAGATTTTGGAAGAATTTTACTGGCTCAAACAAAATTTGCTTAAACTGAATAACGAACATGACGAGATTATGGACCACTGTAAGAACTGCATCAAAATTATAGAGCGCAATTCAAAAAATATTAAAGAACAAATTCGTAAGTACTTTTTAAATTGATGAGTATTATGCATACATTATTTTAAATGAACCATACAGTTGAGGTATGTTGAAACATTCCTATCAGCAATAGTAGCAGCAGTAGCACCTTGAAAACTGTATACCATTCGCACTTAATTTTCTTATACGAGTTTTCGTATTAATGAATAGAACAAAAAAGTGTTCATTATGACGACATGATAATATATATGTGATTCTAGACAAGGTTCTTTTCCAGCCCTTTAATTTATTACTTTAAAAATTTTAATGATTTGATAACGTGACACATCTGTTTAATTGTTTCATATGTTCCTCACTAAGAGTTCTTTCACTGTAGACATTCTAATAACAAGGATAACTAGCTGTTCTATATGGATTCGGCTTATCTGAACTCTCCCATACCAATTTTTCATCCTTTGTGATCATGCTAGAGTACTCAAAATATTACCAAATGTAGTTTCCTTTAGCATGTAAAACTGTTTTTGACTAATGTGTTTGTTTAACAATAACTTAATCAATCAATTCACTTTCTTTTGTTTCAGAGGCCAACAAACGAAAATTGAGCAAAGTAAGTATAACTAACTAACAATTTGCTTCTCTCTCTCTCTCACTCTATCTCTGAATGTGTCATTTGTGTGTGTGTGTGTGTGTGTGTGTGTGTGTGTGTGTGTGTGTGTGTGTGCGCGCGCGCGCGCGCGCGCAGTTTTCTCAAGTTATAAAACTCTTGTCCAGACATCACAGTTTTTTGCACTTACATCACAACAACTTTCACAAGGATAAAGAACTGCTTTGCTAGGACAAAGTTGTTTCTTCCTTATTGGCGAGTTTTCACTGGTATGCTATCTATACCAGTTGCTTGCACAAACAGTGGATAGTATACTTCTTCCAGTCCTCAAGCAAGGTTGTGTATAGTATTGAGCAGCAAAATATAATGGCTAGTCTCTGAAAAATAGAGAAAAGACAAATTAAATAACGCAGGCTGCAAGTGCTGACAAGATGACAGTTGTTGGTAAAAAATTTTTTACAATAGCAAAAATTGTAATAGTAAAAAAAAATATTTTCACCAACAATTACAAGCAACAATAACACGTACTACCCACAGAATATGATGAGTACACGGCCTTTAGAAAAATGAACACTTTTATATAAAAGAAAAACACCTAGGAATGGTGATTCCTTTTAACACATGATATATACGGTATACAGGACTGGAATTTTTATATACACTTGAAACTAAAGCTCTATAAAAGCATTTTTCCCCATCTGCACTGGAAGGATTCGTTCTTGTATTTTTCCATAATCAAGAAATTGCTTTTCAGCAAGTTTTATTATTATTTATATGACTTCTATACCAGGCCTCGCACCCTGTTATTATTCATACAGATGACCAAAATATTAAGTAAATTTATCAACTCTTGTGCACCCTAAACATTGAAGTTTAGTGAGATTATCATTTTATAATTGGGGGTTTCTTTATGAACTAAAAATATTTTTCATAGTATTAATAGTTTCATGAAACACTTCCAAGATAGCATCAGATTTATGGCATATTTGCTCCACACGCCCTCTCACTATTTGCCAATTACCAGACTAATATAACATGAAAACTGTACGTGGTATGAGATGACAGGGTTGTCCATACAATAGTAGTCTAACTCTTCCCTTAATGCTGTTTTAATCTTAACTAGACTAGTCTTGTAACTGAGATAACAGAATAACAAATAACGAATTAACCACTTTTAGTTTACTAATACAATTTTATATACACAGTGGTTTGCAGGATCTCTAATCATTGGCTTATTTGTTTTCAGATTGAAAAAATTCTGAAGTACGAAGATGCACTTCTCAATGAGACAATTCAAGAATGGGCCAAAACCAGATGTAATAGTATTGAAAAAGAGGGACAGCAACGAAAATTGAAAAAGACAGTCAGATTTCGCCTTAATGTAAAATTTAATAATGATGTTAAAGTATGCGAATATTACGACACTGAATACGAATTCAAAGTGAAAACCAAAGCAAAAAGTAAATGCTCCCGCTTTTTTCTCCGTCTTTTGAATAGATTCAAAAAATTTGAAAATGTGAATGGTCGTGTACTACAAGACCCCACTTTTACAACTGTTCCTCTGAATGGCTATTAAAAGTGGGTACTTGTAGTCAGCAAAATTCTTGTTTGAAAATTTCTAGTAAATTTAAACATTAAGGTCAAAATTAATAAGTGATATCCCCTTATTGCTGCCACTTGTACCTTAGCGTCCTGTGGCAACCGCCAGCAGTACCGTACTTACCGTGCTGCTAGCAGCGATAAGGAAAAGTTACATCCTGGCTTGTTACCATCATAAAACATAATGCTTCACAGCTTGCAATCAGCGATCTTCGGGTGTTCAATAAAATTATATGATCTGTAAACAAAAATATCTTATGAAAATTAACAATGAATACAGTAAAACACGTAAAGATAATTATGAAACTTTGTCCCCAGCCTGGTAGTCAACTGTGAGAGTGTCCACCTGCCACAGTGGAAACTGTCACAGAAAACTTCCTTGTTGGGGACACAATAAGTAAGTTGTTGGGACAACTTACCCGGTACGTTGACAGCTTACTTAGTAAGTTGTAACGACAACTTACAAAAAAAGCCCCCAGCCTGGTGGTCACTTGTGAGAGTGTCCATCTTTCACACAATGGGTGGAAACTGTAACACATGACTTCCATGCTGGGGATTTAACTATTTACCTTTATATATACATGTTATAATAATTTATACCTTATTCATTGTTGGTTTAATGAGATCTTTTTGTTTACAGATCGTATTTTATTGTTATATACATTATGTACACTTGAAAATAGTCACTGATTCCAAGTGGTTGAAACATTGTGTTTTGATCGTTTTATTTTTTTTTATAATGGTTCAAGTTAAGATGTAACTTGTGTTCAAAATTTTTAGTCTCACTGACCTCTGGTCTGACAGAGGTCACTAGTTTTATACATTGACCATACAGCAAATTCGCTGTGTTTATTGCAGGTGGTTTTGGCTTTGGATTCAACACAAAATTTTTGTGTTCACACATTCACATACATGTGTGGAACGTTTGGCAATATACAAATGATGAACACACAAACCCTCTTTACCACTACCATTACATTTGGTTACAGCAAAATCGTCAGTGCTGAACATCATAAAAAGGTGAGTTCATCAATTAGAATACCTGAGATAAATATATGAATTCTATGAATAAGGTAGCATGAGTCAAATACATATGAACGTTGACCCATAGTGACCCTTTAGTTTCTCTTCCCTATAAGCACTTTGTCATGGATGAACATTGATACAGTACACCACATGGGTATTAGTGCTGCAACTAGAATCTCTGTTTCTGGGACATGTGGGGAGGGTATTAGGAAGTTTTACTTCATGAATTATAGTATATAAAATACGATAACAAGAAACACTCTAACTTAAAAAAACAAAAAAAAACAATCTTAATTATGTCTGGCAAGTATATGTGGTATTCCCACATTCATCAATGGCATATTAACGTTTTTGAAAGACAATACTATTAAAATATGTTTAAAATTGTGACTGGCTATAAATTGTTTATCTACATACTTTAGATTCGAGTTAATAAGTTGTGTATAGTTTTGTATATTTGTGTATAAGTTTTGTATCCATAGGATAGTATTTAAATCACTATGGATAAGACTCTAAACACTATCAATTGAATACTTCAACACTATTTTATATTAATAATATTCTTTATACCTTATACTTTGAACATCTGCTTACTACCAAATTAAAGGATTTCAATAAAATATATTAATCTCCAGTTAATACTATCCAGCCACTGACTGCTTATAATCTTCTTTCTTCCCTTATTGTGTCAATTCCACTGCTGCAAATCTTCCTCGGTTTCCTGTAGGTGTCCAGTGCAGGATCTGGACATCCATTACCCATCACTTCCACATTGCCCAGAACCACCAGAACAACGGTATAGTTTTTATATGACTGTTTAGCTCTAAATTCCTAGTCCTCATTGTCTCCAAGATGCTCTCATTCAAGATTCTAGTCTCTTCTTATTATTTATTCACTCACAGCTTGCCTGCAAAAGCCATAGTTTTCAAAAGTAAATATAAGTATATCAATACCAACTTGGAACACAAAGTTTATTTGTTGGTAAAAACGTAAAAGTTTTACCTTATAGCCTGAACCAGTCTTATTATAAGCTTCATCAGAGGCTGCCACTGGGACCGCTGTCCATCTTCTTCTTGGTGACAGTGTTGACTTTTGAAGGATCGATGTTGTGTGTGGGATGTGATATGTTGGAATAATGTGTGTGATTTGAATTGTGTCTGTTCATTTAGGATGTCGTTCTTATATGTTTTCGCGTGTTTGTATATTTTCAATTGTTCAAGAGTGTCTAGTTTCGGCCTTTCGTGTGTATGTGTAGAATATCCATGTGTTGATGTTTGTGTATATGTGGTTTGCTTCAATAAGGTGGGTTGCAGAGGTGGATTCAGTAGTGGAGTGTAGTGCCTTTGTGTGTTCAATGTATCTTCGTTTGAAGCAACGTCCTGTCTGACCTATGTATAATTTGTTGCATGTGCCAAGTATTCAAAGTTGTTTACAGCCATAAGTTATTATACCTTTTTATTACAGTATTGTTTATGCATCTTTAGCTATTTGGTAATAGAGACGATACCGCCTCTATTAATAGCTGTGCTATTATGTTCATAATGTTACAATATATTGTTATTTACTGCCTGTCTGCATTTTGTAACAGCTGCATCTACTGTATAGCCTTAAATTCCAGGTAACTGAACTGGCTGTTGGAAGCTTGGCAGACATAATACATTTTCAAGTACAGAAATATACTTTCTGTGTGTGTTTTTTTTTTTAAGATCTGATGATCTCTTAATTGTTGTGAACAAATATTGAATGCGGTCTGTGATTCTTCAGTGATCAATTAAATTGTATCTGCCTACATAATATATAGAAAATACTTAAATATATTTAAATTATAGTATTACAGCACACTATGGCTGTGAACAAATATATATATATGTTGTGTGTGTGTGTGTGTGTGTGTGTGTGTGTGTGTGTGTGTGTGTGTGTGTGTGTGTGTGTGTGTGTGTGCGTGTGTGTGTTCCCGCATTCCTATATACAGCAAAATATATATTTTTTCTTAAATCTTTAGCTAATTATTATCAATAGTTGTAATATGTACAACCACAACAAATTGAGATAGTTTGTGAAGTACTATATCTAACTCTTTTGTTTGTTTTTTTCAGCCACACAAGCCTGTATTCTTCAACAACAAAAATCTCCGTGAATATTCAAGATTATCTATCCAATCAAAAAATAAATTAATGGTGCACTAGTGAAACATGTCAACAAATACTACTAAATGTCCTGTGTTTGCAGCCATAGAAACATCAGTTTTATTTACGAGAATAAAAAAAAAAAAATTCTCTGGAAATACTTGAGATTATTTTTCTAACGTACAATAAATTAATGGTGCACAGATCATCAAATTCAGCTACAAATTGCGGAGTATATTAAAATTTACTAATTTGTAATGAAACAAACACATACCATAACAAAATTAGAAGAAAAAAATTACAACTTTAATACTTCTTGTGGCTTTGTAATGCATTGTTGAAAATAAACAAATTTCAATTTTCTTTACTCATGTGTATTGTCAATTTACTCTACTTTAGACACTGTGTTTTATTACTTTACAACTGTGGCTTAGCAATATTTGGGTTTATGCAACTAAGCACTTACGAAAGAAAGATCTGTATGGAATCTCCCGTGTGTAGAAATCTTTGACCAGCTGACATCTCTAGTGGATAGTTCGTCTCTTACGTTCTTTGGTGTTGTTAACAATGATAACTTTCAATACGTATCTGTAATATGCCAGATATAAAAATATACTTATAACTGCTAATTACTATTAAATTATTATATGGTTCAGATATATGGTGGTAAATCATGAGTTCTAACACAACGTATGGACAAGTTGTATCAGAGCAATTAAAATGAAGTTCTTGTGAACTGTCAGTGGCTACATAAGAGGAGAAAAAAGTATTGAGCAGTGCATGAGGCGTTTTCTAGTCATGATAAAAAAGATTATAAAACAGTAGCACACATAATTATACAACACAGAACACAAATTTATATAAAATTGGGAGTGCATTGCAGAACATTCCAAGTAGTGATGCAGTGAGGGAGGTTCTGAGGTGAGGCAACTTCCTCCAGAACAATAAAGAAAACAGTAAATGTCCAACATTTTTAATAATATACTACTAAAAATGTATTAACTATTATGTGACCATACTGCTCTTATATTATGTCTGTTACATATAATTTAAAATTTGGTTTGTGAGTTTGATTAAATATACACATATTTTAATTAAAATGCAAACTTTTCTTACAAACATGAAAACACACACTGAATTGACTGCTATTGACGATAATGCTGGATTCATAATCCTGTTTGATATGATACACAATGTACTACTAAAACTAATTTTACCAGTAAATTAGATGTTAGTTTTTCACAACATCATAATCATGTTTCATAACTACATGAGTTTAGATTGTTGTGATAATAAGATATTTTTGTACGTGGCTTAAATATTAAACTGCTATGCTGTTATATAGCCTTTTCTATGGCCAGCACAACCCATAAGAATGCATTGTCCTCTTTACTCAGTTTAAAGTCTGGAGTATCTGTTGCTGATCCAAGGGCAAGATGTTCAACATAAAGTGTCAATATATATTTCATTGGTGTATGCAATAACAATCTTCCCTTTATGAAAGTGGTTTATTGACCTCGGAATCTTAACAATTCCAAGAATTCTTTAGCAGCAGAATTCCATGTAATTCTATCCATGAATTCCATGGATTTAGTAGGAGGTAATTCACATTGTTTAATGGGAAATTTATAATAATCCATTTGCAAATTTATCAATAACCATTCTTTAAATTTATTCTTTTGTTCTTTTTATTTGGTGTGTTAAAAGTAATAAACATTAACTATATTTAATATTACCTTGTGTATCCAGGTACACTGGTGCTCGTCCTTGCAACTTCAATGTTTCTTTAAAAACTACGCGTTTCGGGACTCATGGTCCCATCATCAGGTTGATAAAAAACAAGAATCACTCACATGGAGTACGTCAACTTAATAAGAAATAAATAAAAAGTATACCTGGATACACAAGGTAATATTAAATATAGTTAGTTATATGCAACTTGGAGACCACAACACAATATGTATAATAAACATTGTTTTTACCGGACATCACTTTAGTAACTAGTTCTTGTACATTTGAGTAACTGATACCTGTAGGTATTTGTCTTGATTTTGTAACAACTTCTTTATTACAGAATTTTAAAATAATTTTTAGCTCCTGTCATTGTTTTATACTTATCAACTAAATGTTACTAAATCACAAGGCAACATCAAAATATTTTATCAATTGAGAAGTATATAACTTTTATTTTTATTTTACAAAAAATACACGACTGGAAGTCAGGTGTCCCACTGCTTTACACTGCTTTTACTGCTGTTTAACACAATTTATTTATGTACTGCGCTCACTCAGTAGGACTGAAATGTTTTTCTCAAAATACAGTAAGCTGAAAACTTATCAAAACTATACTTTTTATAAATATGAGTTAATAATGTACAATATTATGATGCCAGCCACTTTAGTCTGGAGATTTTGCAGCGTTGGATCCTTACCAAAATTGACCACTGATATATACATAGTATATATACCAGCGGCGTGCAGTGGGTAAAAATTTTGGTGAAGCTGAGTTATATCCGATACCGTAGGGCTAATTCAGTTTTGAAAAGACAGCGGAAGCCCAATTTATAATTAAAATTAACGTATAGTAGCTTACCTACTAATATGTCTTCCTGTTAGTAGGCGACACATGCCTACATGATTATGATTGAATTTTAGGTACAAGATCCATGATAAAATATTATGTTCAACCCAGAATACATAGAACACATATACCCCACAGTTCGAAATATCTAATGCCGAGTTACTAACTCTTTAAAAAACACGGGCAGAATACAGGCTTTAACTTGAGGTGCAGAGTATTTTTAAAACACATAGGTCTATAAATATATAAATGTATACAAGTGATTGTCAATGTTATCAAACAGTCACAATAAACATTGTACTTATACCGGGGTGTAGCCGCTACTGTTCAAGCCACGGGATGAAAGCCAATTTGTACTTAAACGGGTTTCCTCTCCTTAAAACCCCACTGTTGTATTTGTCAATTTGTTTTGTATTACTTTAATTATATAAATCTCCAAGATATTTGGAGTTGTGGAATATATGGATGTAATTAACTAATATTAACTTAACTCTAATAATTATCAGTGTTAGTGTGCCTAGAACTTAAACAACTTAATCGTTATTCTACAATTTCATCCAACCCTATTATACCTTGAAGAGAGATCTCTCTAAATTCGTAATTTTACGCTCCCTCTTTGGTGTCGGATAATTCCGCTATAAGCGCTGCAGTATCGGCTCAACGAAACTTATAGGTTATTTCGATGTTTATATTAACCATTTATTCTATACTTATTCAGTTACTTTTTGTTCCCAGTTCACTAACCATACTCCAAATAACAAGATTTGACAAATATATAAAGGTTCTTTATTTGTTTACTTGATTCACATTAAATAAGATATGTGCTAATTAACATATGCTTGGACTATAGACTTCAGGTATCGATTGTTGATTATTTTAATCCTTTATTTATATTTGGTTATATATTATGTTTTGATTTGTATTTAATTTATTTCAGGGTGTGAAGGTTCTTGTAACTGTGGGGAAGACTAAAAATACATAGATAAGAATGCAAGATTTACAATATTTATGTGTTGTGTATTTAGTATGATTAATATAATATAATTTACCAGACTCGAACGAAGCAAATCGTGTAGGCGGTTGATCGCTAAATTTACTGTTTTGAATGGTTATGCAGTACGGTTTTCTGTCTTCGGTTTAATAAAAGTAATTCTTGTCCTGTCCACTTCGGAATACAGCTTCTGGATTGATTTACAGCTCGATTGATGTTTCTTCTGCACCGCCAGGATCCAAATAAGTTCTTCCTTCGGTTGAAGCAATTAGTGTTGTTCCGTGTATTTGCAAGGTTATAATTTCTGGTGTTGTGATTATTATGAGTTGTGTTACTGTTAATTCTTTCTATTTCTTTAATATCTCATCAATTCCCTTCGGATATGGGACAGTCCAAGTTCTTTCTTGTAGACTTCAATTATTTACTCTCTATTATCATTTCATATTGTAGTGTTATTTTTGTTTATCTGTATTGGTAGTAGACGTAAATATTGTCATTAGAATTTTGTATTTTTATAATAGTATCTGGTAATTTCGAATATTACAATTAAATAGATTATTCTTGGGTTTTTAATCTCATCACTTTCAGTTTATTCAAAGCAATTCTTCTCTTGTCCAAAATCAACAACTTCTTGTTCTTATTTTTCGTCCCTAGCAACATATAATAATTTCTGCCTTCCACATGTTTTGACTATATAGTGTTTCTTTCATATATTTTTTATCTATTCTTTATCAATTTGCTGTCCTATCGGGATGTAACTTTACCGATAGTTGGTTTATTACTTTATACACATATTCTACTGATTTTTTGATATAAGTCCGCTTTTTTCTTTTTTATTATATTTAATCCACCTTCGATATTATATTTTACCAATCGATATTATGGCATTATGGTATTATTATAATTTGTATAAATTTTATTAAATATTATTATTAATTTAATGTTTTTCTTTTTTTTTCTAGCTCTTCATAGCGTATTTATTAATTATTATTAATTGATGCACCTAATCTTTATGTTATTAGTGTTTATATAGTATTTTTGCCTGTTAGGCCTTTTATTGTAAACTGATCTATCTGTGGTTATGTCTGTTATGCATCTATAGTCCCTTTTATATAAATTCATACATACAATCAAATCTTAATTATTAGCACTTATATAAACAATTATTTTTCTATATCTAATAACAATTTTATCTTGATCTCTTGATCACATACAACAGAATTCGAATTTATGAACATTGATTAACTGCCTCACACTTCATTCTACGACAGTCATTGAATAATACAACTTGTTTCATTATTTTTCATTAACTCAACACATATTTGATATAACATCACATAAACTTTATCATAACATTTTTGTCATAAAATAATACTTCTTAACACAAAATTCTTATTTGTTATTACCATAAATTAAGTCATTGTTCATTTTTTTTGTTTTGCTTTTCATTAAACATATATCATTAGCTATTATTTATCTTACAGGTTCGTTTATTCTAGTCAACACTATCTTGCATCCTTATTTAATTTTGTCTATGATTATAATTGTAATTATTGGATCTCTGTTCTATTATGGGGTTAAATATCAATTTGTTTATTATTCTGTGAATCTTCTTTTATATAACATGAATGCTAGCATTTCTGTTGCGTTACAATATGCTTGTAGTTCACATTCCTTCTCTGTGATGGCTCCCCTACTACAGATAGAGTTTGCTGAAAACCGCTCAAAGTCTTCACAGAGAGATGCTATACTTTGTTGAGTTTCTGCAATTTTCTTTTGGCAGTAGAAAATGTCACTGGCTTGAGTCTGTCATCTGTATATGAAATATTTTATTGAAAGTATTTTGTCTCTAACACTGACAACTGACAAAAATTCACTAATGGGAATGGGAGCTAAACTACCAGACTATCTCTTCAAGGTGATCTGACGTGGCATTGAATACAGCACACAATTGACGTCTATTCTTGTACATGGTATTCACAAGCCTAGAGGAATAATTCCATCTCATTGGGCACAAATTAGGAAGGCATTGCTGCACAAACTCATATAAAAATTTAGTGCATTTCTGAGATCTCGAAAAATGCTGCAATACCACTAAATGTGCTACAAAATATTTTGCACTCGGGTATTTGCCTGACACTTTAAGACAAAACACGGTTTAAAAACATGGCATATCAATGGACAAGAGAGCTTACAGGTTAGTTGTTTTAATTATGGTCTCTACTCCAATTAAAATTTTCCCATTGTTGCCGCCCCTCGTATGCTTGAGCGACTAGTTTTTCACTGCATTCAAATTCAGTCAGGAACTGGCAATGAGTGTTGCAACAGCCTGGGCATGTCAAACACAACTTATGTCACTGAATACTAAAAAACTCTCTTTTACTTCTCCATTATACGCATAATGCAAAACTATAGAGTACTATGCTTTATTTGAAATATCTCTGGTTTCATCGACTAATACAGCTACAAAGTGTATCTCTTTTGTGTCATTTTTATAGTCACTAAAAGAACTGAGCTAATCACTTCAATAAGATTAGACAGTTTCCTAAATACAGTAGAAGTTCTGCAAGAAGAGGATGATATTCGGCTGTGTACTTAAGAAGTTCTATGTAATTACCTTGATTACCAGTATTTTCCATTTTGCCGTGTCCTCGAAATGCTAATTCTTATTTACAGATATATCAAACAGCATTAGTCTCCTGAGAAAGTCCATATTGCGTTAAACCTTCTGATTGTGAGCAGATTTGAGCCTTCTGATATCTCCGATTTAAGTTGGTCATCTAACGCAGTTTCTGTTCTACTCTGACTGAAAGCAGGAATATACAAATGATGAACGAAGATGATTCACAGTAATTTCATGGCCGCCAATAGATTCAACTACGTTTCCTAAATGTTTGAATCCAGCCTTGGCCTACGCAGTGTTCCTGTCTTTTCCAAACCAGCAAAATAGTGCAATTAGCTCAGCACTACCAGCCAACTACTCACATTTGCTGTACATACTAGACTGGAAATGCCTAGTATAAACTATTCAGATGGCTGGGTTAAGTTTAAAAGATTCGGGGCCGGCTTACCAATTTTTATCATTTCAGTTTTTTTGTTGAATGACTGGGAAGAAAAACATTTTTTCAAAACGTCTTTTACTATACAAACCAACACTGTAGAAAATATATTAAACCAATACTGAAACTATTCTAGAATATATAACTATAACTTAAAATATAATGTGTATCATTTAAATTCAACGTAAATAAAATGTAGATGCAGTATTTAATAAGGTATAATTATAACTTCAAATGTTAAAAACGGAAAAATGGATATGGTTTAAATGTGGTACTAAGTAAAGTAACATGCACAGCAATACCACCAAACTCATCAGTTACCGACCACTGCAGAGGTGGTTTTCTATCTCGCTCTACGTGGGCGGTGCATCTCCCTATACACAGCTACCTCAAGCTGAGACAAACCTGCTTCACCTACCACTCCAGAGCCAGCATGTGAAGTCAGTCTACTTAAAACATTTTCGAAACAGTCATGTAGAAAATTCCAGTGAATTTTTATTTTGGTTACTTAAAATTAGATTCATTAAATTATAACATTTACTTTAAATAATTGCAATTAGTCTATCGCCAATTATTACTGAAGCAGTGCTTCATTTGCTTCCCTTCACCCCACGCCACTGATATTGTAATGTGACAAACATTACATGCCCAGTCAAACAAAATAAAATGACCAATCCTACAAAATAAACAGAAAAACTACCTCTATCAAGGAAAAATAAGAGAAAATGTAAAATAAAACTATAAAATAAGTAAGAGTATAAAGTTAAAAATAATGTAAAATCCAACACAGAGGTACAATACCAAGTAAGAACAATATTGTAAATGATTATAAGCTGAACACTGTGGAAAAAAGTGATAAGTGAAGGAAGCAAAAGTGTAATATAATGAGTGATCAGTAATAACAGAAAAGACTGTTAAAATTAATGATTCACCGCAACTGTATGAAACAAAAGAAACATACCGGTAGACTATAAGTAAGATTAAGGGAGACATGATTTATATTATTCTGAATGTTCAGCAACATTGTATTAATTAGGATTTAAACCCAAGTCCCATATTTGTTTCAAGGGAAAAGACTACAATTAGAAGGTTCAATTTGTTTAAATAATTGTATTAAGAGTTAGTTATGTTTAAATATGTTTTGTGTGTAATAACGTTAGTAATACTGCTATTAAGAATAGTATGCTATTATGGCTATTATGAAGAAGAAAAAGGTTGTAAGAAAATAGACACACTGTTATGTATAAAATACCATAGATACCTAAATTAGGCTCAGACACACTAAATAGAATTAATCAGTCAACAAAATTTGGCAAACTAAGGAAAAAATTACTACTATGGAATGTAAACCAGTTTGTAATAAGTAATAATCCCATCAATCAATGTAATCCCAGCCATAAAGGCACAACTCTAAAGTAGCATGGCTATAATTCCTGTTTTAAGGTAATATTAGTGTTGGAAGGTAATAGAAGCATTAATTTCAGATAATCAAACCACTATTAAGATAATATTGTTCCGACGGTCTACTCGATCATCGTAGGTACAGTGGAAACAAAATAAGTACAAGACACCAATTAAGTCACTAATCACACCTTTAATTGTTACAGTAAAAATAGTTTGTAATTAACAACACAGTCTCTACAACAAAGCAAATGAAAATTGTACACACGTAATAAAATGTCCACAAATATTAAAACTCAATTGTATTACAATTATACCGTCTGATTATAAAACGCAACACTTCAATAATAACTACTTGAACGTACACAGTAATAACTCGAACCGCTCTGGAAATATATCGCACTAATACTCTTGAACCGCACTAACCAATATCTCGCATGGAACTGAAAACTAAGGCCGCTACCCGATGTATTTATAGTCACGCTCACACACCAGAAGCTTCCAAACTGCGTCTTATCTCTCGTGAACTACGTAATTACTACGGCCTTGACACAGTCCGAGCGCCCGAGCGAAGCCCGGCACAGTCGAGAAAATTCTCGCAAAATGTGTCTAGTAGCACGTACACCACACGCTTACATCGAGATCCTTCTGGCATATTCGATAAACGCGTAGATTGTTCTGTGCTGTTGTAGCACAGCTCCCTCCTTAAGCCTGTTCGTCCCGAACTGGCAAAGCGTCTCTAAATTTGTACTTCGCCAGGCGATCTAGGTGGACGACCTTGAACTTCGCTGTCTTTCCTGTTGAATCCGATAAACAACATCGTTAATTCTTTTTTTCACAGTGTAGGGTCCTTCCCAGTTAGACTGAAGCTTAGGTGAGCGACCACAACGGCGCTTTGGATTGAACAACCAGACCTGATCTCCTTCTTGGAAACCCACACTATTGCTGCGAATGTCATACCGAGTTTTCATTTTATCACTGGCAATCTTCAGCCGTCCTCTTACCAAGCGATTCATTTCTCGCAGTGGGTTTTCTAATTGCGAGGAATAGTTCTTTGGCTCTTGGGACTGAGTCTCAGGTGATCCAAACATCAAGTCCCCAGGAAGACGAATCTCCCGCCCAAACACCAATTTTGCTGGAGTCATGCCGGTTGTGTCATGTACTGATGACCTATACGCCATAAGGAATAGTGGTATACGTTAGTCCCAGTCTGTTTGGTTCTCGTCAACAACTTTCGAAAGATGCTGCTCAAGTGTCCTGTTGAATCTCTCAACCATCCCGTCTGACTGAGGATGCAGAGGCATTGTCCTGGTCTTTCGAATTCCGAGTAGACGGCATAATTCTTTAAACACTCCTGATTCGAAATTTCTCCCTTGATCCGTATGGATTTCCATAGGGGCTCCATAACGGCAACAGAAGTTGTGAACTAACTGCTTTGCCACAGTGGTAACCTCCTGATTTGGAATTGCATAGGCTTCCACCCACTTAGTAAAGTAGTCACCTACAACCATGATGTACCGGTTTCCATCGTCAGTAACTGGGAATGGTCCAGCAATGTCTATGGCAATTCTCTCGAAAGGTTGTCCAACGTTATACTGTCTCATTTTTCCCCTGCTTCTGGTTTGTGGGCCCTTGCTTGCAGCACATATTTCACACGTCCGAACCCATTCCTCTACGTCGTGGCGAAGATGAAGCCAATAGAATCGCTTCCGTATTTTGTCAAGGGTTTTGTTAACGCCAAGATGGCCTCCAGATGTTCCATCATGCATCTCATTCAAAACAGACTGCACTTTACTTTGGGGAACTATCAACTGCATGACCACGTCTCGTCCATCTGCACTTTCCCAAGCCCTTTTCAGCAATCCGTTTTCTAAGGTGAGAGATTCCCATTGTGCCCAGTAGCCCTTCAGCACTTCGGAACCATGGCAGATATCTTGCCAATCCGGGCGGCGACCTTCCTCTTTTGCTGTCAAGATCGGTCCAATGTCTTCATCAGTCATCTGTTCTTGTCGACAGTCTTGTGTTGTCCAGCCATCAGCCAGGAAATCTACAGTGATGGCTTGAACATGTTCGCTTGGGTTTTGTTCTTCCTTTCTGTGGCAATGTCGGCAGTCTTCCGGGCACGGTCTTCGTGATAAGCCATCTGCATTACCGTGCAGGCACCCCCGCCGATGTTGTACCTTGAAGTTGTACTCTTGCAGACGTTCGAGCCACCTTGCCAACTGTCCTTCCGGATTTTAAATCTCAAGAGCCATGCAAGTGCAGCATGGTCGGTACGTAGTGAAAACTCTCTCCCATAGAGGTATTTATGGAAGTGCTCCAAAGCTCTGACAATTGCCAACAACTCTCTTCTTGTAACACAATAATTTCTCTCTGGTTTAGAAAGCGTCTTGCTGTAATACGCTATTACTCGTTCTTCACCGTTCTGCACTTGAGACAAAACTGCTCCTAGACCAGTATTGCTTGCGTCTGTGTCTACGATGTACTTCCCTTCGGAAGCTGGAAAAGCGAGAATTGGCTGCGAACATAATGCAATCTTCAACGTTCTAAATGCTTGTTCACACTCTCTCGACCATTGGAAGTTTCGTTTATTTTCCGTTAACTCATGTAGTGGTTTAGCAATACTAGCGAAGCCTTTCACAAAACGTCGGTAATATGAGCATAACCCCAGGAAACTCCGAACTTCGTGTTTATTCTTCGGAACTGGCCAGTCTCTTACGGTGTCTACTTTATTAGGATCCATGCTAACGCCCGCTGCCGAAACCAGATGGCCCAAATACTGTACTTCCTTCTGGAATAGAGAACACTTCTTCGGGCTCAGCTTCAGTTGTGCACCGTGAATTCTAGTTAGAACTTCCTTAAGGTTTTCCAAATGATCTTCGAAAGTCTTCCCGATCACTATGACATCGTCTAAGTAAACAAGGCAAGTTTTCCATGTCAGGCCTCGGAGTATCAGGTCCATCAATCTCTCAAATGTTGCCGGTGCATTACAGAGTCCAAATGGCATGACGTTAAATTGGAATAAGCCACTTGGGGTCGAGAAAGCGGTCTTTTCCTTGTCTTCTTGATGAAGACCCACTTGCCAATATCCACCCTTCAGGTCCAATGTGGAAAACCACTGTGCTCCGGACAACGTGTCGAGTGTATCGTCAACGCGAGGTAATGGATAGCAGTCTTTCTTTGTAACGTCATTTAACCTCCGGTAGTCTACGCAGAAACGCAATCCACCATCCTTCTTCGCTACCAGCACTACAGGGGAAGACCAAGCACTTGACGAAGGTTCAATTACTCCCTCTGTCAACATGTCCTGTACTAACCGAGACATCTCCTCTTGTTTAGATAATGGAGGCCTTCGAGGAGGTTGGCGTATCGGTGTTGTGTCCCCGGTATTTATGCGATGTTGCACAAGAGAGGTTCTTCCCAGTGACTGTCCCCGAACTGCAAAACAATCTTTGAATTCGTGTAAAAACTGTCCGAGTTCTTTTGCCTCACCACTTGAGAGGTCGTTAGAAGATCTGTTCAATAATTCTTGCAGTTCCTCTGGTACTTTAGAAGTATCCGAAGAACTGGGTCTTCGTTGCGTTATTCCGGCTACCCAGGCCACAGGAGTCAATTTGCCTAGGAGCGTATTGCTTTGTAAAGTGATAGCTTGATCCAAAATATTCGCCACTCTAATAGGTACATTTCCGGTTTCGTCAGGTTTTACTAAACTTCTGGCAATTAGTATGCCCGGTGTGCTGACTACCTGGGGTTCGAATATAGAGCACTGATTGCCCCTAGTATCTACCGCAGTTCTAACCATGATGATCTTTTCGGAGTTTGGCGGAACAGTTACGGCCACTTGGTTTATGACGTCCATCGATTTTTCTGCTGTCGTCATTGTTGATAGCATTACCTCTTCGCCTCCAATTCTCAAGACATTGTTTTTGAAGTCGACTATAAATCCGTATGCGTTCATAACATCCACACCAAGAATTGCTTCATCCACAATGTCTGCAACAAGTACTTGATGATTAAACTCAAGTCTACCGAGGCGTAGGTGTATCTCCACTTTTCCATACACTTTTACAGGCCGTCCAGTAGCTGTTCGCAAGCTGCAAGAGCACCAGATTGGCTTGAGATCTTTCACCACGTTGGGGCGCACAATAGAAACTGTTGCGCCTGTGTCAACTGTAATCCAGGTTGGCCTTTCTTGAACAAATCCGGTAACTACCAAGCTCCCGCTGGTTTTCTGAAGTGTAGAAATTGCGTATTCTCTAGGGGCTTCGTTCCTCCAGTTAGTCAGCACACGCCCCGTTGTACCGACTATTGCTCGTTTCCCTGCTGCTGAATTCTAACCCGACAATCTCGTTGTAGATGTCCAGGTTTCCCACATCGATAACACTTCGGTCTTCCATCCTTTCTTATCTTATTCTGTGGCGCCGACCGTCGAGTCTCTGTTCCTTGTTCTTCTTCCTCATCGTCTGTGCCGTCGCGATCTTTTAGCGCGCGCACTTGTCCAACCAGACGCTGATTTGGCGGCCTCAAATTGCAAAGCATGTACCAGGGCGTCCGCACTGTTCTGGTGTCTTGCCATTCGTAACACTTGCTGTAGTTCGTTATCTCGGACACCGGCAGTAAATGTCTGCATCGCAAAACGCGTTCGAAAATCTTCTGGCGCTTCAGGATAGGCCAGTCTAATTAGTCTGTCGATACTTGCTTCAAACTCTTGAAGACTCTCCCCGGAATGCTGTCGCCTTGCTCTCAACTGGGTGCAGTACACATCTCGCAAATGTTTATCACCATACCGTAATTCCAGAGCTTTTATCAACTCGGCATAGGTGTTCTGGCTGTCAGGTGGCACTTTCTGTAGTAGTTCTGCCGCGGGTCCTTTTAATGAGAGAACGAGTGAAACAGCCTTGTCTTTCTCTGTCCAATTATTTGCGCATGCAGCAGCTTCAAATTGGTGGAGGTACGTTGCCCAGTGACTGCTTCCATCAAAGGTTGGAGCTTTGACATGAACTGTCCCTACTGCAGGTAAAGTGACTTTCTCTATTAACTTATTTTCTGTGTCTTTTTCTGTCTTTATCACTGGTACAGTCTGTTCAGAAATTTGTTTTGGTTGAATCTTCATGCACTGTTCGACTTCACTTTTAATTTGTTCTCTTTTGTTTGCCATTGAGTTTTCTACTGCAGATATTTTATTTGAAACAGATTCTTCTATAACAGATATTTTTGTAGACATCGATTCTTCAACAGTCAAGACAGATTTTTCTACTTCAGCTATTTTTAATGTCATTGTTTCTTGTACCTCCGATATTTTAGTAACTTGTTTATTAAGCTCACCTCGTAGGATACCCAATTCTGCGGTACTGTGTTCTTGCAACTGTTTCTGCATAACTTCAAAAAGAGCTTCCGTTTTATCTGCTTCTTGCTTACGTTTTTCATCCTGTCGTTTTTCTGCTTCTTCTCTTTCTTGTCTTCATTCTTCTTTTTGTCTTTCTTCTGTTTCTAGCATTAGTGCTTTCTGACGTTCCTCAGCTTCTTCTCTTTCTTGTATTCGTTCTTCTTTTTGTCGTCTTTCTGCTTCTTCTTGTGTCTGCCGCAGCAGTGTTTTTAAAGCTTCCATCATCTGACTGGGATCCATGTTTACTGATAAATTACGAATCACACTCGTCTTGTACAAAGCGTCCACTGTTTCCACTGTTAACCGTTCTATCCCACTTCTGACACCACTGTTACGACGGTCTACTCGATCGTCGTAGGTACAGTGGAAACAAAATAAGGACAAGACACCAATTAAGTCACTAATCACACCTTTAATTGTTACAGTAAAAATAGTTCGTAATTAACAACACAGTCTCTACAACAAATCAAATGAAAATTGTACACACGTAATAAAAAGTCCACAAATATTAAAACTCAATTGTATTACAATTATACCGTCTGATTATAAAACGCAACACTTCAATAATAACTACTTGAACGTACACAGTAATAACTCGAACCGCTCTGGAAATATATCGCACTAATACTCTCGAACCGCACTAACCAATATCTCGCATGGAACTGAAAACTAAGGCCGCTACCCGATGTATTTATAGTCACGCTCACACACCAGAAGCTTTCAAACTGCGTCTTATCTCTCGTGAACTACGTAATTACTACGGCCTTGACACAGTCCGAGCGCCCGAGCGAAGCCCGGCACAGTCGAGAAAATTCTCGCAAAATGCGTCTAGTAGCACCTATACCACACGCTTACATCGAGATCCTTCTGGCATATTCGATAAACGCGTAGATTGTTCTGTGCTGTCGTAGCACTATAAACAGTAAGAAATATCCTAATCAACAAAACAAAATGTTAAATAGTTCAGTAGAAGGTAATACTAAGGAAGTCACAATGACTTATACCCAAAGTGGTAATTATCGACTTTCTGGGCCGCGCTGGTATTGGAGTGCCATATTCTTTTTTCTATTCTTCTGTGTTATATAAAAACGCGCGAAAAATAATTTTAAACGGCGGTCGAACCTATTTACAGAGAAAAAAAAATAAATTATTACTCCCATAAGAACGCATGCAATGGTGAATGAGCACCATATTGACTGCGTAGACAGTGAGCCAAATTTGACTGGAAATCATGTTGATGCGTTTTCAAAACAAAATTTACATGATTCTTACATGTTCAAAATTGCGTTGACCCCAAACGGCGGTTTAAAGCTTTGCGTTGAGCCCACCGCGAGTTTATTATTAGTAACCTCGGAGGCGCCGGAGAGACTAAAGCATGTGCGGTGAGCCGGCTACCCAAAATCACTCTCAGCGGTGGATACTGTAGGAAACTGATGAGCCGACCACCCACGAGTCCGAAATGTAATGCTTTGCGTTGTAGGCAATTGAATTACATTAAGGCAAAATGTAGTGGTGATCCCACTAACTACTTAGTTAATATGGCGCTCATTCACCTTTGCATGCGTTCTTATGGGAGTAATTATTTTATTTTTGTTTTCTCCGTAAATAGGTTCGACCGCCGTTTAAAATTATTTTTCGCGTGTTTATATAACACAGAACAATAGAAAAAAGAATATGTCACTCCAATACCAGTGCGGCCCAGAAAGTCGATAATTACCAAGAAATCAACTATTAGTAAAATAACTAGTAGTATACCGGTAATAAATTAATTAATCAGAAAAGATATAACTAAGAAACCAGATGATGTCAGTATAAAGGTAATTACAATGTTTAAACACACAAGCCAAACAGAAAATATGTTCAGTAAATGTAAACCTATATGAAAATAGTGTAAAGACCAAAATTTTGTAAAGATGGTAATTCATCTATTAGGAAACAGACACCTATCAAAAGTGATATCAAAATCTTTGTAATTTTATAAGGAAGAACACTATGTAATTAGATTTAACTATAATTATATATGATAATTAGGGAGTAAATTAGAGTGGAAGTGTAAAAATCTTATAATTTAAATAATAAGGGTCATGTGACACCTAATTTCATTGGGATTAACCAATTTGCTCAAACTCGTTGAAGAGGAAGAAAAAACATTACAGTCTATTGTTAAATCTAAAGGTATCAACATCAACTCAGTGAAGCTAATAGCCAGAGTATTGGAGAGGATCAGATCAGAGTGTAACGGAAAAAATACAAGAATATAAAAAAAGAAAAAATATAAAGTGACAGAAGATTCAATAAAAATGTAACAAAATAATAAGAAATAACCAACCTGAAGTCTATTAGAAGAAGCTAATATAAAAACAATAACGGTAAAGGAGAGAAATATAAGATGGTGAGATCGAAAATAACCTTATATTAATAAACTCTTTAATAAACTACACCAACACCAAGATTAACTGCCTTCACTTCATAACAGCACAAAAGTGAACATAAAAGCAATTGCAAATAGACACAGTGAACTTTATTAGGAAAAAACATTTATTTAAACAAAAACTCGTAGCAGCATTTTTCCATAAAACGTCAGCTGGTCAACAAGCGGCCATCTTTGATTTTCTGTAGCCTTCCGCTCAGAGCGACGCCAGTTCAGCTTTCGGTAGAAAATTGAAAAAATACATTAACATTTTGTTCTAGACAAATAAAATTAGTTGAAACCATTTTTAGTCAATAAGAGGTATAATTATTGTAAGGTATTGTACTTTCAAACTGTGTTTCTTACTTTATAATAGCAGTCAGGTAAGAACCTATCAAAATAACATTATTAAATATTTTATAAAATTTTTAACGACCCAACTGAGTGTGAGTTGATACGGGCAGAATACATTTCGACTTCGACCCAATAGTTGTCGAATCAACTCTGAATAAAGAAACGTTTTTAATAAAAACTAATTAAACTGGTACAGAGTATTATTTTTTTTGTAAATTGAATTAGAGCTCTATAGGATTTATAGATCCTTAATTGAATTAGGATTAAGGGTTTTCAGGCATTAAAGAAGAGAAAACTTACAGCGACCATTGGAATTAGATTCAACCCAAGGAGCCAGCGACATAACCTAGTTCTACCGAATCGATACGGAAATCGAACAGGATTTACACAAACCATTTGTTTCAAATAAATTTTACCACTCGAGAGAGAGTGAATGGAATAATAATTAGCCAATTTTCTTACTAATAAATATAAATTTTGGTAAGAATTACACGAAATTAATTAAAATAAATAAAAGAGAAAAAATAAAATAAATTTTTTTTTCGAATAAAAATAAAACTAATTTTTGACCAATATTTTCGACAAGCAAACACAAATTTACATAACGTTAACAGACCTAGATTATATGAAACTTTACGTTTCAAATTGACGCAACCAACGTGTGGCTGGGTAAACCATAAAACCCATACATATTGGTTTACGTTTCAATATATTCTATGTACTCTATTTTTTATAAAATAAAAGAATTGGAACACCCCAAGTTCTAGAGGTAATTGACAACTCTGGTACATTTAGTAATATTCTAGCATACACAACGGCTTTACGTTAATTTCATTTAATAATTCACTCACTTTATTTAGAAAAACAACAGTGAACACATGCTAAAGATGAATGCACAATGAAAAAGGTTAGAAACAACGCTAAAAACAAATTTTATCAGTTGTTTAAATGTTGATTACATTTATAAAAAAATCGGTATGGAGAACCATACATGACTTCCATGTTGTAAGATTTATGTTTAAAATAATTTACTTGAATTCAGTTCGGTAATTTCTAAAAAAAATATCGCCCACCCTCAAACTAATTTCACTATTTATAGACATTTTTGTTATTATGGGGTAGTCATTTAATATAATGTTATTTTCAGTCACTTTATCCATAAAAATTAGGTAGGCTTACTTTATTCTTATAAAGAAACCGAACTATGCAGATAATCATCCCTCCTCCGAAGTCACTCATGGACCCTGAGCATCTTGCAGAGGGTTCATTCCCTAAAGAAGAAAAGTCTGTCTATGAACCGTTCCTCTGTAAACATGTGCAGTTACACTGCCCAGCGATCCACAGGAAGCAAATCGTTATCCACGCTGGACACTTTTTCGGCTTGCACGCATTGTGTTGGTGTGGGTTTCGGCACTTTCCATTTAAAAAGCGTGCAAATGTAAGAAAATAAACACGAGAGAGGCCAGAAATAATGCGAATTGTGTGTGTCTTTCTTGTCTTTTTATTTGATTGTTTGACGACGGTCTTCGTGAATGAGCTGTCGAATTTTTTTCAACATTTTCATCCGTTTTGCTCGTGGAAGGTCGTCCTGAACAGTGATCATCTTCAAGTGACATTCTGCCGGCCTTGAAACGAGCGTACCACTCAAAAACCTGTGTTCTGTGTAGGGAATGTTCTTCAAAAGCTTCTCGAAGCATTGCAAAAATTTCAGTAGGCGATTTACCAAGTTTAAACAAAACTTAATGCACGCGCGTTGCTCGAATTTATCAGCCATCATAAAATTAGCAAATGCACGTTAACACACGATTACAAAACACAACGCGTAGACCGAACACACCCTCACAATGCAACGAAACTCGGCAGACTGACTCATTATGTATTACAGAATCGGACACTGGGACGCCAGGTTGTACAGTCACGTCCAACAACCGTGCCAAGTACAGTCCGGGAACTTTCCGATAGCACCTCGTATTAACAGTTGCATACAATGGTCATGAGGGTTCACTTAATCTAAGAGTTTCAAACTCACTTTGGATTAGATGAGTCATTTTGTGACTAGAAGTACTCCATACATTAATTTAATTACTGGTAGTTATAAGACAGCTGATGGCAATTCTGAAAGCGGAATTTGCATACTGTTTTGAGAAGTGGAATAGATACTGAGATAAGCGTGTGAACAGACTACTGTTAATGAAATAGTCACTGGATCCTGCCAATCACGATGACTTCGACAGATGTAGCCAAAAACTATGGCTGACAAAAAGGCTTTAGACCACAGCCTTACCCCCAGAAAACTTTATGAACCAAATTCTGTTTCAAGAAAGAGTGATTAATCTCCACTGACAGTAAAAACTCTCAGAATGCGGAAGGAAATCGGTTCCACTAAAATAATTAGAATTATGTACAGACACATCATAATTATGGAGAAAATATCCTATATGAGGAGGTAATCGTTCACATAAGTGACCTGACTACCAGCAGCCATGAAATTTCCTATAATAATCATCTTCTACATACGCCAAAATCAATGATTTAAAATCAAGCTACCAAAAAAAATGTCTTTTTTGCATATGATATAAGTTTACATATTTTGTACATCACAAAACAGAGTTTATTCACAGAATTATTCAATTTCTTTTTTTGGGGTGGTGGGTTGAGTACACATCCGTTTTTTTGTAATCTATAGTTGTTGTTTTTCTTGAAAACACTGACCTAAAATTTTGTAATGTATTAAATTTTGTCACTTCATTGCATGTATTTATGCTTCATCAAACTAGAGTTTTCCTGTAACTTAAAACTTAAATACTGAATCACTAGGCACACCATCTTTAACTGGGTGTACATGATTTTTGTGCTGACTATTCCTGTTGTGCACGATTTAGCCAAAGAGCGTTTATATAATTATACAATATAACTCATAACCAATCATACACAACCATTCCAGTTTGCTGTTCACATTTTTTTTTTTTACAGTTCTAGCAAGAACTTCACTACTACTTGCAAAGTTATTTATTATTATCAATTTAGAAATGAATTTGACTAACTGAAAACATTTCTCTCCAATAAAAGTACCTGCGTGGGAATGCCGTTGACATGTGCCTGTAGCACCGGACACGCTATGCTAGGCGCGCTTTGTTGTGTTGTATTGTACTCTAACAATGGCTCTCTAACATCCGATGGGAACACGTTATTAAACGGCACACAAATTACATCACAAAAATCACATTTCTTACACATAATATTTTTCTTATTTCTAACACTCTTATTTCTAAACATTTTTGCAGGGCTTATTGCGCATCCTTTTTGGGTGCGCCTTGTTGCACGTTTTTTGTATGGTGATACTGTTTTACATTTGCAATAGGGTCTCTAACAGTTTCTACTTCGCTAGTTTGTGCAGTCGTACCGGTGTTTGATACAGCGACTGTTTGTATGGTTTTCATTGGAGTTCCATCGTTGCCTTTGTTTATCGGTTTCTGCCTGCTGAAATTCGGCTTCCCCTTATATTCAAAGGGTTTATTTTGCGGTTTTGGCGGTGCTTGTTGTGGAGCCCAACTGGTACTAGGCCCTTGGATCAGTTTGTGTATGATATTGCCCACGTCTATTTTGGCCATCATTATTCTGATTATAATTCGGGGTATACCTTCACCTGCCGAAATCAAAAACGGTCTCACTCTGAGATACTAATATTAATAGTTCGTCAACCGCGCGTATTCCTTGCGTAAATGCGGCTACACGAATATTATGATTAAAGTGGTACGCCAATTTCGTGACTATATCGACCTCGGAAAACGCTGGTGTTAAATGTTTAGCGCGTTCAACCTGTTGTATAATATAATTTTCCTGCTTCCGGTCATAACGTCCGTATTCTAGTTCATTACATAGGAGCCTTTGCGTGTGCGAATTCCAATATCAGTTTTCGAACATTTGTCTAAATTCCGCGTATGTGGTAATTTTATCCCGTACTATATTATACCACCTCCTCGCTGAATCACGCATCGCGTTAACTACCCATTGTATCCGGTCTTGGTCCTCTAATCGCGAACCTACCCTTGTCATTTCGTTTTCGCAAGTTAGCAAGAACTCGATCGGGTTTTCATTATTTTCACCAGTGAAATAGACTCGGTTCTTTTCGTCTACTTGCCCTTGTACTAAAATATTTGGTGCCGATTTCCTACGTACTTCCTGTCGCATTTTAGAAATCTCCTCGTTAAGCGTTTGTAATACATTTACTCTATTTGTGTCGATATCGGAACGTGTTTCTACAATCGACGCGTCTAGGCTATCAACTTGTCATTGTGTTTCGGTTGCGTCGGTTTGTATCCGTACTTCGAGATTATCGACCTTTTTAGCCACATCCGCGGTTTGTTTTTCGCACCTGCCGATGTGTTCTTTAAATCGCCCCTCCATCCGCGAAACCTGTTCAATAAACGATTTATGCATTGTGGTCTCAAAAACCGTAAAACGTTCATTTAATCTTGTCTCGACCGTATGAATTTTTTCTCCGACTTCGGTGACTTTAGAATTTAAGGTTTTCACGCTTTCTTCGATTTTAGAAGCTATTTTAGCATCGGTTTGTCTTATTTCCGCGTTTATATCAGCGTTAGTCTGTTCTAGTACATCGGTTAAACTTGTTTTCTGTGCGTCTATTTTAGCTGTTATTTCCGCGATATTTATTTCAGCGTTGGCTGTAATTTGTTCAAATTTCGCGTTCATATTAGCTGTTACTTCCGCGGTTGTTTGTTTCATTTCTGCATTCATTTGCTCAGCTTTAGCCGCGTTTTTTGACTTTCCTGGTACTGAAGATCTCGATGATGTCCTCTGGGGTCCCTCGATGTCCTGGTCCAATCAGCTAGTGGCGATGATTTCCTCTGCGTCCTGGATTCCGGCAAAAGTTCAGGAATCAGCAACTCAGCTCCTTCTGCAACTGTTGATGGTTTTAACGTCCGTGGTTTAACTGTCACAACTGCTTCAGGCCCTCGGTCCGGATACTCTGCACTCGTGTGTGTGTGTGTGTATCTCATCTCAGGTGTTGCTCTACGTCGTCAGTTCTTCAGCTCGTACCACGTTCCAGACGGCCTCATTCTGTTGTACTCTTGATGTGACTTCACGTAGTATGTGTTCGATCTCTTACATGCGTACGCCAACAGTTTGATGTATTGCGCAGTACGCTTATTTGTTGACCAATAAGAGTATTTGTACGTAGACGCCTTCACAGTCGAGTCGTTACAGTTGATCTGTTTGTTGACACATAAGACTATGGTGAATGTTCGTCTTCAGTCGAGTCGTGTGTTGTTCACAGGTTGAGTCGTTACAGAAGAGTGTCTGTGTTCAGCCCGAAACCAACGGTTCTTCAAAATTTTTAGAATGATCTGATTGGCTGAAACACTCTCCCTTCTACTTGAAATTTAGTCACCTCACTCCGTGAGAACGAAAAATAATTCCCACAGTTCGAGAATTATTATTTTTACTATTCTGAAATACACCGGATTCGATTGTCGGTCGGATGTCTGGTTGCAATTTGTATTGCGATTATCTTGGCTGCAAGCCAAGTTATGCTTATTCTAACATATACATTTGATTAGTAATTTTTATAATAATAACATATTCAAAGCTGAACCCCCTAGCTCACTCACTATGGGAGTTATTTAAATAAAATGAAGTATCTCATTAACTCTTTAATTATATTCATTGAAATTTGCACACACCCTATTCTTAATATTTCGGCAAACATTTTGGCTATCTTGGTTTTTGCCTACATTTATTCGTTTCCAAAATATTAATGATTTAAAGTTAGAGCGTATCCCTAAATTATAATGGTGTGTGTGCGCTTACGTATCGCCACCGGACATAGCCGCTGGGCGCTTTACAATTGCTTTGAATGCTCACTACAGCGCGAGACATGGTTCTAACGATTTAAATTTATTTTACATTTGATTTTTGAAACCTTCTACATATAACCCCAAATCTATGGGATTTGGTAACGTTATAATATATATTCAATCACTTTCTGCTACAGTCCGTTTCTTGATGTATATAATACATTTAATATTTATAATGAATTTACCTCAAGATATACCTTTTTTTCCTTATTAGGAACATGTTTCGGGTACCATCTCGTACCCATCCTCAGCCTTCCAGTTTTTGTGTCTGGTGAAGTACATATGTGTTGGTTGACTATTATTATTGTGGCTTCCTGTTGGCTTCTGGTACTTCAAATTGGTTTTATTGTGTGTGATTGTGGTGTATGTGTTAGTTTTTTGTGTATTTTCGATGTTGAGTGCTTTGAATATTGTGTCATGTTTTGTATTGATTTGTATTTGTTCGGGTATTAGTTTGTTTTGTGTTTTATGTTTGTATATTTGTAAATTTTCCCAAATGTTCATTATGGTGCCTTTGTGTGGTATATGTTTTATTAGTGTCACATTGGTTATGTCTGGGAATTCATGTCCTGTGTTTATTGCATGTGTGGCTAAATTGGATTTATATATTTCTGGTTTTTTGTATGCGTTTAGGTATTCAAAATAACGTTTTTTCAGCTGTTTTTTTGTTTGTCCTATGTAACATTTATTGCAATCATGGCATTCAATTTTGTATATACCGTTAGTTGTTGTATTACCTTTTTGTGTGGGCTATTTAGTTTTTGTAAATTATTTTTATTAGTTTTGTATGCTATTTTTATATCTGTGTTTTTAAATAGTTTTGTCATTTTATTATTTATGTATGTGAATGTGGCTCATTTTTTGTTGTTGTTATTATTTATGTGTTGTTCATTTTGATTAATTCTTAATTGTTCAGTTTTTATTTTATATTTGATTTTATTTTCTATTTTGCTTACAGTATTTTTATTGTATCCATTTTCATAACCAATTTGGTATATTATATTTCTTTCTTTGTCAGTTTCTTGTTTGTTTAGGGGAATTTTGTACATTCTGTTAAATAGCGAATAGAAATATACCTAACCATTCTGACCACCCACCACAACATAAAATGGCAGCATTCTATTCGCTATGTATGATATGTATGTATGACCATGTCTGATGTGGTGGGTTTTCTGTATATTTTGTATGTGTGTGTGTTGTTTGTTTTGGTGATTGTAAGGTCCAAGAAGTTTATGCTATTGTTTTAACTCATACAAAAAAGAAGTTTATCAACAACTCATCATCAAGAAGTTTATTGTAACTCATCCAACCACCCAACTCAACACAAACACGCAGCTTTCAACTACATGCTCCATAGGCTCACTTCAATACCCCTAAACACACATGACTACCAAGAAGAACTCAACACCATCAAATATATAGCAATCAAAATAGATCTATTTCATCTAAGGGGATGTTGTTAAGTCTATGTATCATGGTTCTAAAAGCAGCTAGTTTGTGTTGTATTGGGTGATTGGAGGTGTTGTGTATTAGTGTGTCAGTTGTAGTTGGTTTTCTGTATATACTGAATTTGTGCCTGTGCTCTAGTTTTGTGATGGAGAGGTCTAAGAAGTTTATGGTATTGTTGTGTTCGTATTCGGCAGTGAAGGTTATGTTTTTATGTATTTTGTTTATGTGCGTTAGTAACTGTTCGCATTGTCTTTTGTTTCCCCTGTCTAATAATTTTGGCTATTAGACAACACACACAAATAAACAACAACATTGCAGTAAAAAACAACACTGACCTAGTAACAAAAATAAAAGACATACACATCCCCCATAATGCCACATTAGCCTCCTTTGACATTAAAAACCTGTACACAAACATCCCAATCTCTGAAACAATCACCATCCTACAAAACAAACTCAAACAGAACAACACACCAGACGAACTTATCAATGAAATAACAGAAACTCTGAACATTATCACAAAACAAAACTACTTTACTTATAACAATAAATACTACACACAGAACGATGGCCTACCCATGGGCTCCCCCATATCCAGCATTCTAGCAGAAGTCTTCCTCCAACACTTAGAAAAAACAAAAATACTCACAAACAATGACAGACACTCACATAAAATACTGTATTGGCACAGATATGTTGATGACATTCTAATACTATACAGGGGAAACAAAAGACAATGCGAACAGTTACTAACGCACATAAACAAAATACATAAAAACATAACCTTCACTGCCGAATACGAACACAACAATACCATAAACTTCTTAGACCTCTCCATCACAAAACTAGAACACAGGCACAAATTCAGTATATACAGAAAACCAACTACAACTGACACACTAATACACAACACCTCCAATCACCCAATACAACACAAACTAGCTGCTTTTAGAACCATGATACATAGACTTAACAACATCCCCTTAGATGAAATAGACTACAAAGACGAACTAAACACGATAAAATATCTAGCAGAATCTAATGGTTATGACAGAACAATAGTCAGTAAACTCCTACACAAAACACAAAACAAACAACAGACAAAGACAGAAAACAACAAATTCATAACACTAACATACATCAACAAACAAACTGAAAAAATCGCCCACAAATTCAAAAAAGCAGGATACAGAATCGCTTACAAAACTACCAACAAAACAGAACACACACTATCAAAACGCATGCCCAAAGCACAAAACAAATTCGATCTACCTGGTGTATACAAGCTAAATTGCTCAGATTGCAATAAATTCTACATAGGCCAGACAGGACGTAGCTTCAAACAGAGATACATTGAACACACAAAAGCACTCCACACCACTACAGAATCTACCTTTGCAAACCACCTCATTGAAGCAAACCACACATATAAAAACATCGACAATAACATGAACATTCTACACGTACGCACAAAAGGCCGAAAACTAGACACTCTAGAACAATTAGAAATATACAAACACACAAAAACAAATAAAAACGACATCCTAAACGAACAGACACAATTCAAATCGCACGCATTATTCGAACACATCTCACCACACACACACAGCTTCAATCTTTCGAATAACTATCCCATCGCCAACAACAAGACGGACAACGCTACCTATGGCAGCCTCTGATGAAGCCTTCTAAAGGTGAAAGCCGGTTTAGGCTGTAAGGTAAAACTTTACGTTTTTACTTATAAAAAACTTAGTGTTCCGAGTCGTCAATACTTTAGTGATATCTAGTTAAGTAACGGACACGTCATGGACAACGAAATCCAAGAACATAAATAATACTAACAAAGACACAGACACATACAGTAAAACAGGGGTTTACAAATTAAACTGCAGTGATTATAATCAGTTCTACATCGGCCAGACAGGAAGATCTTTTTCCTCAAGGTACTCTGAACATTTAAAAGCCCTCACCACAAACTACATACACTCCACATTCGCCACACCTTTACAAAATGAAAACCACGGGTACACAAACATAGAACACAACATGGAAATACTACACTACTTACTAAAAGTAGAAAACTAAACACAGCAGAACAATATGAAATATACAGACATCACACACTACAACCAAACAACATACTAAATGACCAATTACACTATAGATCACATATACTTTTTGATACACTTGTTCAAACACACACTTTGAATCCCAGCGCCAATTCCCTCCCACCAGCAACCCCCACCATACACGCCTACAACCCATAATGGTCACTTTGTACAGACATTCTGTATTTCAAATCCCACTGAGGAAGATGGACACTACGTCGAAACGTTTGGGACAAAAAACCAAAAGTCAGTGTTCACTTGTGAAAGTTTGTGTATATATAGAATAAATAATTCTCTTTGATTAACCAGAGTTACACACACAAACTAAATGCTGAGTGTCCTCCTAGTGTATAAATTCAGCTAAATCAGTATTCCAAACACTTACCTTGTTACTATGGTGTCTTTGACGGGTACATTGGTGTATAAATTCGTTATGTCAAATGATGCTAATGTTGAGTTGTGTGGTATATGGATGTGTTCTAGTTTTTTTGACAAGTTCTATGTTGTTTTTAACAGAAGTGTTGTTGGTTAGATTTATATTATGTTTTCTGATTAGTTTATCTAGGTGTCTGGCGATTTTGTGGGAGGGTGCTTGTGTGTTATTTATCAAAGGTCAAATGGGTATATTGGGTTTGTTTATTTTTGGTAATGCGTTTAGTTTTGGGGGGTTAGGTTTAATTTGTTTTAGGTATTTTATGTTTTCTGTTTGGATTATGTATTTTGCATTATTTATGAATTTGTTTTTGGTATTTTATTGTGGGATCTTTGGTTATTTGTGTTAAATTGTTTCCAGAGAAGAATTTCTCAGTTTTATTGTTTATTTCTTGTTTGTTCTAATGAAACTAAAGACTGTAACAACAACAACAATTTATTTTTTTGGAAATATTGTCAAAATAAACTAAAACGTAAAATATAATGCCATGCCACATTGTCTTCAAATGTTCTTCATGTAATACATATTTTCAGCCATTGAGATTTGGCTAATAGTTTTGATAACGTTTAGTACGAGGAACGATAACAGGAATAAATGTAGATGATACAAACATGAATCCTCTTTTCCCGCTGATCTTCCAGTTTAGGCATAGTGTTTGTTATGATTTGAAAAGTATTTCCACCTTTTTCGTTATACAAAAACATAGTTCTTTACTCTTTAAGCAAACGTTATGTCTTTAGATTGACATTAAAAAGTCTGATTGACGTAAACATGTGGTTTACAAAGTTGGCAACATTAAATTTATAGGTAGGACTAGTTTATGGACAATAAACTTTAACCTGTCTTCCTGGAGGACAGTTAACTGACTTAAGTTGACAAATAAAGAGATAAAACCATTTTTATCTTAACATTAAGGAAACAGCTGTAACGCTGTACAGCGTTATTTATATTTCTACAGTAACGTTGTGTTAAAACTTAGATTTTTGGAGTTTATTATTAGGGGACTATTTACCTCTGTACTCTGCCGATAGATAAAAATGTGTTGAGATCTTCGTTAAAGTAGCTTGCTATTGTCATCAACAGTGTTTTAAGCGTTAAGCGACACTTCATATCTATTATTCCCAACTGCCCCAGTGTAACCAAAACATCTCGTTGTCCCCTTTCATTTCCCTTGATAAACTATTTGCCTGTCCTCTCTGAGGTTCTAATGACTGTTGTAATTTCTATAGATACTTTTAGTGTGTTTGTTGTAATTTTGTGTTTTACATAAGCTTTTGTGATTAAATCATTTGGTGTAAAATGTTCCAGATTATAAAATACACCTAACAGTTTTAACATACTGTACAATATATATAGTAACACCTCTATACATAGTAACAGATATATCAATATGCCTGTAATCACAGGTATGGGAAAGTAATGGCAAATCTTGCATAATCTTGTTATTGGTTATTGTTATTATTCGGCAAGTGCTATTAAATTCATATTGGCTCAAAGTGATCACAAAAGGAATTTATTATATGTGTTTACAGTCATCAGTGTAGATTCCAAGTGATGATTTGAAATTTATATAAATTAATTTTCACTCACATGAATGAAGTTGCAACCGTAAAGAAATACAGAATATATAGAATACTGAAATTTTCAACTTGTGAAACTTATTTGTCTTTTCTTCCCGTATGCATTTCGGCGTGATGTGCGCCTTCGTGATGTTTTGTCTTTTCTTCTCGTACGCGTTTCGGCATGGTGTTCGCCTTCGTCAGGAAAGAAAAGACAAGTAAGTTTCACAAGTTGAAAGTTTCAATATTCTATATTAGTTTAGTGCTGTGAAAAAAGAAGATGATAACAATCAAAACAACAGAATATATTTTCTATGACAGCAGACAAGACAGGACACTTGTATTTTGCCTTTTATGTGTGTACATACATTCAGACATTGTTTATTTGGATTGACTTCTGCAAGCTTGAAATCAGATACTAATAATGTTTCATGAATATTAATTACTACACTTTCACATGTGAAACTTACTTTGTTTATTTTCCTCATAATTTCAGACGTTTCAGCATGGTGTTTGCCTTCCTCAGCGAGGTATGATACAGAATGTCCGGAACTTGTAACGGTTTGTCTAGTTGGTAGGTTGTGTATGGGAGTGTGGAGGTGGAAGGGGGTTATATAAAATTATAATCCTCAAAGTATAATATTGAATTAATTGGGATGTTTTGTTAAATTGTTACGACGGTCTCACCGAGCGTCACATAGTACAGTGGAAACAAAAATAAAACACTTATGAATTTGCAAATTACATTTATTATATATTTCATTGGTGTTGTTGTAAACATACAAAATTTTATCGAAATATCTAAATAAATAAAATACTGCCAGAACTTACCTGTACTCATTCACAACTACTTACCTCGTATTAAATTTTATCAGAAGACCAGAGTCGCCACGATATTTTTATAGCTTAAAATATCGAAAACTTTCACACGTTACCTTAATAAAACGGGACAATTTAGCAATCTGACCACCCCCACTAATAATTCAGAAGATACCCGGAACGTTTAGACGAATCTTGCAGCACAGAAATGAGAAAGTGGTAATGACAAAATAACTTAGACTAACACATGGTTATACCATAAACTAAATAATTTTAATTACTCAAAATGTTTTATGGATACTACAAGAACACTACAAGACCAATTTTTAAATCTATTTTTTGGTACCATATTTAATTATTATTATTACTAAGACAGCCCATTCTGCTCACTCTCTCTTTCATTCCATTTAGTACTTTACCCTTATTTGACGTAGTATAAATTCCTTTACTGTTTATAGTTTAAAACCGTCCAATAAAACATTGCCGGCCGAACACGTGTTTTGTCCCGCGATTCCAATTTTAACGATTCCGTATTTTAACCGTTCACTCCACGTCACTGCACCAATTTGTAACTGTAATATGGTTATTAATTTCTAGGGTCCCGGTCCGTATTAAAACGTTATTACACTGAATTATACATGTTTAAAAAGTTCTACCCGACCGGGCCCGAGTTGCACGAACTATGTCTGTTGGCTGTTGTAGTTTCTCGTGGACTGACTAAAACGTCTATATGGTGCGGACAGATATTGATGACTGCCAGCGACCGAATTTCGTCATCGCTCACACTTGAGTTGTTGCAGTTTAGTGGCTATGTGCCTGATACATAGTAGTTTTTCTGTGTTGTGCGCCGATGATATTCAAGCGCTTATGGCTCGACGTCACAAAATAGGCGGGCCTTAAATTTTACATCCGTCTTCATGGAGACATGTGCAAGGCAACAATTCCCCTCTAGGCCATTTTGAGTTTCTGCAGTAGTGTGGGTCCGCGCTTATGCTCGCTTGACGTGTACGTGCGCGCTGTCACACTCTTACAAAGTTCTTGGAAACTTAGGATGGTGCGGATTCCTTTACCTATTTCACAACGTGATATTGCGTTGCAGCTTCATTACAACACTGTTCTATTCACCACGTGTTCTGGTCACCGTTGAAATACAATTTACACATATTTTTTAGAAAACCCCAAAAATGAAATAAATAAAAATACCCATACATTTGGACCGTTACAATACCCCCTCAATGAGAGGTCTTCTGTCAAAACAGAAGAAATCTCATTGATAAAACCCCTAAGAGGACCGGTGAGGAACTGGTGCCAACAACCCCCTTGTTCTTACACTTCATGGGTAAACGACCCCCCTGGCTCGGCGACTATGGACGTATCTGAACGAGATCACTGGACTTCTCTGGGCGAGATCCCAACACCGAAAAATCGAACAGACACGCACCACAGTGCACCTCACCTTCTATCATGCTACCCCAAAAATCCTCAATCCCTGGCTTAGATTATGCCAGATCCTCAGCCGATATGTTTCCCCTTATATGCAAGCTGGGCTGCCTTTAGCAGATACTGGGCTCACACACACACTGATACTACATATTATAAAATGAAAATATTCTTAAAAAATTTACTAAGCGAAAAATCATTAACAGTTTTGCTTGAAAATTAAAACACAAATTTTTCATTTATACTGAATAATTCTCTTCATTAATTTTTTCTGTTATTTAAAATAAATCAATTGAACATGTCTTAAAAATAATAACATCCTTAGCCTAACATGTGATTACACCTAGAGTCTAACAATACAATTCAATAAAATAATTCAATAATAATAAACGCGGTTAGTATACCAACAATAACACAATCAGAATTTAAAAATATCCATTATCTGGCAGGCGCAAAATCAAGAAAATTTTTTTTTCCAAAAAAATTTTAAATTCAAAAAATTTAAATTTATTAAAATATATTCCTTTCCATATTGAAATTATTTAAAGATTGTTCACATTGATTAAAACAAAAGTTGGATTAACTTCCTTGCTAAACATGCCCAGTATATGACCTCACCCATCAGCTGATCAAAACTGGGTCAAGTCCAGAACCTTGACCTACATATGTTATATACAAGTTCTATTTGAAAATATCTTAAACTCCTGTAAAATTCTATCTTGAAACATAAAACATAATAAAACAAAACATTTAAAACTAACAAAATATTATTATAAATAATAATCAAATTGATATTTAAATTATTCACATAAACATTTCCCAGTTCTATCAAAAATTGTCACTGGTTTCAATTAAAAATTTTATATTTTTTATTCTAAATCTCTTTTCTTTACTATTCTCACTTTCCCTTACTTTGGGTGATTTAATTATTTATTTTAGCTTGATCTGCCACTTGGCGTGTATTCAGATAATATCTTTCTCACTTTGACTCTACTACTCACTAACAACTGTAACTAATATGACACCCACCTCTGTCAAAATATCTATCGAACAATCTCTAAACCTAACTTACCATTAGACTCAATTTGCCACCTTCTCTCGATATATATATAAAAAAATACTCTCTAACCCTTTGTACTTAGGATACATGTTTCCCCCACCCAAAAAGCTCATCCCATTATGTTGGTTCCTGGATTCTACCTAAGGTAACCCTTTCCGGTGCCAAACGGTCCCTTCCCGTCCCAACCCTTTTGTTGCGGACTCCCACATTACACTACCCCTATTACAAAATTGCCATCCCCAAAATCTTAATCTTATTACCTCACTTCAACTACAACAAAATAACATCATCAATTATAAACATCACTATATCCCTCAATACTCTACATATATTCTCCATAACTACTGTGTCAACATCAATACTTCACAACAACATTACATTAATTCAATACAATATTTTCTCTCTACTACCATTTTAACTTTAACTTCAACTTGGACTGATCTACATGTCCAAATAAAATATTTATCACCCAAACTCTTTTATTAACTTTCACAAATCATTACTTTATTTCTCACTTTATCAAATTACTTTTCTCATCATTTTAAATAGCATCGTAATACATTGAAACATTACATTTAACATTGATTACCTTGAACATTTACAACCAATATAACAGTGACATTTTACTACTGATCAGCTGATCTTCCTAACAAATTAAAAGCACATTTCAAAATTATACGCATTACATGAAATATATTTTTATCAATCCTTACATCTACCCTCATTGTTTCCCCTCTTTCTGACTTTGGTGCTATGTAAACCGCCTGCCAGTCGGTTTAGTTATTCACTTAGTTTCAAAATACACAGATTATACAAAACATATACTTTTTATCAATTCTTATATCTACCCTACTACAATAAAATACTACATTTAAAATTATAGAATGAACACCTTATACTGAATGTATGAGCACATATTTATTTGAGCAGAATACAAGCGTTTTTATTAGAGCAAAATTGATTTATCATTTTCAATTTACAAATTTTAAGCACGTTGCTCATCTGACCAACCCCCTGGTCCACACACACTATTGTAATTTATGTTAGACTGTAGCGCCTATTTGCTTTCACAAAGACTGCATATTTGGAGGGATTGGACACCTCCGTGTCTTTGCTTCGGCTTGACATTTTAACATTTTGGATATCGACATATCCTCGTTTATATTGAAACACCCTTAAAACGGGTCTACCACCTGGCTATGCTGTCCCCACGCAGACAGAGTGGCAGCCGCTGTTCCATAGTTTGGTGATTCCCCTTAATTACCCCCCTGTCAATTTCAAAATTCACCTTGACAACGATAACAGCTATGGCCAGTTAAGGCAGAACGTGGCACAATGAGCCCCAACCATAGCTGTTAAAGCTAAACCAATTCCACGGTCAGGGTTCGGTGAGGCCGTGACCGCCCAAAAAGTTGGGGAATCACAAGTAAAATGTATTTTGTAAAATTAAAATTAACAATTTACATTAAATGACATTATTAGTCTGGGTGGTGTTTTAACCTCATACATCTCTTTCTTAACTCTCCCTATCTTAACCTTCATTAACATAAAATAATAAGTACAAAAATTAAAACCTCCTACCATTGAATTTTCTTAAAATTTTCAAATTTATTATTACTAATTATTATATATCATCTTTCAGTTGTTATTAAATTTTTTAATTACCATTTTTATTTCACAATTATTTCAAATCATCTCATTATTGAATTAAAATCTTTTTAACCGAGTTACACCTGTAAACATTTTTTTATTATACATGATTCGTAATATAAAATTTCTATACTTACAGTCCATTTAAAATGACATACACAAAACATATTCACCATACACCAATACTTTCACTTAACCTCTGAAACATTTAACAAAATGTTATTTCATCTTCAACAATTTATCCTTTACTTCCCAAATACATCTCTCGTAAAATAATTCAAATTCATTAGAAAGTTTAATTATACAACATTTAAATAAATCAGAATATTTAAAACATCTCAAATTATTTTAATCAAATTATTTACTGAAAATACAACTTCCATTGGCATCACAACAATTACAATTAGCCAATTAATGTCTCCAAAATTAATTCGGTTATTTATTTAACTTGCAAACATTAATATTATTATTACACCAATCATCTACACACTTGTTTACTTGATATTCTACAATACACACAAATAGATTTATTAAACATTTATTTACAAATCTTATGTCATTATTATTCAGTTATATCATACTTCAATGTCAAAATCAGCTAAGTTATTACCATGTATTAATATACTTAAACTGTTCCTTCCCCGATTTCTTAATCTAGCCTCCATCGTCATGTAATAGGCGTACCTTTTTGTAACATTTCTCGTCCTTACATATACTCAATGTGTTATTATTATTACTATTATAATAAACCATTACTTCTAAGTTTTTCATTATACTATTCATTAAGTCATCAAACTTGTCACGATCAATTAATTTTGTCCAGTTTCCGTCGGTAATTTCTCTCAACATCATGTCAATTATTTTGTCATCATAAATTCTCTTATTGTTATTTAAACGTACTTCTAACCTTACTTTCCACTCATCATAATCTCTGTTCAAATTATATACTTCTATCTCTTTCTCTACATACAATTCTCTATCTAACTCTCTCTCAGCATAACACCATATCACACTCTCAAGATTACTCCAGACAGAGGGTACAAAATTATACAACAAAAATAAACACTTCAAATCTTCTACTACCACGGGACTCTTGCCCTTCTTAAACAATACTTGTGAACACTCTGGTTCAGAAAAAATAAGGGGAAAATTTACCCTCTGCCCCCATTCTACCACAATATTATTTTTCCACTCTCTCTAACTCATAAACACACATTAACATTTCATTATCACTACATTCCACAACTTCATCATTACTCTCAGATACTACATTTTCGATTACATCACTATTCTCAATATTACATTCATTATTTTCGACATTATCATTATCATTTGTTAACTCTTTGTCATTATGATTTTCATTCGTATTATTCTTATTTGGATTCATTACAACTACTCCCATTCTCTCCACACTCTGTTCTAATTTGTTCAAACTAGTTCTTATTGCTTCATTATTATTTTCATAACATTTATTCATTTCTTGGATCTCATTTTTTAATTCATCAAAACTATTCTTTTGAGCATCGAGTTTCTCATTAAAATCCCTACTTTGTCTATCCAGTTTATCATTCTGTATATCTAATTTTTTATTGAAACTACTCTTAATTTCTTTGATTTCGTTTTTTAATTCTCTAAAATTACTTTCTTGTTTTTCTACACTATTGTACATCATATTGTACAATCGGGTTAACATATCATTTTCGTCCGTCCTTTTAGTCGGGACGGGCGTTGAGTGAACACTCTCACTCATCTTCAAAGTTTATTTATATAACACTTTTATTTATAAAAACCACTATTATTATACAACTAAGCCCCTAACAACTGTAAACCATAACACCCAAACCTAACCTATTCTCACGTGCGTAGTTATTTACGATAAATATTTTTACAAATTCATCATTACCACATCCTATTTTCTGTGCTTTAAAATAGGTCTATCTCGTATAAATAAAATTAAACAAAAATCCTGGCAGCGCGAGCCATTTGTAAACATACAAAATTTTATCGAAATATCTAAATAAATAAAATACTGCCAGAACTTACCTGTACTCATTCACAACTACTTACCTCGTATTAAATTTTATCAGAAGACCAGAGTCGCCACGATATTTTTATAGCTTAAAATATCGAAAACTTTCACACGTTACCTTAATAAAACGGGACAATTTAGCAATCTGACCACCCCCACTAATAATTCAGAAGATACCCGGAACGTTTAGACGAATCTTGCAGCACAGAAATGAGAAAGTGGTAATGACGAAATAACTTAGACTAACACATGGTTATACCATAAACTAAATAATTTTAATTACTCAAAACGTTTTATGGATACTACAAGAACACTACAAGACCAATTTTTAAATCTATTTTTTGGTACCATATTTAATTATTATTATTACTAAGACAGCCCATTCTGCTCACTCTCTCTTTCATTCCATTTAGTACTTTACCCTTATTTGACGTAGTATAAATTCCTTTACTGTTTATAGTTTAAAACCGTCCAATAAAACATTGCCGGCCGAACACGTGTTTTGTCCCGCGATTCCAATTTTAACGATTCCGTATTTTAACCGTTCACTCCACGTCACTGCACCAATTTGTAACTGTAATATGGTTATTAATTTCTAGGGTCCCGGTCCGTATTAAAACGTTATTACACTGAATTATACATGTTTAAAAAGTTCTACCCGACCGGGCCCGAGTTGCACGAACTACGTCTGTTGGCTGTTGTAGTTTCTCGTGGACTGACTAAAACGTCTGTATGGTGCGGACAGATATTGATGACTGCCAGCGACCGAATTTTGTCATCGCTCACACTTGAGTTGTTGCAGTTTAGTGGCTATGTGCCTGATACATAGTAGTTTTTCTGTGTTGTGCGCCGATGATATTCAAGCGCTTATGGCTCGACGTCACAAAATAGGCGGGCCTTAAATTTTACATCCGTCTTCATGGAGACATGTGCAAGGCAACAATTCCCCTCTAGGCCATTTTGAGTTTCTGCAGTAGCGTGGGTCCGCGCTTATGCTCGCTTGACGTGTACGTGCGCGCTGTCACACTCTTACAAAGTTCTTAGAAACTTAGGGTGGTGCGGATTCCTTTACCGATTTCACAACGTGATATTGCGTTGCAGCTTCATTACAACACTGTTCTATTCACCACGTGTTCTGGTACCGTTGAAATACAATTTACACATATTTTTTAGAAAACCCCAAAAATGAAATAAATAAAAATACCCATAAATTTGGACCGTTATATTGTTACATGCTTGTTCATTTCTTTTGTTACATTTAAATCACTGTTGTGTTGTGATTAGCTATGATGGCAGTGTTATTAGTACAAACGAAGATGCTGCAGTTTCTTTTCTTAAAGAAAAAGATTTGGTTCACAATCCTCGTCAATGTGGTAATGGACATGATATGATTTTAGCGCTTGGGCAGCAACAGCGTTGGTGTTGCAATAAGAAGACTTGCCGTGAGATAAGGTAGTTCGCAAGGACACATTTTTAGAGGGGTCCAAATTACCGCTGAGAACAATAATAAAATTTATTTTTGACTGGTGTGAAGGGCGTAGTAGTGTGAAAAACAGTAAAAATCAACTGAAAATCGACGCCAAAACACACGCACATTGGACGGCTTACATAAGACATTCTGTGCCATAGACATCATGAGCAACCCACAGAAAATTAGAGGACCGAATTTAACAGTTGAAATTGACGAGAGTCTCTTTGCCAAGAGAAAAAATAATGTTGGCCGGGTGTATCCACAACAGTGGGTTTTCGGAGGATTCTGTTGAGAAACAAAGGAATGTTTCTTGTGTCGTGTCGAAGATCGGTCAGCAGCTACCCTCCTACCTCTTATAGTGCCAAATATTGAACCAGGGTCCATTATAATGTCAGATGAGTGGCGTTCATACCGTCAAATTATTAATTTGCCACAACAGTACACTCATTTGACTGTAAACCATAGTTATAACTTTGTGGATCCTCAAACGGGAGCGCATACACAAGGCGTAGAAAGCTGTGGCGGTCCTGTAAATGCCAAAATGGGATTGAATGTGGTACGAGAAGGGAACGCTTAGATTCCTATTTAAGTGAGTTCATGTGGTGAACAAGAAATGCAAACCAGGATTTGTTCGAGTTCATGTGGAGGTCCGCAGAGGTCCAGAATATCTTTCCAGGTGATGCATCGACAATAATTGTGTAGTTACTGGAACAATCTGGGGATTCACAGACACTTAACTCGCTGTATTAATGTAGAAGCGTGTAGAGTCACCTCCTTACCACTCACGACTACCTGTAACAATATTGTAAATAATTATAAGCTGAACACTGTGGAAAAAAGTGATAAGTGAAGGAAGAAAAAGTGTAATATAATGAGTGATCAGTAATAACAGAAAATACTGTTAAAATTAATGATTCACCCCAAATGTATGAAACAAAAGAAACATAGACTATAAGTAAGATTAAGGGAGACATGATTTATATTATTCTGAATGTTCAACATGTTCTACATTAGTAATGTAGACTTACCTTGTACAGTAGTAAACAATGATTATATCGATGATAAACATTCACCTGTTGGGAGAGTTAGTGTATTGGTAGTAGCAGATAATTGGGATAGTGATGTAACTCACTTAGGTGTAACAATAAATACTAATGTAGATTGGACAAAAAATACTGATGTAGACATGGATTATGATAAAATAATAATGGGGAATAACCCTGGGAATTATTATTATGGAATTTCGGATAAAAAAGATTTAAATGGTTATTACACAAAGGATAGCCATATGGTGGATGTAAATAAAAACGAAATGTGTTGTGTGGGCATCCGATTAATTTTCGATGACAGGGGTTAGATAAATCATGAATGAACATTTAATTATTTGAGTTAATGATAATTACTTGGTTGATTTATGTAATGAAGTGTGGTAAACAATGAAATGATATGACAAAAATTTGTAAATAAATAAATACATGTGTTGGTGTTTAGTGTATTGTGTCAGGGTATATTGGTAGAATGTATATGTAACAGATGTTTGTAGAATGTTATAATAATAATAATATTTTATTTTGCTAACTAATTAACAGGAGGTGTTCATGAATTTTATTTTGAATTGTGTATTTAAATCAACAATGTTTTAAATAATGTAACTAAAGAAATTGTTTGGATTTGAGTTGAAATGAAGTCAAGTTAAAAATGTGAATTTTATTATTCTTGAGGGTGGCATTCTATAGTAATGGTATTATAAAAGAACATGACAAAATTTTGTAAATAAATATGTATGTTGATAGTTTGGTAGTGCATCAGCTGAGATGCTGTTGATATGTACTTTGTATTTTGTGTGACTAATGTTTACAGTCAGGCTGGAGTTGATAATAACAAGAATGTTTTATTTTGATGAATCATTGCTATGAGTAAAATCTATTTTGAAACAAAAGAAATACAAGATGTGATGAAAGGAAGTTAATTTTTTGTGAATCATATAATGACGTAACTTGGTGATCTGGTTGTAATGTAGCCAAAAAATTTATGTGAGAGGATTTTATCAATGTAGATTATTAAATTAAAGTAGAATCATTTTGAGTATAATGTAACTAAAGCAATTTCACTGTTCTGAATAAGAGAAGGAATGAAATTAAATTTGAGTTGGAATTAAATTAATTGAAAAAGATAAACAATGAAAAGGTTTGGGTAATGGATAATTGAGATTAAAATTATAATGTTCATAAATTCTATTTTTTAAAGGTAATAATGTATTTTGTTTGTAATATGTATCCTACAGTAAGGTTGTTATTATAATACTTATATTTTATGTAATCCATTTGTGATTTTGGTGGGTGATGGTATCTTGGTAGGAGAAAGCAATTTGTATATAATTTGTAGGGGATTTATATGTACTAGATGTAAGTATACAGTAAGTTTATATTACCAAAATTAAATACGCAACCAGTACTTTGAGAAAAGTCAACCAGTACTTTGTTAATGAATCAGTAGGACTAAGAGGATACGAATCAGTTGGGAATATGGAATGATGGAAGGCCATTTGTTGATATGTGTGTGTGTGTGTGTGTGTGTGTGTGTGTGTGTGTGTGTGTGTGTGTGTGTGTGTGTGTGGGAAAAATATCAAAGTACTGGTAATGTAGAGAAGTAATATTTAAAAATATAGAAAGAAATATCAATAAAATAGTATTTGATTTTACGTAAATATGTGTTAGCTGTAAATTATTATGCCATAACCATTTCCTATTCTGTGCTGAAAACCTCGTCTAATGTTCTGTGGGATTTTCTGAGTTTAAGGGTAGTCAGATAGCGGGATTATGTTAATTTTTGTAAAGGCAAGAGTGTAAAGGTTTCGATATTAAACCATAAAATATCGTGGCGACCTGGGTAGTTTAATAAGGTAAGTTTAACGGGATTATGACGGTAAGTAAAATTCTGGCAGCAGTGAGTTTTAGTAGTAATATTATTGTATTATTTTATAATGTTAAAAGAGCAATACCGTTACAACTACCCCTTTCCGTTAACTGACATTCACCAAAACCAATAGGTCTTGAGTACTATACAAATCAGGGCTGTATGTAAAAAATTATTTGATTCTAAATATAATTATTACACTACTATTGTGTTCCGAGTCATAGTGTAATAATTATATTTAGTTAATTAACGGACACGTCGTGGACAACGAAATCCAAGTATTCGATTCTGTTTGAATTTGTGGCTGTTATCGTTTGCCATAGAAAAAAAATCTACACACAAACACACACACACACTTTTCGAAAAATGACTTTTCATGTTTTGAGGGTAGTACAATCAGAATCTGCAAAAATCTCGAACACGATTTTTTTTGCCATCACCATACTTTCATTTTCTTAATTCCCAAATTGGCACAGTTTAGGAAATTAATCAAGGAAAAGATACACTCACCACAAGTTCTCTGCATAATGCACGCACAATCGAACAGTAAGCATATCGGAAGTCCAGGTCGGTCGCGGAAAGCGGCGGCGGAATGCGGAAATCCGCGGCGGCGGAAAGAAGTCTCCAGATGACAGCACCAAGCCCCAGGTGTGAAAATGCTCCAAAGTAACAGCAATCAGGATCCCAGACAGTTCAGGAATCAAAATTAAAACCCTTTTTGCACTTGGCTAAGTGCATAGATCCTCATGTAGAGAAAAGGGTTGTACTGCAGCGCTCAAAACGTTGACTCTCAGTAGTAGGCGAACTTGACCTGCAATGACTCATTTCAGGACTGCCACAATCTTGGGTTCCTACATAGTTAGGCTTCCTACCGAGTTGGGGTCTTATCAGTTGCTGATAAGAACGGACCGGCTTGGTAGATCGTAACAGCTGTGCTCTAGATATCGACATTGTTTGCATGCACAACAATGATAACAATACTCAGGTTGATCAGCCCTGATTTCAACAAAGTATTGAGCTATTTTACTGTACAGGGGCCTCATATTTTTTTATATCTTCAAGCAGTTTCACGAACAAATCCTGGTTTGCATTTCTTGTTCGCCACATGAACTCACTTAAATAGGAATCTAAGTGTTCCCTTCTCGTACCACATTCAATCACGTTTCGGCATTTACAGGACCGCCACATGCTTTCTACGCCTTGTGTATGCGCTCCCGTTTGAGGATCCACAAAGTTATAACTATGGTTTACAGTCAAATGAGTGTACTGTTGTGGCAAATTAATAATTTGACGGTATGAACGCCACTCATCTGACATTATAATGGACCCTGGTTCAGACCTAGATGTAGACCTAGAGGTAGACCGAGGAAGAGGTGGGAAGATGGCATTGCAGAGGACGCAAGAGACATGGGGATAAGAAACTGGAGGAGGGTTGCAGTGGATAGAGTGGATTGGAGGCGGAGATTGGTGGAGGCCAGGGCCCGACTTGGGCTGTAGCGCCATAGGAGAGAGAGAGAGAGAGAGAGGTTCAATATTTGGCACTATGAGAGGTAGGAGGGTAGCTGCTGACCGATCTTCAACACGACACAAGAAACATTCCTTTGTTTCTCAACAGAATCCTCCAAAAACCTACTGTTGTGGATACACCCGGCCAACATTATTTTTTTCTCTTGGCAAAGAGACTCTCGTCAATTTCAACTGTTAAATTTGGTCCTCCAATTTTCTGTGGGTTGCTCATGATGTCTACGGCACAGATATGTCTTAAGTAAGCCGTCCAATGTGCGTGTGTTTTGGCGTCGATTTACAGTTGATTTTTACTGTTTTCACACTACTACGCCCTTCACACCAGTCATAAATAAATTTTATTATTGTTCTCAGGGGTAATCTGGACCCCTCTAAAAATGTGTCCTTGCGAACTGGCTTATACTCACGGCAAGTCTTCTTATTGCAACACCAATGCTGTTGCTGCCCAAGCGCTAAAATCATATCATGTCCATTACCACACTGACGAGGATTGTGAACCAAACCTTTTTCTCGAAGAAAAGAAAGTGCATCATCTTCTGTACCAATAACACTTGACAGTTCATCATAGCTAATCATAATTAATTAATAATTAATGTGAAACTCCCAACACAACACTGATTTAAAATGTAACAAATTCGGTGAACAAGCATGATAACCTTTTCGGTCAACACCATCGTAACAACACAATTTTACCACGTGCTGTACAAATGGCATTTGGTCTTTGGCTATTCTAAGCAAAATTCAAGAGCTTTAGGAAAAAACGGGTAACTTTTAAAACAAATTTAAAGACTCTCTGTATTAAATTTAAAGTCTACTAAAATTAACGACACGTTATTTCAAATGGACAGTGAATAACTCAAAAGGATACTAAGTCATTCTTACTACTGTTCAGGTGCAGTATGTACACCTGAGGCAGATTTATGCATAGGCAAAGTAGGGAAGTGGCGGCAAATTTTGTAAAGTCGTTATGTTGTTTTTATACCTAAGAGATGTTTCAAATGCCGCTTCATTTCATCTCAATATGATAAGAAGCTTTTAATAATATATATTGTTTAGTAACAAGGCTTATTACATAAAGAGAATAGTTCATCATTTACTTCTGATCTGTATATGAAGTAGGCCCTACATCGTTTTTTCACAATTACATTTATATACATTATATATGTGATACTTCCGTTATATTAATTATTTAACATTAATTTGTTTACATTCAAATTCCGAACATCCTTTACCGACTCTGTAATTTGACGTGAGTGAATGTCAAAAGATGCCACTAGCCGCTAACACACACACTATGAGCATAGTATAATTTCATACCCAACTCTAGTGCCACTTGAGTTTCGACCTGCCGAGGAGGAAATAAGAGGTCTACACATAGTACGTGTCCGTTAAACACCTGTTGTATTTTACATAAATCATTAAATATATATTCATCAAATAAATTGATAGGCAAAAAGTGATAAGTGAAGGATGATTATGTCAAAAGATGTGTATATAATGTATTTTCATTTATTATGTTAGGGTAATATTAGTGGATAGATAATATTCTACCACTACTGTATTACAGTATACAAATGTAGTGTAAGATATTGGCACAGTACTATATGATAAATTTGGATAAAAGGCTCATTTCCAATAGAAAGGATAGCTGGTGTGATTAGACATAACAAATTTGTATTAGTTTTTTTGAGAATTTATTCCTATCAAACTGGAGTAAGCATATTTTCAAACCTTTACGGACGTTTGTCATGGAATTTACAGATTGCATCAAAAAAACAGTTTAATATATCTTTTCAATTAAACAAAAATTGGTCTTGTAATATGATTCGGTAATACAACAGGAACTAATCAGTTAATTGCTATTACAAAATGCCTTATTCCTTTTCCATGATGATCAGATTTTGCTATACGCCTGCATAAATAAAAATTATTAAAATGCTTAACTCCCAACACAAAGTTGAACACATGATGAAAAGTTCATCATGTCACATATTCTAGTAACAAGGTAAGTTTTTGGAATATTGTTTTAGCTAAATTTATACACTAGGAGGACACTCAGCATTTAGTTTGTGTGTGTAACTCTGGTTAATCAAAGAGAATTATTTTGTGTAAATTCAAATTTAGTAATACAAATCTACTACTGTAAATGCCTGGAATGCTATGCATTAAAGAATTTTAATTAACTTTATATGGGGAAAACTGGTTTACATACATTATTTCTGAAAATAATAATCCTGAAATGTAATCAGTACTTATATCAAGTTAAGTGCAATAATTAAATATATTCTTCAACTTGCACGTTAAATAGATCCCTTCTCCTTCACTTACCAGGCACATAAGGGAAGCTCTAAACCATGAACTGTCCCAGTAGTGAATGCTACAATGAGATGTTTAGAGTCTGTATCACTTTCTTTTGAACTTCTAAATACAGGATTTCTTGGAACTGTGTAGAGTGGGATCAGTGGAGTAACTTGCGGAGGGGGGGTTATCAGGGGATCAATTCCCCTCCAGAACTATTCAAAATTTCAGCAGAATTCCATAATTTCTTAAGTAGACCCATTTCTAAGCCAGTTTTGTTTGTACAAGTAATAATTATAAATAATTATAGAAATAAAAGTAATTACAATATTGTAACGTTATGTTTTCCCCTTACATAAAATAGGCCCCAACTTAAACCATTTCATGACCATGATACATGAAGAACAAAATACTAAGTCATTAACTAAATTGTATACTATAAATATTGTCTGAGATAATAAAAAGAGATAAGAATAATGTAATGAAACTGATAAGAACACTATCAATAAGAAGATTTTACTCCAGTAAACTGCATTAAAAATTGTTAAAAAAGATAAAACCTATACTCCATAGTGCAGTAATAAACTGGATACTCAATAAAGAAAATTATTAATTATATATAATTTACCTTAATTTCCGTCTAGTGACGTCAAGCATAATTTGTATTTGGTTACGCGTTTCAGGCCATGTGGCCCATCCTCAGACCATCACTCCAAGAGGAGCTCGTTAAAAAATAAAAAATCCACATAAAACAAACACATAATAAATAAATACAAAAATATATTAAAACATTTAAAGGCGTTCTATTACATGAACACGGTGCACCGCGTGTAGCATGCCTGAACTGCATCAATGGAACCTGTTATCTATTATTATCTGTAATCGATCGCAGCACGGTATCATACAGTGGGTTTATACCTGAATTGAAGTTTATCATTAAGTATGTCGTCACACACATCTGGGTTATTATGACCTCTATATATCTCGAATTCTTCAAGCGCATCCATATAACGGCCTTTGGCACAATAATGTAGGGGTATGAAGTTATTGTTGAAATTTGTATATGAATGATTACATGAAATCAGATGCCTTGTAAAGTTAGATTTAATATTATCTATAGAAAAATTACCCCTGTTAAAATGGCTTTGTGGTGTCTGTTCGCGGAACCTTTTGATAAACGGTCTACCCGTTTGGCCGATATAAAATCGGTCACAATCATCACATATAAGCTTGTAAATACCAGTTTTGGATTCAATTGTTGTCTGAACGACTGGGCGAACTAAGTTCCGTAGACGGTTATTTGTTTTAAAAACGACAGTATAACCTAATTTATTTAAAGTGGATGTAAGGATCTTGGGCATCAACTCAGTGTATGTTGTTGTGATGTATTTGTTGTTAGGTGTAATATCATGTGTCTGTTTGGAATGACGGGATTTGTGTTTTCTAAGAATATTGTCAATCATTTGGGATTCATATCCGTTGGCCAGAGCTATGTGTTTAATTATGTTGAGTTCACACTCGAAATCATCATTATTTAGGGGGATCATCAAAAGTCTGTGAATAAAACTGTTGTAGGCCGCTAGTTTTTGAGAGAAGGGGTGGTGTGAGTCTGCATGTATGGTCACGTTTGTGGTGGTAGGTTTTCTGTAAATTTTAAAGTTTAAGCTGTTAAGTTGCCTGGTGACAGTAAGATCAAGAAAGTTGAGTTCATTATTGGTTTCAGTTTCCATAGTAAATTGAATATTGTGGGTAACGGTATTCATATGATTTTTAAGATTACAGATTTGGCATAAAGTACCGTTAAAAATTAGAAAAGTATCATCTACATATCGGCCATAAAAGATAATATTATTGGTGAAGATATTATTGTTAAGGATATAATTGTTCTCATAAAAGTCAAGATATATATCAGCCAACAGGCCGGATAACGGTGAACCCATGGCCAGGCCGTCTGTTTGAATATAATAATTACCGTTGAAAGTAAAATAGTTTTGCTGAAGGATGAGTCTCAGTATGATAATTAGTTCTTTAATGAGTTGTGTGTCCAATTTGTTAGTATCATGAAGATTGTCATTCAAAATATCTAAAGTTTGGTTCACGGGATATTTGTGTATAAATTGATGATGTCAAAGGAGGCTAGTTTGTAACTGGCTTGTAATTTTATGTCATTGACTTTATTTATGAAATCAATATTGTTGACGATAATATGGTTGTTTTTAAGAAAGATGTTATCTTTAATTAGTGTGACGAGTTTTTTGGCCGTTTTGAAACCCGGGGCTGTAGTAAAATTGACTAATGGCCTGATAGGAATGTCATCCTTGTGGATCTTGGGTAAGCCGGTAAGTTTTGGGGCGCGCGCGTTGATAGGTTTTAAGGAACGTCGAGTGCGATCGTTAAATAAATTGGTACAATTGTTGATAGTATTATTTAATGATTTTACATATGAGTCAGTGGGATCGTAATTTATTATCTCGATATTGTTATCAGAAATTAACTTGTGTACTTTCTGTGTGCATGTGTCGTTATGGATTATTACCAAAGTATGACCTTTGTCTGCCTTAGTAATAAGTGCGTTGTTATCATGCAACTTAGTTTTTATCTTTTTAAGTGTCTTGCGTTCAGCCTGTGTTCTTAACTGTTTCTGTGTTTTATGACCATTAGTATTAGGGTTATTTAAAATTTTATTAAATTTATAATTAATTATGTGGCGTGACCGGCTTTGGAGATTCGAGTCATCAATGGCCTTGACGACTTATATCGGCCAAACGGGTAGACCGTTTATCAAAAGATTCCGCGAACACACACCACAAAGCCATTTTAACAGGGGTAATTTTTCTATAGATAATATTAAATCTAACTTTACAAGGCATCTGATTTCATGTAATCATTCATATACAAATTTCAACAATAACTTCATACCCCTACATTATTGTGCCAAAGGCCGTTATATGGATGCGCTTGAAGAATTCGAGATATATAGAGGTCATAATAACCCAGATGTGTGTGACGACATACTTAATGATAAACTTCACTTCAGGTCCAACCCACTGTATGATACCGCGCTGCGATCGATTACAGATAATAATAGATAACAGGTTCCATTGACGCAGTTCAGGCATGCTACACGCGGTGCACCGTGTTCGTGTAATAGAACGCCTTTAAATGTTTTAATAAATTTTTGTATTTATTTATTATGTGTTTGTTTTATGTGGAGTTTTTATTTTTTAACGAGCTCCTCTTGGAGTGATGGTCTGAGGATGGGCCACATGGCCTGAAACGCGTAACCAAATACAAATTACACTTGACGTCACTGGACGGAAATTAAGGTAAATTATATATAATTATCATACAGTGACCTTGACCGCTTTAAATATGTTTAAAATTATTAATTCAATAATTAGTTTGCCTTTACTAGTATCAGTTCATTAGACAACAAATAATAACTATAATTTCCATTAATTTTGTTAATGTTCTTTGCCATTCATTATTTAGTTATTTTTTTACTGTCAGGAAAAGTTTTGATGTAATTTCTGTACGTGTTATTTTTGGTCTCTCTCTCTCTCTCTCTCTCTCTCTCTCTCTCTCTCTCTCTCTCTCATTGTTATTTATTGAAAAAACATTAAAAAACTGAAACTCCTCTGTATGTGTCCACATTGCATACAATTAAAAAAATTAAAAACATACCTGTGATCTTGCAAAAGAGGATCAGTCCTCTGTGTGTTTTAACGATAATTAGTTAATCACTGAACATGTCATGGACAACAAAATGCAAAAATTTACAAATGAATAATGAAAACACAAAGATTAAAAACTAATAAGAAATCATTATAGACATAAAGAAACAAATTAGTAAGATTTATTAATGAATCAAAGGAAATACCACTATTGTATTAACGACTCGGAACACTAGGTTTTTTATAAGTAAAAGCATAAATATTATAAACTAGTTTTACCTTACAGTCTGAACCGGTTTTCTCCTTTAAAAGGCTTCTTCAGAGCCTCTGAAGAATCCTTTTAAAGGAGAAACCCGGTTCAGGCTGTAAGGTAAAACTTTATGCTTTTACTTATAAAAAACCTAGTGTTCCGAGTCGTTAATACAAAAGTGGTATTTAGTTAAGTAACGGACACGTCATGTACAACGAAATCCAAGAATCAAAGGAATTCAGAAATGCAACTGATAATCACACATTAGTACATAGTGTTACTAATTTCACAATTCCACAAAATTTGTAATTACTGGATAGTGAACATTGGATTTCAATATAGTAAGCGTACACATATTAATTTTAAATATGTTTTACAAATAGTGATTGGAAAAGAAAATAAATACACGATTTCAACTTTCTTAAACTGAAAACAAGAAATTCTTTTGAGTTAGTGTAACATGTTGTGTTATTGTAAGACAGAGCAGTGCTGTTAGTGTACTAATTAAGATGCATTAAATGTATAAATAAAGCTAATGAGTTATTCTTAGATGACATCATTAATCTTATTGGTAATGGTGTAAAAGCCTTCCCACAGCAGTTGCAGGTTTGGGCTGATTTCTTTCTTCCTTATCATGTTATAGAACTAAGCCTGGCAGCAGGTGTGAGCCCTGAAGAAATTGCAACCAGTCTTCATCTTTGTATTTGCCAAAATAAAGTTGTTCTGAGCCAGGTCATGTAAATTCAGGTTAGGCCAAGTTGCTCATTAGACTTTGTCTAAATTTTAAAGATATAAAGTGGTGATAAAGATTTTAGGACCGTACATTAAAAACATTGTTTGCACATATGAGTAGGAAGCAGATGTATTAATATAATATGTTACCCAACAAGATACAGGAACAATTATGTATATTTAATTAAGTAGTTAGTGGACTTAAAACCTGCAGTAGAAACTCCAGTTTTTATAAAACAAATAGGGAGAGAATTGAAGATTTGATGTTTGTAAAAGTTGTATCTATTTTCTTCACAAGTAACTAATGGCTGGTTATTTGTAATCACATTTTCTCATAATGTATGTTGTTAATGACCTTTTTTTAAGGGTATGAAAAAAACAACAGATATTGGTATTTGAAAAAAGGTGAATTTTATTGGTACATACTAAAGTATAGAGTCAAATTTGTTTCTATTCATTAACAAAGGTCCGTACTGTAATAATTTTGTGTGTAATATACAAGCATTCTTTAATATGTTTACGAGATTCTCCCAATTTTATTTGCATTAATTCAGACCGTAGTAACATTAAATTCCACTGTAACCCATTATTAATACTTAATCATTTGCATGTTAACAGAAACTGCACATTGCTTTTTATTGCATTATGTTGAAAAAAGGATTTTAATGTACTTGTTTGGTTATACATTAGATTGTACTAGGTTCTAAATTGGAAGTACGTTTTAATTCCGGTACTTTGAATTAATACAGCCTTTGAATGTACACTAACTAAGGAAACGTTTGTTAAGTCTAATTAATTTTAAAAATGTAAAAGGTTAAGTTATATTGTTAAATGTAGCCACAACCTCCCAAAATCGTCTCTGAACCGTAATTATGTGCGATAAATGTAAACTAATTTCTGTACTTCCAATAAATACACCCTTTTAATGTACATGAACAAAGTAAATTTTGTTTAAGTTACATTGTCGTACATAACCTCCATAAGCTAGCATTACTTATTTCGAATAAATACAGCCGTTAATGTTATATACAGCCTTTTATCCATACAATAAATACAGCGTTTGAATGTACACTAACTAAGGAAACGTTTGTTAAGTCTAATTAATTTTAAAAATGTAAAAGGTTAAGTTATATTGTTAAATGTAGCCATAACCTCCCAAAATCGTCTCTGTACCGTAATTATGTGCGATAAATGTAAACTAATTTCTGTACTTCCAATAAATACACCCTTTTAATGTATACTAATAAAGTAAATTTTATTTAAGTTACATTGTCGTACATAACCTCCATAAGCTGGCATTAGTTACTTGTGAAGAAAACAGTTGGTGTACACATTGGACAACGAAATATAGTACACGCGCGGAGACAGAAGTTACATTTTGCCGCTGGCTATTCCCTAAGTCCCCATTTCTGACTTCTTAACAGCCCAAAGAACCCAAGCCCTGAGATTATTAATTTGCATTATAATTATTTGAAACTTGTTGAAGGTTGGATTCAAGTAACGAATCGATACGAATCTGTCAAGGTCGATCCAAGACCGAACCATTTACATTTTTTTGAACCAATAAGCAGAAAATAAAAATCAATAATTACCTATAAAAGAGTTATTATTTAATACTTGCAAATAGGCTAAGAGTGTGTTTACAGGTATTAGTGGGAGTGAGCAGGTACAAAGACGAATATAGCCTTGCCGACGATGAGAAGAGAAAATAACCTATACAACTGCCAGAGTACGGTTAGAGCTGATCGCTCATTAACCAGAAGTGCGGGAATATTCAAATAGCACTAACCGATGATAATCTCTCCTCCTCTCTCTACACTAAAATACCAAAAAGACCATACCAAAATTAACCTAATTAACATAATTAATAAACCACGCACTAATACATTATAGTAACAGAGGCGGTAGATACATGCATTGTTACAAAGTGACGACAACAACATAGTAAGACTTTCAGACCATACCGAGCACACGCATGGTTACAATATGTACTTCCCCAGACACAAAAACCGGAAGGCTGAGGATGGGTACAAGATGGTACCCGAAACATGTTCCTAATAAGAAAAAAAAAGGTATATCTTGAGGTAAATTCATTATAAATATTAAATGTAATATATATATTGTAAGTAGCCTGAATCGTCGGTCCTATTTAAAAGTATTTTAATTTTTTAATGAAATTTGTAAATTGTTTAAGGTTGAAAAAAATGAAATTAATCTGTTTGTAGTGAAAAAAGCTGTTGACGAATTGTTGTTGGTTCTCTCTCAGGAGTCCGTAGTTATTCGTAGGTCGCTGTAGATTCTGTTTCTGCTAAAACAAACACAAGTTACTTAGGTACTTACTGCAATTGAAGTTCTCGACGGTTGACCAGTTCGTAAATAATTGGGTCAGCTCTCTACGGTGTCACCTGTGAAAGTATTGCTGAAGCTAGCTGTTGACTGTATTGTCTAACTAATAAAAAAGTCGTCAACTCTTTTTTCGGTTATGAAATCTAAATTTTATTAACAATCTTGATAATTACCGGTACTTTAAAATTTAATACAGGCAGTTTGCCTAGTCAGACATTGACCTTTACTATTTTAAAATTGCTGTTGATCTCAGGGTTTTGAATATTATTTAAATTATTGAATATCATTTAAACTGGTTAACATGTTACTATACAGATTTATTACAATTAATAATAACATTAAGTTTATAAAATTTTACGTACCTTCGGGTTAACTTCCAGGATTCTATAGACGAAATCAGTTGCAGAGGGGTTATTTGGGTTTCAGTGTGAAATCAAATTAACACAGTTTATTCTGTCTAAAACAACTTACTTCTTATTTATTAAGCCATTTTTTTTCTTTTTTGGTAAATTAGAACATTCTTATAAAAAACATAAAACTAATCAACAAACAAATCTTACTCCACTTTAACAAAATAATTAATGGACCAGTACTTTTATGATTCTACTTGTCACCCCATTTAGAGCTCTCTTTTAAACTTTATTTTTTACAATGGAATTATTTATTTGTGAGGGTTCGAATATTTCTTAGAGTTTGTTAAGGGTACTTAACCATTCCTGCGATGTCCCACTCGACTTCACCAGCTATGCATTTTAGTATCCATTCCCCGGAATACTCCGCACTTCCGTGTTAATAAGTTCTTTCCCTTTCGTCTTATGTGGCGGAACAAACAGTATTTAGTTGTTATGCTATTGTTGATTACTTTTTATTTTATTACGTTTGGTCGGCCGACCTCACTAGCTCGCGAGCACTGATGTGTTGACCGCGGGGTCAGAGTTACAAGTTAACTTATTGTTCTAACACTTTATTATTTGATTAGTTGACCGCTACATGGTTCATGCACTTTTAATAGTTATTGTACTGGATAGGCCGATGATGTTTTCACCCTATCTTACACATCCGAGGCCACCGTTTTTTGGTTAATTTGTAAGCAGCTGTTCTCTGCTACTGTCTGATGCAAACTGGGGTGACAAAGTGTTTTACTGTGATTCACCAAGAGACTGATTGCCAGCGGTTATGTAATACGTCTAGCTGGGCAGGCTTCAGACATAAACAGTCTGCAATAACATTGTGTGGCTGGTTACAATGGGGTACCCCACAGGTGAATACTGACTACTTTAAAATTAAAACTAATTTAAATTGAGATCTTTGTAGCACACACTTCTGTACTGTTATAAACATAAGATTTCACAATAATTTTAGAACCTTGGTTCGATATGATTACAGTTCTTCAGTGGTTCCTTTGAGCCTGCAAAATACAATAAGAACAAGAAAAAATGTCGGCGCTACTGTTTAACATTTAGTAGGCGGCGTTAATTATCATAAAAACAATAAACGTATTAAGTGGTTTTATAAATAGTTACCATTGAATAAATAATATGGTCGACTATGGTCAATCCCATATTGGTTTTACGGATAATGAACTAATCCTTATAATAACAATTAACCTGAAACGGTTTCAAAATTATGACATACAGTCGTAGCATTGACTGTGCTCACCATTGGCTTGCCTCTAGGCATACTAATTCAATTATTGAAAAATAAAATTAACATTGAATGTTTATATTATAATGAACATGGTTATTAGACTGATTGGTGTCAAAGTGGACACAACTTCAAGTATACTGGGTTATAATAAAATATTAACTATCCCAAAATTGGGTATCATCTTAATCTAAAATCTCAAAAAAGGTTACATAAGTTTAATAAAGAATAATTCATTTTAATGTTTGTCAAGTATGGTTGTCTATCTTATGTAGCACTCTAGTAGTTCAAACAATTTATAACCTCTCATTAGTAGTTTGTCATTGGTTATTTTATTTCGACTGGGTTCGATAACTTGTACTAAATAAATAAAATTCTTATTTATTTCTATAAAAACAAAATTATATTTGGTTAATTAATGTTTGTGAGTGACTATTGGTCAGTTTGTTTGTTCACTATGAACCTCGTTATTTTTTGTAATGGTTGTTTCCATGTTTAAATTTTATAATCTGAAAAATCTCTGTTTTTTCATTAATTATTAATCTATATATTATTACGTGAAGAGAAAACTTTGTACCCCTTTTTAAGCATATTGCACGCACGGAGGAGTGTGAGATTTGGCATAGTTAAAGTTTATATGGAGAAGGAGTGCAGAAAGCTAAAATTTATATATAATATATGTTACAAATACATTAAATTAAATAAAATAAAACATTCATTTGCACTTGAAAATTCATTTAAACTTTTCAAACAATGGTAATTGTTAAAAATAAATAAATTTTGTTGCCAGGCAACAATAGTCTGTGGAGTGTATGTCAAGGCAAAAAAGCGTTTATTTTATATTTTGTATATTAGATATCTGTGTTTTATATATTAATGTGCAGTTGAAAGTGAAATACAGCTTGCTTAATATACACCTGTTGCAAAAGGAAAATTTTGTAGCCACAATTTGAATTGACTTACTCTCGCCTAATTATTATTGGTGGTTTCAAAAAAGTGAGTACATTTTATTATTTTTAAATTAAACCCTGTCTACTCTTAGTTTCAGTAATTTCATTACATGTTTTTTTTACATTCAGATATTCGCACCTACTTCCATAATGCCTCGACATAGAACATTGACGGGTCAGAGTGAGAGACAAAGAAGGAATATATATTCGCGTGAAAGTCAAAATTATAATAGACCAAATGCAAATTTAAATAGTGTAAATAGTATAACATTGACGGGTCGGAGTGAGAGACAAAGAAGAAGGAATATATATTCGCGTGAAAGTCAAAATGATGATAGAACAAATGCAAATTTAAATAGTGTAAATGGTATACAAAATGATGAAATTATTTTGAGGGATACATTTAAATGCACACTGAATGTCATTCCAAGAAATTTTAATACTTTTGATTGTGGATTAATGCATTTACAATGCAGGTTTTGCAATGCAAAACATTTCGAATCTGAGGTCACTTTAGGTGAAAGGACTGCATTCACTTCATGTTGTCATAAGGGTAAAGCAATATTACCGGCCTTAAGTCAAAATGAATACTTTAAATCATTGTATGATGGACTTACTTCAAATAAACCTTCAATAAAAAGAAAGTAAAAAAATTATTTTGAAAACATTCGTAAATACAATTCATCATTTGCTATGGTTAGCTCAGAAGCTAAAATTTCGGATACAGTTGCGTGGAGTGTATCATTTTAAAATACATGATGTTTTTTATCACAGATCAGGTCCAATGACTGCTGGATATGGTCGCTCACCATGTTATGCGCAATTATATTTTTATGATGTTGACACTGCTGTCAATTATAGATTACGTGAACACTATAATCAAACATGCAATAACAATATAATGCGCGAAATCTCTCTTGAATTGGAACGCATTAATCCTTTCGTTCGGTCATTCATTGCAATGAAAGATCATTGTCAGAGAGTTGAAAATCAAAATAAAGAAATTTGTATGCTCATTAAAGTAAATCATGATTTAGATCTACGCCATTATAATGATGCAGTTCAAACTGATGTAGCAGTAATATTTAGTACAGTTGATGGTGAGCCACCCTTTGAACGAAATATGGTTTCGTTTTCAAAAGTTAATGGTACCTTTAAAGATATCTCTGTTTTTGATTCATCATTGGACCCTTTAGCGTATCCATTACTTTTTCCAAATGGTGATACTGGGTGGCATATTAATATTTCTCATAATGTACCAACTACATCTAATTTAAGAGCGCCCAGAAATAAATTAACCATGCTTCAGTATGCAGCCTATCGACTTGCAATTAGAGAAGATTTTAGCATGTTGCACCATTCACAAAAATTATTTCTGCAGTGGATAGTTGATATGTATGTGAGAATAGAGGGCACAGGGTTACATTTCATTCGACAAAATCAAACAAGTCTTAGGTCTGAAGTTTACAACAATTTAACAGATTATTTAGAACTGAACCCCAATGCCAATAATGTTGGCCGTAGAGTAATTTTACCATCTTCATTCAATGGATCTCCAAGTGTGATGATTTAAATTGTAAAATAAAAAAACAATTTTAATAATAAAACAAAAATAAAACGGGAAGTTAGTGAAAAACATTAAATCGCACTATTAAACCAAATACCCCTGAACTAACTCATAATAGTAATGAGAATTAATTAAGAAAATCTAACTAAAATAATTAATTAAAACTGTGAAAGTAAAAGTTAAAAATAATACTGTTAACCCTTTAGTAAATTTATCATGCTATGACCTGTGTATTCCGGATCCAACTTGCTTACCCACCCGGCATTAAATAAGAAATACCTGTAAACCATAATATAAATAATTAATAATTTAAAGTCACAAGTAGTAGTTGTAATAATTCCTGTAGACAAGATAAGTCTCGATAGTTTATTTTGTCAAACTGTAAGACTGTATTATTAATGAAGAGTTGGAACTATATTATGGCGGAGTATTAACTCTGCGTCGTTGCAACCACCTGTTGTAACAATGCAGGACTTATGATGCGGCTTTCAAACTGTAAACAGCTCCAAGCGAGGGCTCTTCACAAAATGTTTATTTTTATTTTTAATTGAGTGTAGCTTCCACTAAAAGTGTGGAGAGCTAGTTATAAATAACTAAGATGTAGTGTGTAATTTTGTTAAACAAAGATGTAAAAAAGGAAAACTAGTGTATAAGGTGTCATCTCCGGTTAATTAAAACTAACGATCAAATATGGTTCAAGTAAAGTAATTCCAACATAATGTGAAAAGAAGATGTAAACTCCAATACTACGGTGCCATTAAAAATGTGACGTGCATAACTATGAATAGTGACGACCAAGATCTAAACTACATTTACCATTACTGCCGAGGATCAGGACGACTTCACGCTATATAACATCCCTCTCCTCGTTAATTCACTCCGAGGACGTCCACTGGAAAGACTACCCCGATGACTACCTACGACTAAGAGGCTACACAAGATTCACGCCCCAGGACATGGACAGATAACGCTTATCTAAAAGGTGACGCAGAAGCTCGTCTTCCGTGAACTATGTATATTTAAAATATAAGTATTTATAAATGCCAAAGACTTTTAAAAGACAATCTCTAAGCATTAAGTTTTAGAATGATGTAAGCAGTAATTTCTGAAATCATACGTTGTAACATTACTCTAGAGAGATAACTTTGAATCGCTTAACTAAATAAAACCATTCTTCAAATGGTATTTAAGTAACAATGTACCCGTCTAAACAAGTAAAGTAAATTTCAAACTTCATGACTAGATTAAAAGAGACTCGGATCCGAGGTAAAATACATGATCTGTGTGATCATTTGTTTTGACAGAAAACCCCTTTCCAATTTCTGTATGAGTAAATTTTTATATGTAATGTGTTATATATCATATGTTAATAAAGAGATGTCATCTTGTTACATACTAAAGTGAGTGCATAAATCAGCTAAATTCCCTCCCCTTGTTTCCTGTAGTTAGAGTAGTTATATTATTCTTAGTGTTGTTTGATTTTTCAGTTTGTTACAACGTAGGCAGCCTGTATAATTGGCTAGAGTCAATTATCACGGGTTCCCTGGATTATAACGTAGCCGACACGTTATAAAGTGCGCCACTCTGCTTTGTAAAAGACAGGCGCAAGGTGTAACTTTTTTGCAGAAAAAAGGTTAATCGTGTACAGAGTGTCACATATAAAATGCGCCACTCTGTTTTTCGTATAAAATGTTAGTGTACGTAGTGTCTCATATAAGATGCGGCACTCGGCAGATCTATGCACTCAGTTAATGTATTGTATGTAAAACAAAAGGCTAAGTAGCACAAAGGAATAGTGACAATATTAATTTACCATTGTAAATTATGTGTGAGATTACGCACAAACTCGTATATCTCATTTACTTAATATACGTGAAAATAATTGCTTGACTTATTATTGTATGATAATTGTATTACACCAATTCAAGTACCTACATGAATTTTAGTACTTGTCAATATGTTCAGTCTCTAACACGTCTATTTAGCGACAATTCAAGACCTGTAGTTTTCCTGCATATGCCTGCATAAAAATGTAAATTGTATTTCTGTTGCCACGGTGAGTTATATATACGATTGACAAAAGTAAACAAGTTCAATTATGTGTAAATAAATTGTAAATGAAATTCTACTCCTCTCTAGTAGCAGAAATAGATAAATTAACATTAGTACGTAAAACTAAATAATAACTAAATCTCAGCTTAATTACAGGCTGTAACTTGTTTAAAATGTATATCATTGCGCATCGTACACGCCACCCTCATTGAAGCCAGCCGAAACAAATCTGTAAAGGAAGCAGTCAGCTGTTGTTGAATAGAACAATAACATTCTCTCACCCCAAGTGTGATTCTCCCCTTCTTCCGCATACTACTATGCCATTGTTTAAAAGAAAACTAGTTTGACCCACATTCCAGCGTAACAGCTGATCGTTGAAAGTAAAGTTGACGTCTGTGTGAATTTTTTCTCTTTCTCTGAGATGATAAGTAATTCTCTTACAAACAATGCAAATGTTTTAACCATGAATTAAATTGTGTATGCAATAATTGTATAGTGTAGTAAAATAAGTTTTAGTGTGTTAGATATAAGGTAAACATGGCCCTATTTAATCCAGAGTTACTATTAAAGGACGAACTGTCTTATGAAGCTCTTTTACGTGATTTACCCCATGCGAATGTAACAGTCGCAGAATTGCGCAAGTCTATACGCGAAAATGGATTTGATATTCCCGCGGAGTTAAGTAACCTACGCGGACTCGATTATGAGAGCGAGAGAGAAACTTGTTATGCCAAGTATAGTGAGTTGACTTTATTATCCCAAACCCTTCAAGACGAGAAATCTCCTGCAGTAATATTGCGGACAACTCAAAGGATAGAACATTTAACCCGGCGAATGCAAAATTTGTTAAACTGGCCTAACCTCACAGAAATCCCTCCCGAAGTCCAAAGTTTTGCGGATGAGGCTTTACACCAATTACCCACTATTATCAATGAATTACGAAGAAAGTCCGACTCGTTCAGAATGGATGAAATTGAAAAATCGTTGAAGAAACTATACATCTCCCCAATTCAATCCCCTACGTTAGAACAACCTCCCCCCAACACGGATCGGGACTCACCCGCCGTATCGCAAATACAACCAACTTGAGAGCGAAACCCAAATAGAGATTTAAATACCCAGACTATACATGAAGCCCCACCTCCCAGTGGTTCGCAAAATCGCTCTGGAATGTACGAATTGACTACCCCTAATGCATCAGCTGATCCTCCTAAAGCTATGCCACACGTAAATTATAATGCTGACCTCTACGGAAAAATCACTCACCCCGTAGAAAAACTCTTAGCTGAAATTCCATACACGGATGGTTTGAATGTTACTAAACTACTAAATTTCATCAAATATCTCCTGCAGATTAAGGATTTACAGCAGCTAAATGACTGGCAAATTTTGCAAGTCCTCCTACCTAAATGTAAACCACCGTTAAAGAATCGTGTGCTAGAATCATTAAGCTCTACCCTTCCAGTAGAAGAACTGCATACTACAATCATAAAATATTTTATTCCCACCGGAATTTATGAGGAACTTAAAAGAAAGACCGTACTGCGAGTACAAGGAAATCATGAGAGACTGGCCCATTACATCTCAGACATCAGGGAGTCTTCTCGACTACTGCAAGTAGATTGGAATGAGAGACAGATGGTCGACACCATTTTAGTAGGATTGTCTCCAGAAGAAAGATCTCGTTTAGCATTAATAAATAGACCCAACACATTTGCAGGTCTCGAACAATGCAGTATTCATTCTTCGAATGTATGGTACTCAGATCAGAACAGACACGCTGTGAAATCAACCGAGCCGAGTAGAAATGAAATGCAAGCCCTAGTGCCCGATGTGCAAACTCAGCATGAAAGGCGATTATTTAATAGACCGAACAATTTGCACAGCCCTGGTAAATCTAGTGACATGCAGCCTAAAACGGAAGCAAGCTATACTCCTCGTAATAAAAATGTGTGTTATAACTGCGGTAAGTATGGACACATAAGTAGAAACTGTAATCGGAAGCAGTACGAACGCAAACACCCTAATCCAAAAAACATGTAAGGCAGGGAGACCCAAAATCCTGTGTCTTCCGCAGCATCTTGAGAACCGGTAAACCCAAAGAAATCTACGCGAATAAAAAAAATAAGGAAATGAACACTAGAAAAGTAGATCCCTATGTTAGAAGGTTTATTGAGAAATGTAATGCGATAACTAAAAGTGATTGGACTAAAAGTCTATTGCCCTTAATACAAGTTGACCTAGGTGTTACATCCACCCTCGGATTAATCGATTCTGGATCGACTAGAACCTTAATCAGTCAGAGGTTAGCAGATAAATTATTCGAACACCACCTAGTGAAACACAGTCAAGCTGTGAATATAAAATGTGCTACTGCCAATAAACAAAATATAGTGATAAAACTCGGCATCACCATTAAGGTAAGAATTAAGAATCTAACGTGGTTTTTTTCAATGTTAGTATGTAATGATTTAGGACCCGACTTAATATTGGGAGCGGACGTCATAAGTAAAACGGTAATAATTCTTGACATCCACGAGAAGAAATATTATTTTAGATTCGACCGTACACGGAAGTATAATTTTGATTATGAAACTGAAGAACAAGAAAGTACTGGATCATCTACTGCTCATATAGTACACCATGAGTCTGAATTATCTCATCTAGGAAGTAGAGATAGGCTGAGAATGCAGAAACTAATAAAAGAGTTGTCAACTGTTCTTACCCCTAAGCTAGGACTAACTAACCTAATAGAATACAAGATCAATCTGAACGATCACAAAGTAATACGCCTACCCCCATACAAGTTATCGCCGCCCAAAATGGATAATGAGGAACCATATCACCAAGTTGTTAGAACAAGGAGTCATCGAACCCTCTACGTCTCCGTATTCATCACCCTCCTTTTTAGTACCAAAAGGTCACGACAAACTTAGACTAGTTGTGGACTACCGGCAATTAAATAAACAAATAGAATTTGAATCTATCCCGCTTCCCGACATCCACAGTGCTTTTCATTATTTCACCAAAGCGAAAGTCTTTACTATAATGGATCTAAATCAAGCATTTCACCAAATACCCCTTTCGGAAGAATCCAAACGTCTAACCGCTTTTGCTGTTCCTTTCAACCTGTACCAATTTACGAGAGTACCCTTTGGAATATCACAAGGAAGTTCCGTATGTAGTAGACTATTAGAAAGATTATTTCATGATATTAAATTTAGATATGTGTATCACTACCTGGATGACATTGTAATCTACAGCGAATCGATGGAACAACATCTTAAACATCTACGTGAAGTGTTATCTCGATTACAAAAAGCCGGATTAACAGTAAATCCCAATAAGGTAAATTTTGCAGTCCCACAATTTTCATATTTAGGTCACATCGTGAAGGCCAACGGAAAGGTAAGCATAGACCCCGAACGAACCCGTGCAATCAGAGAATTTTTACCCCCGTGGGATGCAAAAGGAATAGCCCGATTTTTGGGAATGGTAAATTATTTCCACAAGTATATTCCCCATCTAGCCGAAATAAGCAGCACCTCTGAATGCCTTAAGAAAGAAGGGAGCGAAATTTGAATGGACTCCACAACACCAAACTTCATTCGAAAAACTAAAAGAAAGCATCATATCACCCCCAGTATTACAACTAGCAGACTTTACGAAACCTTTCGTAGTTCAGACCGACAGTTCAAGTGTAGCCTTAGGTGCAGTAATCTATCAGGAAATAGAAAACTGTAGACTACCGATTAGTTATGCTTCTCGCACTTTGACTGATCAAGAAAAGAAATATTCTGCATATGAATTAGAATGTTTAGCTATTGTATTTGCTTTTGAGAAGTTTAAACCCTTTTTAGAACATAAAGAGTTCCTTTTGAAAACTGATAATCAAGCATTATCTTGGTTACTGAATCACCCTAAACAGTTAGGACGTATTGGAAGATGGGTATTGAGGTTAAACTGTTACAACTTCAAAGTACAACATATTAAAAGTACACAAAATGTAGTCGCGGATACCCTGTCCCGTATGTTTCAGTCTCCCACTAATACTCCCGAAAACAAGGAGAGTCTGGAAACACCTGTTGTTAACACTGTAATTACTGAATTCCCCCTTGCATTTACCAACATCGCTCAATATCAACAACAAGACCCTCTTCTGAAGCCAATTATAGAACAACTCGAGGAAGGAGTTAAATCAGATAAATATGTGTTGAGTAAAAGAATACTATGCCACAGAATAGCAAATGGAAAGGAATTAAGGATAATCGCCCCTGATGTAATTAAGCCCATGCTGATGGAATAGTTCCATTCATCCACCATTGGAGCCCATATGGGAATAAATAAAACGATACATCACATTCGTAAGGAATATCATTGGAACAATATGAACAGCGAAATAGCTAGCTTCGTAAAAAAGTGTAAGTTATGCGCGCTCAGCAAACCGGCAAGAAACAGTCAAGTAAGACAATTAATTTCAGAAATCCCTACTACCCCATTCTCTAAACTTTATTTAGACTTTTCAGGTCCCTACCCTCGATCTAAATCAGGTAATACGATGCTACTCATATGTGTAGATTCGTTCACCAAATTTGTTTGGATGTATCCCATGCGGCGAGCGTTAGCGTCGACCACTGTAAAGATATTACAGGAGAGATTATTTAAAGATTATGGTACACCTGTACATCTAGTGTCAGATAACGGACCCCAATTTAAGGTGAAGGAATTTAAGAATATGTGTTTCAAGTTAGGAATAGACCATATTACCACGACGGAGTATCGTCCGCAAGGCAATATTGCTGAAAGGTATCTGCGAAACCTCAAATCTGCTTTAATCGCCTACCATGCGAACGACCATACGTCTTGGGACCAGAACCTATCCTGGATACAGTACGCCTTTAATTCAGCTTATCACGAAGGACATAAATCTACCCCGTTTGAGTTACTGTATAAATACAAACCAAACCACCCCTTGTCCACAAAATGGAAAATACAATGACTTGCTACCTCCGCAAATTAAGGATAAGCATATTAAACAAATCTGGAATAAAGCTCGTGCAAATTTAAGAGCGAACTTAAAGAAATCCCGAAAATACCACGAGAGAAATAATAATAATAATAATAACAATTTAGTTAGGTACCAAGTCGGTGACTTAGTAATGTACAAGACACATCCGACTAGTAGTGCAACTGATAAGACCACCTCTAAACTATCATACCGATGGTGTGGTCCTTACCAAATTCAGAAGTACTTAACCCCAGTTACCGTAGCCCTGTACAAACCTGCGACTCAAGAATATGTACGAAGAACACATATTTCGCAGATAAAATTGTATAATAAAAAAAAAAAAAGGAAATGGCAAAGCCAAAAATAGAAAAAGGTAAGACTAGGTAGACAAGATATCTTGTACCAAAGTAACCATGCTAAGTGCTAATCGTAGAATTAGGAATGAGGCCTGATCAACCTTAGATCCTGTTCAGCGAAAGATGAGCAAAATGAGGAGTCAGCTGACCACTAAATAAGAAATTATTTAGAGAGTAACTCTCTGAAGAGAGTAAGCAAAACCCAAAGAAAGAAAAAACCGGTAGTAGATTTAAGTAATACAAATAAGAAGAAGTTTATGTGTTTTAAAATGTAGTCATTAAGTGTGAATTTTACGTAATTTAAGAATTAGTTTGTAAGGATATATATATGTATATTGTTTAATACTCAGAAGAAAGAAGTGTGTATAACTCATGCAAATAACTAAGTGAAAGAAAAGGGAGAAGAAGGAGAGAAATTCCACACAGTAACGACAAGCATACCCCCAGTACTTACTTTCGAATTCTCCTTATTAAAATTCCCCCATGTCTATTTTAAGCGGTGGAGTATGTGACGATTTAAATTTTAAATTAAAAAAAAATTTAATACAGTAGAGTCTCGGTTATCCGCCCTTCGATTATCCGCCGTTCCGTGTTATCCGCCGCCCAAGCGGCGTAAAAAACGTAAACGTAAAAAATATTTTCTTTAATTACTGCAACGAAAATAGTGTGCCAATAGTTTGCGGGCGTGAGTGTACGTGCTCTTTGTGATTGCAACTGACTGTACCGCAGGAATTTGGCCTACTGCCCATCGCCTATTATAGCCTAGCTGTGACTAATGTGTCATTCACCCCACCCCACCCCCAACATCCAACGCTATCGCTCACATACTCATCGCTTAGTAGACTGCAGTTTCTTGTTGTGTGCTGTAGTGAGCAGTGAGGCTATTTTTACGCGATGTGTCCGTGAGTGACTAGTGCAGTTTTGGTGAAAGTGTCGTAGTGTAGTCTTGTTAATAGTGTTGCGATTATGGCTACGAAAAGGAAGAAAATTGTTTTATCAATAAAAGACAAGCTTGAGGCATTAAAAAGACTGGATAAAGGGGAAACGCTGCAGAAGGTGGCTGACCACTACGGCGTCGGTCATCGCACAGTTGGAGATTGGAAGAAGAGACAATTAGAATTAGAAAAATGGTGTTCCTCACGAATTACTGAGACTGCTTTTAAAGATAGAAAAACTATGAAAAATAGTGATTATGAAAAAGTTAGCGAAGCGTCGTACATTTGGTTTACACAGTTCAGGGAGAAAGGGGTGCCTATTTCGGGACCTATCTTAAAAGAAAAGGCGTTGCAGTTTCAAAAAGAATTTAGCGAAGGTGATGCAGATTTTATAGCAAGCGTTGGCTGGCTTGATAGATGGAAGAAGCGTTATGGAATCCGTCAGTTGAATATTTGCGGCGAGAAACTGTCATCAAACTTTCAAGAAATGGAGCAGTTTAAGAAAAAATTTCAAGACTTTGTTGAAACTGAAAGCTTAACAGGAGATGAAGTATTTAATTGTGATGAAACAAGCCTTAATTTCAAAATGTTACCGAGTAAGAGCCTTGCAGCTAGAACTGAAGCTGCAGCCCCTGGCTATAAAGGTAGTAAAGAGAGAGTGACTATTTTAGCATGCAGTAATGCCACAGCAAACCATAAAATGGACCTGGCAATGATTGGAAAGTCCAAAAACCGTAGGGCTTTTAAAACCATTTCAAAACATGCTCTTCCAGTAAAATATTTCAATCAAAAAAGTGTGTGGATGACTAGTGAAATTTTTAAGGAATGGTTTTTTAAAGAGTTTGTTCCTTCTACAGAGAAGTTTTTAAAAGACAACAACCTACCCAGAAAAGCAGTTTTACTGCTAGACAATGCCCCAACTCACCCTGATCCAGACGAACTTAGAGATGGGGACATAAAGGCTATGTTTTTGCCACCAAATGTGACTGCCATTTGTCAGCCTATGGACCAGGGTGTTTTGAAAACACTTAAACGAAACTATCGAAGAAAGCTTCTGTCAACAGTCATACAAGAAATTGAAGATGGGCAAAACTTGATTAAGAAGTTGAAAAGTATAAATTTGAAGGATGTCACAAGGGCCTGGGCCGACGTCGGGGCACAAACAATTGCGAAGTCATGGCATAAGCTGTTGGGCGAGGACGAAAATATGGCTGAAAGCATGCTGGATGAACTTTATGAAATTTCAGGAGACGACCAATATGAAATAACTGACGAAGAAATTGTAACACTTGTTAATAGCGATGATGTTGTTGAAGATCAAGACTCTGAAACTGTTGAGCCCCAAAAGATCACACACAAAGAAGGGGTTAAAGCTCTTGAAGCAGCCATTCAGTACATTGAGCAGCAAGAGGAAGCCAGGGTTGTCGACATAATGATGCTCCAAAGATGGCGAGACTTGGCAGCAAAGAAGCGGGAATCATCAGGGAGGCAGTCGAAGATCACTAATTTTTTTCACTCATCATGAACTGAACTCTCACTTCCAACATTTCTGAGAGTGTAAGTCAATTTTATTACGTACCGTACACATTAGTCTGATTCTATATTTATTTTTAGTAAATTTTTCTTGTTAAAATTTACTGAATTCTTAAACTTGAAGCGTGAAGTACTAAAGTAGGCGTAATTGTTTTCTCTTTTTTTGTAAGTGTATAACTTTAGTATTGTTGCTTGTTCTCTAAAATGTTTTACTATAATTTTGTAATATAATTGTACAGTACTGTATTGTTTTCTCTACTGATTTGTTGTAAAACGTGATGTTTATTAATTACATTTACAAAATTACAATGTAATTTTATGATAAATTTGCGTTTTATTTAACTCTCCCTATTATCCGCCATTCCAGCTTATCCGCCCTTCCGCCAGCCCGTTTATGGCGGATAACCGGGACTCTACTGTAATAAAAAAAATAAAACGGGAAGTTAGTGAAAAACATTAAATCGCACTATTAAACCAAATACCTCTGAACTAACTCATAATAGTAATGAGAATTAATTAAGAAAATCTAACTAAAATAATTAATTAAAACTGTGAAAGTAAAAGTTAAAAATAATACTGTTAACTCTTTAGTAAATTTATCATGCTATGACCTGTGTATTCCGGATCCAACTTGCTTACCCACCCGGCATTAAATAAGAAATACCTGTAAACCATAATGTAAATAATTAATAATTTAAAGTCACAAGTAGTAGTTGTAATAATTCCTGTAGACAAGATAAGTCTCGATAGTTTATTTTGTCAAACTGTAAGACTGTATTATTAATGAAGAGTTGGAACTATATTATGGCGGAGTATTATCTCCGCGTCGTTGCAACCACCTGTTGTAACAATGCAGGACTTATGATGCGGCTTTCAAACTGTAAACAGCTCCAAGCGAGGGCTCTTCACAAAATGTTTATTTTTATTTTTAATTGAGTGTAGCTTTCACTAAAAGCGTGGAGAGCTAGTTATAAATAACTCAGATGTAGTGTGTAATTTTGTTAAACAAAGATGTAAAAAAGGAAAACTAGTGTATAAGGTGTCATCTCTGGTTAATTAAAACTAATGATCAAATATGGTTCAAGTAAAGTAATTCCAACATAATGTGAAAAGAAGATGTAAACTCCAATACTACGGTGCCATTAAAAATGTGACGTGCATAACTGTGAATAGTGACGACCAAGACCTAAACAACATTTACCATTACCGCCGAGGATCAGGACGACTTCACGCTACATAACATCCCTCTCCTCGTTAATTCACTCCGAGGACGTCCACTGGAAAGACTACCCCGATGACTACCTACGACTAAGAGACTACACAAGATTCACGCCCCAGGACATGGACAGATAACGCTTATCTAAAAGGTGACGCGGAAGCTCGTCTTCCGTGAACTATGTATATTTAAAATATAAGTATTTATAAATGCCAAAGACTTTTAAAAGACAATCTCTAAGCATTAAGTTTTAGAATGATATAAGCAGTAATTTCTGAAATCATACGTTGTAACATTACTCTAGAGATAACTTTGAATCGCTTAACTAAATAAAACCATTCTTCAAATGGTATTTAAGTAACAATGTACCCGTCTAAACAAGTAAAGTAAATTTCAAACTTCATGACTAGATTAAAAGAGACTCGGATCCGAGGTAAAATACATGATCTGTGTGATCATTTGTTTTGACAGAAAACCCCTTTCCAATTTCTGTATGAGTAAATTTTTATATGTAATGTGTTACATATCATATGTTAATAAAGAGATGTCATCTTGTTACATACTAAAGCTAAATCAGCTTTGTTGCATAAATCAGCTAAATTCCCTCCCCTTGTTTCCTGTAGTTAGAGTAGTTATATTATTCTTAGTGTTGTGTTTGATTTTTCAGTTTGTTACAACGTAGGCAGCCTGTATAATTGGCTAGAGTCAATTATCACGGGTTCCCTGGATTATAACGTAGCCGACACGTTATACAAGAAATATGTATCAGAATTATTTAGATGCAATGTCAATTGTACAACATTTCGGAAAGCCTTCTTTGTTTATTACAATGACTTGCAATCCAAGTTGGCCTGAAATAGTTAGCAATATTGGTGTAGGTGAGTCAGCTAATTTTTGACCTGATATTGTTGTGCGTGTATTCAAGTCCAAACTGAAAGCATTACACTAAAAAAAATCTTCGGTAAAGTTGAAGCACTCATTTATACAATTGAGTTTCAAAAGAGAGGATTGCCTAATGCTCATATTTTACTCTCTTTAAATGAGCAAGATAAAATTGTTAACGCTACCGATATTGATAAAGTTGTATCTGCGGAGATTCCTAACATTCAAACACATCCTATATTACATGAATATGTTGTAAAACACATGATGCATGGTCCATGCGGTGTACTTAATCCAAATTCTGTATGTATGAGAGATGGAAAATGCACAAAAGATTATCCAAAACGATTTAATGAATTTACATGTGAATCATTAAATGGATATCCATTATACAGAAGGCGTGATAATGGTATTAATGCTGAAGTTCGCGGTAGTTGCCTCGACAATCGTTATGTTGTACCATACAATCCGTATTTACTTGCCAAATTTAATTGCCATATAAATGTTGAAGTATGCACTACAGTTAAAAGTGTTAAATACATTTATAAATACGTGTATAAAGGCTATGACAGTGCATCTGTTGAATTAGGTTAAGAGAGAAATGAACCAGGTCAAGAAATACAAATTGATGAAGTTAAAAATTTTTTAAATGGCCGTTATGTCGGATCAACTGAAGCTGTATGGCACATCTATGAATTACCAATGCATTTTCAATCACATGTCATCGTTAGACTTGACATTCATTTACCGCGTAGACAGAATGTTTACTTTCGAGAAAGGCAAGAACGTCAAGCAATTGAAAATGCAAGACAAACAAAATTATTAACATTTTTTGAATTGAATCGATCAGATCCATCAGCACATGAATATAAGTATATTGAAATTCCTTTGCATTATGTGTGGGAAGATTCCCGAAAAAAATGGAAGAAGAGAAGGCGTGGAGGTGATAAAATCATTAGACGCATATATGTAGTATCACTAAAAGACATCGAACTTTTCCATTTACGATTGCTTTTATTACATGTCTGTGGTCCAAAATCATTTGAGGATGTTAGAACATACAATGGAATTATACACACTTCTTTTGTTGAAGCGTGCCATGCTCGCGGCATTGCTTCAAATGATAATGAATGGCGCGAATGTTTAAATGAAGCAAAAGAATTACATTCACCAAAACAAATACGAAATTTATTTGGTTACATTTGTGCATTAAATGTGCCAGCCAATGCATTGGTGTTATGGAATGAATTTAAAGTATATCTTAGTGAAGATTTTTTGAGAGATTACAACGAAGAAGTATCCTTTAATACAGCTCTACTAGAAATTGAAGATATTTTGAATGTTCATAATTTGTCATGTCAAGAACTTGGTTTACCAGTTCCCACGTATTCGCAGAGAACAGACGAAGCAAATGCTATTGATCCAATAGAACAAGAGTTTCTGTTTTCTGAGCATTATGAAACTGCAAATATTGAACAGCGTAATCTAATTGATCGTGTGATTCGTGAAGTTTTGCATCATGATACTGGATCTAATATTTTTTGTTTAACCGCTCATGCAGGTTGTGGAAAAACATTCACACAAACAGCAATCATTCACAAATTAAATTCGCTTAATCTTAGTTGCATTGCAACAGCGTTCAGTGGCATAGCTTCAACTCTATTACTTGGAGGTAGAACTTTACACAATGTGTTTAAATTGCCTATACCCATTTTGGAAAATTCTGTAGCGAATATTACCGTAAATAGTAGCTATGGACGTTACATAAATTCATCATCATTGATAAATTATTGATGAAATCTCTATGTGCCCACTGCAAGTGTTGAAAATCATAGATAGATTATTGCAGGATCTATGCGATGAAAATGATAAACATAAACCATTTGGAGGGAAAACGATACTTCTGTGCGGTGATTTTCGGCAAATCTTACCAGTTGTCCCACATGGATCACGTGCAACTTTAATTGAAAATTGTGTCACGAGTTGGCATAAATTTGTTTATTTTCATAAAGTAACGTTTACTCAAAATATGAGAGCCTTACCAAGTGAAATAGAATTTGTCGAATTCTTGAAAAAAATTGGTAATGATGAAGCCCCACAATTCCCTCAGTTTGGTGAAAATATTATTGAAATACCTCAGCAATTAATAGGAGATGAAAATAATATTATTAATGAGGTGTATGGAAATATTTCCGAAAACATACTCTCAGATAACATATTGAAGTCAGTTATTTTAGCACCTAAAAATGATGATTGTACTTTTATTAATACTGATATACTTAATCGAATACCAGGTGAACAGAAAACATATCATAGCTACGATAAAATAATTTGTGATGATGACAATGAAATCAATAACTATCCAGTAGAGTTTTTGAATTCTTTGACTATTAGTGGTTTGCCACCACATAAGTTAGTATTGAAAGTTAATTGCATCGTTTTACTGATCAGAAACTTAAATACAAAGGAAGCATTAGTCAATGGAACAAGAATGCGCATCAAGTGTATGCATCGTAATGCTATTGATTGCGAAGTTTTAACTGGAACCGCACGCAATAAGAGAATTTTGATTCCACGTATAAATTTAACATATTCCGGTACTGTTTTACCATTTAACTTTCAAAGAACTCAATTTTCAATTATACCTGCATTTGCGATGACAATAAATAAGTCTCAAGGACAAAAATTCGAAAAAATTGGAATTTTATTGAGGCAGCCAGTTTTTACACATGGTCAATTGTACGTCGCAGCAAGTAGAGTTCGATCATTCGATGGTTTGAGATTTTATATTTCCGAATATAATGGCCAAGGGCATTTACCAAATGATGAAAGAGTTTTTACAAAAAACATCGTTTACACAGAAGTTCTGAATCATTAAATTCACTTTCAAACTATTTTAAGTTCAATGGACAACATTTATTTTTTTAACCGCCCGGTTTTTTTGATTTTATGAAAAAATACGAGGCACGTATTTTTTATTTCATTTTTTAATTTGTATTAATTTTTTATTTAAATTTTATATAATTTGAAAAAGATAGGCAAAATAACTGTGTAGCCTTGGCGAAACCTGGTCAGTATGGCAATAAAAAAAACCCAAGGAAATGTCAAAAAACGCGTTATTGCTTTTTAAATATGGCTTAGCCAAGCTAAACCTCATTTTTCCTATCTTTCATATTTTTCAAATAACTCGAAAATTAAATGCATAGAAAAAAAATTATATAAGCTTTGTAGCAGATAATCTTCAACTGTTTTCGAATTTTGTACCTTACCAAAAATGAAATGTAATCCACTGGAATTGAAAACAATGTATCTTATACTTCTATGAATGTCAAGTCTCATTTTTATTAGCGTTTATTTGATTCAATAATAACATGAAAAAATTAAAACTGACAATGAATTATATCAAAAAATAAATACGAATACAAGCTGTAATTGTGTTTTTTTTTCAACTGTTACTAACATTAAATTTTAAATTTCATAGGTATTGCAGGGAATTAAGGCAAACAACACGCGCTAATGACGTATTTGTACACGCTCGCAGCTGACGTAATAGAACAAAATTCAAAAAAATTATATGCAATGATTATAGAGGTATACTCTTTGACAAAAGAACTCAATTAACGTTCAAACTTAAAAACTTAATGAATTACGGTCGAATTTCGACCACTAGTAATAATTAATTCACACTATAATCCCTTTTATTTCACTTCAATTGCCACTTTATTGTACACTGGGCAATTGCATTTGCTATAATATAAGCGTTTTAGTTGAACACACGACACTAAAAAATTTGAAGGTTAGGATGTCCCTTCTGTTTACTGTTTACACCGCACAGCTGATTACTTGAAATTGACTCTATCCACGCACAGAAATTTGCCATCATAACGCTTCGCTAGTCTGATGCAGAATAATCAAATTATTTGTCTTCTTCGCTGTTCCAATATCGGGAGCACATAACCGCTGGTTGATTTTGATCGATTCCATTGGTTAAAAATGCGGACATTCTATCTAGCGAGCTCACCCCCTTGTGAATTAATTGAAATTGTCAATGACTTCGGGTTGGAAAGTTCCGTTTGTTGTATTCTCGCTTTTTCCAAAATAAATATAATTTCTTTAAAAATGGTTAAATGTCCTTGTTATTTGAGTATTACTTAATATGATCACATCATGTTATCACAATTAATCTGTTCTTTAAAATAAGTCCTCACAAGACGTGTGAATTTAATAATAAGAAAGCTAATTCCTTACTTATGACTATTATATTTTCATCATATTTTTACATGAGTAATTATTAAAATTGACCAAATGATGATTACACTTCATCATATGGTTCCTTTGAGGTTCACTTATAATAATAATTAGTACCATGATTGTCTAAGATGAATTAAATTACTATATTTGACCCATGCTTTCTATGCCTAGAGCATGGTCAGTTAGATTTACTTTATTTATTGATATAATTTGTCCTGTTCACTTTTTTACAGTGATATAGATATTCTAAGATGTCCATTACAACTTCTGGGCAGCTTAGTTTTAATTAGAATACAATTATTTGCTTGTTTTTAATCTAACATTTATTAAATATCACTATAATATTGACGACTCGGAACACAAAGTTTTTTATAAGTAAAAACGTAAAGTTTTACCTTACAGCCTAAACCGGCTTTCACCTATAGAAGGCTTCATCAGAGGCTGTCGCTAGTAGCGCTGCTCGTCTTGTTGTTGGCGACGAGATACGTTGATGACATTCTAATACTGTACAGGGGAAACAAAAGACAATGTGAACAGTTACTAACGCACATAAACAAAATACATAAAAACATAACCTTCACTGCCGAATACGAACACAACAATACCATAAACTTCTTAGACCTCTCCATCACAAAACTAGAACACAGGCACAAATTCAGTATATACAGAAAACCAACTACAACTGACACACTAATACACAACACCTCCAATCACCCAATACAACACAAACTAGCTGCTTTTAGAACCATGATACATAGACTTAACAACATCCCCTTAGATGAAATAGACTACAAAAACGAACTAAACACGATAAAATATCTAGCAGAATCTAACGGTTATGACAGAACAATAGTCAGTAAACTCCTACACAAAACACAAAACAAACAACAGACAAAGACAGAAAACAACAAATTCATAACACTAACATACATCAACAAACAAACAGAAAAAATTGCCCACAAATTCAAAAAAGCAGGTTACAGAATCGCTTACAAAACTACTAACAAAACAGAACACACACTATCAAAACGCATGCCCAAAGCACAAAACAAATTCGATCTACCCGGTGTATATAAACTAAATTGTTCAAATTGCAGTAAATTCTACATAGGCCAGACAGGACGTAGCTTCAAACAGAGATACATTGAACACACAAAAGCACTCCACACCACTACAGAATCTACCTTCGCAAACCACCTCATTGAAGCAAACCACACATATAAAAACATCGACAATAACATGAACATACTACACGTACACACAAAAGGCCGAAAACTAGACACTCTAGAACAATTAGAAATATACAAACACACAAAAACAAATAAAAACGACATCCTAAACGAACAGACACAATTCAAATCGCACGCATTATTCGAACACATCTCACCACACACACACAGCTTCAATCTTTCGAAACACTTTCTCGTCGCCAACAACAAGACGAGCAGCGCTACTAGCGACAGCCTCTGACGAAGCCTTCTATAGGTGAAAGCCGGTTTAGGCTGTAAGGTAAAACTTTACGTTTTTACTTATAAAAAACTTTGTGTTCCGAGTCGTCAATATTATAGTGATATTTAGTTAAGTAACGGACACGTCATGGACAACGAAATCCAAGAATTTAACATTTATTGTTCATAGTCTTAGTATGCCAGGTCATTTTGATTTAATTCTGAGTTAATGATATACCCATCTTTATGTGGTTCTTTTAAGTCTAAATTTTCTTTATAGTGTACAGGTTGTTTTGCAATGGTTGTTCTTTTATAATTACATGTGATATTGTTAGTAATTCACCAATACTGCTTGCAGCTAGTGTGGTCAAACAGTGACCTCAATTTTCCTTAATTCTGGTTAAATTAGGTTTTTATAATAGTCATTGTATACTATAATAGTGGTAATACATATTATATTGCATATTTATGACATTGTTCTTCACTGGTTTATATTATTATATGAATTCTGAGTGTGTTTAACACGTACACTTTTCTGTCCAATTTCAGTCTGTGTATTTGCATTAAACACCACACACACCACTTTCAATTAATAAAATTGTATCACTAGGTTGGTCTTTATAATGTCTTCTATCATTTTTTCATAACTTACACTAGTTTACATCGTTTTGGTCTTATTTTATACTAATTATAAGCTGATTTATAGCCAAGTTGAGGTTACCTGGGATCCCCCTATAGACAACAATGGACTATGTTTTGGCTATCTGGTTTCAATGTCTTACAGGTTAGGTTGGGTGTTACAGGTTACGGATCAGCAAGAGTCTTGGATCTTGGGATGATCCTTGATTTTATAAAATTCTCTAAATTTTGCCAATTCCTTAATGAATGATTTAATGAATTATACTTGTTTATTAGGTGTCAGGTTATTGTATTTATTTGAGTGTTATATTGTATTGTCTTGTATATTTAGGTAATTTTTTTGGTATCAATGGTGTTGAGTGTTTTCTTGTTCGGTGAATCCGGGGAGCTTGCTCTGCCTTTCGTCTTCACCCTTTCTCTTGCTTCGTTACCCTTTCCTTCATTCATTAGGCCACTTGAAGGAAGTCAAGTTTTTCCTCTTCTGTTGTCTGCTAGTAGTAATTTGTTAATATGTGGTATCTAATTGTGTAATTCTGGCAGGGGCTTGTTACCAGAAACTGCCCAACCCCATTACCGGTATCATCCAGAAACTTCCTGTGGTTGATGGACAAGATGAGGGCAAATTGTTACTTTTCCTGGGGATTGTCTTCCAATTATCAGACTTCCCTGGGGTGTCTGATGAGGGCCTCTTTGCTCTCATATATCCGTATTGCCGGGGTCCAATGGCTGAGTGGGTCACACGTCATGCGATGTGGTGGCAATTTAGACTCATTCCATGGAGAGGTGTTGGACTCTTTTATGCCGGGCCGGCTACAAGATCAATTACGCCTGAAACTGTTCTATTGGGTACAGGCCAACGACGAAAGGTTGGTCGATTTTGTTCACAGTATCAGAAATTCGGCCCGGATTGTCTGAGCCAGAAATCGTTCAAGTAATTTTGGAGGGCGTGACGGCCCAAGAAAGATTGTGCTTGGTTTTTGCAAGCGTCCGCGTTGTTTCGCTGACCTGGACCAGTTATGTGTAATGTCCAGGAACATCCAAGCGAATGATGAATCCAGAGATCAAATGGTTGCGCGTGACCCTAATTACGGGACTAGTGAACGACGCACCGTTCTATCACAGGACAGTCCTGGGTTCCGAGAATTGATAAGTCCGCTGGCATGAGGGGTCGTAATCCCCCTAAGGTGATTTGTTTTAATTGTAATAGGCCGGGCCACATTAGACGATTTTGTTCCGGGGTCAGGCCGAGTCCAAAGTCCTCTCCCAAGGCGTCTAAATCAAATACAAAGGAACGGGGCAACAAGGGGAAGATACGTTGGAGGTTGTCTTCTCCTCCCCGTCGCGGGTCTTCAACAGTACGTGCCTCCAGGCAGGCATTAGGTTGTGTCTCTTCTGGCAACAAGGTCCTCCAAACCATCGGTAATACCACTTCTATGTCGTATATCCCGGGAAATCCTGCCCATCTCCAGGGTGGTTTCCTTTAAATTTAAAATCGAGGGATTGTCTTGGGTGTGGAGCTTTTTGGTTTCTCCGGCTCTGGGAGTCGACTGTATTATTGGTGCCGACTTCAACAGAATTGTTGGGACCAGAATCTTAAGTGGTTACAGTTAGCATTCAATATGCCCTTTCATGAGTCATAAGGCCGTCCCCTCTGAGGTGATGTTTGGATTCTCACCCACACTTCCATTGGCCGTGTGGAAAATTGAAGATCTTCTGCCTAATACTCCTGACATTAGGACAGCAGACAGGTGGAAAGAGGCCCGGAAGAATTTGCTTTGTGCGCACAAGTGTGTCTGTGTTCATTACAATCAGGGGCGAACTCCTAATCCCTTTAAGTTTGGGGATTTAGTTTATTGCCAAAGCCACCCAATCAGCTCAGCCATGGACAAAAGAGCCGCCAAACTGTGTTATCGTTGCCCAGTCCATACTGCATTCTAAGGTCTGTGTCACCAGTGACGGTGAAGTTGGGGGATCCCGACAGTGATGTAGAGACGTTGACCACTCGCATATCCAAGTTGAAGTTTTGCCATAGGGCATAGGTATGTGAGTGGTGGTAGAAAGGTTGTCTTGTTTGAAGTGTTAATTTGGCTCTTGGGTTCTCAGTTTGTGAGGCCTTAGGAGGTCAGAGCTCTAGTACGCGTACGAATTCTTGTCTTTCTTCTTCTTCTTCGTCTGTCTCTCAGACACCCAGTCTCAGATTACCGCACACTTACACACCCAGGTATACAAACACTCACACAGTCCAATTCTTCCTTCTTCTTGTTTCGTTTTCCTCCGAGTCTCTGTCTTCCTAAGTGCGGTATTTTCTGAGATGCCCCAAGGCAGCCAAGAGAACTGTTGAGTGTTCTGGTGAAGTAGCCAGGAGGCGGTGGATCGATTTGATTTGTTTTTCGGAAGCAACCATGTTGCCCTTTTGGGGAGGGGGTTTGCCGGGATTCGAGTTTTCCCGGTGAGATTTGGAAGATCGTGCCGCGACTAGTAAAATAACATCGCAGCGAGTTTTAGTTATTTTAATTTTACATATATATTTTGCCTGGACATAGTTTCTGCCGCGTGTCGCCTGCTATGGCAGCGACCCATTCAGTTATGCATTGTCGCGCGCTCGTTGATTAATTGCCGTAACCACGGACTCCCCCGAACGGCTTTCCACATTGGGAAGCATCCAGTTGCTTTCCGTACCTCAACCTACTATCATCTGAGCGCCGGCGACAAAAAAAAAGATTTCTGTCTGTCCTTCTACTTTCAGCCATGGGCGTGTAAATTTTGTAAAGGACCTCTGGTGAGTTTCTTTTGATTATACCTTGTTATTAAGTAAAATGAAAATGTGCGTAAATATATTTATAATTCGGATGGAATTGGATCAAGGTGTGTGCGTGTTTCTGGTCTGGTATGAACATGGTAAAGCCACATGGCAAAATCTTTTATAACTGCTTTAAACTGATTAATAAAACAGCTTCAGTATGATTTGATTACATTTGATACTTACTGATTGTAATGTAAAGATGCCACTGATATATTCACAAACTGGCAATCTATCGAATGACTTAGCGTAATTGAAGCCACATGGCGAATTATTTTATAACTGCCTTAAACTGATTAAAAATATATATATATTTGTAAACTAATTACATTTGTTAATTACTAAATTGTGAAGTATTAGTGTCAGTGGAATATTAAAATAACCACCAAGCAATCGAGACTAACTTAGTGTAATTGAGGCCACGTGGTGAATTCTCTAGATAAAAGCATCTGCTATTATAAAGTACTAGCATTAACTCTTTGAGTAAGAAATAATTATAGCTTCTACTGTGGCTCAGTTAATTAGTAAAATGTAATTGGTTCAATTGTTAAAACTCTGTGCGAGCAACGTTGTATCTGAAGTGTGGTGTAAGTGCGACACTAGGGTCGAGTTGGGTGTTTGTGAATTATTATTAATAACGTTTGCTACAAAATACATGTGCTTATAGGGTTCCCGAACAGGCCAGGGGCTTGAGGCAGAACCGATGGCGATGACTACATCTATCGCCATCAGCTGAGCATTGCTGCATAGTTCCCCGTTTCGTCGCTGGACGTTAGGGATGGGACCCGCAATAAATACAGGATGAATCTCCCGGATCCTGAACCAGCAACTTGCTAAACATCAAGGCATGAGCTAACCATCTACCTCAGCACGTGGTAACAGCCTTACACCTGGTGAAACAATTCAAATTATTCAAAGTCGACCTTGCGACACATTTTGCCATACTATTGCAGTGAAAATATAAAAGAATAGAGAAGTTACATTCTGTTTTTGTAAGTTAAATTGCACTTAAACAGTAGATGATCAAAACTGAACATGTCTGTTCATTATGTGCACGTTATAATTCAGTGGTACTAATCTGTAAATTATTAATAAGTCAATAATTGTATGCCGGGCTAGCAGGCATGTACAGAGCGATTGTCTCATTCCGTTTTCTATTTATTCAAATTCTTTTTATTGTTTCTACTATTGGTTTCCTTTCATTGTGGCTAGTTCATGTTAGCACGTTGGCGCATATGTGTGCTGGTCCGTGGCATGCTGCATGCTGTCGGCCATATTTAACTGAAAGTCATTTACTATAGTAAATTCGCGTGTAATGTTGCGGCCTTTCTTTTTTCATGTTTTATTTAGTTTTGTTTATGCATTTTCTAGTTTTCAGTCCAATCAGGATGTGCATGTTTGCAGCGTGGGCGAAACTCGAGCTGTTGTGATTGTTTGAGAATTCCATGAAGATTATAGTATATTTATATATAATAGTGATTAATATTGAGAATGCATATAAGAATTTACAAACACTAATTGTTAGCATACCTGTTGGCTCATTGTGAGATTATTATTATTTGTCAGTAGCCATTATGCCAATTTAATTTAGTCAGTGGCGAATATAGAATATATTTTTGGGGGGGGCCAAGATTAATGTAAGGTTAGGTTAAGTAATTTTAAGTAGACACCCCATGATACTTTATATCAGTTTTGCTGCTCATATTCAGAGGGTAATTTGCGCTGAATGCCCCTTTTACTTTAACGAGATCTCGCTTCTTTATTGTTGACATTAAATCATAAAAAATATACCTATTTTTAAACAAACCAAATGATGAAAAGATCTGTTACTATATTTCAAACATTGGTCAAGATTTTAACAATGTCTCATCTGTAAACACTTATCCGAACTAAAAGAGTGAAATACGCGATTGTGATTATCGTGTTTGGAGGGGTTCTAGCTATAAATATTGTTTTGTTCTGTCATGTATGTATAAATTGCCAAGATCCCTATTTTTTTCATTTTGTGTATACACGCATATGTGTGTTTTATCAACTATCATTCAAAAGACTGTTTTGAGTATTGTTTTGGAGAGACCTTAAAAGAAGGTTTAATAAAGTGACTGTTTGACAATGCAACAAAATTTGTTTTATTAATCGTTTATCCAACTGACAATAAAAAGAATACATAAAAAGGAACTCCACTTTTTATATAGACCAATGGTTACAAAACAAAGTCCAGGTTTCTTGGTACACTTGCAAACTTATCAAGAACTTCATCGTCACTAACTATAATGTCTCTGTGGATAGAAAGTAAAGCAAGCCCGTTAAGCCTACTTTCAGATGTGCTGTTCCTTAGGTAAGTCTTCAGTCTTCTCAGGCTGGAGAAAGTTCTCTCTACGGTTGCGACAGAAACAGGAAGAACTGCGTGTAATTTCAGAAGGGTATAAATGTTGGGGAAGAAAGTCTTGTCACATTTTTCTAGAGAACTTATAACCGTTTTTGGAAGATTTGAAGGATTTTCCTGACTCCACTTTTCTTTCCACAACATAAACTCACTTTGCACAATCTCTTTATGTGACAAATCTTCTTCGTAGAAACCAAAAGCAGCCTCCAATGAACCGAAATCTGTTATGATACACAATTGTGGAAGGATGTTTTGTAAGGATGCAACTGTTTCCTTGTGAGATTCAAAGCGTTCTTTCAGTGAGTTACAAAAATCGTCCAGGTATGGCACATAAACAGCTCGTCGATAGTATTCTTCTTCTGTGGTGTAAGGGACGTTGCTACGTGCTGTTTGAAGGCGGCAAATTCTTGGAATCTCTTCCTTAATGTCAAGTTTGGCAGCGAATGACTTTACTTGATTATACAAGGCTTTAAATGAGTCATCAGCATTTGCTCTCTCCTTCGACAGAAGGTGTAAGACACTCGTAACGTTAGTCAAGGCCTGTGGAAGATCTATATTTTTGTTTTGAAGCTGCTCAGATAAGTTATGCATGGTTGATAGCATCCGGCTCAAAACAAAAAGATTAATAAGAAATGCAAATTGACTAATAGCACTACTTAGAGTGTGAGCCTTAGAAGCTGAGTCACTTAATTCCTCTTCTTCTATTTTGCAAAGGGAGAGAAAGATAGGTTCCAAAATGTCTTTAAATAAAATTACTGAGTCGTGCCTTTCTACCCATCGGGTTTCGCACAGTGAAATAAGTTTCTTTTTCTTTTGTTCTGGACAACATTCAGAAATCATTGATTTCAATATTTCTGTTCTTTTGGTTGACATATGAAAGAATCCACAGACTTCTTTTATGACACCCATACACTTTCTTATAGAAGGTATTCTGCTCGCATCTGACAAACACAAATTTAGAGTGTGTGAAGAACAATGTGTATACAGGGCCAACGGTAGCTTTTCTCTGATGGAAGCTTGTACTCCTCTGAATTGCCCACTCATCGTGGCAGCGCCATCGTACCCTTGGCCTCTCATTTTGTTTAGATCAAGCCCTAATGTTGACAAGGTCTCCAATATTGTGTTAACCAAACCTGCTCCAGTGACGTCATAAACGGGGACGAATGTCAGAAAATCTTCTCTGATTTTGAAAGTTTGGTACTCTACGTAACATACACAGAGAGAAAACTGTTCGATTTGGCTGATGTCAGTGGTTTCATCTGCTAAAACGGAATAAAAAACAGACTTTCTGACATTTTCTACAATTTTTGATTGTATTAAGTGACCGAATATGTTAATAAGTTCGTTTTGAATGAAAGAACTTGTGTACATCGTCTTCCCACCACTGGTCGTTAATTGGTCTTTAAGAATATTATCTCCACTGTTGGCTCGGTATCTCAACAACGATCGAAAATTCCCATCATTTTGGTCTGGTTCTTCAGGGCTTATTCGTCCAGAGTCACGATGACCCCTTAGAGCTATTTGCTGCCTCCCGCAAAATCGTATTGTTTGTATTATAGGGATTAGCCGTTTTCTATTATCCTCAATATCCAGTCTTCTTTGGGCATTTACTTGATTGATAACACTTTCAGCCTTTTTCTTAACTATAGCTTTTGTGTTTTCAGCGATCAAAACATATTTCTTATGATAGGATAAGTTTTCATGTTTGCTAAACATTTCCCTGGCTTTTTTTAAATTGGTAAAAGCCTGAGTAACCAACGCCCCTGCTACTTGGTGATCTCCTTTCCCTACATTTTCGGTATGGGAAAATAACACGCAGTACTTGTAAAAAGATCCAGATTTTTCCTCTGAATAAGCTAACCACATAAATTCTTCTAACCACTTCATTTGAAAAGATCTAGTATGGTTTGAACTAGTAATGGAGGGAAATTTGTATCCAGGCTGAGGTTTCCAAACATTTTCTAATAAAAAATTTTTTTTTCGTTTGTGAAAGACTGAAAGGAATTGTTTTGACAATAGTTTCCAATATCATAGATATTTTTCCTTACTTGATTAGGCCTACTATCCTCCATAACCGGAACTACATTAATTGAGCTCGAAGTAGCGACATCACAAGAAGCAATTCTACCAATGCAGCCGACTTCAGCATTGTCACCGTCAGGCCTATTTGCACTTTGTCCTTTCGTAACACTACCGACTTCAGGACTGTCACCAACAGGCTTATTGACACTTGGTTTTTTGGCGAAAAAGTTTTGAATAGAAGCTTCCCTCTTCATTACAATTGTGGTTCACTTACGGCCGACTTCAATATACTGATAAAGTACGTAAACATTAACACTTAAAACACCACCATACTTCAGTACAACAGATGTCGAACAAACGTAAACAACAAACAATGGCTGCCACTGAACTGTTCAGTTGTCCGCACGCGCAGATGGCCGGGCGGGAGCCCGAGTCGGACTGAATCAACCCCAACTGGCATGAACTTCACACCACTACCACCCCACTCCCCTCACCGATACGGGGAATTATCACTGTCTGCCGCGGCGATGCCTTCGCGCATGATTCATTAAAATAATTCAGATTACGTTACGTATTTTTTCTTTATATTCATTATTTCGGGGAGGGCCCGGGCCTCCTGGGCCCCCCTTATATACGCCCCTGAATTTAGTGATGATTAACCATTGTAACGTGGCATTTTGGCCTACCTGGGGTAATAAGGAAATTTGTATTTTTTTTTTTTTAAATAAAGTAGATAACATTTTTTCGAATATTTGGGACAAACGTAAACCAAAAGGTGTTTTATTAGTAGCGACAGTGGCAGCACTGCTGTTGACATTATACGTGACATTTATTCAATAATATTTTGTAAAACAGATTCAACAACCGACAAATTGTGCCAAGGTCAGCTAATGACAAACACAAAACCAATCAACAAGTTATGTAACTAACAACAGGTGAACGTTACGTCAGCGCCTTACATAACGCTGCTATGCAGGGTGTGTCTACGACAGCAGTTTTGTGACACACAGCAGCAAAACAGTCTGCTGGCGGAGGAATACAAAACTATGAACAATAAGACTTGGTCATACCACCACGGCGACTTAATAAAATAGCGCCAGTGGCCTAGTCCCAGTATACAATTAGTCAGTGAGCCGGCCGGTCACACACAAAAGTTCCGGAACGTATTTTTGCGGGCCCGCATACAACAAAAATGTGAAAATATCAACAAAATCGGGTCGGAATTGCACAAAATTAATTAACAGTTTCCGATGTAAAAGTACATTATTTCAGTAAAGTGCGGGAAACCAAGAAAATATAAGAAATAGTTAAAAGTGCGCAGTAAAATGGACTCACCGGTTGGAAACAGATAAGTAACAGAACGAGGCATAATATAATTTTTCAACCAGGCATAAATAAATTCAAACACAATTCAAATTTGTCATTGAAAGAAATGTTTTTTACTATAAAATGAGCTCAAAAGGGGAATATAAATAAAAAAAATGTACTGCATGAAAGTGTGTGTTTGAGTGAATGTAAAGAATCTATATTTAAGAAGTGCTGGTTGCGTAACTATTTGTATAGTAATTAAATTCATTTTGTAGTTAATAATTAATTAAGTATGAGTTGTTCTATTAATTGAGCCTCGTGGCCAAATATATTCATGTATAATTATAGTATAAAAGAAGTTGACGAGATGGGAGTCAGTAGCATAAAATAAAAAGTGTTCGTTAACCAAAAGTGTTGGTCATTTGCGTTCACCTGTTTCTCTCTGCTAATGAGTACACCTGACGAGACCCTGGAAAAGTAGTTAACTATCTATATTTAAACATTAATAAAATTTAATTAAAGCTCGTAGAGCTTCAATGGCGCCCGTTAACATGGACTTTGTAATTTGAGTTAAAAAAAAAAAAAAAAAAATTTACAAACAGGTCGAAAAATGGCAGAGGGAAGTAAGAACGCAGACTTAGGTCAAAGTAGCGTAGAAGAATCAATTTTAAATATTACGCAAGATCATATGGTAACAACCAATGATTTTGTTGATGAAAGTGTTGAAACAAATGTAGACGAAACTGTAGTGGCGGGGGGTAGTAAGGACAGGGGGGTTAATATATTTAACCAATTAGCATTGATGATGGAGATGATGTCAGGAATGAAAACTGAGATCAAATCAGAGATAAATGTAGTAAATAATAAACTTGACAGACAAAACGAGAAAATGAAGTCAGAAAATAATAATCTAAACATGAGTTTGAATGAGTTAAAGTCAGAGATAAATGAAATAAATAGTAAATTTAACAAACAAGACGAAAGGTTAGTAGACATAAATAACGAATTTGCTAACATAAGAAGCGAACTAAGAATGAGTGATGTAAATATGAACAGCCGATTGGAAAGTATGAGTGAGATTATTGTTGGAGTGAAAGATGAGCTGACTAGTGATATCAATAAGATACAAAATGAGATGAAAAATGATATAAAAATAAATAACAAAAAACAAAAAGAGAAAATGTTAGAGACAAATAAAAAATTTGACACGTTGACAAGTAAATTTAATGATAAATTTAAAAAGCAAAATGACAAAATTGACTGTAATGTTCAATGTATAATTAATGAGTGTGAACAAATCAAACGAGCAAGTGAAATACAAGAAAATAAAAATGATGAATTCAGAAGTAACTTTGAACAAGTTGATGCAATTAAAATTAATGTAACTAGTTTAAAAATAAGTACTGGTCAGAAGAGAAACAAGAGGGGTTACATAGTATCATAATGGGATGGGGCAATTTTAATATTAAGCACATGAGTATTACATCGTATGTGACGAGACTATATAGTCAGGTTAAATATTTAGAACCACCAATGCCTCTTTCATCTTTTATTAGATACATCAGTAAACATTTACCCAAGGACATACGGTCCACAATCAGAACCCAGGATTTTGCTAATATCGCAGAGTTAGAAAAAATATTAGAAGCATACCAGAGTATGAAAGAGTAAGAGGATAATAAGTATCAGTTTAGAGTTAGTGAATCGAATCATACAAGTACTGAAATAAGACAACCAGACCATTTTATTAGTAATGTGAGTAGATCAGGGGAGGGGGCATGGTTATGTCCAAACCCTAGTTGTGGAGCTAGTAATTATAATGGGTCGCGGAATCAATGTTACCGGTGTCAGGGTCCGAGGAGTAGTGCCCAAGGGAGAGTGGATAATTATAATAGGGGTGGCGATCAATTTAGAGGGAATCATAGAGGGAGAGGTTTTACTAGTAATCGAGGAGTATCAGGAAATTTTAATCATAGAGGTACAGGGGGATATGTTAGTAACCCAAACGAAACTCGGGGCATGGAAGTACCAGCTCGTAATCAAAACAGTAGGGGGGTTTACAGTGAACCACCACCTCCACATCCGTTAAACTAATAAGGGCGGTTGAAAAAGAAAGCCCCCAGCCGTCTAGTAATCACATGACAATAGGGTCACTAATTACCAATATACATAATGATTTATCTGACGAAGAAGCGGGTGAGAGTAATAATGCTTTCGGGATGGCAGAATTTGAAGCCGAAGTGTTTAATTCTAAATATATTTTTTTAGTAGATTCAGGGAGTGAACTGACTGCTATAGACGATAGAATGTTTGAAAAAATAAAAAATCAGACTACAGAAACAATTCACAATTACCAGTACTGGGAATTAGTGTTATAGGAGTAACAGGTGTTCGCAGTAAGAAGGTAACTAAACAAATAATGCTACAATTAAAAGTAAATGAGAACACAATAAATGTACCTTTCTTAGTTATTCCCGGACTAAATATGGGAGCTATAATAGGTAATGATTTTTTAAATAATTTCAAGGTAGAGTTAAACTATTACACACAGACTATGAAATTAAACAATAATAATAGTATATTCGAAATACCATTTATGCAAAAGAAAACTGTAGGAATGAAAGCTTTAAAAATAATTAGTAAGGGAATGTTAATTTCTGACAATGTTATAAACGAGTGTAGACCCTTAATGATAAATTATTGTAACTTGAGAGTAAATAATAATGAGTTATTTGACAATGAAAATAATTGGGAGGAGAAAATGAATAAAATCTTATATCAAGATGGGGAATTTAGCTATCAAGACAGGGAGAAAATAGTACTAATAATAAACAAAAACAAATCAGTTTTTTCAGATGAACCTGGTTTAGTAAAGAATTTTAAAGGTAAATTAGTCGTTAAAGAAAAAACACCCTTTGCACCTAAAACCTATCCGGTACCATACTCCAAGAGGGGTTTAGTACAAGAGGAAATAAATAAAATGTTGAGGGAAGGTATAATAGAAAAATCTACATCACCATATTCAAACCCTTTAGTAGTGGTGACAAAGAAAGATTTATCGATAAGATTATGTTTAGACGCAAGACAAGTAAACAGAATAATTGTTCCAGACAGAGAATCACCGGAACCAGTAAGCAAAATTCTGCAACGTTTTAGTGGGACCAAATACATCACCACCTTAGACTTGACTGCAGGCTACTGGCAGATAGAGCTGGAAGAAGAGTCTCGACAGTATGTGGCATTTCTATACAACGGTAGGAATTACCAATTTCGCCAATGTAAGTGTTTCAATTTTTATCAAATGCCTGGATTATGTGCTAGGGAGAGAGATTTTAGAATTCACAACCGTTTATGTAGATGATATAGTAATTACATCACCAGACATTGATACACACTGTGAAAGGTTAGATAGGGTACTAGGTAGACTACATGAGTATGGCATAACAGTTAAATTTAAGAAGTCAGAATTTTTGAAAGAACAAGTTAATTTTTTAGGACATATAATTTCAGCAAGGGGTATCAGTACAGACCCTAAGAAGGTAGAAAAAATACAAAATTTTCCGATACCAAAAAATGTTAAACAGTTGCAAAGTTTTTTAGGATTGTGCAATTATTATAGGCAATTTGTAGACAAATATTCATATTTAACAGTACAATTGGGACATTTATTAAATAAGGACAATCGATGGCGGTGGAATTTAAAAGAGCAAAATATATTCGAGCTGATAAAAAATAAATTCTTAAAAACAGTTATATTAGCTCATCCTAATTTTTCAGAGCCATTTTATATACACACAGACGCGTCAGACATTGCCTTGGGAGTAGAGTTGTTTCAGTTAGATGGGAGTGATAACCACAAAGTAGTAGCTTTTGCAAGTAGGTCTCTATTAACTAGTGAAAAGAACTACACTACGACCGAGAAGGAGGCGTTATCAATAGTTTTCGCCTGTAGAAAGTTCAGAACGTACTTGTTAGGAAATAAGGTAATCATAAGGTCCGACCATCAAGCTTTAACGTTTTTAAAGAACTGTAAATTAACTCATGGTAGGTTAGTGCGGTGGATGCTAATATTACAAGAATATGACTTAACAATTGAGTATTGTAAGGGTAAAGAAAATATAGTAGCTGATGTCCTATCCAGAACAGATTTTGATAATAATACCGAAGTAGACATAGCAAATACGTATAAAATATTTATAGTAAAAGAAGCGGGGGAAGTAAATATGAAGAAGTTAATAAGTAACTTAGCAGCAGAACAAGAGAGAGACCCTGAACTTAACAAAATAATATTAGCTTTGAGTCAAATACCCAACGTACCTCATAAGTGGGAGAAACACTTTAGTTTGTTTAATAAACACTTATTTCATCGGGCAAATGAACAGGGAGATGATTGGAAGTTGTGTATCCCTAAAGTCATAATACCTGAAGTAGTGAGAGATTGCCATCTAAGGTATGGTCATATAGGCCCCAAGAAATGTAGTGACATATTAAAAGAATCATGTAAATTCAACAATATGGAAAGAACGGTGCGTAAAATATTACAAACATGCGAAATTTGTCAGAAAGCTAAAGTAAACAATCGTAAACAGGAGGGTTTAATGCAGCATGTAATGCCAGACCGTCCTTTAGCATTAGTTGCTGTTGATTTATATGGCCCTTGTAACATCACAAGATGTCACCTAACCTAAGTGTATGTTATCAGATTTCATAAAAACAGAATAACCATGTAAATAGGTATAGAATAGTCAAAATAAACAAGAAAGAAGAAACCAAGAGAGAAGAATAAAGCAGAAGTGCCATGTGAAACAGTAACCCAATAGCTGTTTGACACTACAACTAGACTGAGACTAAAACGAACTAATGGACAGAATAAATGTAAATTCAACTGTCAATTCAGTAAATGGTTAATGTAAACCGAATGTCATTTATAAACAAAAAATAAACGAATGAGCAGTTAAATACTGTGAAAGCAAAATCAGCATTTTTCTGATAATCAATGTGACAATGAACAGTAGATAATGAATGCCAAAACCGATGTTAACAATGGCTATATTGTAGGAACTAAGATGTATTTCTGCATCAAATATACCTGTCAGAAAAGAGAGCTATTTATATAAGAGAATCTTATACAAATAAGATGTCTCCATAATTTACCGAATTGAGAACCAATAGGCATTATTAAGGCCAAATTTCAGTGTAGGCGATACACTTAACAAACTTAGACCAAACATTAGTCAATAAAATGACTATCAATAATTATCACCAGTGCAAACTAAAATGCACAAGAACTATGGTTATGCATTGACATAACGAAAAATGTTATTAAAACGATAGGTTTAGCCATAATTTTAATTGTAAATAGTAGCTTAAAACAAACTAACGGTGAACGAAATGTCATTAGTCAGTAGGATCATTTATTACTATGTATAGAATTAAGGTGTACAAGTAAAGTTCAGTGAAAAAAACGTCAGTACAGTATTAATGGTGTCCGCACATAAACATTTGATTAATAAAATGTTATGTGGATACGAGCAAGGTTAACCAAAAGTGTAAAATCGGCGACTCATAAAGAGCAGACGACAGTAAGAATAGTGTACCCGAACATTGATTTTCTAACAATGTCGGTTAAAGTGAAAGTAATTCGAGATCGAGTGATATCAATTTAAAGGAAACAAAACAATCTTTAATTTGATAATAATATCAACTCAATCGTGACGGTATTAAGCGTATTACAACTGTTAGCATCATTTTATAAATGTACATCAGGAATCTGAATACGAATAATAATAACAATGACAACAGAAGCGACCTGTCAATCATCTCAACATTTGACAGTTAGAAAAACCGTTATCAACCGCCAAAAAGTGATACGTCATCCTCGTCTCACCTGTCTGGACCAATAAGAAAATTAGTTATTAAATAATAATTTTACCTAAGCCCGATCCAAGAGAAGGGTATATAAAGACGAACCAGCGAATTTTGAGAGGAGACCTTTACTGACTAGTGAGCAGAACAGACGTACGCTCGTCTCCGCTACGTTTTTCTTTATAACACATAGCGTCAGTTACCTTGTACTCCAGAACCAATAGTTTAACGACAAGAAATTTTACTTCAAGTTCATCATCAACCAACGACAGTGTTTAAGTGCAGTTTATTTTAATTTGTGCGGGAATGACGAACAGAAAATAATTTATTGTCATTATTCACGATCCATTTTAATCAGAAGAGGATCGCATTATTCTGTTCTTGTGCGAATTAGTGCCGAAACAAAGTAATCACTATAATCCGATTACTTAAGTGATAAAAGGTTTTAATTAAATAATTAAAACTCTGAAGGTAAAAGTGCAATTATTATTAACCTTGATCTGAGTGCAATAACTTGTATTTTTGCTACCATAACCTGTACTGACGCAAAACACAAAAACAGTATTTAAGATTACACCACGTTTCGATTTATTATTCAAATTTTGTTATTAGTAAGTAAGCTATATGTTAGTTGTAAGGGCTCTCAATTGATAAAGATTGTCATTAAAAAAGCAAGCGTTGATGAAACGCACGATCTTTCAATAGATCGTTTTTTTTCAATTACTTGGTAAAAGTAACCTAAAACTTTGTTGATCAATTGTATCATTGGATACTGTGTGGGCATAATTGTTTTCTTTCGTGTCTCAAAGAATTCACAACTGAGATAATAATAATAACAATAATAGTAATAATAATATTAATGATTGTAATAATTTTATATTAAAATAAATAATATCTGGACTTAACCAGATTTATAATTCATGTTCTGAGCAAGCCGTATGAGGCATATAATAACCAACTTTTATTGTACAACTTTGTATGTTTATATTACGTGTTTTTTTTGAATTCACTATAAGGGTGCAAATAAACCCATTATTAACAGCATCACCTGATTTGATTTATTTTTTTTGAATAATTAAATAGTTTCATTTAATAAACTTAAACAACCTTCTGTTGTGTTTGACCTATTGGAATAGCATTGCCAAAAAAGTGGTACTCAACTATTTTAAATTTTCTTTTCATCTAGTAATTTTTATGTATGGGTTTTACACGGGATTTTCCCTGAATAAATCCGTGTGGCGCCCACTAATTTAATAAACAAGGTGACATAACCTTGCAACCAAAGGGAGTTGATGAATGTAAGCTGAGTCGACAGTTTAGTGAACTTCAAGTAAACGCAATCAGGTACGTAAAAGTATATGTTTGTTTATAATACTGTCCAGACTTTACGGGACTTGACTTACTCAGACTACCTGTAATCAGAAGAAGTTTCTACTACCAGTATCAACCAGACGAGATCTACTATCAAGCAATCAACTGCCATACTTCATGTTTTAATTTAAGTTAATCTAACATTTAAATATAATCAACTTCATTATTTTTTTGTTTAATACAAGGGAATTCTTTTAAAAAGAAACAAGTATATTTAAACCATTGTAAACACTGTGAGTAACTTGAATGTTGTATGGGAAAATACTTTACTACATTGGTCACCTTCAAGTAGAAATAACCATTCTCAACATTGAGTTATCTCAAAGGAACACTTCACCCATAGATGAATTTTGTTTTAATGAGACTTTTAATATTTTAACCACGAATTTAAATTTAAACAACAACTACTCTTTTATTTTACTTCAAGTTAATTGTAAACACACGCGTTTTCATTTTATTACAAATAGATTAGACAACCCGTGTGGCTTTAAACGGAATTTAACCATTATTGTAGTACAATTACTGTAAACAAATAAACATAATAATTTAATAAATATATAAGATAACCCCGAATCGCGTTTTCTTATAAATTGACGCAACAACGTGGGGATTTACAAAAAAAGGACGTACCCAATAAAAGAGCAAATTATACCCTTTACCCAAAGGTCGAGGAGGTGTAAACTATTTATTTGTTGTATTAGATGTTTTTACTAAATTTGTAAAACTGTACCCGATTAAAAAGGCAACCTCATCCGTGTTGGCTAGGAAAATAGTAAATGAATACCTTGTTGAAGTAGGTAAGCCTCAAGTAGTGTTATCAGATCATGGTTCGCAGTTCACCAGCAACACCTGGCGGGAAACTTTAGGTTGGGAAAATATTTTAGTTAAACATACATCAGTGTATCATCCACAGTCAAATCCAAGTGAACGGGTTATGCGGGAGTTAGGGGGAATGTTCAGAACTTTTTGCCATAAAAAACATTCTTTGTGGGCTACTTTTGTGTGCAAGATAGAGTGGTATATTAACAATAGTTTACACGAATCCACTAGTTACAGCCCATGTGAGTTGATGTTTCAGAGAAGGCCGTCACGCATCTTAGAAGAGCTAGTAAAGTTTCCAACCCGGACGGAAATACCACTTGATAGGAAATTGGTAATCGCGAGGGAGCGCTTGCTGAGTAAGGCTGAACAACGGAAACGGAGACATGACCGGAATTTAACACCCATACAATACGAGGTAGGACAACTAGTATTAATAAAAAATCACGATCAATCATCAGCATTGGACAAAGAAATTAAGAAATTCTTTCTATTGTATGACGGTCCATATGAGGTTAGCCAAGTGAAAATGGAGAATGCTTATGTTTTAGTAGATTTGCAAACTCGAGAAATAAAAGGAACTTATAATGTGACCCAATTAAAAAAGTATTATCTACCTGAGTGATGATGGATGTATTTGTAGATATTAAAGTTTTCATACATAAACAGACATTTTTATATTCTATCATTACAAATTATTATTATTGTTTATACACACGTTATGTATTTTATGTAAATGAGCATCAAGGTAGGGAAAGTTAAGAAAGAAATGTATTAGGTTAAAACACCACCAAGACTAGAAATGTCATGTAATATAAATTGTTAATTTTAATTTTAATTTAAAAAAAAAATATATTATACTAGTGATTCCCCAACTTTTCGGGCGGTCACGGCCTCACCGAACCCTGACCGTGGAATTGGTTTAGCTTTAACAGCTATGGTTGGGGCACATTACGATTACGCGCTGACCATACTGGCCATAGCTGTTATCGTTGTCAAGGTGTATTTAGAAATTAATGGGGGGTGAAATTAAGGGAAATCACCAAACTAGGGAACAGCGGCTACCACTCTGCCCGCATGGGGGTAGCAAAGCCAGGTGGTAGACCCGTTTAAGGGCGCATAATTATAAACAAGAATATATTGGTATTCAAATGTTCAAATGTAACGCAGAAGCAAGGACATGGAGATGTCACATTCCTCCAAAACTTCAGTCCTTGTGGACGCAACTGGACGCCACAGGTAACGAATTAAAAAAAAAAAAAAATTGTATTTTAAATAATACATCAGAGATGTCATACTAGTTAGGGATTTTGTACGGGGAGCGTTAGAGTAATAAAAGGGGTAAGATTATGAGTAGATGCCAAGTTGATAAAGTGAATTATAATGAATAACTGAGAATCACCCAAATTAATGAAAGGGGATAATAAATAAAATGATGGGTAAAAAGAAGATTGAAAAAAAAAAAAAAATCTGAGAAACGAATTCAGAAAAGTTAAATTGAGATTAAAAGGTAAATTTTATGATTTTATATGCAAATTTAATGATGTAAAATGTGTAAATTTTAAATACAAATTGTTTATTTTAAGATAATAATAACAATGTGAATTACGAATGTACTATGTTTTCTTATGTTATGTTGTGTTTGTTAGTGTAAGACAATTTTATGAATTTAAATACTTTAAATGCAAGTTGGGGATGACAGAGATGTAGAATATGGTAATGGGAAATATTTATTTAAATTCTGATGGGAATCAGGGCAATCATTTTGAATTTTGGGATAAAAGTTAACAAGAGAAAGTAGATAGAATGAGATTATGGAATTTTAAAATGGGTATCATGTTGTTGTTAGGTATTTTGATATATATGTTAGAAATAAGTAAAAAACAAAACCAGTGCTTCTTAGCGCAAACCAGCACCGCTAGGGGGAAACAGATCAGTTGGGGATATGGTGTTGTATAAGGCCACTATTTAATATTTGATTTGTTGTTTCAGAGTTGGGTGATGCTGTGGCGGCGGACCTGAGCTGGCCAGCGCGTCAGAGCAGGGGCGTTAAGTATCTGTCTGACTCTACGGTGTCGGGATCTCGAGAGAGAAGTCCAATATTGTCATGCAGGTGCGGTCACAGTCACAGGACCAAGGGTGAGTTGATTATATTTTTTGTAAACCATACAGGGGGTTGTGGCGACATATCCTGGCTGATCCCTCTAGCAAGTACGAATGTGTCAATGAGACTTTTTATGCTTCGGCATAAAATATCTCATTGAGGGGGGTATTGTAATGTGGCATTTTGGCCTACCTGGGGTAATAAGGAAATTTGTATATATTTTTTTTTTAATAAAGTAGATAACATTTTTTCGAATATTTGGGACAAACGTAAACCAAAAGGTGTTTTATTAGTAGCGACAGTGGCAGCACTGCTGTTGACATTATACGTGACATTTATTCAATAATATTTTTTAAAACAGATTCAACAACCGACAAATTGTGCCAAGGTCAGCTAATGACAAACACAAAACCAGTCAACAAGTTATGTAACTAACAACAGGCGAACGTTACGTCAGCGCCTTACATAACGCTGCTATGCAGGGTGTGTCTACGACAGCAGTTTTGTGACACACAGCAGCAAAACACTCTGCTGGCGGAGGAATACAAAACTATGAACAATAAGACTTGGTCATACCACCACGGCGACTTAATAAAATAGCGCCAGTGGCCTAGTCCCAGTATACAATTAGCCAGTGAGCCGGCCGGTCACACACAAAAGTTCCGGAACGTATTTTTGCGGGCCCGCATACAACAAAAATGTGAAAATATCAACAAAATCGGGTCGGAATTGCACAAAATTAATTAACAGTTTCCGATGTAAAAGTACATTATTTCAGTAAAGTGCGGGAAACCAAAAAAATATAAGAAATAGTTAAAAGTGCGCAGTAAAATGGACTCACCGGTTGGAAACAGATAAGTAACAGAACGAGGCATAATATAATTTTTCAACCAGGCATAAATAAATTCAAACACAATTCAAATTTGTCATTGAAAGAAATGTTTTTTACTATAAAATGAGCTCAAAAGGGGAATAGAAATAAAAAAAATGTACTGCATGAAAGTGTGTGTTTGAGTGAATGTAAAGAATCTATATTTAAGAAGTGCTGGTTGTGTAACTATTTGTATAGTAATTAAATTCACTTTGTAGTTAATAATTAATTAAGTATGAGTTGTTCTATTAATTGAGCCTCGTGGCCAAATATATTCATGTTCAAATTATAGTATAAAAGAAGTTGACGAGATGGGAGTCAGTAGCATAAAATAAAAAGTGTTCATTAACCAAAAGTGTTGGTCATTTGCGTTCACCTGTTTCTCTCTGCTAATGAGTACACCTGACGAGACCCTGGAAAAGTAGTTAACTATCTATATTTAAACATTAATAAAATTTAATTAAAGCTCGTAGAGCTTCATCATTACATGGAGTGACTGCTATAATTTAAAAGGAATGCGAATTATGGAAGGTTTAGTCACCTGAAAAGAGTTTTTCAAAATCATGCATTGGCTTGGTGTGGGTGCTGGTTATGTGCAGTATTAATTGAACTTGTTGAGTATCATAAGTCCCCCGTAAAGCAACAAATAGTTGTTGAATAAGTTCCCCTTTTCAAAAAAAATTTCTTTCCTAAAAAAAAATTTTTTTCTCAAAACCTTGAGAAGGGGTAATGAGGCGGCTTAGTGCAACTCTGACTTGATCAGCATGCCGTGACCGTGAACGGCGACGCGATTTAGGAAGCCAGCCTTTTGTACAGCTGATTCCTTGCTGGCCAAAGTTAGGTTAAGCAATTCTAAACAAGTCGAATTTCTGTACCTTGATGAGTTACCAGAACATGCTATTCCTTCTCATTTCATCTTTAGCCTTCCGACTGGCGTTTCGTAGTCTGACGGCATGACAAAACTACTTGTTCAACCTACTATGACTTCGTAAATTTATAAAGTGCCTCAGGTGAGAATCATTACATTATTCACTGTTAATTTAATAAGGGGTTATGCATGCTAATTTGTGTATGTGTGTGACTGGTGAAGTAGCCAGGAGCCGGTGGATCGATTTGATTTTTTTTGGGGGGTAACCATGTTACTTCCGGTATCTGGGAGAACGTGGCGACTTTGCACTTAACTGCTGGAGGAATTGATGTTTTGAACAGTGTTGGCTCGATGTTTTCGATTTGCCAGAGCTCGAACTTCAGGACTGCAGAGATATAGACATAACAACAGCTCAACACTCTTCATACCCAACACAGTTTAGCCACCAAGTGTAGTACCCTACTTTTATTTTCATATTTATCACGGCAACTTGACATTATTATGACCTGGTGTAGGCTAGACATTACAGTATCTGTTTATTCAGGTGCAGTCATGTAGTGCAATTCTGTCAGCTTGAGACTAAACTATAACGATTAGTCACTCTTTATTTGAATAGCAGTATGGTACAATAAGTGGATATTGCAAAATGCTTATTACATCATTGTGTATGGGTGGTCATAATTATTGTTTGTGACAGGAGGAAGGAACTATAATTTTTTACAAGACCTCTTATAAACTTTTATTGAAAGCAATTATAAATTGCGGTTGCAATGAAACACCAAATTTGACGTCATATCGTATGCAAAAACAAAACTCTAGAAATGCGACATAGCACTGAAACGAGAGTAGGAAAAAATTCGGAAGATTTACACCAAATTTTGTATTTTCTGGACATTCAAAAAAATCGGAAGGTCTTCCAAAATTTGGCAGCAAAACAACTGACAAGTATGTAAACAATCTGGTGAGTCATCAACAAGTCGGTGCCTGAGCCGCGGTCGGACCAACTGGAGCGTCGGACCAGCCGGGGGTCGGACTAGAGAGGTTTTACTGTAGATAAAACAGTGGCAATTCCTGACCCGATGGGTAGGACAACCATTGACTTTAAGCACATGTACATAAAATTCCAGTGCTAGAAAATCATTTTTAAATGTTCAAGTATTCACTTGTTTGTGTCTCTATAAGAAAAACATCCATTAAGTGTAATTACTATGGGGATTAAAAAAGTGGCATTTAGTAAGCTGCAATTCTACCTCCTACTTTAAAAAAATTATGATTTCAACAGCCAGTACCCAGGGCACACCACGGGGAGGTAGGCCACGTGTGTCCTTCCTGGTCCACCCCAACCAAGTGGACCAAGAGACATATTTGGCGGGTAAACAGTTTTCCCAATATGACTAGATATTTACTAGTCATTTGAAAATATATTCCATCCGTCTTTCTTTCTTTATGAACTCTTTAATGACTTCATCATAAAAGTCAAACCCTTCTGGAGGTATTCTCACAGCCTCCAATAACTCTTTTTTGCATGGCAAGAAACTTAAGGAACTCGGACGGTTCTGCCCCATTGTATTTCTCTAAAATGATTTAATTCGTTTCACAGTTGAAAACGACCTTTCAGCACTAGCAGAAATAGCTGGGATTGTAAGGATAAGCTTGCAGACCTTACACAACTCAGGGAGAGCTTCTTGAAGGTCGTTTTGCACAATAGTTTCTAATATTTTCCCTGGTGACAATTTTGATTTTTTGATAATTATCATGGCTATAAATAACGTTCCGTTCTGTCGTAAGTATGAATATGTCAAATTTCTCTAGATAAGTCATAGCCAGGCAGTTCAAACTTTCAGTAGGAAACTCTTCTAAACTCACTACATTTACTAGCATGAAACTTTGACAAACTTAAGTTGAAAGATGTTTGAAAAGCTAGAATCAATATTTACAATCAGAACGTTCAAGATCTCATTAAACAATCTCCTGAACCGCAAAACTGTATCTTCATCTGCTTATCTCCTAGTGGTAGTAGGTTGCCCAATAAGAGCAGTAGTTTCTTGTAAAAGGTCATTGAAAAAACAAGATCTCAAGTCATTTAAATATTGTTTGTTCGAAGTTACTTATGCGAGACAATAAGAAATATCATGTGATATTGTCTGCAGAATATTAAACAGATGACCAGTTTTTGAATAAATGTTTTCGATCATTTTCCCATTTGCTTTCATTGTCTATTATTTTCCAGAAACAATTTATGTCAAGCCTATGATGACACACAGTTTCAACCAGTCTATCATTGAAATTCCACTGAGTGGGTGCCACGGACAGAAGCCTTTTATGGACAACTGCATCAAGTAAATGAGTTCTGGAAGAAGAGGGGGAACAACATGTTGAAAAAAATTCGACATTCTGAGATAAACTTACTGACTGCATTAAGATGAGATTTAACACAGGCAAAACAATGCACAAAAACTGCATATGGAAAATGAGCTCTGACTTGCTGTTGAGTATCAGACAATACTACAGGCATAACTGAACCCCCGTCGTACGATTGACAGATGATTTTCGAACTGCATCCTGACCTTTCTACAACTTCAATGACATGCTCCAAAAGTGGCCTAGCTGAACGGTCAACACTGACATATGAAAAACCTAAAATTCTTTCCTGTGCTGTACCACTTTCATCTGCATACCTAAATATTGTGGTTAACTAAGACTTTTTTGAACAGTCGGATGTTTTGTCTATCATCATCGCAATGAAATAATTTGCATTTATTTAATTTGTTATTTTATTAAATACCATATATTTCATGGCATCAATTAACTCATTTTGTATTGAACTCGAAAGTTCAGTGAAAACAGTAGCCTCGGCTAAGCGTTGAGCTAATAATGGATTGTATGTAGACAGCACAGAAACAAGTTCTCTGTAGTTGCTTCAATTGTCAGATGATTCTGATTCATCATGATCCCGAAAACTTGATTCCTGTTTGGCCAAAAAACAGGTAATATCAATGAAATGTTTAAGGAAAAGTCGGTTCTTTGAGACTTTTTTGTTATGCCTAGTAATTTCTATTTTTCGTTGGGTATCAAGCTGGGTGTCTATTATTATGTGTTGCTTGCTCTGAGGATTTGCCTCTGATTAAATCAAAACCAGTAGGTGAGCTGGCTTATAAAGGATATATTATGCTGCTACTAGTGATGTTCTGTAGTGCTTCTATTATGTTAGAGACCCGTTTTTCTCATTCTTTATGCAAGTTCTTCAATTTTGCATTATGTAATGTTGAAAAAACTGCCTCAAACACTAAAACACAGCTTACTCAGCTGTAAAATCTCAACTATACCACCAATGTGGCTGAAACTTTAAATAATTGTCACAAATTCCCTCTACCAACATCACATGAGAAACGGTATTTTAATCGAGTACTTCTACCATGAGCAAATTCATAAATTGTACAAACTATTTCATCAAACCATGCAATATTTTTTTGTTTATATAAAAAGAATATAAAATAAATAGTAGCTAAAAAGCAAGTGATTTAACATTTTAGCACAAAATCTTGCAAAATGTAAGCAGTGTGGAACTGCAAAACTATGCCAAAACTTTTATGAAAACTGTGTTGCAAATCTGGAATGTGTAAAACTGACAACACATACTTAACTTCATAACAAGCAAAATATAAGGGTAAGTCAAAAAGTTCTTGGCCTGACACATAGATAACAGCAGGAGTACCAAATGGCTATGACTGACTGGCCGCAAGTTTGATCCGTTAGATTGGGTACTATACACTCAATACAGATGTATTTATTAGTTTGAGTGTTGTGATCCAATACAGTAAACAAGAATGGTGTACAATGTACAATGTGTTTTAGAGTGATAAAATTTGAAGCACACTTGGACATGCAAACTCTTAGAGCAGTGGGAACTATTTAAAATTTATGGTATATTGGAAATGACTAAAGAAAATTTGAAATACCATATCTAGTAAACTACATACCGTTACAACTGTATCATACGTAATAACAAGGTTGTCATAAGTAATACACTAATATACTAAATAAGACACAAGTACATAATAACACTAATGAATCACAAAATGACTTCGAAATACTCGTAAACAAAAAACGTAACTCAGCGCTTGGCGACTGTTTACGTTATTTCATATAAACTGTTTTCTCCAGTTAGTGATACAATCTGAAGGCAGAAACAAAATCCGAAATGCTAGCTAAACCTTCTACATTTAATTCTGTGGTGTAATAATAATAAGACAAGATGCTTTTGAAGCAATGAAAAATGAGTGCCATAATATTATGCTGCCTGTCAAAGTACCAATTCCACCGGCCATGTAATATTACAGTTGACCCTCAAAGTGTTGATAAGGCTATTAAGGCAAAACGTCCACATTTAACAAAGAAAAATGCACTTTTTTCGTCAAGACAATGCACCCACTTTGTCATTTTCATCAAGACAATGCACCCACTTTGTCATCAAGACAATGCACCCACTTTGTCATCAAGACAATGCACCCACTTTGTCATTTTCCAGTCATAAAGCTGCATGAATTATGATGCTGTTATGCCATTACAGAACGTTCTATGTTTCTCGGCTATCCCAGCAGAGCCCAGCTGTAATGTTTGTGTGCGTACATGTTGGGTACTTTGAGAAGAAAGAAAATTATATGACACTTAACATGCATCAACACTCGAAGCCATTCCAGACTTCACTGGTCACACACTATGTTCAAGGCCACAATCGATTATGCTCTAGTATTTTCAAGTATTGTTGATACATATTACGGATTATTCTGGAACACTTGTGCTATCTATTTAAAACAACGACAGCTGCCGCTTAGAAGGCAGTTTAAGTGGCGATTTATTCCAAGTGAGGTTCGAAGTATTGTGGCGAAGTGTTATTGTGTTATAATTGCACGAGACTCTGTTAGCTGACATTACTATTCGTCATATTATTGTACAAGTTGATTATAAACTGTATTTGTGATTAATTACAAATGGTTGTTAGTGACTTCACTGGTGTCGTGTATCTTGTTTTCCACTGCACCATAGTGAGACCGTGGTAACAATATACACTGTAATGGCCAGATACATGACAGATACTGGAGAAATGGTTCATTAGAAGATAATCTTCAAAAATGGAGATCATTGCTTAGATAAACGCATATGTACTGTATTTGATCAAAAGACTCAAGACTAATAAAAATACAGCTGTTTTACATGTTACGATATCCATACGACAGATCATACTTTCAACCAATCACAGGCATTTATATTGGCAGGCCTGGAGGTATTTCTGTTTCAGGCCAACAACTTTTTTGCTACTCCTGTGTTTACATAAAACATAAACGTGATAGCTTTACTTACCTTAATTACGTACAACAGTTACTTTTCTGTTAACGAAGAGATATTACCAAGAGAAATAATTATATACAATACGGACAACGAAGATTACCTTGGATAATGTGACTGTAGGAACAGATTTGAAAGAATTCAGGGATATAAACAAAGGACGATCAACAGAATGATCTGACTTGAGAATGTGGCTGTATCATTGGACAGCCAATCTGGACACCTGGAAGATGTTGCAGGAAGGTAAGATGTATAAACGACACAAAAAAAAAGGTATCAACAGCTGTACAGAATTTATATCCATGTTTACTTTAATAATAAAACAAATAAATAATGTTCATTATTTATAAACACTCATCATCACTGTTTTAAATATTTAAAAAAGTAATAATTAATAATAACTTCAGTATTTATAATATATAACATGTTTTACAAATTATATACAATTTGTAAGTAGAGGTACCACAGTGTAAATATCATTTTACTTTACTCTGTGTGATGTTTGTCAATGTTTTCATCTCCTCCCTCCTCCTCGTCCACCTCCCCCGCCCCTGCCACTACCAACACCCTTGGCAAAAGTCAAACTTTTGTTGTGTTTTGATGAAAACTTTTGGCCTTTATTTCCCTGTAAAAAAAAAGACAAAAATGATTGATTTACACTTCATTCCAATTAAGATGTAGTAATCACTGTGCAACGCGTGAAGACACTTGTTATTGGTTATTTACAGTACAGTACAGCGTAGTTGGTGCCCACTTTACATGCATGCTTAATACAACGACCAATTCATGCATATGGTACATACATACTCTTTCCAGTTAAATCCTCTATCCGGAGCTGTTTCCATCATAATTTTTTCCGTTGCTTGACGTTTTGATCCCTGGAATCTGGGTTCATTCTCAGAAGCTGTGAGTGGCCGTTGAAAGCCCCTGTTGAGGACCTAACAACAGTGGTCTTGTTATTAGGTCTTTCGACAGGGGCTTTCAATGGCCACTCAGCTTCTGAGAATGAACCCAGATTCCAGGGATCAAAACGTCAAGCAACGGAAAAAATTATGATGGAAACAGTCCGGATAGAGAATTCAACCATAAGAAATCACCCACCGCTTAGAGGCTGTAACTACTCTTTCCATTGTAGATCATTCCTGAAAAAAAAACATGCACAAAAACATAAGAGAAAAATCACCCAGACGTTGCAAAACGAAGTCCAGTGATGTATCATAAATGCCACGTAGCATGTACAGAACTATGACATCCACGAGGATCTGAAGATTGCTTAGGTTGACGAAGAGGTTCAGTGATTATGTCAAGAAGCATGACACAATCACCAGAATGTCAAAGTGTCACAACTTCTTACCGACACTATATTTGTGCAAGAGTGAAGCTACTTGTGACAGTTTTAAGTTGGAATATGTCTACTGATGGTTATCACAAGAACAGTTATTATTTTGTAGCACAAAGGATGCTGCACATCCTACACATGGTGAAACACACACAAGAGCTAAACTGACTTACCCCAGTCTCAACAATAGAAATAACAACATTAATAAAATACTAAATTTATCTTTTTCTTGTACACTACATAGGACTTGTAGAAAACGTTTTGGAATCCAACCACAACTGAACTGTGGGGTTATTGTACGTCACAACCTTAAATAAGTAAATTTTAAGTTACAAACTCAACCACATAAATTTTAATTACCATATCTCTAACCCCCCGCCAAAAAATGTCAATTACAAACTATATATAAATATATGAATTAATACATTGTGGTACAACAGATCTTCATATGTCTGTGGGAAAAGAAGTCAACATCAAGTTGGATTACAGAAGTCCAAAAGGATTTAGAGAAAAAAACAATATAAAAGCAGAAGAAACAATTGAAAGAGATGTTTTCCGGGCAAAAGTGTTAAAAATGGAAGGAGTCCAGGGTAGGAGAGAGAAAAACACAAGTTCAAAGTGAACTGAAGACAGGAAGAAGAGGCATAGTGTTGATGAAAGAATATTGGAGAAAAAGAAAAGAACAAGTAATAAAGAATTGAAATTGGCATGTGGTCCTCTGATGGCCAATACAAAAAAAAAGCAGTACAATTAATAAATTCTAACATAATCATAATTTATTTGCCAATTACAGTGCAAAAACTGTAGCTGTTATGGTATCTGCACATGTTTAAAAACAAAATCAATAACTTCTAACAGATTTACATATAAAAGAAAAAAATTGAGACAATGTGTAGAACACAATTATAAAAGACTCCCCGACATGAAAATTTTTTCATAAATTTACTTTCTTCGCAACAGTTAGACAAACTTGATGCTCATTACTGAAGAGTAAAAACCAATGATTTCCAACACATTTCATTCAATTTTTGGAAATTTTCATTTCATTTCATTCAACACACTGCAAATCAATGAAACACGAAAAAACTTGATATTTTTCATTTCTAACTTGGATATTGTAGCGGGTCATTTTTGGGTGTTTTTATTTTCCACAGTGTGGGATAATTATATTTTTATTTCCTTTCAATTTGGTCGGACTTGTAAAAATGTATTATTGTGCAACGTTATGTCCATTACTACAGAACTCATGGCCAGTAGAACAGTTTGAAACAAAGCAGTAAGACGCAGTTGTTGTCGAGGAATGCGGCAAAGAATTCGCACCACCCTAAAAATTCGCAGAACTCTGTACATGTGTTTCGACGCCCGTACGCAACCCAGCCGGGCGGGGCTCGGGAGTGACGCCGTGAAAAACACCAAAGTTGAGGCAAACATGGCGATGGGACGAAAAGTTAGTAGCTCCAAGTGACCGGCTACCGGAAGTCGCATTAAACTCCGCCTACTGTTGGGGACATCAGCAGAGCCAAGTCCAATATTAAGCTCTGGTCACACACATATATCAGCTCCATTCCATATATAAAATGGTTACCCAACAGCAAATGAGCAATGAGCGACGAAAGCAGGGTGGCAGTGAACACAGCTTCCCTCCAGAAAAAGGAACAAGTACCTGTTACGTTCTCGGTGACAGTCGACATTAGTCAGAGACGCTAAGCAGCAGATTGTACAACAGCGTGTAGATGTAGTTAGTGAGCCGCGGGCCCCGGTCGGTCGAAACTTTCTAAATATGAATAACTCAGTGTAATACCGACGTATTACCGACCGGGACCCAAGGAAATAAGGAGGTTATACAGGAGAAGTGTAGTGAACTGCGGGCAAATTATTCAAAGTGACGCGAACTAACGAACGAAGCAACGTGTACCCGGGTGGTGTCTCGAGATATATACAGTTTTAAAGTAAAATGGGGTGTTTCAATTAAATGGTTCTAAATCGTGTGAATGTGTGTGTGAGCAGCTGGGCTAACCTGTATAGGGTAAGAAATATCTAAATGTAAGGCATATCTGTATCTATTTCAGAATTTGTTTCTCTCATGTTTGTGTCATAATGATTTTGATCCGTCTTAACAGTAATTAAAACTATTTCCTTCACTATAATTATGTGTTAGTCTAAGTTATTTCGTCATTACCACTGTCTTATTTCTGTGTTGAAGGAATTCGTCTATACGTTCCGGAATCTTTCTGAATTATTAATTGGGTGGGTCAGATTGCAAAATTGTCCGTTTTATTAAGGTAAAGTGTAAAGGTCTCCATATCTGTCCTTCAAAGATATAGGTGGCGACTCTGGGCTTCTGATAAAATTTTCTGCAACAGGTAAGTCCTGGTAGTGGTTTTATTTATTTTATATATTTCGGCTTCTTTTTTATTGTTACAAATGGCGACCCTGCCAGGATGTTCGTATATAAATTTTATAGGAACTAGACCTATTTTAATACACAGAAAATAGGATGTGGTAATGACGAATGTATAAAAATTATATCGCATATATTTACGTAGGTTAGGTTTGTGATAGTAAGGCATACAGTTGTGTTAGATATTCTGATTTTACAATAATAGTGGTTTCTTATAGATAAAAAGTGTTATAGAAATAAAATTTAAATATGGGGGAAGTACGAGATAACGAAATAATAAAAATGATGCAAGCGCTTTTTAATGCACAGAATAATAAGTTCGATGAGAAATTTAGTAACTTAGATGAGAAATTTAGTAACCTAGATGAAAAATTTAGCGAACAGAAAAATGAAATTAGAAAAATCCAGAATAATCTTAACGTAAAATTCAATGAAATGAAAAACGAAATTCAGGAACAAAGCTGTATTTATGATAAGAAATTGAGTGAAATAGAGACGCGGTTAGGCGAAATAGAATTAGAAAATGAGAAAGTAATAAACAAATTAAAGTCGAACAAAGGTGACAGGGTAAGTAGTAGTGGAAATGATAATTTAAATAATGAGTTGACAAGTAATAACAATGATAATACAAATAAAAATGTGGTGTTAGAAAATGATGGTGTAGATGTTGAGAGTGATAACGTAATTGTAGAAAGAGTAGAAATTGATAAGATGGTTGTGTGTGATGAATTAGAGAGAGAAAGTAGAAAGAATTTACAGGTAGAGTGGATGCAGGGGGTAGATTTTTCCCGTAATGTTGTAGTGGGGGGTGAAGAAATGGCTTCACGTGAGTATTTGGAAGAGTATAAGTTTGCAGATAAAGTTCCCTTGGTTTTTGTGCACTTCATAGGTGGTGCCATAATGATGAATTAGTATCTCCTGCATATTTTGAGAGAGAGTGTGTAGTTTGGTATGATGGTGAGAAATGTTTTGAGAGAGAGAGAAAGAGAGAACTAGAGATTTTTAAAGTAAAGAGAAATTATGAAGAATTCGTAGAAAAGTTAGACATAGAGAGAAATAATAAAAAGAATGAGTACTTACCGTATAGCGAAACTGAGATAGCAGTAGAGGATGATAATATAACTCACCTAATGTTAACAGAATATAATAACGGCGACAGGACCATACTCGAGTGCGACCAGGTATATGACGATATTGTAGAAGAATATGACGAGACAGGTAATCATTATGTTCATAATCATGAGATTATGTATGTAACTGTAAATGACTGGTATAATCATAAGATTAGACTATTATTTGACGATATGGAGTAATTGTTTGTTGTTTATTGTTCATGAACATTTAATGATATGAATAATGTGGTTTTGAAGTGCATTGTCTTATGGAACGATTTGTGGTTAATGATAAAAAAACAATCAGTTGGACTGTATATTCTTTTATGTGTTAATGTCATTGTTAAGTGTATTTGTGTACTACATTATGGTGTACTATGGGTTATGTAAACAATGTGTATGTATAGTAGAAAGTGATAACATTAATTATCAATTAAATTGAATTTGCAATTAACCAGTATAAATTAATAATAATTATATAATTTCACAGACTAAATAACCGATGAAAATAATTGTGAACTGTTAAATAATTGAAAAATAATTACTTAATTAAGGTCGTATAAAAGAAAGTTTGAGAATGAAGTTAAATGATTTTATGAAATTAAGATTCTATAATGATTGATAGATGATTAAACAGATAATACGGTCAAATGGAGGTATATTATTGTAAGGAGAGAAGTGATGAATTTTCTAGTGTTATATAAAGGTGAAATCTTGTAAAAAGGGTTTGGGTGATAATGAAATAAGACAGGTGAGTTAAGTAGAATTAAAGGGAATTAGTGAGAATAAGAATTTGAAATACAGGTAACACACAGAGATAGTGTTAGATATTTAGGGACACAGTGGTAGTGAGTATATGTAGAGATGCGTAATGTGAATGAGATTTAAACATATTTGTTGATGATATTTTGTAGTAAGGGTGAGGTGGTAAGGTGTGATCAACGTGCGGCGTTGTGGCGAGAATAGAGTAGTTCGCGTGAGTGTTTGCCGATATTTTGGAGGGGCATTGGCTCGAATAGGTATAGCCAGGTAGGGAACACACATCCTAGTACAAAGATGAGCGGTGCCAGAGGTAAATTGAATTTAGAGTGTTTTGATAGAGATGGGTGTCATGTAGTAAAAGTTAATAGTAGAGTCAGAGGGAGAAAGATTATATAGGTATCCAGCTCAAGTAGTACATTCAATGAGATAAATAGTTGACATCACCCACAGTAATGCAGAGTTAAACTGTTAAATAAAGAGAAGAGATTTATGATAAAGAATATAAAATTTTTATTTTTTCGAAGCCAGTGACAAACTTTTGGTAGAATTGAAAATAATGTAAAGTTAAGAATTGTTTATGTTATTATTATGTAAAAGTCAATTTGATTATTATATTAATATTTTGTTCATTTTAAATATTTTATTTTGTTATGTTTTGTGCTTTGAGTTAGATTGTTACAGATGTTTAATGTAGGTGCAGAGAGTATACGTAACATATGTAGGTCAAGGGTTTTGGACTTGACCTAGTTTCGATCAGCTGATGAGGTCATACACACCTACTAAGCTTGTATAGTAGGAAGCCAATTTTAATTTGTTTGTTTGATTAATTCAAACCAATATTTGAATAATTTTAATAAATGTTATTTAATAAATAAATTTAATAAAAATATTTAATGAATAAATTTTTTTTTGAATTTTAAAATTTTTGAAAATTTTAATTTTTGTTTGAAAAAAAAAAAAAAACTTGATTTTTCGCCTGCCAGCGAATGAATATTTTAGGTAATGATTATTTTATTATGTGTGCATTAACCATGTTTATTTTATTGTATTGCATTGTATTGGTAGACTATAAGTGGTTCTCATGTTAGAGTAAGGATGTGTTTAGATTAGTAGAAATGTCTAGGTTAAGTCATGTGAAACAAAAATTTAGAAAAACAAGGAAGAGAATTTTTTGATAAAATATTATTTTTTTTTGAATTTCGGATTTTTTAAATTTTTAATAAATTTGAAAAGAAATTTTTTATTTTTAATGTGTTATGGTAACATGTGATGTTAGTGTGTGTGAGCCCAGTATCTGCTAAAGGCAGCCCAGCTTGCAAAAAGGGGAAACATATCGGCGGAGGAGCTGGGATAATTTTAGCCAGGGATTGAGGATTTTTGGGGGTAGCATGTTAGAAGGCGAGGCGCGCTGTGGTGCGAGTCTGTTCGATTTCTCGGTGTTGGGATCTCTTACGGAGAAGTCCAGTGATCTCGTTCAGATGAGTCCATGGTCGCTGAGCCAGGGGGGTCATGTACCCATGAGATTAAGAACAGGGGGGTTGTTGGCACCAGTTCCTCACCGGTCCTCTTCGGGGTTTATCGATGAGATTTCTTCTGTCGTGGACAGCAGAATTCTCATCGAGGGGGTATTGTAGCGGGTCATTTTTGGGTGTTTTTATTTTCCACAGTGTGGGATAATTATATTTTTATTTCCTTTAAATTTGGTCGGACTTGTAAAAATGTATTATTGTGCAACGTTATGTCCATTACTACAGAACTCATGGCCAGTAGAACAGTTTGAAACAAAGCAGTAAGACGCAGTTGTTGTCGAGGAATGCGGCAAAGAATTCGCGCCACCCTAAAAATTCGCAGAACTCTGTACATGTGTTTCGACGCCCGTACGCAACCCAGCCGGGCGGGGCTCGGGAGTGACGCCGTGAAAAACACCAAAGTTGAGGCAAACATGGCGATGGGACGAAAAGTTAGTAGCTCCAAGTGACCGGCTACCGGAAGTCGCATTAAACTCCGCCTACTGTTGGGGACATCAGCAGAGCCAAGTCCAATATTAAGCTCTGGTCACACACATATATCAGCTCCATTCCATATATAAAATGGTTACCCAACAGCAAATGAGCAATGAGCGACGAAAGCAGGGTGGCAGTGAACACAGCTTCCCTCCAGAAAAAGGAACAAGTACCTGTTACGTTCTCGGTGACAGTCGACATTAGTCAGAGACGCTAAGCAGCAGATTGTACAACAGCGTGTAGATGTAGTTAGTGAGCCGCGGGCCCCGGTCGGTCGAAACTTTCTAAATATGAATAACTCAGTGTAATACCGACGTATTACTGACCGGGACCCAAGGAAATAAGGAGGTTATACAGGAGAAGTGTAGTGAACTGCGGGCAAATTATTCAAAGTGACGCGAACTAACGAACGAAGCAACGTGTACCCGGGTGGTGTCTCGAGATATATACAGTTTTAAAGTAAAATGGGGTGTTTCAATTAAATGGTTCTAAATCGTGTGAATGTGTGTGTGAGCAGCTGGGCTAACCTGTATAGGGTAAGAAATATCTAAATGTAAGGCATATCTGTATCTATTTCAGAATTTGTTTCTCTCATGTTTGTGTCATAATGATTTTGATCCGTCTTAACAGTAATTAAAACTATTTCCTTCACTATAATTATGTGTTAGTCTAAGTTATTTCGTCATTACCACTGTCTTATTTCTGTGTTGAAGGAATTCGTCTAAACGTTCCGGAATCTTTCTGAATTATTAATTGGGTGGGTCAGATTGCAAAATTGTCCGTTTTATTAAGGTAAAGTGTAAAGGTCTCCATATCTGTCCTTCAAAGATATAGGTGGCGACTCTGGGCTTCTGATAAAATTTTCTGCAACAGGTAAGTCCTGGTAGTGGTTTTATTTATTTTATATATTTCGGCTTCTTTTTTATTGTTACAATATTATGAAAATTATAATGTTTTAAATTTAGGGCTCTCCTTTCTTTGATCACACTTCAGGGTTTTCTCATGTCTCTTTGCAATCTTTGGCATTCTTCAGGCACAAACTCCACTGTTTTAATTCGTACAACATTTAAAACAAAAACATGCACATGCACCTAGAAATAAAAGGCAATACCTTGGCTATATGGGTAAGTAAATTGGTTTCCCATCAACAAAAGTCACAACACACCATGGTGCACAGACAAGCATGGAAAAACCAAAGATAAAGAGAAAGTTAAATGTATACACGACAAAAGTAGAATTATTTATATGAGAAAATAAAACTGATCATCACGTTTGGTGATGTAAGAAGACAGCAGATGTAGTAACAAATGTTGATAGACTGGATGCCAACAAATATATGGAAGTTGTATCAATGCACTTTTACAAGATAAAGGGCTCCAATGCGATACAGTGTGTGTGGTCAAAATCTGTCCTCAAGAGAACTGACTGGCGAATCACTGGGGAGCATTCACTAATCGGTATTAGTGATGATGAGGATAATTATCACACACACACACACACACACACACACACACACACACACACACACACACAGTTAAAAACCTTACTCTCCACGGCATCGACTATCCAAACTTCAAATATATGAACTTAATGTAAAAGCAAAATGTTCAAATTCAATATAATTCATTGTTGTTAGTCATCATACATGTGACATGCACTGAGCTCTTTTTCTATTAATCATTTCCATTTATGTCAATTATTCAATATATATTATCACTTTATAAAAAGAGTACCTGTTTTAGTATTATAGAACATACCTTTCCTTTACGCTTTGATGATGCTAAATCATTGTCAAATCTCATGTTTTGTTGACTTTGAAATTTACTGTAATCCACTTTGCTATAATCAAATGGCTGGAATTCGTCACTTGGTCTCATTTTCTTTGCATGGTTCTCTTCTTGTTTTATTTCTGACACCACACTGTCATCATGAGGCCTCTTATTATTTTTTCCTTCTTCATGCTGTTGTTGTTGTTGTTTCTTCTTCTTTTTCTTTTTCTTCTTTTCACAATTCGTTTCTTCCTTGATTTTCTCAATTTTAACTGGTGAAATGTCTATTACAGAATGGGAATCTTCTTGGTGTATGTTGTTTGTGACGTTATGCTGGAAAAGTAACACAATTGTAAAAAAACACATCACATTTCACAGTTAAACATGTTTAAAGAAATACGGTAACTCAATCGTTTATAGAAAATCAGAACATAATGAAACATAAGTGATAAATAGTGGGATAATTACAGTATTGCCTGAACACTAAGTTTGTTGACAGAAAAATATTAAATACTTACACCACAAGCGGAGTACAGTAAAATGCACACATTTCTTAAGACTCTGGAATTAAAAAGAATTAATACAGGATGCAGCAAACCTACTTTTTTTTTTTTATTTTTTTTTTTTTTTAGCAAACTAACCTTTAATAATCCACTGTGTGACTTTAAGTAGATTTTGTTACTACGCGTTTCGGAGCATATGCTTTATCAGGTACTTTCAAATAAATTAAATCACTCTTTTGAGGTCGTCACTAACTACAATCCAACTCAGCATATGGATTGTACATGGTGTTAGGTGCGCACCCACTCAAGCTCAATCTACTTGAGCCTGCACAGTCGTTAGTCCTTATCCGAGCAAGCAGGTTCAAGGCTGTGTTGTACAACTGATTGGATCTAAAGTTCAACTCCTCATTCAACACAGAAGTGTGACTGTCTACATTCGTGTATGCTCAATAAATCTCAAACTCTTCCAAAGCATTCATGAAACGGCCCTTTTCTTTTTGCAAATGTGTAACGGTATCAAATTGGAGTTGAAGTTTGTATAATTATGATTGTACGAAATCAAATGTAGAGCAAAATTAGATTTCATATTATTATGCTTGTAACAACTAACTAGTTGAAGGACTAATGACCGTGCAGCAGTAGACTTAGCTTGAATGAATGCGCACCTAACACTGCATACAATCCATATGCTGAGTTGGATTGTAGTTAGTGACATCGTCGAAAGAGTGATTTAATTTCTTTGAAGTTACCTGACGATGAAGCATATGCTCTGAAACACGTAGTAACAAAATCTACTTGAAGTCACATGGCGGATTACTAAAGGTTAATTTGCTAATTCGATACAAGTGACTTAGACATGAATATTTATTTTTCTGTTCTACTGATTTGCACAAGTTAACTCACAATGGAATTTGTGTTACAAATGCTACTGTAATGCTACTCCATGAATCTGTTGGATATTTTGAGCAATTTCGCAGCCAGTTCTGGTACTAAAATACACACACACAATATACTCACTTTGCTATATCCCTGCATATTCTTACAGCTATGACAGGAAACTGGATCTTTTAATCTGCTTTCAAGCAGCTACTAAAACAACTTGGTTTATAAATTATGTGTTCCAATATTATTACTGTAAAAACTCAAATATTTGACTGACCCGGGTTATGGAAATCAATAAATAATCTGTAACTAAGATGGATTATTGAATGATTCTGATTACTTTTAATGCTGATCCATTTATAAATTATTTTATGGAATAGTTCTATGGACCCGGCTGCATTCAATTCTATGGAATAAAAATATTAGGAAACTATATAAAATGATGGTAGAAAATATTACATACTACTTATACGAAGCAGAGGTATGGTTAGTCTCAAGGAAAAATGAGCACTAAAAAACAATGGAGATGGAGGACTTTTCATGAACGAACTGAGGTATAAAAAGATGATTACAAAGCAAATGGGGGAACTATAAATATCTTGACACAACTGAAGGTACACATTTAAATTAGTATGGGAACCAAAGGAAGATCCCAAATGACAGATAGGCATTTCAAATACTGTACACTCTCGTTAATCCGGCAGATATCAGACCAAGGTAGTGCTGGATCAATGAAAATGCCAGATTAAAGGATGGTTATTAGAAAAAAATGCATTTAAATGTCAAAAAGTAGCATATATTGTATATAATGGTAAAACATGAAAAAACACCTGATTAAAACATCGAATTAAAAATACAGTAAATTATCTTCTACTTTTTCTTAAAATTATTCACATTAGTTCTATGTTTACAATTTAGTCAAATGTAGGAAAAAGTGAAACTCGCAGAGTAATGTACAGTACTATTCCATTGGAATGAAAAAGCTGTCAATTTTCTTCTGTTTCTTGGCTTGAAACAACATTTTTAATGCTTTTTCTTGCAATTTTTTTTAACACGAGAATTTCATAAGCAGTCACGCCATTTTCTTCTGCCCATTTAATAGAAGTTGTGAAGGCATCCACTGCCATATCATGGCCTCTATTGTCCCTGCTTCTCCCTCTCCTCCTCCTCCTCCTCCTCTTCGTGGGTGATCACATCAACTATGTCAACATCTGTCATAAACTGTTTTTTCATCTTCGTCACCTGCCAGTCACTTGTTTACATCATGCATTGTCAAATCATTTGTTTTGTCTACTAGTTTCTCGGCTATTGTATCTCACAACTAGTGCAGTTCAGCATGTGACAACATTTTGCCCTCATGATCTTAAATTATGTAAACATGGCAAATAATTACAAGAAGAAAAAAAAACAACTGCAAATAAACAGCACTGTACATAGCGAGGGACTAATGCTGCAACTGTTGTCTGCGGTCAGCGACTTGTTTCCCTCTCCACGCTCGCCAGCAGCCGCCTGAAAACCCTGGACTACTGGAGGGGCCAGACTACTGCGGTGCCAGATTACAGAGGGTGTACTGTACGGCAATGGACACTAACTTAATGGGGAATGTGATACGATGGAGTGACCAAACAGTTCAAGAAGTCAGACGATGTGGGATACAGTTCCACTCAACATGCCATTTGTAAGTGAAAGATTTGAGTGGAAATACAAAACCATTTAACCCTGCCTTTATTTTAACTATAATTGCTGTAGCCTTCATACAGTTAATGTGAATGACAACTCATCACATTCAGATGTTTTTAAACTCTTTGTGACACTGTTTTTGGTAGGGTAGTTTCATATCAAATGTTACTCATTTGACTTTAACTTTTATATTTAAATACAGTCTTCATTCGATCTGAATGAATTTATTTAACAACAATTTCTGCTGAAAAACTCAAAATTTTAAATCAGACAGTAATGCACATTAGAATACTTCAAAAACTTAAAAAAAGTAAGTACGTACTCTTCTTTTACAAAAAAATAATTCTAATTATTTAAGCATCTTATTTATGCTATTAGCTATGGATGAAAAGGGAAAAGCAAAAAAAAAGTCAGTTAAGGGGCGCAATTGATAAAAGAAGTAGTGCTGAAAGGACTGAAGCCACACTACCCAATGATCTAACGTTTCTTTAATATTTTTACTACTACAAAAACTTGTTTGTACCCTTTTTTACATTCATGTATACTCCATAAATCACAGACTCTTCCCAGGCATTCAGAAACGGCCCTTTCCTTTTTGCAAACGTGTAACGGTATCAAACTGGAGTTGAAGTTTGTATAATTATGATTGTATGAAATCAAATGTCGAGCAAAATTAGATTTCATGTTATTATGGTTGCACCAACTAACTAGTAGCTTTGTATATACAGTCATACCCTGCTTTGCGCGACCCCACATAACGTGAATTCGCTATAACGCGTTTTTTTTTTCTAAGAAAATATTTATTATACATATTAACAATTACATATACAGTACCAATAATATTGTATATATACGTATCATCGTAAATATAATGAATATATAAATTTTGAATTTAACAACTAAAGTTTGCGTATTTTATTTTGAAAATGACAAATAAACACATAATTACATTACTGTATTATTTTTTAAGGAGTACGAACACGTCAGCCTACCAACACGTTTGGTGGAAACGTAAAAACAGACAGCTGATAAATAAGAGGTTGCATTAGGTCAGACGTAGATCTGTATATAAGTGTCAGCCAAAACAGTAGTACGTTTTGTAAACATACATGGCTGTGCCATTACCCTTATAAATGTTTGACCTTGACTACTCTTGTTGGCGGGATTCTGACGAATGAGAAATCGTATCTCTGTGCTGGAGACCCGTGGTGACGCTAAATAGACACAACACATTTTCACTACACACAGCAGTGGCTGAGGTTTATTAACCATTTCTGAGTTCCCGATGCCACAACTCAGATTAAACTGTGCACAATGTTTGTAGAAAAGGTGGACGTGTGTGACATGAGCGTTAGTTTGCAAAATGCATCTTCCATTCCCGCCAGAAATGTATTCACGTTTCTTGTTTATCTTGTCTCAGCCAAATAAACGTTACTTTACTGTATACGTATTAATTTACATTCTTGGAATGGTAGTTCGGGTTAATCCATCCTTTTTAGGGCCCCTTGTTGAACTTAAGTCTCAGCCAATTTCCTGGAAAACCATTCAATCTCCCCCCCGACCCCCTTTTTGTTTCTAAACATTGGGAATACGTTTTCCTTTCAGTTTAGTTTGAACATTCAATTAGAACGGATTAACAATGTGCGCTGATAAAATGTCGAAATTAGGCTAATATCTTGTAACCCAGCTTATCTTTATGCATTTTAAATTTTTGTGCTATAATGCTGTCAGGAAACATTAATAGAAATAAATAAATCACTAGTACTGCCACTGCTTCTGTCTGAAGAATGAGTCATTACTTTGTTCAGAGCCCACAGGATTTCGGCTTTAGTAACTTCATCTTGTACGAGATAGGCTGTTACCTTTCCATTACTTCGCTGGTGGGGAAAATCTGTCTCTATTGGAACACTTAATTTTGATGGTAGCACTGAAGGTCCAGACTGAATGGAAACAGCACTTGTTGATGTAACCACACTTGAGGTTTCAGTTGGAATAGTATTTCCAAAACTGAGAATTGTCTGTTTATGTGATACAGCACTTCTTAGAAGTTCTTGATGTTTCTTCCCTTTTGCATGTTTTTGCACTGATCCATAACCACTATTGCTAACATCAAAGTTAGAGTTACAGAGTTTGCATAACGCTTTGTATTTGTCAATAAGCACTAGTCTTAACCACACTTCATTTTGTTCTTTGCCCAACCAGTTTTCTTGAAATGAACACTTTCCTGGCATTTTTTCAGATGAGACTTGCTTCACAAAACCTGAAAAAGAAATAGCACATTTAATACCTTACAGATCTTTGACAAAACCTGAAATATAAAAACAATGTTAATTGAACAGGTAAAAATCATCATGTTTATAAAAAATACATCCCCACAGAATGAAAATTTCAATAAGTTTTCCAGTGATTCAGTATTATCATTGGGGAACCAGAGTTTATACTAACATAAAATTATACTGTATAAAATATCCTTACCTGTATAGACTAATAAACTTCACATATCCTAAGTTCTTCGTTACAATATTCATGACCTGAAAACATAATTCATGACTATTTCAGGACTTTCATGACCAAAACTCCAAATGATGACTTTTTCATGACTTTCATGTTGACTCTTGAAGTTAAAATAAAAATTTTAAATCGTGTGGAGTCGGGTGTTGGTCCCACAGAAGTCGGTCGTGAGTTTGACATATCAGAGTCAAACGTACGTACAATTGCCATGATGACGTGTTCATTATTATAAATTAAATTAACATCAATTAATTAATATACTCTCAATGTAATCATTCTCGATCATTGACTAAACTGTTTATACTATTTTCCATATTATTTAACACTGTATTTATCACTCACTCTTTGCACTGACCACTTCGTAGTTTGTATTTCTAAACATTTATTTGTGACTCTACTACCTTGTAATTTTATGTGATATCATTTGTTTTTTTACTTAATAAGGGTTTACACTTATGACCTTCATTACAACGAATAACTAGCGTTTTTTTATTATAATTATAACTTTTTATGTAACATAGGGGACCTTGGTTTTGTTACGTTACAATGTATATCTTTTAAATTAAAATGACTTTTTTGAGATTTCGTATTATGAATATTTATTTATCAAAACCTTTGTACATACATATGTACTTTATTATGTTTATAACACATTTTGACAAGGAAAATCATATAAAAGCAATAAAAACTAAAACGAGGTATTGGTCGGTAAAAATAGGAAACCCCGCTTAGCGCGATTTTCGTTTTACACGAATCGCTGAGGAACGTATCACTCGTGTTAAGTGGGTATGACTGTACTACTATACATCACCACCAGCTGTTCTGTTTAACTCAAAACTGAGAATTGCACAATGGTGAAATTAAAAAAGAATTATTCTGTATATTTAATGTCAGCAACATGATGATACTACAACGTAACTTAAAATATAGTTGTTTAAACTGTATCCCCCCCCCCCCATTAAAAATAACAGAGAACCCGTGACATTCCAGCTGGTTCAATGTTTGCTTTAGCATACATAACACATGAGAAAGGTCAAACCAAAATGTACACGGATGATGTAAAGGATGGATATGATACAGTTAAAGTGACTATACAGTACAGTAATTTGGTTCTTTCCTAGTCCACTACATTCAGTAATTTTCCATCAGGCACACACTACACCTGATTTCTCATCAGCAAGACTGTGAGAAGAAGACCTGTGTGGTCCAAGCACGTATAGCACAAATAACTGAGCCAGCTGGAGATGAAGAATACAATCATCAAATAATGGCAGGTGAAAACACAATCATAATTTAAAGAGACAAAAATGGTGAAAGTGAGCAAGAGCAAGAGACAAGAGACACTGTCCATTGTATCCATCCAATATGACATGTTGATGCCTTGAATGCCTTCAACATATGTTGTCAAACGGAGCCGCATGAGTTGTACAAGCCGAATAAATCTTTACACTGAACACATTTCAAGAAACTTCTCAAAGACATATTTAGAATAATGTACTAACTTTTTGTATCAGCTAAAAATGTCCTTAACAGACAAACATTTAGGCCAACTGTTCACCACATTTATGTATGTAAAATGCATTAATACAAATATTCATATGCGTTAGAGTAATTATTGAACGAGCACAGTGAATTCTCAATTTTAACTCAACCATTTGGAATTTGTCTGTGTTATAACTTTTGAAGGCACCCAATGATTTTCATAAACCTTGATATGCGTTCCTTACTTTTACCTTACAGAACCCTACTGGTTTTGAGATTGATCCCTCCAAAAACAAAAGGAGAGAGGCACAAATTGTGAAAAAATTGCAAGAAAACCCATGTGGGTATCAAATTAAAGGGAATTTAAACCAGAATCTGAACAGCGTGTTCATTTTTGAAAATTTCAAAATTTTTCTATGTCGGGGCCCAAAAAGTGGATGAAAATTTCAAAATTTCTGGATGTCGGGCCCAAAAAGTGGATGAAAATTTCAAAATTTTTGGATGTCGGGCCCAAAAAGTGGATGAAAATTTCAAAATTTTTGGATGTCGGGGCCCAAAAAGTGGATGAAAATTTTGATAAAATCGCAAAAATTCATGTGAGAACAAATTAACGTACTCTATTCAAAATAGTGAGCGCAAGTTCTGCACATCAGGGAGCATACTATGTAGTTATTCATGATAATAAAAATGTCTTAAATGACAGTCCTGTATGATATTAAGTAGTGCAGTATGGCTTTGAAAAGTTATTCCACCTTGTTTAGTAAGCTGATGCTTTCGTAATCTGGTGGCACCTTGGTCATGTATGTGTCGGACTACTGAGAGTGTATTGGATGTAGTATGCTAACTACCTATACTGTATTTTCCAGAATCAGTTGTTTTACTGACAGACATTTTATTAACACTTTTGAGACGACGGATGTGTTAACTTGTCTATCAAAACAATGACTTACTTGATGAGAGACGAGTTAACATGTCTTCACGTTTAATGCTTGTATTTCTTAAGCGACGAAATATAGTCAACGTGAACAGCTGTAATAGGAACATACAACTCTCTTAGTTCACAAAATATTCATAGATGGCATCAAGCATTACAAAACAGGAATTACAGCACATTTTCTATACTCGAGATGTGACGGCTGTTTGCCGTTCTCAGTCGTCATGACGCTATGCTTCCGGCTAACCTTCGTACAGTTTCGTGGTGTGTTTATCTTTGTTTTCTCAACTTTTTAAACAATTTTTGAGCGTTTTTGTGTTATATTAGTGTTAAGTTTTTATTATTATCATGACTTCACGGGACCAATATCTGTCCATTGCACAGGAACTGGAACAGACAGCAAATGAATCTGGTTCTGAAATGGACAATAGTGACTTAGGTGACGAATTTGTACACGCAATTGATGATGACGATTCTGATTTAGATGTTAGTGGTGTTGTGTCAAATGTGCAAGACCGAACCAAGTGAACTCGATATTGCTGTGAGGCCTGTAACATTCCTCTGTGTGTGTCGGAGTGCTTCAAAGTATTCCGCACTAAAATTAATTATAACGTATAAATATCTTTTTTACTTTTATAAATAACTGGCAAGTATTAATTAGTGTTTTAGACATGTAAATATGTAGATTTAGGGATATACTTTTACTAGTACAATGTGAACAGTGAAGTGTGTGTGCTAACAGAGAATTTTTTTTTTAATTCAAAACATGGACACACAAAACTAAAAACATGAAAACTATAAAACCGTTTGATAAGTTGTGGAACATATCAAATTAAAGAAGAAATTCTCCTCTACAAAAGGATTATCTTACATAAAAGTTGAGTTGAACAGTTTTTTACCAGTAAAAATTATAAATAAGCAGTAAATGTGTAGTTTCTGGTTGTTAGCTATATCCAGAAGGGCCGTCTTGAAACTGTTAAGAAGCATAAAAAGCAGAAAACTCTCGTCACATGTTCAACAAGCACCTGTGCTGCACCCAAATGAGATGACTGTTAGATTTCTACAATGCAGCCTACACAAGTAACACAATCTTATGCTTTCAGACATCTGAGCATGCCACAAATTTTATCAACTCAGCTTTTGTGGAGAGTTCTTTGACGCAATTTGTGACTTGTAATTTCATTGCATTGATCGAGTACTACCTTAGTTTAATAATATAATCAAGTAATAATGGATTTAATGAACATACTGAAGTCTGTAACTGCGCCAGATGCGGTTTCTTCTCAACTTCTGTTTCGTCTCTTTCAGATTTTACAATGCTTGTGTCTGCATCACTAATTTCAGAAACTGTATCCTGTGACCTTGATCTTTTCTTACTTGGCGAATACTCATCCTGGAAAACAAAAATTACATGATTTTAATTTTGTTTAATTGGTGGCACTAAAATGACTTCTTTCAGTGAAATGGATGTATTCTGAAAATGGCACAAAACTAAGGGGGCAGTGGCCGATGGGAATTAGTTACGACTTAAAGTTGTTTGGTTTAATATGGTCGTGGATATACAACTCCCTCATGCACTGAGGGCATGACTCTTGTTCAAACAGCTGGAAACTTAAACAGTTTGTAATTTACAACCTTGTGATTTATACAATCACCGGACGACGGTCAAACCAGTAAACTGAAGTACGATATTCATATACAACAATTATCAAACAACCAGAATGAAGAAGACACATTATAGCAAGAAGAAAATTTTCATGAAACATTCATTACAGTTTCATGAAAGACAAAAGATTTCACGATGTCCCATTAACATTCTGAGTGTAGAGATGAGCCTGTCATTTGATTGGGCACTTTTTTATTAGTATAAATACAGCAGTTCATAAGATCACATAGTTCCACTACCTGTATTTAGTTTTAATTGAAATGGCTAAAGACAAATCAAAATGGCAAAGAAATATACTACTATCCATCACCACCAACTTTTCTGTTTAACTCAAAACTGAGAATTACACAATGGTGAAATTAAAAAAGAATTATTCTGTACATTTAATGTCAGTGAAAATGACATGATGATATTACAATGTAACTTTTTAATCAGTAAAATGCTGATTAGAATATTTTAGTTGTCTATTAGTTTACATTTTTTTTCCTTCAATAAATCATGTTTTGTGAAGTTCAGTATTTATACAAACACTACATTCTCTGTTATCAGAACTCCCGCTTGCCAGGCTGTAAGGCCGTGGTCCAAGGTTGTTGGGTGCTTCCGACGGCCAGCTTCAGTGTAGAAGGCTGCAACACACTAACCAAGAGGGTAATACACACTCGCCTGCATATGAAGTCCATCCAGATTCAGAAACATGCCGTGATTGCAATGAATCGGCGGGGTGAGTCCCTCTCATTGAGTGCTCTTTGGATGTGATTTGTGGCAAACCAATAACAATTTGCCTTCTTCTGATTGGCTGGTGGTGTCAGACAACATCTTCATGTGGACTCCAGAAGTTTATAAATATGGGTGTCCTATCAGAGCCACTAGTCTTAACTACAGTTCAGCCGTCACTGATTGCAAAACCTTGGTGTGTTGCAGCCTTCTGCCCTGAAGATGGCCACTGAAGGCACGGCAAAACGTTTGCACCCAACAACCTTGGACCACGGCCTTACAGCCTGGCAAGCCGAAGTTCTGATAACACTGAAGCCGGCCGTGAAAGCCTCAGACAGAATTAACTACGTTCTTTATCTGTACACAATTGAGAAGAGGAAATGTAGCTGTGTACGACAAGTAACGTACCTTTTGCTTGTCATTTACAAATTGTATAACACCTAACTGAAAAATTCTAAAACAGTTGGCACTCTAAAGAAGCAATGTTTTTCACTGCCCGCCATAGTATAGAAATGTCTGAACAATCAACGCATTAAATAACACTGCCTCAAAATATACAAAGTATGGTATAGTGTTGGTAATGATGCTGACATTATGAAAGAATCTACAAGAATAGGTTGCAATAATTATTACTGGGCACTATATCAAGCTAAGGAAGATGAACTGTGCCAAAAAAAACTATGAATTATCATTATCAATAAATTAGTGCTTTAGAAACTAATTTGTTTTTAACTATTTTGTATTATGGTGTTCAGATGTGTATTAAACGAACAGTCATCATTATAGGTTTTTCATGGCCAGTGTCTAATTTCGGCTTTGTTTTACTTTTCCTGGTGTCATGCTGTGTCAATCAGAAGCACTGTCAGCCTTCTTGGTCAACAAATGTAGACGGTGTACGTGTATGTCAGTGAATTCACCACTGTCACTGATCAACTACCGCAAATGTCAACTGTCTGGTTGAAGGTCAAACAAGGGCTAACTGCCAGATAATCAACATTTTTTTTAATTTTCGAGGGTGGGTGAAAATCTCTTTAGACACTAGGAACACCAAGGTTCCTATAATAGAATGGGACTCTAACCCACTAAAAACACCTGCCTTAATGCTACACCTGAGCAAGCTCATCCAGCGGCTTCTCCTTCATGTTTCCTTCACGGGTGATGGGATGAAGCCCAGTGGCTAATCCCAAGATTATTCCGTCTTTCTCTCACGTATAGTTTTATGGATCTATATACATTAATTGCATTCTATTGCGATACCAGATCATGTGGCTTCTGTCTTTTGAGTCGCCTCAGGACGTGTGGGGCTTCTTCCACCACGTGTCGCATTATTGGGTTATCGTGGATCTGAATCCTCTGATCATGTTTGTCTGCATATTTTATTATTTTGCTGACATATTCTACACTGAGGCTTCTATGTAGGTTGTCGTTCCTTATATACCAAGGGGCATTCACTATGCTTCTGAGTACTTTGTTCTGAAAGGTTTGTATCTTTTCTAAGTTTGTTTTGTTTGTACAGACCCACAGCTGAATTCCGTAAGTCCACACAGGCTTCAGAACTTGTTTGTACAAAAGCAGTTTGTTTTCAACCATTAACTGCAAGTTTCTCCCTAATAGCCAGTACATTTTTCTGTATTTTATGTTAACCTCCTTTTTTTCCCCCCATGCTATTTCCATGTATCCAGCATCATACCCAGATACTTTGCTGTGTTAGCAAATGGCACTTCCAGTCCATTAATATAAACCCTTATAGGATCTACTTTTCTGTTGGTGAAAGATAATCAAAATGAAGTGAAAAATATACTGAAGTTACTTAAGCACTGTGACTTATGAACAGTATTGCATGGTATGCTGAGCTCCGTGTCTACCAGCTGTGCCAAGCCCATGTTGTTATGGATTATCTACTTGACTTATATGGAATCCACTGGAGGCTGTACAGCCAAAAAACATTTTGCACAATTGTTTTAATTGGTAATGCTAATGCTTTGTACCACATTGGCTAACAGCCATATCACAGTAACACTGGAAGAAGTAACACACCAAAGTATGAACAACATTTTTTGTGTCAACAAAATCCAAGAAAAAGGGTGTTCATATACTGTCATCATTATATACTGAATGCTGAATAAAAGCATATATATATATATATATATATATAATGGTCAAGCAAAAGATTACATGTCATGTACATACATAGAGAAAAAGTAACTGAACCCAAGATTGTTGTAGACTATATTGCCACGAACCAAGTTCTTCCGTGTTTTCCTGTTACAAGAAGGTTCTCCAAAAGTCACAAAGCATGTTTTTTTACATGTTCGACATGCCACTGTAAAATTTATTTGTGGTGTGGAAAACTCTTAACCGCAAAAAAAAAGAAATCGTTCATCAAGTTCTGAATGAAGTTGATTCCCAAATCGTTCAACACCAACACATGGATGTACACCTCTGAAACACCATTCTAAACAGTGGGCAGTGGGCACATTTTGTAACAAAGATTAAACCAAATTTTGAAAAGCAAATCCAACTACAGGGTGTTTTTTGTTTCTAAAAAAATGAAACAGTGCGGCAATGTGAGGCTCCACTTCATATTCCAGCATGTTTCTACGACCATCATGTAAAATTAAATTTTATGGCCTGGTGAACCTGCAATTAAATATATATTTTTTTTTAAACAACAATTTTTCTCAATTGTATATAACCTCTATTTATGTATATATTTTGTGAAGTTCAGTTTCTAACTATTAGTGACTATAATAACACAAATGTGTGAGTCCTTTAGTACAAATGAGTGAAAATCATAAATTTTGGAAAAAAGTACCATTAAAACTGTAAAAGTAATTTTTGTGTGTACTGTACAATATTTGTAAATAATAGTGTAAAATAAAAAATAGTGATTTCTAACCAAAAATTTATAAAAAACTGGTCAGTGAATGGGTTAACACTTTGAATTGTTTTTTTTTTTTAGTTGTATTTCTCTAGTTTTTCTACTCATTACTTTTTATGTATGTCAGAATTTTTTCTGTAAAGACTAGTTAATCTTTACTGAAAGCTTATTAATATCATGTAAGCATTCAATACTTTCTAGTTACACTGACACAAAACAATTTACAATATAATGATGTCCAATATTTTGTTATTAATTTAAAAAAATGAATTTTTCACTTATGAAAAAAAGCTTTATCAAAGTTTTGAGTCGGTTTGCATTTATAAATAAATGTCAATAAGATCTAATTAAAATTAATTAATTTTGTTTTAACTGTCTCCAAGTCACGTTACTAACTAGAATTAATATTAGGCAATTACCTGTATTAACTTCCGTCTTGTGACTTCTTTAGTTTTTCTTAAAACAACGCATTTCGAGAATAAATTCTCATCATCAGGTTTAAAAAATACTATAAAAACATCAAATTCACCCAAAAGGGGTCGTCAACTATTTAAAATACACAAACACAAAAACACCACACATAATTAACTGTGTCGGTGTTTAATTATGTGTGGTGTTTTTGTGTTTGTGTATTTTAAATAGTTGACGACCCCTTTTGGGTGAATTTGATGTTTTTATAGTATTTTTTAAACCTGATGATGAAAATTTATTCTCGAAACGCGTTGTTTTAAGAAAAACTAAAGAAGTCACAAGACGGAAGTTAATACAGGTAATTGCCTAATATTAATTCTAGTTAAAATTAATTATATATATTATCTATACTGCGATATTATTAAATATAGTTTCTTTTTTAAATTATATAATTGCCGCACAAAACTTTGAGTTATGTATGTAGAAAATGAAATCTAAACAAGTATAATATATCTAATTATCTTATAATAACTCACAAATTTCATCTTCGGTCAAATAACAATCCTTAGAATACATACTGCATGCTTGCAAACAGCACCTCAGTTCACAGAATAAATTCCTTTTTTCACAGTTCACATGATTTGTTTTTGGAATAAATGGAATGTAAAACGGAAAAGTGCTGCAATCTATTTTTTTTTTTTTTTTTGTGACAGAGTACATTCCAGTTCACACAGCCCACAGATTTTATATAACTAACTTTCTACACACATGAATCGACTCACCTATGGAAAGCACGGGCAACATACGAGGTTTGATCACAAAGTTCATGCAGTTCTTGTTTACTTTAAAAATTATGCCTTCATTCATCGACACTTATACTGCCCCCTTTAAAGTAGTCTCAGTCGAATGTAACACGATTAAGGCAGCCGTTTTTCAGTCTTCAATATATTTCAAGCATGCACTTTTTGGTACAGCCTTGAGCTTGCTTAGCGATTTTCGTTTTATGTCATCAACATTGCAAAACATTGTCTTTTCATAGAAATTATCACTATTGGAAGGAGAAGAGATTGCATTGGGACACATCTGGTGAATACGGCAGTTGCCGTGTCATCATTATTATGCTTTCTTTTGCATAGCCTGGCATTAACAAAAAATGACGTGCGCCCAGGCGCACTAGTGGGATGCAATTTTCATAAATTATTCTTTCGTAAATCTGGCTGTTTTCTTCAAATAGCTTCATACAAATGGCGTAAAATGTCCGAACAGTACTTACCACTTTGCCTAGCAATGAAATTTCATGGTAACACAAAAACATAATTTTCATCTGACAACAACGATCTTCAAATCATTTGAAGCTTGTAAATCGCTTGTTCACACACAGCAGTCTCACCAGAAGTCTTCTGAACACCCAGTTTATCTCACAGTTTTCAAAAAATTTAATCCTTGTTCTTCAATCTTGCATTGTAGAATGACAAAAAAATCACCTAATACACCTAACGACGACTTACTCAATTAGCTGTGAAATCTAAAGTATAAATCAAATAGGGCTAAAATTTTAGACGATTGTCACTTACATGTGTACCAACATTACATGTAAACAGTTTTTTAATTGGACACTTGCAGTGGTGGAAATTGCAAAATTGCACGAACCTTTTGATCAAACCTTGTAAACTGAGAAGAAATGCCTACCCATGCTTTTCGCGGTCAATGTAGTCAAAGTGTTAATACCACCGAGGGCTATTTCCACTGTAATCAGATATTTCCAGTGAGACAATACTTACACAAAAGCCAGGCAAAGACCCGAATGATACTACATCATACGGACGTATATTAGTGTCCTACCTATACTATCCAAAGTTTCTAAGAAGCTCTTCCTTTAAAGACTAAAATCAATATCAAAAGAAAAAAATCTTGATTCCCAACCATCAATTTGGCTTCTCCAATCAACATACAACCAAGAACAGCTGCATACCGTGTCAGGACAATAAGGTACAACTAGAAGGATAAACTAGAACACAGAAGATGCTGTTCTACAATCTTCGTACATATCACTCTAATATTCTTCCATTCTAATACCACCCTAATACAAACAAATTCTGAATTATTTTGTTAAACATTATGCCACTGATTTGTTATAATATTATTATATATAACCACCAAAATCAGTAAATTTTTTTTTGTGGTTATATATAATAAAATTCTGAATTACCTCAGATTTGATGTCTACATTTCCTGGTCTGCTTTCTGGTTTAATAACACCACTGGCTTCAACCTGCCTCTGCTGTTCCCTTAACTAAAACAGAAAAACAACAAACTTTGCATCAGCAAATTAGTAATCAACAATTTCAGCATCATCTCATATTCAGCCTGTTTCATGTTGTTAAAAATCTGGCTGCTTTTTACTTTAACTACTGTCAGACCTCAAGATACATAAGGAATATGTTTCATCTTTTTGTTGTAAGGTAAATTTAAGCTTTCCACAATCTAATACGACATTCTATACATATTTACTTATTAACTGGAATGGTTATGTACAGTATTTATTAATAAACAAAACATGTACTACGTATGTAACAAAGTAAACATACATTTATTATTTATTCAAACACTTTTTGCCACGGTCTATTTCTTGATGCATATATATTTAATATATAATGGCTCCCATGTATACTACCGAAGTAGCTTACAAGGCAGGGTAGGCTGCCTTATGTGAGCCGTACAGCATACAAGGAAGGTAGTGTGGCCAGCACTATGCTTCAGCCGCCCATTATTATCCCCAGGATGTTATCCCAGGTACTCATTTTCAACAGGCTGAGTCAACCTGGAGGCTGAAAAACGCACCTTGATTTTATGGTGCAGGCCCGGGAACTGAACCCGGGACCTCTAGATTAGTACCCAGGTGCCATACCCACTGGTCTACTGAGCCGCCATATATATTTAAAATTAATTTATAATTACTTTACCTCAAGATGTTTTTTCCCTTATTTGGTACATGTTTTGGAAACATATTGTTCCCATCCTCACCCTTCTTAATTTTGAAACTTGTGGAGTATTTATTATTTAATATTATAAATGTAAGATTTCATAATAATTCTTAACACAACAAAGGTTTAATTCTAATCATTTTGGTAATGTTAAAAAAATTAAAATAAGGTTCAATCAGAATTAGTTGAAGACTCCTCTTCTGAGATGTGATTTATACTAACCGCGTGCATGTAGCAACTTTGGCTTAAAGTGATTTGAGTTTATCATTCTTCTGTTTTTCTTTGTAACTTTTTCCTTATAGATAAGTAAATAGTCACTCATATTACAAACTCGCATAAGTGCATGTAACTTAGGTTTAGGCAAATTAGGCACCAATCGTTTTCACTGATGTCCATCAAATGTAGTCATCTAGGTGCTTTGCTTCCCAACAGACTCATAGTGTGTGCAGATGTAATTAAAGGATATGAAACAGCCATGTATCCTACTGACACAATTTAAAAAAGGCAGACAGGCACACAAGTCAAGTTAAAACTGAGAACTCACTTCATTCGCTCAACAATAAACAGTCATTTGCAATAATGTATGTTTTCCATCTAACATCACCTTATCAGTTGTCAACTGTATTTTATTGGTATCACTATTACCAGCTAACATTTTACCCATTTAGTTTTGAATACCTGGGCTACAGCGTGTCTTATAATGCAAGCAACGACGTGGTGCGTAAGTTCAACCTTATGTGCGGGACCATCAGGCAAACCCTTAAGTCAGCAAGTAAAGGAACATGCCTAAAATTCTACAAGGTGATCGCTCTTCTCACATTTCTTTTCGGTCTGAGAATTGGACTTTAATGAAAGGCCAGGCCAGTCACATCCAAGCGGCTGAAATGAGATTTCTCAGGCATGTGGCAGGGTATACTCTCCATGATCATAGAAGAAACACAGATATACGACAGGAACTGAATATTATGAGTATACTCGACAGGATCATCCAATATCAGCTGAATTGGTGGTAACATCTTTGCCAAATGGATGACTGCCGCATCCCCAAATAATTATGGAACTATAAGCCGAGGGGACGGAGAGATGTGGGATGTCCAAGGAAGTGCTGGAGTAACCAGCTGTAATATTTGCCTATTTGAGACCGAAACAAACCATTCTTGTTTTAAACCTTGATGTTGATGATGATGATGATAATGATTTTACCCACTGAGCGCTAATATTATCAATTTCAGATTTGCTTTTGAGAACATCACACAGAATGGTGCAAAACTATCACTGTTAATAATATGATAAATAAAATGTAGTCATCTTATTAAAAATGTCAACCACACACTTTACAAGTGAAAATGCCATTCCACATACCTTCTTCAATTCCTCTTCCCGTTGCTTCCTAGCAGCCTCTTCTTCTTCAGCTGCCTTCTTGTCACGTTCTTCTTGCTGTTGGTTGACAGCGTCCAGGTAAATTAAAACTTTCTTGTAACGTTCGTACGGAGTTAAAAATGTCACCCGCTGTAACAGTTCTCTTCTTTGCTTCATTCCATTTGCGTCTTTACTCTGAAAACATTTTTTTTCAACATAACTTTCTTTGTTTTTTTATGTCTAGAATAATAACAAACCTAAACATATGTTCATTATTCATTATCCATTGACAGTGTTTAGGATCCAGAGGTTATTTTTTTTTACCCAAATTGTGCACAATTTTATTTAATAGCTGTAGGTACAAAACTTGGCTACAAGGACCGTAACGTAACACACTGCACTCCAGCCGGTTTAGTACAGGCTGGCTGTTTCTACAATTTTCACATTTTTTATTACAGGATTCACCTGAAATATGGTGAATTATGTGAAATAAAGTCCAAACTGTAGTAAAATAAATACATTTAAAAAACACATAAGCAAAATAACAAAAAAAGCATCAAATAAACAGTTTAAATATGTTTATTATGAACTATGGATGGATAACTAATATTTTTACCACTGTGAGTTATAGACTCGAGCTGTTAAGTAAGTGACTCTGACGTTTATTATATATGGTGGGAGTAAAAGCACATACAAGAATCTCTGCCAATCATGTTACAGGAATTTGTTCACATCACCATAGTAATGGTACTATGCTGCCACATTCTTACCCAGATAAATATGTGGTCAGTTTTGCAACATGCAGTGCTCGCTAAATGTAAAGCTTACCATGTACAGTTGCCAATGTCACAGCGAAATGTCACAGTCGCTTACCGACCATCTCAAGTATAGTCAATAAAGAGTATCGTATTGATATTTTACACCACTTGGAAGGTACTTGTAGAACAACAGCAAAATGTATGTAAGGGAAATTTAAGGATATAGCACCACGATAATCACCATTTCACACTCCTAATACTTGTTTAAGAATGTTTTACCACAAATAACACAGGTAAACAGCTATTCATAATATAGGGTCCTGTGTAATGTTTCCTCTACAAAGAACAAAAAACCCATTGGAAGATGCCATGTTGGGGATGTTAACATCATAAAACAAAAATGGCTGTGCAAACTCCAGGATATAGGAAAAAGTACATTCCATAAACAATCTGAAGGAAACAATAGATTTTTTTTTATTGAATTTAACATGTTAAAACTGGTCTGTAAGACCAACCATCCTCTAATACCTCTTAATACTAAATACATATCAGCCAAATTATGTGCAATGACATCCTTTAGTTAGTTCTGGTGTTCTTAACTAAACACTCTCACCCGCGCACAATGCTCTGCTTTTATAACAATGGCTTTGTTCTCTTCAGTCTTCGGAACACATGTTGATTGTCCAGCAGATGAAGAACTTCTGTATTTTCATGGAGGTGAAGCCTTTCTTCATGCTTCTTCGCAAACCTTTTAATCGCTTCTTTATTTGTCGGAATACCTAGATCTCTGTGGATATCGGCTTTTCTAACATACCATGGTGCATTCACCATGGTCTGCAAAACTTTGTTTTGGAATATTTGTATTATCCTGATGTTACTATCTTTCACGCACCTCCAGAGTTGAATTCCGTACAGCCAGGTGGGTTTAATTATCTGATTATAGATCAGAGTTTTACTGTATAAAGACGGGTTGGAATGTTTTCCTATGAGCCATTTATATTGTCAGAATTTTAAGGAAACAATAGACAGTTAAACAAACAAGTAATAATAATTCACTGTGCTGGTTATGTATGTTTAACAGTATTATACGAGAGTGGCTATTACACTATGATTCCTTTCTCATTCAATGAACTTCCTTTCAGCTTCAACATTGGCTTAAATTTGGACTTGCTTTGATAAACTTTCTTCAGCTTATAAGTTGGGGTTTTCCAGTGCATCGGCTGACGCTTTGTTTCAAGAGCATACTGGAACATCCAGATTTCACCATTAGTAATTATTTTTTCAAAAATTCACATCTGATTCAGTGTGCTCTAAGATGTTTGCACACATTCACTTTTGTTTCTCCTTTCTGGTCGGCAGCAAGAATTTGTAGAATTATTCTGGCATAGACTTTCATCATGCTAAGGTCAGTTTTTAAAATCTGCCTAATATGTTCTTCTTTTTCTATTTGTATCGGGCATCTGAGGACCACATGCCAATTTCAATTCTTTATTCTTTGTTATTTCTTTTCTCCAATATTCTTTTATCTTTTCACTATGTCTCTTCTTCCTGTCTTCAGTCCACTTTGAACCTGCGTTTTTCTGTCCCCTACCCTGGACTCCTTCCATTTTTAACACGTTTGCCCGAAAAACTTCTCTTTCAATTGCTTCTTCTTCATTTATATTATTTTTTTCTAAATCGTTTTTGACTTCTTTAATCCTACTTGATGTTGACTTCTTGCCCCAAAGATATTTGAAGATCTGTTTTGTTAACCTATTGTCGTCCATTCTACATAAATGTCTGAAAAATACAAGTCTTCTTTTTCTTACAGTTTCTGTTATATTTTCTGTACTTTGATGTATTTCATCATTACTTCTTAATTTCCAACCTTCTGAAGTTTTTCATGGGCCTAATATTTTCCTAATAATTCATCTTTCCAATATTTCTAGTTTGTCTAAATTATAATTCAATGCTAGACATTTATTTGCATTAGGCATTTTGATCTCACTACTGTACTGTACTACTTCATTTTCGCATTTTTAGATATGCACTTTTTATTGTAAATATCTTTAGTTATACTATATGCTCTTTCCATTTTATGAATCCTTTCTTCTATAGCAGATCTAATATGTTCTTTATTAATATGTAATGTTTTTGCCATAATTTGGATACAGAGTTTGCAGTTGTTTTAAATAATTTCATAAATGTTTAACATTTCCTTCAGAGTTTGATGTGCATCGGTGTCGTGGCCTTTTGTCATCCACATCGTCCTCTTGACTTTCTTAAACATGTGTATGTGACATACAATTTTCACCCTAAGCCTCAGTTAATAATAAATGAAAAGATTCAGTTGCTGTCTTGTTCAGTGTCACTACAAATTTCAAATTAACTTACTGCACAATGTTTGTACTAAGTATTTTGTGACATGTGTAAAAGACACTACTGCTGCTTCAAATCACACCTGACAGCAAAGTAACTAACAGACAGGAACGAAACTTGTACAGTTGGTGTAAAGTCCAAAGTGAACGATAACACATGCTACTAAGTTCAAGCAGCAGCACTGTTGTGTTTCAAGATTAAAGTCAAGTTACTTAATATGTGGAAAGAAAGGCGGCAATTAACTGCCTCTCTTTACTTTTAGGTATGACAGGCAAATTATATAAAATATACTGTTCTCTTGTTGTAGATGTACAACAGGAGATGGAGCAGAAAGTGGATCTGTAGGTAGAGGAACAGACACTACCATGACAGTGTGTTAATGCACAGATAAAACAGAATACAGAGAAAGCTCTACATTCAAGGAATTATAATGTTATTGTTAGAGCAACTGATGACAGTGACCACACAGCAATAGAGATGACCCGGTGATCTGTCAGCCTCTCCCCCCCCCAAAAAAAAAAAACACAGTATGCAACAGGTGTGATTGTTATGCGTACACATTGAGTTTGGAGAAAATTTTACTGTATGTGTTATTAACAGTCTGGTTTATAAATAGTCTGTTTAGCATCTGATGCATTTGGAGATGAAAACTTCAGTTTATCAGCAGATGACAAAACAGTTTTCACACCTTCACGATGGAGATGGTGGGAGAATATCAAACAAAGTGTACACTAGAAGAGAAAGTGCACAGAGATAATAAGGCAAACTGGGAAGAACACCGTTAGAACGGATGTGAACTATATACCTAAACTGCTTCGTTGTTTTAAGCCTGAGGGACATGGCAGTGGGGGATGTCCATTGAAATGTTGGTGAAATGGAACAGGTCCAGCAACCCTAACTTGGATAATGACATGATGATGCTGCACATTTTATTAGCTCATTAACATATTTTCTATTAAGAATTTTAATTTCACTTTTCTTTAGAGTATAAGAAAGTAAGACATCAAATCCTTATATATATCACGCTGATTCTGATGAATCTAGCACATGCGTACGCACACACAATCAAATTATAATTACTTCTGGCAGTAGAATGTTCTTATTTTTCATCCTATATTTCAACCTGATACACTTTTCACATAACATATCTTTCCTTAAACTTACTATGTCTATTAAACTATATCTTGTATGGTTATATTAATTCAATCACTTTCTGCTACAGTCCGTTTCTTGATGTATATAATACATTTAATATTTATAAATAAATTTACTTCAAGATATACCTTTTTTTCCCTTATTAGGAACATGTTTCGGGTACTATCTTGTACCCATCCTCAGCCTTCCGGTTTTTTTGTCTGGTGAAGTACATATGTGTTGTTGGTTGATTATTATTATTGTGGCTTCCTGTTGGCTTCTGGTATTTCAAATTGGTTTTATTGTGTGTGATTGTGGTGTATGTGTTAGTTTTTTGTGTATTTTCAATGTTGAGTGCTTTGAATATTGTGTCATGTTTTGTACTGATTTGTATTTGTTCAGGTATTAGTTTGTTTTCTGTTTTATGTTTAGCCACAATAATAATAGTCAACCAACAACACATATGTACTTCACCAGACAAAAAAACAGGAAGGCTGAGGATGGGTACAAGATAGTACCCGAAACATGTTCTTAATAAGGGAAGAAAAGGTATATCTTGAAGTAAATTTATTTATAAATATTAAATAAACTATATCTATATACCTATTAATTAAAACTTAATTAATTTAGAAACCTCTGATGATATACATATGTTCTATGAAAACTGCATCCGGTGAAATAAAATAAAACGATAAAAAATAAGTACATCCTACTTGCAGAATTAATTATAATTTGATAGTACACGATATAATAATCTCCACATATACATAATATATAATTGGTATCCAAAGGATTTTCCTTTTTGTCCAAAACATTTCCAACCATTGTTTTGGATTCTGTGACAACAGTTCAACTGGAAAAACACTTTTCAGTTCATCTAAGTGATGAACTGAAAAAAATTCACAGATCCTGCAGAAACTTCAAAGAAAACGATATCTACGTGTGCACACACACAAAACACCAACCAATTTTCTCTTAGACGGACACTTCTTTTGTATGGACAAAACCTTATGAACAAGTACAACACTCACTGTGGGTGTTCAGCTAAGAAAGCTTCACTGTCTGTACACAGAAAGTTTCACAAGGACAGTATGATGGGTCTCTGCAATAAGGAATGGTGATTTCAACAAGTTCAGGACTGAACTGAACTGACTGGTTCAGCTAAGAAAGCTTCACTGTACACACAAAGTTTCACAGGGACAGTATGATGGGTCTCTGCAGATAAGGAATGGTGATTTCAACAAGTTCAGGACTGAACTGAACTGACTGTCAATAAGTTCAGGACACAAAAGAACAAAACACGAATAAACTAAAAGAATATGTAGATAGGATGGAGAGAAGAAGTGTAGCAACAGGAGTATTCGATTGTACAGCCTGGACTAAAAACAATGAAAATCAACTGGACATTGACGAGAAGACTGGATCTGATATAGAAACTGGTTTGTCAGATAACATTCAAGACTAGCACAAACAAACTTACCTCTTTCTCTTCAAATGCTGAAACAATTGGTTCTGCATTGACAATTTCTTCATCGATATCAAGCTTCATTTCACAGCCACCTAACAACGTAGGCAGATCTGTCCTAGTGTCACGTTCGTGTGTCAGATCGTGTGGGCAATATAAAGCACTTTCCAGATTCACGGTGGTCTGAGCAGAAGGCCGGGACTGCATTTCTTGCGTGATCGTCATCGGCTACATTGAAACAGAGATGTTAATGCAATCACAAACAGCTGATAATGTTACATAATATTTTAATGATTTATTATTCATAACTCTATTACCATTCAGTGGTGTAGGCCAGTGGTTCCAAAAGTGGGGTCCATGGACACTTAAAAAAAAAAAATTGAATATACTGTAATTTTCGCCGATTTTTGATGCTCTGAAATCTGAATTTTAGAATCTTGAAACAATTGTAGAAGATTCCAATTTTTTTTTTTTTGTTCAAACTAACTGTAATAGTAAAAGTAATTTCAAACTAATGGCTTTAATAATATCTTTAAATCATGAAAGCGTACTGAACAGATTACTTGAACTAAGGGATGAAGTAAAGCTCTTTTTATTTGATTCCAACTTGACCTTAAAGACAGGTTCCATGACTTTAACTGGATTTTGAAGCTATCATACCTTCCTGATACATTAAGTCATCTGAATGGACTCACTTTAAGCCTGCAGGGATCTAGCATCAGTATTTTTCATGTTCACGATAAAACCAACGGGATGATAAAAAAACTGAAGCGGTGGATTCCAAGATTAGGCGCTGAAATCTTTGAACAATTCCCTTCCATGGCAGATTTCGTCCAGATGTTAGGAGAAAATACTCAAAAGTAAATCCTCAACATTATTAAGTCTCATTTGGAGCAACTGCACTTGCAGCTAAGGGAATATTTTCCAGTGACAGATGATAGTGACATGTGGATCAGAAATCCATTTGCTGATGGGCTGTCAACTAACCTCTCTTTTACACTACAGGAAGAAGATACATTGGTAGAACTTTCAACTGACAGTTCATTAAAATTACAGTTTTCGCAATTACAGCTAGCTGACTTCTGGTTGTATGTAACAAAGTACACTAACCAAGTAAATAGAGATTCAATGTAATAACTAACTCTATAATGACATGAACTTGTTAACAGTATAACTAACCATTGTAAAGTGAGAGATAGAGAGACAGAAGGATAGTAAACATGAGTAAGTGACAAAGAGAATTTAATGTTAGGGAATACCCACTAGTAACACTTAAATAAAATATAAAAAGTGCAAAGTGACAGTGTAAAACCCCAAAATAAATAGAAACCCTATTGATAGGTATAAACACCTAATAATCAGTGATAAACACTAAAGGTTTATTGGTGAAAAGTGTTATTAAATAAGAATTTTATTATTAGTAGTAAGATTAATTGTAGATGAGGAATACAATAGTATTAATAGTTAGTGTTAACACGGTTAGAGGGTAAAGTTTATTTAAGAAAGAATGTGGTAAAGAATAGGAAGGCAAAATCAATAAACATCCTATGTTCTACAGGATAGTTAGTGAAGTAACGTTAAATGGTGTGATGATGTTGTTCACCAAAAAATAAGCAAGAATAAAACAAATTGTAAACAAACGTAGCACAATAGCTGTTAAAAGAATTGTTTGATTAAGTTTATGAATAGGAATATGGCTGCAAGAATTATACAGACCATAAGCCTAAATGTTACGTTATATTTAACAGAGAATAGTAGATAATAGCCAAATTATAAACAATGGCAATATAAATAAGAAAAAAGATAAATTAATATAAATCTAATAATACTGGAAAGGCATTTAGAAAATAATAGACAAACCATAATATGGAAACTAATGAAAAAATACAATTATTATAAAACGGACCCAAAACAATTCAACAAGTAAACAAGTCATTTGTAACACAAAACAAAACATGTACAAAGGTAAAATAATATGTAATTTGTATAAATTAAGAAAATATAGCCAATTACTACCTAGCCCTATGAAATGCCTAACTGTATAAAACCAATAACTACAAATTGTAAGAAATTAACTAGGATATTAGCAAATCCAAGGCAAATAACTAGTCAATGATAATTAGTGAATCATATTAAAAGATAAATGTTAAATTAAGGACATAAAATAAGAAAGAAATGTTATTAGATAACATCAACATAACTGTCAAAACAATAATACATAAACAAACCCAACTTTGTGGGATGTCAAAATGATCTTTGACAGAAAATACGAACAGTTGTGATAATATTTCATACATAGACAAGAAGACAGAAGAATAATAGCAATCAGAAGATATACAGTCATTTTGAATAAAAATTCAAATATTATAACAATGGTCTTAAGTCATGTACAGCCAATGAGAGTCAATCAGTTACCATGACAACTGAACGTTATTTCTGAATATTCAGTTAGAAACTGTTAGTCCTTTATTGAAACTCCAGACGAAGAGACGCCAAGCCGTAAATGACTCAAATTTTAATATTAAACGTGTAAAAGTAATCCAAATTTGATAAAACGAATAAGTAAGAAGATGACAAAGGACTAGGAGATCCAGTTGAGGCCAAATACCAGATTAAAAATTCTAAATTAATAAATTTCAACCAACATATACGAAAAAGACGCCAGGCGTACTTAAATCCCAAAATGATGGAAGATTGATGGCTATCGATGAACCCAACCTATTTCAACTGAATGACATTACACCTCAAGTCAACTGATTTGATAATTGCTGAGTTACCCAAATTTATGAAATAAACTCTCTTTAAATTTTTCTCATAACACTTTGAACTCTCACTATAAACTGATGATATTATTTCTTTCAAAGATTAATTAAAAAATAAAACACTAAACTTATGTGAACTAGAAAAAATAACCTGTATAAGAATTACGAACTTCTGAAACACAATTTATAACACTTCAGGAACACATTGGAAATACTCCTTATAATACGTATATAAGTACCAATAATGTAAGGTAGTGTACTTTATTGTAATCATTATTAATATTTTTTTCGTAATCACAAGAATCCAGGATAACTGAACGATATGAAAAAAAACTGTTGCAGGCGCCATGTCTGACTAAATAATTCATTCAGTATCGCTTCGCCAAGCCTTGAGATTAATTGTCTTACTGTCGGTGCAAATTTGTTTAATAACAAAATATAATTTTATATATTACTGAATAAATACTAATCGCCTTTTAATAAACTAGTACAGAGTTGCAACCACTGTTCTTCATTTCACAGGAAAGTGCATTATATGATTTGTGTATTTAGTTACGAGCGATAGTGGTGGTAAGCACTAGACGTCGGAAACTCTGCGAACCACGTTAATCAACCGCACGTGGCGGGAGTAAATTTGAATTCACCATACCGTCATAGCCACGAACGCTCAATCGACCTATTTTTTATTTTAATTGTTTTCAGTTAAACAATTTGGTGCTACCCGGGATTTACGCACACATACTAAAGAACAGGTAAGGTTCCCACATCCGTGTACTGGTAATTCGAAAGATTGCTACGGACATCGTCAACGCAACATAAAGTAACGACCACCCAGTGTGAGGCGAACACACAAAACATACACTTTTTACGAGACGATAAGAAAGATTCGTTACAAATTGGCGCCCAACGTGGGGCTAGAATTGAAGACTAGCGGCGGTTACGAAAAAGTATGGAACATTCCATGGTCACTAGAGGAAAAGCTAAGAAGAGGACTGAGGGTACCGACAAAGAAGAAATGGAAATGATTGAAGAAATGATCGAGGAAATGATCGAAGAGGGTGCCCAAGAGGACCAACCAGAAAACCCAAACCAACCAGCACCGGAAATGGAAGTAGTAGTCGGCGACCAACCAGATAAACAAACCCAATCAATGGACACAAATTTCCAGGAAATGATGAGGATTATGGTGGAACAATTAAACAAAAACAAGGAGGAAATTAATGGAAAAATACATAAAAATAATGAAAAAATAGACTAGATGAAGGAAGAAACTAGAGAACAAAGAAAGGAAGACAAAGGGGAATTAAATAAAATGTTAGAATCGTTACAAGAATCCTTAAAAGAGGAAATCAATGAAAATTAAAGGAGACAGAATGAGATTTTAAGAGAAGATATTGAAACATTGAACGAGAAAATCGAAGGCAAAAACGAAACATTAAAGCAACAAATCAACGAGAAAATGGAGGAACACAGTGATACCTTAAGGAAGAACCAAGAAGCTCTACAACAACGATTAACGGAGGACATCCAAAAAAGTAATGAAGAACTGAAGGAAGAATTAAGATACATACTAATAGGGTATCGTAAAGAAGTCAAGCAGACAAAAACGGGGATGAATAAGAAATGGAAAGAAACAAATTACCAAGCAGTTCAACCTAATGAAACATTAGATAGTGGTTTCAAACAATTGAATGAAACACTAGACAGTACTTCTGAAGGTATCAAAGAAACGTTGAATAAGAACAGGGAACCGGTGAATCAGAAAATAAAAGAGAAGGAGGAGGAAATAGAGAATAAAGAAGACTCAAGTGTATTGTTACCTGAAAATAAAGATAACAAAAACAATAAGAAAATCAGGCACATAGAAATCAACCGTAGAGGAGTAAAGAAGAATCGAATAATTAAGAAGATTAAGAAAACAAAAGAAATAGGAAAAATATATAAAAAGAAATTAATAAAAACACAAGAAGAACTGGAGATGATGAAGCATGGACTAATTAATGTGTTTAATTTACCAATGACTGACCTAAGCAAATTAATGAAATATAAAGATTGTAGGAGGACTTTAAAGGAAATTATAGAAGGGATTCATAACAAACCAGTGGATAAAAACTTCAGCAAATCTATAATTAAATGGAAAATACCCAAAATTGAAAGGACTCACAAAACAGTGTATAACGAATTAAGAAGGTCTATAAGAAAATGGAAATTACCAGAGATAGAAATGCAAAATAAACCAATATCAGTGAGAACATCAATGACGGAGGTACGATTAGCTTCGTTGAATAACAAACAACATCATCAAGTGATTGAAGTAGGCATGGATACTAACGAACACATGATATTAGAAGAATGGCTGTACCAAATAGAAGAGACCTATTTAACCAGGACGGAAATAGTTCTACACACCAAGGTTATCCGAACCACAAGTGCAGAGGAAATGATGGACCATGGGTAAACTAAGCGAAGATAAACACCGAGAAAAGGGACTGATTTACAAATTACCGACCATGCAAACCAATGGAGAAGAAAAGAGAAAGTGAATTACAAAATTCAAAAAAGATATTTTTTGTATATCTTTAGATACAATAATATTTAGATAACATATGAGGCAAAATATAAAATAAAGGAATAAGTTACAAAAATTCCTACAAAGTAAGAACAACAAACATACAATAATATTTAGATAACATATGAGGCAAAATATAAAATAAAGGAATAAAGTTACAAAAATTCCTACAAAGTAAGAACAACAAACTTAGAATAATATTTAGATAACATATGAGGTAAAATAAAGGAATAAGTTACAAAAATTCCTAAACAGTAAGAACAACAACCTTACTATAATATTTAAAAAATACGTGAGATGAAACAAAATAAACAAATAAAGTGAAACAAGAATAAATAATATAAGAAAATTAGAGAGGAGACCAATAAAAATAAATAAAAATAAAATCATGCAAGAACTGCTAAGACAAATACCTAAAATTACAAAGAATATAGAATATTCAAAGAAAAAAAAAATGAACTGGTACAAGAGAGAAAAAGAAATAATGTATAAAGCAAATATACAGCAAATGGCTAAAGCAAAATAATGGTAATCAACAAAGAAGAAGAAAAAAGTGTCTAAAATAATTAAAATAATCACAAGAAAAGAAGAGGAAAACAAACTAATGAAAAGTTCGAAATAATGAAATTAACAACTAAATAAATAAAAACAATCAACTGCGTGAATAAATAACAGAATATAGCAAAGGTACAGCGGAAGGAAGAATGAGTAAAAGGTTAAAATGATCTAAAAAACCACGAAGTGGACAATCCCCAAAATATTATTAATGAAAGTCACAAGATGACAAAAAGGTATTTAAGATTGACTGAGAATAGGTCCAGCAATCAATTAACTGAGCAGAGATGATGTTCCTCTGATCTCAGAGTAAAAGGTAGTAATGGAAGAAACCAGCTACTAAAAGTTAGGAAAAAAATTATATAACAGGGAGAACGCACTAATGGAAATAAATAAAAACGGATCTAAATAAAAAGGAGTGAAACAAAGTGAGAAGAGAAACAAGAAAGAAGAAATAAACAAGAAGAAAAAGAAAAAAATTATATATAACTGATAATTTCATAAAAAACTATGGTAGTGTTTTACCAAAATGATCAATTTTGAAGGAGAGGCATTATGTTACAACACAAACAAGCCACCCCAATACCAGGGAAAAAACAATGAATCAACTATATAAAACGTTTAAACTAAAGAAAATAAAATGACGATGACGTGACAAACGACTACATGACCCTGATTGACCAAATAAAATGAAACCAAATGAGAAGGGGAAAACCAAAATAAAATGAAATAAAATGAAATAAAATGAGATAAAATGAAATCGAAGAAGAAGGTAAATGAAAATGAAACAAACCAAGTATAAATGAAATAAAATGAGAAGAAATGAAAAGACACAAACAAATAATATAGAACAGAAAAAGGAGAAATGTTACACTCAAATATAATAATGAAAAGGAAACCAATAAATAACAAATGTAAAACATAATTATTAGTATTGACTAAAGAATCAATGTAAAGTATAATTGTTAAAATCCAATAAAGTAAAGACAAACAAAGTACACTAACCAAATAAATAGAGATTCAATGTAATAAATAACTCTATAATGACATGAACTTGTTAACAGTATAACTAACCATTGTAAAGTGAGAGATAGAGAGATAGAAGGATAGTAAACATGAGTAAGTGACAAAGAGAATTTAATGTTAGGGAATACCCACTAGTAACACTTAATAAAATATAAAAAGTGCTAAGTGACAGTGTAAACCCCCAAAATAAATAGAAACCCTATTGATAGGTATAAACACCAAAATCAGTGAGAAACACTAAAGATTAAAGGTGCAGGGTTAGTAATTAAGGATATCATTAATATTAGAATTAAGATTGATTGTAGCCAAGGAATATAAGGATATTCAGGGAAGAATATTCGTTACAATATTATAATTTTGCAAATTAAGAGAATTTTGATTTTAATACATTTTAAAATATAAAATTATATAAAAATAAAATATAAGAATTTGTAGCATATTTACTGTTTGTTTTATTTCAGAGCTCAGACGGGGTCCGTGAAATTTTTAATTTTTTGGGGGGTTCGCAGACTGAAAAGTTTGGAAACCACTGGTGAAGGGTTTATCACCACATTACCTTACTTAAAATCAATACCATATAATATACATTCATTCAACCTTATGGACATTATATTATGTACACCACCCATGTTATTTAACATATATATTGACGACCACATTTGAGAATCGAAGAGGGAAGTTCCACAGGAGATAAAAGTTAGTGCTCATCAGAGGTTTGATACCATTTTATTTGCTAATGATCAGGCTAATATTCAATGTAGTGAAGACAAGTTATAGCTAGCAGTTCGTAAGTGACATGTCTTCAGTGACATATATAATTTAAAAAGTTTTGTGAAAAAAATAAGGCATTGAACGGCATCTGTCCAGTAAAATCTAAGACTGTTATTGACAATATTATGTTAGAACAGGTATCACATGTGATTTGACACATGAAGATGAAAAGGTCATATCCATTAAGGTAAACAGATTTCAAAATATCTGTGGTACAATTTGAAGAACATATGGAGAGAGTCTTGTAAGGAGAGACAGAACAGGCATTATAAGATTATGGCTGTGCGCACATTGCTTTATGGTTCGGAATGATGGGTACCAAGACAGACAAGGTCTTGCAGACAACAGAAATTAAAATTCTTTCAGGAAGTACACGAATGTTCAAGACTGGACTGGATAGATTGTGTAATGAAGATATACAAGCTGTACTACATGTTGAAGAGCTGGTGACCACAGCTCAATGTTACAAGATGAACTGGAGAGATCATGTCCTACACATGTCTCCACATAGAATTTCTAAGGACACAGTGAAGAATGCCCCACATGAGAAAAGAGATGCGTGTAGGTTGCAATGGTGAAATTTGGAACAGGCAGAAATGCTACAACCTGGATAGCTGGACAACTACAATGATTTACTATGCATAAGTTCCAGTATGAATATTAAAGAAACCATGAAAATCAATACACAACACAAAAATCAAACACATTGTTATTTGAAATAAAATGAAGTGAGAGTCGCTAATTTTAAGTTCTTTTACTCACAGACTTTCTGTGGTTACAACTTTTTAATAACACCACTTTTTCTCACTAACAACCACATTTATGAACACCAAACGTTTTGCCCATTCTGTGGTATGGCATCCTCAGTGGTGAAGCTGAGAATCTTTTACTTTTAGCTGTTCATAATGATACCAATAAAATGTGGTTTTCAACCAAAAGAAGTGTTACTATTAAAATATATAAGGTCAAAAGTGAAGCAACCCACAGGTGACAAATGTGCTGGACAAAACTGAGAGACAACAGCTATGGTATATGATATACGACTCAGATTTACAGTAAGATTGGAAAAAGAAGGAATGCCTAAGGTGTATGGAAAAAGGAAGGTAAATATGAGAAAAACTGAAACCTAGAAAAGGTAATGCATGGTTACTGCAAATGTAGAATACTGCGTGAAACAAAGAAATAACCGGGGACACAAGATTTGAGGAAAATGTCAGATAGAGCAACAGAGAAGAACTATTGCCTCAATACCAGAAAAGGACTTGGGGTAAGTGAGTAACATTTTTTTCTATTGCAAAACAGTAATATTACAAAATTAGATATACTACAAGATCCCATCTCAATGTGGCATATATAAAAAATAAATAAAGTGTTTGAGTGAGTCTCAGACTCTACAAACAACATGGTAAATATTACTTTTGTCTAATTATTTTGTTACTGAATAAAATCTGTTTATTGTTCCTTGTAACAACTACGTATAAAACTGATATAATATTGAACATTAAATTATTGATATATAAGGTGGATTCAAAAAGTTCCCAAAATCGACTCCTTATGTTTAAAATAATAGTTCCATCAGAAAAATTACTGTTTCATAAGTTATTGGCAGTGCTCACATCACCACAATATGGCCAGCTATCACGTACAAGGTGGCACAGGGAAACGGGAAAATTTGAAGAGTTGATGTTGGCAGGTCTGTAGATGTAACAGAAGTGAAACTGTCTAGCAGTAATGGACATTTAGTTACCATGGAGCAGTGGAGCGGTGCAGAGCGTGCGGTCGCCGTAAGGTGTGATGGTACAATTCTGGTGCAGTATTAAATTAATAAAAAACATGGTACAAAAGACCATAATTATTGTATTCATTCATTTTTAACAATTTGGTAATAATTATTTAAATATTCCATAATCCCTGTAAAGCTGTGGTGAGTGGACTATATAAATATTTTATAACACACAAATGTGAATTGACAGGATTCTGACCGTTTTTCATTGCGGAACGACAAAACACAGCAAAAAACGTATGTCACATACCGAGATAAAGTGACGAGCCCTGATGACGTCAGCGGTGAGGAATGTATTTCCGTAAACAAATCAAGGCTTGGCGAGATGAACAATAGCCTAATGACGTAGTTTTTACCCCACCTACGCAATGTGAAACAAAGAGTCTTGGTCATTTTCTTCTAGAGCGTGAACGTAGCCGGCCGGCAAGGGGGTTCACCGGGTGTAATTTTTAACTTTTACACCAACAAAAGTGGTTAACTACAAAAGTGTTTATTAACAGTGACACCTTACCATTCGGTAAGGTGTAATACTTAAGAATGTGACCGGTAGCGATCGGCGAACTCGCGGTGTGCGACGTTCGTAAAACCGCAGCTGAGATCGGTCAAATTTGGTAAGAACGTTCCAAACATTCTTTTTATTGCAAAATCAAAATTCATAATGACCAATTCTAAATCAATAAAATATTTTATTTAAAATATGAGCTCAATAAAATAAATAAATTGTACCAGACCGTGAGAGAGAGAGAGTGAGAGAGAGAGAGAGAGTGCCTTAAATTTTCTAAGTGCTGGGTTGTGCTAGATATTTATACGATTTCAATGTTTAATAATCATATATCAGTGTTTCATGTTTAATGTTTATTTTGGAGGGTTAAAATTTTGATGTTTGATAAACGCCCCATGGCGTAAGATGTACTTATACGTATATAAATAAATTGGGTAATCTCATTGGTAACAATTTTAAACAGGTATTATTATTTCAAATAACAATTTCCGCTACTCAAAAGTTCGCTTAAATGAATTCCTGCCCTATAGTAACTTGTAACGGTAAGTAAAAAACAAAGTTATTTACGTCTATATTTATTTTCTTGCTAATCAAGATGGCGCCCGACCTTTGAAATTATTGCCTAAGTAAAGACGTTATATCGTATATTTTATTATCAGTAATAAACGTAATATAACAAATGGCGCCCGTAATAACAGGGACCTGACATAAAATTTTATGTGAGTAAGCCTACAAAGAGAGCTTGGAGAAAGTATTTTTGTTAAAGGGGTGCAGGGGTTAGAATTTACTTTTGATGTTGTGTTAGGGGGTGAAGAAAAGTCTTCACATATTTTTAAGAAGGACAAGAGTTCCTTAAATTTATATTTGGGAGACGATAGGTCTACAAATAAAGTTTCTTGGTGTTTTTGTGTACCTCATAAGTGGTGCAGTAATTTTGAGTTAGGGACCCCTGCATATTTGGAGAGGGAGAGAGAGAGAGAGAGAGAGAGTGTAACTTGGTGTTATGGTGAGAAATATATTAAGAGAGAAAGTGTAGAGAAGTATTGTGAGAGATATGGTGAGAGAAAGAAAGTAATAGTAATATTTACAGTAAATAGAAAGTACAGAGAATTGGTAGAAAGGTTAGGGATAGATACGGTCGAGGAAAATAATGAATTGTAGTAACAATGAAATTGAAATAATAATAGGTGATGATAATAATGGTATCAAGTACTTACCTGTGGTAGAAAATTATGATGATAATTACAAGATGAATAACAAGATTATAACATATGATCTTACTGATGTAGACAGAACCCTACTCGATCGTGACTTGATATATGAAATTGAAATTGTGAATAAATATGAAATAGTTGATAATTATTATGAATATAATGTTTCCAATAATAAAATTTATTTATTAAAAAATAAATTAAATAGACCTAAGATAAGAATGTTATTCAATGATGGAGGATAGAGTGTTTTAATTGTGTAACGAACATTTAATATATGTGAAAAGTGGTATTGAATTGGACTGCATATGGACTGATTTCGATTAATGACACAATAATGAAGTCGGATTGTATATTTTTCATTGTTTTATATGTATTTATGTCAATGTATTTATGGGTTTTGACAATTTTTGTGTATTACAGGTAATTTTTATATATTTGTGTACACCATGTATGTTTTAATAATTGTATTAACAATTAACATGTTTTGTTTAACAAGTTTAAATAATTGAATAATAATTAAAGAGTAATTATTCTTTATTACTGAATTAAAATGGTACAAAAGGAAGTTGTACTAACAGAAGTTGTAAATTAATTGTAATAGAAAGTTTCTAATGAAGTTAAATCATTATTTAATTTGTAATGAAGGTAATTCCTAATGAATAATAATAAATGATTAAGTAAGAATACATATATTTGAATTTTGAGAGGTATTGTTATGAGTAAGTGAGAGATGAATTACAATTGTCAATGATTACAGTAAGGTAGAATGTTTAAACAGGGATAAAGCCTGGGCATAGATAGAAGCAGGTGAGTTATTTAATTAATGTAAATGGAGTTAGATAGTTAAGAATTTTAAAGTAAATAATACAAAGAGAGTATTAGATATTTTAGGGACACAGTAGTTAGTGATTATTTGTAGCGGTGAGTAAAGTCAAGGTTAAACATATATTTGTTGTTGATGATATTTTGTAGTGGGGGTGAGGTGATAAGGAGTAGCCAACGTATAGCGTTGTGGCAGGTATTAGCGTAGTTTAAGGGAGTGTTTGCCGAATATTTTGGAAGGGCAAAATATTATGAATGTATATAGCCAGTTAGGGAACACCCATCTCTGTACAAAGACGCGCGGTGCTATAGGATTTATCGTCGGAATGAAATTAGTAAAGGTGTTTATAATTGAGAAATTGGTGTCATGATAGGTAAATTTGGTGGTCAGTTAGAAGAAAGGTGAGTAAGATTATAATAAGTAAAAGCATAGTGAGTACAGGAGTCACCCAGACTAAACAATGATTAGAAGATGATGGTAGGTAGTTAGGTAGGTAGAAAATTCAGAGTAGAGAGGTAGTAAAAAATGATTAATGAAATAATAATAATGTAATATGAATATTAATAATAAATTTGAAATAAATTTATAATTACAACAAATAATTGATGGTGAATTAATGCAAGTTTAGAATTAATTAATTAATTAATTGAAATTGTAATTTTTTTTTATTTAAATGCAACTTTAAATAGATAAAATGTGCAAATCAGATTAAATATGAAGTAACCATTTCAATGTATTACTGTATTATTATAATGTGTATTATTATGTATCATGCATTATGTATTATGTTATGAAATTTTAACATGATTTATAGAAATAGTGTGTGTGGAGGAGAAAGTGGGGTAAATATTATTGACAGCGCCAATTATTACCTGTTAATAATAATAATAATACTTTTAATAATAAATTTAATTTCAATAAGATTTTATTAATTTTTTTTTTTCTATAATTTGTTTTTCTCCATGTTTGAGTAATATTGGGAATTTATATGGGGATTTCCATGTTTTCATTTATCATTAAATTAAATTCTTTTTTATATCAATATTTGTTTCTTTTATAGTTACCGTAATTATGAAACAGAAAGAGTTAATTATTATCGATGGGAATCGAAACAATTTTTATAATTCAGGGTAGTCCGTAAAGAGAATGGCAATTCTATGTAATTCTTGTATGTTACATTTTTTGTATTTATATTTTTAGTAGCTCAAGCAAACCCAGTGCTTATTAACACAAACCAGCACATAGCTAAGGGGAAACAGATCAGTTAAGGATAGAGTAATATACCTAGCCACTATTTTGATATTTTAATTTATTGTTTCAGTGTTTGGTGATGTTATGACGGCGGTCCTGAGCTGGCCAGCTAGTCAGAGCAGGGGCGTTACGCGCCTAATTGGCCTTATGGTGTTGGGATCTCGAAGGAGAAGTCCAGTAAGGTCATGCAGGTTCTGTCATCGTCATCAGACCATGGGTGAGTTATTGATTTTCTTTTATATAAATTGTAAGGGGGTTGTGGCGACATATCCTGGCTGATCCCTTTAGGAAGTATGAATGGGTCAATGAAAGTTTTTATGCTTCGGCACAAAATCTTTCATTGAGGGGGTTTTGTGATGGTACAATTCTGGTGCAGTATTAAATTAACAAAAAACATGGTACAAAAGACCATAATTATTGTATTCATTCATTTTTAACAATTTGGTAATAATTATTTAAATATTCCATAATCCCTGTAAAGCTGTGGTGAGTGGACTATATAAATATTTTATAACACGCAAATGTGAATTGACAGGATTCTGACCGTTTTTCATTGCGGAACGACAAAAACAGCAAAAAACGTATGTCGCATACCGAGATAAAGCGACGAGCCCTGATGACGTCAGCGGTGAGGAATGTATTTCCGTAAACAAATCAAGGCTTGGCGAGATGAACAATAGCCTCATGACGTAGTTTTTACCCCACCTACGCAATGTGAAACAAGAGTCTTGGTCATTTTCTTCTAGAGCGTGAACGTAGCCGGCCGGCAAGGGGGTTCACCGGGTGTAAATTTTAACTTTTACACCAACAAAAGTGGTTAACTACAAAAGTGTTTATTAACAGTGACACCTTACCATTCGGTAAGGTGTAATACTTAAGAATGTGACCGGTAGCGATCGGCGAACTCGCCGTGTGCGACGTTCGTAAAACCGCAGCTGAGATCAGTCAAATTTGGTGAGAACGTTCCAAACATTCTTTTTATTGCAAAATCAAAATTCATAATGACCAATTCTAAATCAATAAAATATTTTATTTAAAATATGAGCTCAATAAAATAAATAAATTGTACCAGAGCGTGAGAGAGAGAGAGTGAGAGAGAGAGAGAGTGCCTTAAATTTTCTAAGTGCTGGGTTGTGCTAGATATTTATACGATTTCAATGTTTAATAATCATATATCAATGTTTCATGTTTAATGTTTATTTTGGAGGGTTAAAATTTTGATGTTTGATAAACGCCCCATGGCGTAAGATGTACTTATACGTATATAAATAAATTGGGTAATCTCATTGATAACAATTTTAAACAGGTATTATTATTTCAAATAACAATTTCCGCTACTCAAAAGTTCGCTTAAACGAATTCCTGCCCTATAGTAACTTGTAAAGGTAAGTAAAAAACAAAGTTATTTACGTCTATATTTATTTTCTTGCTAATCAAGATGGCGCCCGACCTTTGAAATTATTGCCTAAGTAAAGACGTTATATCGTATATTTTATTATCAGTAATAAACGTAATATAACAAAGGGCGACATAGTGACAGTTTGACAGCTACACAACGAGAGTTTCGGCGCCACTATCAGTCCCCCCCCCCCGGCGGTCAAGTTCCCCTACGGTCTGTACGTACCCCAGAAAACATTGATGCCGTGTGAGCTGCCATCTTAAGAGTCCTCGTCGTTCAGTGCGAAAAATTTCCTCGTCATTGCAGCTCGGACGTCGGAGCGTTCAAAGAATACTCCATGAACTTCAATTTCATCCGTACAAACTTCAGATTGTGCAACAACTGAATCCTAATGATTGCGTATTGCGCCTGCAAATTTGTGAACAATTATTGGCTAAAATCAATGAGGATGATAACTTCATTCAAAATCTTTGGATGTCCGATGAAGCCCATTTTCACTTAAGTGGATACGTGAATAAGCAGAACTTCCGTTACTGGGCTCGAGGGAACCCTGCTCAGCTTCACCAGCGTCCATTACACAGTACCAAAGTTACCGTATGGTGTGAAGTGTCGTGTCATGGGGTGATAGGCCCTTACTTTTTTGACGATGAACGAGGCACTGCTGTCACTGTGATGTCTGAACGTTATGTCAACATGATAGAGACATTTTTGGCTCCAAGACTCCATACTTTTCCAAATCTTGACATTCAGCACACCTGGTTTCAACAGGATGGAGCCACCTCACACACTGCCAGACAGTCTATGGCAGCAGTGAAATGTTTGTTTGGGGATCGCATAATTTCAAGGAATGCTAACATCACTTTGCTGCCCCGATTTCCAGACCTTTCAGTCTGTGACTTCTTTTTATGGGGACATCTGAAGAGCATCGTGTACCAGACTAGACCAAGAACCCTTGCTCAGCTCAAGACACAGATTGAAGAGGAAATCACCAAAATCCCAGGTAACACATTGCGCTGCACTATGCAAAACCTACAGAAACAACTTACTGAATGTGTATGGCAAAATGGGCAGCATTTAACTGATGTAATTTTTAAAAAGTGATGCCTAATGTAATTTCCAGTCTTGTAAAACATATTTTGAGCCTCAAATAAAGTTTTGTTAACGGTCCTTCATTTTTTCTAATTATTTCAAATTTTCCCGTTTCTCTGCGCCACCCTGTACTTCCTTCCTATCAAACAATAGCACAGCTGCTGTGAGTTTCTCTAACATGTGCATGACATTGTCACAGTAAAATATGTCTATAATTGAACAGCATACAAATAGCACATCTTCCTTTTTGCTTCAGAAATCACCATAAGAGTCAGTATGCCAATTAGAAAAGCATATGGTGAATCGGCACTGGAAAAACACAAGCCACTCGTATGTGTGGCACAAGTGTTTCCTTGGGAGTTGTGTTAGTGCTGACGATGGTGTTTGTAATGGGCAAACGTCTTATTATACAAGTGATGAAATCATTAATTGTGTTCAACGAATTGTTCGAGGTGACAGATGGGAATCTGTTGAGGAAATAGCATCAGACAGTGGAATACCAGTTGGAAGTTGTCACAGTATTCTCTACAAAGATATGAAAATGCATCCGGTTAGACAAAACACATTCTTCCAAAAATGCTATCTGCAGATCAGAAAGAAACATGAATGATACTGTCAGATCTTATCACTATGGCTGATTGAGATAAAAATATTCTGATCAAGAGTCTTTTGTACAATCCACAAACAAAATGCCAGTCATCGGAATTTAATACAAAATCATCTCCTCGGACACAGAAGTTTCATTTGAACATGAATAAAGGAAAAGTTATGTCAGAAATTTATTTTTAATCACAGGGAATTGTCCACTATGAACTGAATTCATAAGGCCAAACAGTGAATGAGGAAACATATCTTTATATCCTTTGTCATCTACACAAAGAAGCCCCTTGAAAAATGGAGAACATTGGTTTCTTCACATGACAACATATCAGGACACTGATCAATCCTTGCATGCCACAGTGTGACAACTCTTGAGCATCCACCATATTTTATATATATTCCTGACTTGGCACCACGTCAAGTCCTGATTTTTACTTGTTTCTCAATTGAAATCAGCTCTGAAAACGAAAAGGTACAAGAATGCTGATGTTATCATCGATGTGACGAAGCAGATGAAGGAGGTTTCTAGGAATGGGTTCCAGGAGTGTTTTCAAAAACTTTACAAATGTTGCAGAAATATCTAGTTGCCAAAGGAAACTAAAAATACAATGTAGAACCTTTTAATGTATACAGATTTTTGTGAAATAAACTAATTCCACGAAGTTTTTTAATCTACCTCATACAATACAATATTTATAATTGTATACATAATATAGAATAATAAAATGGCATACTTAATTAATCTTTATAACATAAATAATTTAAATTACACTAACGAACTATAATTTTGTGATGGTACAAATCTTGCCCATAAAACTTGATCATACAATAGATCAAATGAACACATGTTAGTGTATGACTAAGTCATCAAAGTATTACGCAATCACAAACAAAAGAATCTTCGCCAAAAAGGATCCACAAATCTTCCACTCCGACTGTCAGCCACTTACTCTCCCCCCAGTGGGTGACAGACAGCTTTCCCATCATTTCTCTCACTACTTTGCTATACACAGACATAATCTGTTGAAACTACTGTGTTACTTTCAACGCATTTCCTGGTTTTAAGTTTTTAATGTAAAAAGTATTTTAAATAACTCGTAAATATTCTTTTCTAGTATATAAATTAGAATAAATAACTGCACAATCCTCACGGGAGTTACATCTGGTACTGCAACATGTATTGTTTAAAAAAACTGGGTTCCCCTCCACTCTCCTCTTGTATATGCAGGACATGCAGCTCAGCACAGGTTGTTTTGTTTGCGATCCACTTATACTTAATTCATAACACAAATATACATAGACAAAAGCTCGTTAATAAAATATGAACAAAATCATAAACAATGTAAAAAATTCTACCAAAAATGAATTAAGTGATATTAAAATGAAGGATAACAAGTGAATAAATACCCTGGGTGCAAGTGGCTGTTCTCTGGCTTTCAATATGGTCTGATGTAGAAACACTAAATGTTGTCTGACCAACGGTGGAATTGGATTACAACATGCCAGTATGCCTTGCATCTCCTTGGGCAGAGCTTCGGCTATGTGCAGCAACATATGGTTAGGCAGAACATATCTGCACAACAGAATCAGCTATTAAGTTTTTATTGTACTTTAAGGAAAAAATACTTTATTTTATTATAATATTATCTTTTGTATGCTTATATTAAACATTTAATATAACACATATGAGTACTTTGATTCTGGATTACAAATTTTTGTAATTACCCTTCCCACAGCAATTATACATTTCAGCAAAATTCCATAATCACTTAAGGCAGATCTACTTCTAAGTCAGTTACACGTGTTAAACTAAGGCTTGTAGTAACTGTAGAAATCAAAGGACTTACAATATTCATAAATTAATAGAATTAAGTTAAAGTTATTACAATTTTAATATCGTTGTTATTATAAAGTTTTTTTAATAATAATGATCATCAACATTTGGATTTACACACAGTGATGTAGAAACCTCCTTGTCTTCTTCTTTTTCTTCTTATCTGGTGTTACAGCCTTTGGTGGGCTTCAGCCTCCTCAACAATACTCCTCCATGGTTCCCTGTTCTCCGCCCTTCCTCTCCACCCTCTGTTTCCATGGTAGCAAGATCTTCTGTTACACCATCCAAGCATCTCATCTTTGGTCTGCCTCTACGTCTAGTAGTATGTAATCTTCCCTTCAGCATTCTTTCCACATGTCCCAGCCAAAGCAACCTATGTGAATTTCACTATGTCCTTTCATGCATGAGAGCCTGTAGTTCATTGTTATTGCGTATTCTCCAACTGCCTTCTTCTCTTACTGGGCCATAAAGTTTATGCAATATTTCGCACTCAAATGATTTTCAAGCAGTTTTGTTATTCTCTGCTAAAGTCCACACCTCAGACCCATATGTAACAACTGGTCACACAAGAGAATAATACACTTTAAGTTTTATACTTCTTGCAACAATATTGTTTTTAAAGATGTTAATATTTGCAGAGAAGGCAATATTTCCTGCTTGTACCCTTTCTCTTATAATCATTCTAGAAACATCCTACCTGACAAGAACTATTACATAATTTAACTAAGTAGAATGTCAACAATCTGAGCATACAAATAAAATGTATGCTACGATAAAGTGTTTTATATACACTTCACAACATCAAAAATATTATTTTATAAGTAATCATTCTAAGTACAACTACAACTAATAACTGTGATTTATTTATGAAAACATTCCGACAAACATTCTGATATAGCAGTCTACTCGTTAGAAAAAAACATCTGTACTTACCCTGTGCTTTCATCTTCTTCTCTAGCAATTTTATCTCTCCACTGGTACAGCTCCTTCATGGCAAACATTTGTCTGTTGTCAAAATGCTTCCTGTTGCGTCTGTAGAAATCTTCGAACCCATCTTCTCTGAACTGAGGTTTCCAGTAGCGCTACACAGTACAAAACAATATTACAAATTACACACAAATTAAATGTATTTTTGTGTACATATTCTATATACTACATAATATTAAATAACCTGACCTGTTTCTTCATTATTTTTTCAAAAATAGTTTTGCAAAGTCTGTAATATTTAAAATCCATAATTGTTTATATAATTGTTAGCCATTTATGATAAATGATGTAAGACTACACAAAGGGGTCTATACTAAGCTAGATGCAGTACCGAAGTCAAATAGAACCTTGTGTCGATATGTAGCATGTGAACAAAGGTTATATGAAGCTGTAATATATATATTAGATAGACGCACAAGAGTAGTTTTTGTGCAATGTATGCATGAAAGTCACTAAAAATATATTTAAAAATTGGTTTATTACACTCTCAGTAGGAAATTGTGGGACATAAAAGTTTTATATACGGGTGGTTAGGCACTGAACATTGCTGATACAAAAGACAATACGCGCACCCCCAGCTAAAAGTTCGGTCTCACTTCTTCACCATATTTTGAACTAACACATCTTGTGCCGACGTGTGGGAGAAAGAACCTTTTTATAAGTATATAAAGATTACAATTTTGGTTGAGATGTGTGTGTGTGTGTGTGTGTGTGTGTGTGTGTGTGTGTGCGTGTGTCGTAGAATAGTGTTTCAAAAAATGAATAATGTGTAAACTTTATAGTAATGCGAAATGAACCTTTTTATAAAAATGTATCGAAAGTGTTAACAGCCACACCCATTACTACGCAGTATCTATAGGCTATAGGTATCTTTGAGTGAAACAAGACTATTCAAACTTTTAGTACAGTGAACCTTTTGTTTTTTCTGGTGTCTGTGAAGTAAAAAGATTCAAAATAGTGAAAATTATTCACATACTTGACACTGTAAACTTGATCGGGACTATTTTCTATAACTGCACAGTTTCCATTACTACTCACTATACTCGCACAGTAATTATAGTTGTCAAAACCTATAAATACCAAATTTGTGAGAAAAATAACTTTTGGTGTAAACAAAATCTCAAAATTTGAAAAATTATTAAAGCATGCTATGGTGTAGGGGAATATTCTGGAAGAAATCTATCTGCAAATTACCATAATATGCTATTTGTATACAAGTATGTACAATCGTACATGAAACTAAACACTGCACTGTATCATATAGGAACAGTTGGCTTGTCTTCGAAAACTACTATTAATAACAACTTTTTATCTGAATACCTATTTTTTTTTTTATGAATTACATTTAAAATTTACTTGACAAGAAAACAGTTTTTGAGTACTAATTTTAATTAGTGAGTGTTATAAACACTAAGAGTGCCAAGTTGTTTGCAAAGTATCTCACACAAAGTATTCATTATGTCATGAACCCATCTTCCGGTCAAAGTGATTTAAAAATTGTTACAAAGCACTAAATTTGTCCTAAAATCACTTCGCTTAGACTCTACTCTTGCAAAAAAATCATCTGAAAGTTAGTCAGATTATTATAATTTACAGTCACAATTTTTTCCATAAATTTAAAATATTGTACCGAAAGAATTAACTTTTGTAAATAATCTACAGTAATTCTTCATCATAGTGATTACTTGGTTCCTTTAAAAGCTAACAAAACACAATGTCTTTACCCGTATTTCATAACAGTCAAGGTATAAAGAAAAAAGTAACGAGGATGTTCTTTGAGATAAAAATGTTTTCCGAGTGGTTAGTAGTACATTTTGTCCCGTTTAATACTTTGTATGGTCTAAGCTAATGGTATGATATTAAAAAAAATGTAATGCAGTACAGAAAATACATTGATTATTTAATGTCATAAATACAAGATTTTGTAGTTAGTTTCTATAAATACAAGGCCCACTTTTTAAGTAAGAACCGTTTTGCTACATAGCCCAGAAAACTTGACTGATAAATAAAATTACAAATGGAAACATAAACTGCAACATTACTCTACTTTTCTACATAGTCACCATTAAGATTCATGCACTTGTCCAGACTATACTAAAATTTTTACAGGAGAGGGATTGACGTTTGCAATGATGTCATCGCCATGTTGCCACTTCGTAACCACGTGTTTCTGTTGAATGTCACGCAAGCGTAACTTTCGTTACTGCATTCACTCAAAATATACTTCTCGCAGACAAAACAAATCCAGTACACGCAGACTAAATATGTATTCCCCTACTTAAAAACTAATCTTCGATTTCATTGTCCATGACGTGTCCGTTAATTAACTAAATATAATTATTACACTACGACTCGGAACACAAAACTTTTTATAGGTAAAAACGAAAAAGTTTGACCTTACAACCTGAACTGGTTTTCGTCTTTTAAAGGCTTCTTCAGAAGTCTCGCCTTTTAAAGTTTTGTGTTCCGAGTCGTAGTGTAATAATTATATTTAGTTAAAAACTAATATTTATTCAGTTGTAACTACAGATAATTCATAAACTAAAAATGTGAATTCTTACAAGAATAATAAACGAGAACTTAATTAACTTCAGTGTTTTTTTAAAATTAACTTCAAATGTTCAGAATCTTTAATTTTTTGATTTAAGGATAAATGTGACAATGTCCAAATGTGCAATAATCAACTTAGTGTATAAATAAAGTAAAAATTAACAATAATAAAAAATATAAGACAGCAAAATAAGAGTCAATGTTTTGTTTTTATTACTTTTACCATAAAAACAAAACTGAAAATGAAATTATTATTACCTGTCTGTAGTTTTCTGCCTGTGCCGTTAATCTAAAGGTGTTACACCACTTATGTCGCTACCAGAGTCACTCGAGTCACTGGATTCTGTCCCCAAATTTATTACCAGTTGTTCCACGGCGTCTTCTAATATGCCTTCATTGCTCCATGCTTCGTCAATTACTTTCTTTGTATGCATCACTGCTTTTCTCCAATCGTCTGCAGTAACATTCGTAATGCCCTCGCATATCAATTTTTCTACTTCAGTTCCTGTAAAAGTCTTATTATTTCTTGCTACATATCCCTTTACTTGTGCCCAAATTAACTCAATGGGGTTAAAATGACAATGATACGGTGGTAATCTTACTACTTTACGGCCATGTTCTTGCGCTACTTTGTCAATTACGTATTCCGGAAAGCGGGGTTTACAACCTGACACCAGCTCCAATAGCTCTGCTTTTTTCATGCTAACAGTCGTAGAAATGTTATGTTCATGAAGCCAGTGAATAATTTCTTCTTTACGTGTACCTAATGTTGGCGTTTTGTCGTATATAACCGAGTGATAAGGGGCGTTATCCATTACAACAGTTGACGGCACTGTGAGGTTTTTTAATAACGAGTCTGTGAACCACTTGGTAAAGTTTTCAGAGTTCATTTCTTCGTGGAAGTCACTCGTTTTCTTTTACTTAAAGGCATAAAAACAGTTAGGTATGAAACCTTTTGATGTCCCAGCGTGTACAATAATATATCTACCCCCTTGTCTTAAAGGTATTTTCATTGTTCCTTCCACAGTATCATCTGTCCAGCCTTTTCGTAAACTGTGACCTATGTTTACCCATGTTTCATCTAACCAGACTATGTCTTCAATAGATTTAGTTTGAATTTCTCGTAGAAATCTATAACATAAAGCAACTACACTTTCACTTTCCATAAGAACTTTTCTCTCCGAAATGTTTGTAAACTTAAAACCGATATTTTGCAATACTTTCCTAACAGATGATTTACTACCGGCAAAAAGATCAGCTGCTGCTAACGACTTATGAAGTTTATTTATTGTTGGGTGCTCTTTTCTACAATAGTAGCTATAAATATGCTGTCAAATTGTATTTTCTTGAAAAGAATCTAACTTCATAACTTTTTTGTCTATACAGTGGAACCCCTCAAATCCGAACTAATTGGGGCTGTAGCCTGTTCGGATTCGGAAAAGTTCAGATTAGCCGAAAAATCTGCATACATAGTACTCAACACTAGTTACGATGTACGCGCCGCCCGGTCATGTTGCGTAGGGGTGAGACGAAGCCGCCGGAGGTTGCTGACCTTGACTGCCCGTGAATCACTGTTGCTGTCGGGCGGAAGTGCGCTAAAAATATCCCAGTCCTACTACAATAGGTCTAGAAATCTTTGTATTCCAGTTAGTCCTCTGGCATTTGTTGTCCTGTGCGTTTGTCTGCTGTTACTGTTTCCATCCAGTGTACATAGTTTGTTCGAGTTTTCGTTTAAGGCTTATTGTTTTTGCATTTGAAGTGAGCAGTGTAGATCGGGTTTTTTAGTTTTCTTAAATTATGGTAAGCAAACGAAAACATAGTTCTTGTACTTTAAAAGAAAAACTCGAAGTGTTAATGTGACTAGACAAAGGGGAAAGTTTGACAAAGTTGGCTGTTGAATTTGGTGTTGGTAAGGCAACAATCAGTGACTGGAAAAAGAATCGTGCGAAAATTGAACAGTTTTGCAGTGCAACAAGTGAAAAAACTTTGAAACAACGCCATCACGCAAAAGTTTCTGTAAATGAAGAAATTGACGAAGCAGTGTTTTTGTGGTTTACACAAGAGGGGCAGAAAGGAGTTCCTATTAGTGGTCCATTAATTCAAGAAAAGGCATTGCGGCTGAACAAACTAATGAATGGAGATTTGGCATTTATTGCTAGCAATGGGTGGTTGGATCGATGAAAGAGAAGGCATGGAATCAGACAACTGACGATAAGCGGAGAGAAGTTATCAGCTGATAATACTGCTGCAAAAGAATATTTTGATGAATTCGCTGATTTGATTTCGTCGGAAAATTACTTGCCCCAGCAAGTGTATAATGCGGACGAGACTGGATTGAATTTTAAAGCACTTCCCACTAAAATTCTTGCTTCTAAAGAGGAATCTTCTGCGCCAGGCTTTAAAATGAACAAACAGCATCTTACAGTTTTGGCCTGCAGTAACGCCGCGGGAACAAACAAGCTACCATTAATGGTGACTGGAAAATCTGCCAAGCCAAGAACTCTTAAAAATATGAACATGAATTCTCTCCCTGTTTATTACAGAAATCAGACTAAGGCGTGGATGACTGGTAATCTTTTTAAGGAGAGGTTTGAAAAGAAATTTGTTCCTTCGGTAACAAGATTTAATGAAAAATGGACTGCCACCTCGAGCTCTACTTCTGATAGACAACGCTCCGTCACATCCTTCAAACATGCAGTTGGTGTGCAGAGACATAAAAGCAATTTTTCTACCACCTAACGTGACATCGCTGCTGCAGCCTATGGATCACGGTGTGCTACAGAACATAAAACTAAGCTATAGAAAAATGCTTCTGCAAACTCTTATTGAAGAAGATTGTTCTCTTTCTATTCTTGAGAAGCTAAAGAAGATAACAATAAAAGATGTGATTTACTGGGTTGCAGAATCCTGGAACAATACCAGTAAAAATTTACTGCAGAGATCTTGGACGAAGCTTTGGCCCAGCCTCGAATTTGTGGAAACACCACTTACAACACGAGATGATGAAACTGAGCTCCTTCATCTCTTTCAAAAAGTACCAGGATGTGAGGATGCTGAAAAAGGTTGTCTGGAGAAGTGGGCAGCACTAGACGACAATGAAGAATGCACCAAGTGTCTGTGGTCCAGGATCAACATGACAATGTATCAGGTAGCGATAGCGAGGGAGAAGATGCCTCAACAAACGTGACTCATTCTGACGCTGCCGTCGCTCTCGACATTGCGTTGCGCTACGTAGAACAACACGCAGCTGCTACACCCAATGATGTCATGTTTATGCGACGCTGGCACAACATCGCATCCTCAGGAAGGTTTATGTCACTTCGCCAGATGAAGATCACTGATTTTAAATGAAAAAATGTAGTGTAGTGTTTGTGTGCGTTTCTTTTGTGTTTTTCCTTGCCCATTCAGCTCTGATGTTAATGAAATGCTGTATGACGTTGTTGTTTTTATACAGCGTTAATTCCAATATTTTTTACATTTCAATCCTGTTTTACATAAGTAGCAATACTTGTACATACTTTATTAATTTTTCAATGATTCTTTACGTAAAATTAGGTTACATATGATAGTTGTATGTAATAATAAATGTGTTTCTTATGTCTTTATGTGATTTTTTCAAATGTTGTTTTTCTTCAAAATCATGTTCGGATTTCCCGGGATTTCGGATTTCTGGGGTTCGGATTTGAGGGGTTCTACTGTATTTCTTTTTTTATTAGGTGTATGAAACTTGGGCTCTGTATCATTAAAATCAGTAAGAAGATCGTCTTTCTCTTTTCCTATACGTACTATAAGATTCTTCCCTACTTCGCATGCGGCAGCTGTACGCTCTAAAACATTATTGAAGGAAATTAACAGCCCCCCCGTTTGCTTTTTCTTTTTCAAAATATTCACGTACTGAACAGATAAGTTGTCTTGCCTGTCCATTAAATACTTTCCTTTTTCTTGTCTTGCGTATAGCTGAAGCACTCGTACTGGCGTCGGACATAGCTGAATGGATAATATTTATAATCACTATCACTTAGTCCACTAAATACTTAAATTTTACCACAAAATCACTTCTGAATATTAGACTAATAATCACTAAATTTAAAAAATATCACTCAATCATGCAAATGCACTAAAATATGATAATATTGTAAATTTTAAAACTGTTAAATTTCACTCACATCAAACCATAGTAAACGCACTAGGCCTGCTGTTTAATTTACTATGCGCACGTGGTAACGCACAAACATCGGAACAACAAGTACGAGTTGACAACGCTGTGCTGTATAGTTTCGGCCAATCAGACCGCTCTAAACACCACTTCCCCCCTCACCAGCAGACAAACGTCAATCACTCTCCTGTAAAAATTGTAGTATAGTTTATTTGTAGTCATAAAAAAAATCTACTGCCTGTCTGTTCTACCAAGTAGTGACAGTTTGTTTCAATTCATCATCAGCCATTTGCTTCCCCCTTAAAAATTCCTTCAGCTTTGGGAAAAGATGAAAGTTCAAAGATGCAAGATCAGGACTATAAGTAAGGCGGGTATACATTATTCCTGTACACATCTATCAGCTGCCGATAAATTTCAGCATGAAACTACTCAATTTATTTGAATTAATATTTATAATGTCTTATCTTACCTTCGGGTTCTCTTCCAAGGTCATACAGATGAAACTCAGCTGCAGACAAGGTTATTTGGGTTGAAGTTTCGAAATAATTGCGCTAACACCAATTTTTATATTCTAAAACAACTAGCTTTCTTTAATGCAATTTTGCTTTCACTTTATTTTTTACATTACACCTTCAATACAAAAAAAACAATACGGCATGAATACTTAATCAACTGATCTAGGCTCATATGAAAATGACTTGGCAATAACGCAATATAAAACTAACTTAACCAGCACTTTGCAACGCTCTCTCACTCATACTCTTTTATTTTTTATTCTTTTTAAAACCCCGTAATTAAAACTCTGTGTTTATATTTAATTTCTGTATTTATGGAATAGTTCTGATAGAGTTATGTAGAGTACTTAACAATCCACGGCGTTAATCAGTTCCATCACCACCTCGTGTTGTTGGCTGTTTCTGGTCACAAAAGTTATTTCCCCAGTTCACGAACTTTCACACTACCGCAACATACTCCGTCTTATTTAATTCACCATAGTTTACGATTTCGTTACACTTTTACAAACTTTTTTGTCGGCCGACTTTTGTTTTAAACAGTTGCTCGAGCTCTTACGTTTTTTATTTTTTGACCGCGCGCCATAAGTTGCAGTTGAACACTTTTTACATTTTTATTAGATAGGCCCTTTTTACTTTAGGCCTATCTTGCACGACCGAGGCCACGGTTTTAGATTAGCGAACTGTATGCTACTCTTTACTGTCTGTTGTTAACACTGTGGTGACAATCTGCATACTGTTATTCACAAAGACTGCTTCTGGGGTTATTACATAATACGTCTAGTCTGGCTGTCTACACATCAGTTGTTTATGCTGACAGTTTATGTTGCACTGGGGCACCTCACAGGTGGATACTGACAATTAAATATTAAAACTGGATTGAAATTGAAACTGGGATAGCACACAATTCTGCACCGTTACAAGCAGGACAAAAATTTTGTTGCATTCAAAAATCTAATCACAGCACGCACTTCACAATTAGCAGAATTATCTATCAACATGGTGGTGAACAATGCTGCATAACCAAACAACTAACGCATGCAAACACTTGAAACTTAGTGGCTGCATAGTGGGGGGGGGGCTGCCAACCTCGCATGACCTTACCACTACCGCCGCCATCGGCGTGCGTGATCAAGATGCGCAAACGGTTCTTGCTTAAAAAATGAGCCTCGTATATAGGCTTCCCTTCAGAACTGGTAATTTCTTATACCGTGAGGGACTTCAACTAAAAAGAAGGTGATTTTTTTTACTGTTTTATGTTTTTTTCTTCACCTCTGTTAACTACAAACTTTTATAAGTCTCTGTAACTCGCGTTTACATAAGTTGAGGCTCTAACTGCATTTCACTGATGGCTACCGTATTTTCTCGCATAAGTAATGCCCCCGCATAATTTACGCATCCCATTTCTGGGGGGTTCAAAGTGGGAAAAAAGAAATATTTGCGTATTTGATGCACCCACTTTCTCGATGATTTCATCATGCAGTTCCGGGTGCGTTTCGAAATAAAGATGTCAAGTAGTAGCTTTCCTATTGTGCAACCTCGCATTTGAAACCCTTGTGCAACTTCCTGTTATTACTCACTGCGGTATTTCAGTCCGGTGAGTGAATCAGCGAAGATGTGATTACTGACGATCTATTCCAGTCTGGTAGAAACTCATTTTACGAGTGTTTCGGGTACATGGATGTTTTGTGATCTCAAAGTCGTTCATTAATCCACAATGAGCAAGTATTCGAGTAATACTGCGTCATATAAACTTGCGGTGATCGCTTACGCCGAAACACACGAGAATAGGGCAGCAGGCCGCACATATTCTGTGTCCAAGTGTAACGTGCGGTACTGGCGAAAACAGAAAATTGCCCTTCAAGAGACCAACAAGTCTCATAAAGCATTTCGCGGTCCAAAAAGTGGCAAGTTTCATCAAGTAAAGGAGTATCTTCTGAAATGTGATTTCGTTACGCAATGATGGATATGCCGTTTCTTACAAAATGCTGTATTTTAAAGGACGATAAATAGCTGGAGCACATGGGATCAGTGTCTCGAATTTTAAGGTTAGCCGAGGCTGGGTGATTAAATTTATGAAGAGAAATTGACTCTCTCTTCGAAGAAGAACATCCTTATTGTAACGTGTCGAATTTATGGGTATTTTTATTTATTGCATTTTTTGGGTTTTATAAATGTATTGTGTAAATTTTATTTCAACGGCGACCAGAACACGTGGTGAATAGAACAGTGTTGTAACGAAGCAGTAACGCAATATCACGTTGCGAAATCGGTAAAGGAATCCGCACCACCCTACGTTTCCAAGAACTTTGCTTGTGTGTGACCATGCGCCCGTAGGCAGGACACGGGTATACGCGCGGGGTGACGCTACTTGTAAATCTCATGATGGCGAATAAACAATTTTGGGTCGCCTTAGTCTGACTAAGTCGACGGATATGAAACCCAAGGTCCGCCTCTTTTGTGACATCAAGCCAGAAGCGCCTAAATATCGTCGGTGTAAAACACAGAAAAAACTACTATGTATCAGGCACATAGTCGCTCAACTGCAACACTTCAGGCTGTGAGCGGCGAAGAAATTCGTTCGCGGAAGGCATCAATATCCGTCCGCTCCAAATAGACTCTTCCCCCAGTTCGTTAACTGATTGTTCCGGCGCCGGACCGAGCCAAGTAGGCTCTTTACAAAATTTCATATTGTACCAGAAAAAAGTGATCTAACAGTTAAAATTGTGTGACCGCGGTCGACAATATAGTGGAGAACATATTAAGTTAAAGTTCGGGCACGAATATCAATTAAACCGAGTAACAATGAGTGCGCACGAAAACCACGTTGCCGGCGGGGAAGGTTACGACAAATGTTTAAGGGTTTTGGGGTATTAAAAAATGATCTGGGGTTTTAAAAAATTAAATTGTATGTATGTGAGAACGGCAGGCTGGGCTGTTTATGTTTGTGTGTGCTATATAGAAGGTAAGGTAGTTATTATGTTCTTGTATTAATCATCATACATTTCAAAAACTGTAATTCAAAATTTTAAAAAACCAGTGGAGAGAGTATCAATTTTTTCTGATTTTATACTTGTCTGAGATGTTTTTACAATCATAAAAATAAAACCATTATCTTTCTAATGATAAATTTTGGCATTTAACTTCCTTCAAAACCTTATTTCATTTGATGTGCTGTCAAGTTCGCTGTACGAACGGGGTTCGTCCCCACTATGCGATCCGGCCAGATCTAAAGTTAAAGGTAAGTGGGAGTTTACAGTTTCATTAATAAATAAAATAGTAACCGAGGGTTACAATTGGTGCCGTGACAGCGGGATGTAATATAACAAAAAAGTTATATTACGCCGGCCTACATTTTGACAGTACATTGAACGAAGTACGGTTGCGAAAGTAAAATTGCAGTTATGTAAACTTGCGTAATTATGGTATAAGGTTGATTTTATGTATGTCGTAATATAAGGTTTGAAAAGAGATAAATCATTGGTAGTTATTACGTAAGTACAAATAAATCAAGTAAAATGTCTGAGAATACTAAAAGTAATATAACCAACGTAGAGATGAGTGAAAGTGACCTTGAGTCGCAGTCGCTGAATGAAAGTGGTATGCTGGCAGTTGAGCCGAGCGCTGTTACAGAAACAGCTGTTGGCGGCAATGTCATCATTCATTCCACTCCGATTGCGGCTCAAACACAATTAAGCAAAACAGATGTTGATTCTGGGATTCAGTTGACCCCAGTTTCAACCAATAAAAATAAACAATCCGATGAAATGGATATAATGAGTTTTTTATGAAAAATGGACAACAAATTTGACATGCAGAATAACCAATTTAAAGAATTAAATAAACGCTTTGATAGTAACGAAATAATTTTAATTGAGATGAAAAGTGATTTTAACAATAAATTAGATGAACAGAAAATAAAATGCGAACAGCAGAATATTCAAAACGAGATTAATTTTAAAGAAATTAAAGACCAGAATACTCAGTTTCAGCAGAGTATTAATGTAAAATTCGATAACCTGAGTCGTGTACTAGATAGACATATCGATGAACGTTGTGAAAGTATTAAATCACAGTTGACAGAGTCCATGACTGAGCAATTAGAGTGCCGTGTTTCTGATATAACCAATGATATGACTAATAAAGTAGAGAAACAGATCACGGAACAATATAGAGTAATAAATACAATTGTTGAGAAACAAATCAGTGAATGCAACACCAATACTGAATGTAAGGTTAGTTATGCCATGAATAAGATTGAAAATAATAACACTAAAATAAGTGAAATAGAAAATAATTGTAAGATTGAATTTAAGACCACACACAATACAATAAGTGACCTTGAATCTGATAGTAACCTTAAATTAATGAATGTTGAAAAAAATATTATGAATGTTAAAAATGAATTGAGCATGGCCATCAGCCAACAAGTAAACACTGTTACTGAGCGAGTAATTATGACTCGTGACGTAAGCAGTGAAGTTGAGTTAGAAACATTTAGCTGTGATAACAAAAGAGTGCATCCTATGCAGTTCATAAGTAGAGTGAGAGAGTTCAATAAATTCAATACTAATAACTGGGAGGTACAATTATTGAAAATTTTAAAGTGTTTCAAGGGTAGTTCGGAGATATGGGCTGAGGTACACAAAACAGAATGGGGGTGTTTTGAAAGTTTCGAGGCCGCATTCAGAAATAAATATTGGTCTGAAGAAGACCAAGAGGTATTACGTAGTAGAATTATGGGAACCGGGAATTTTGGGGGGCCCAATAATAATATAACAGGGTATGTGATGAGAATATTTAATGAGGCGAAATACCTAGAACCGCCATTGCCATTTAGATCCTTCGTGAGGCATATAAGTAAGCATTTGCCAAGGGAAGTACAAATAACACTGATGACGCGGAGGTAGACAATATTAGCGAATTAGAAAACATTTTAGATGTGTTTCAGAACATCCAGGACCAAGAATTGAGTCGCCGTCAGAACCAGCAGAATATGAATAACGGAGGTAATCAAGGACCGCCGAGGGGACCTACAAATGGACCGGCATACCCCAGACGAGAACAAAATAATCGAGGCCCAAAATGGATTTGTCCGGCGTGTTCACAGGAGAATTATGCGACACAAAATTTTTGTTTTAGATGCAGGAGAGAGAGACCGGGTCAGCGACAGGGACAACAACCCACGCAGAACCACCAGGCATACCAACGAAGGGGAGAGGGCCAAGGAGGAGCGCCGAGAGGCAACGCCCATGAACAGCAAGGGAATCAGCATGGAAGAAGATACAACCCAGCAGTGGCGAGCACGTCTGCGGGAAACTAAGAGAGACAATGGAACACGGGACCCGACCGTTGTCGCCGGAAGCTTCTGGGGTCCGAATGGATGACACATATCGAAACAACATTATAATCACTGATCTATCTGAGGAATTATTGGAGGAAGAAGACTGCGAAGCTGTGAGACGGGAGAATGGACTGACTGAGGTGAAAATCAACATAGAAGGTAAGGAGATTAAAACTTTAATAGATACAGGTAGTGAAATCTGTTATTTCTGAACACGTACTAGATGAGTTAAAAGAAATAAATAAAAATATTCCATCTTTGCCAGTAGCGGGGGTGACGATTGTAGGTATTATGGGAGTTAGGAGTAAAAGAGTCACCAAACAAGTTCATTTAAATATGATAATTAACGGGGTAGGGTACGATAATACTTTTCTAGTCGTACGGGGATTAAATCTTGAGGTTATATTGGGAAATGATTTTCTGATTAAACATAAGGCGGTGATTGATTTTCATAAACGGGTGTTAGAATTAAATAGTGAAGTAGAATCAGTTCGAGTTAATTTTGAGCGGGTGGTAGATGCGGTAAGAATTTCAGGGGTAAGGGTGATACATAATCGGGTTAACAAAGAAGAAATGGAAGTTAGTATGAATGTATGTAGTGAGAGTGAAATAGAATGCGATGAGGATGGAGATCAATTATGGGAGGAGAGAGCACTTAAATTTTGTAGCGAGGGTGGCGTAATAGGGAGTTCTCAACGTGAATCGTTGTGGCGGGTAGTAGAGAATTTTAGAGGAGTGTTTGCCGATATACCGGGGAGGGCAAGAAACTATGAATGCGAATTAAAGGTAAGGGAACACGCACCCTATGTGCAAAGAAGTTATCCGGTGCCATATGCGAAGAGAAGAGCGGTTCAGATTGAGTTAGAGAAAATGTTAGAGGGAGATATAATTGAACGATCCATATCACCATATTCTAACCCCTTAGTAGTAGTGATTAAAAAATATGGTAGAGTTAGGTTATGTTTAGATGCCCGCAAAATCAATCAAATAATCATTCCAGACCGGGAGTCACCCGAAGCTATAGAAGAAATTTTTCAGAAGTTCAGCGGTGTGAAATATATGACCTCTTTAGACCTAACCGCCGGGTATTAGCAAGTTCCGTTGGCAGCGAATAGTAGGAAATATACTGCTTTCTTGTTCAATGGAAAAAATTATCAATTCAAAAGACTACCGTTTGGATTGAACACCAGTGTAGCCAGCTTTATCAAGTGTCTTGATGAGATTTTGCAACCTCATAATTTAGATTTTTTAACTATATATGTTGATGATATTCTAATAGCTTCCCGAACATTTGAGGAGCATGTAGAGCATTTAGAATATGTATTGGAGAAATTATACCAGGGAGGTTTGACGGTGAACTGGGACAAATCAAAATTTTTACAGACGGAAATACATTTTTTAGGTTTTATCATAACACCCACAGGAATACGGGCTAATCCGGACAAAGTAGAATCCATCCTGACGTTTCCGGAGCCTAAGAATATAAAACAATTACAAAGCTTTCTTGTTCTCTGTAATTTTTACAGGAAGTTCCAGCGAAACTACGCCCAGACGACGGCCCGACTCAGCGCAGTGCTGCAAAAGAACAAACAATGGAGGTGGGGAGATAACGAAAGAGCAGCGTTCAACGAAATCAAGAATAAGTTCGCTGATATGATTTTAAAGAACCATCCAAATTTTAATGATAATTTCTACTTACAGACAGACGCCAGCAATATAGCACTCGGCGCGGAACTGTACCAAGAAGACGAGGCGAGAGAACACAAAACCATTGCCTTCGCCAGCCGGACGTTGCTAGCCGCAGAGCGTAATTACACCACCACCGAGAAGGAGCTCCTCAGTATAGTTTTTGCTATGAAGAAGTTCCGTACGTATCTGCTGGGTAATAAAACGATCATCAGGACGGACCATAAAGCGCTGTCGTTCCTGAATACTTGTAAACTCACACAGCCGGATAACCAGGTGGGTGTTAGCTCTTCAAGAATATAATTTTTCTTGGGAATACATTAAGGGTGCCAGACACACTATCACGAGTAGACATAGATAGAAATAGAACGGGTAGAGATATTAAAGAAATAGAGATTTATAGACTATCCCGGGAAGATAAACTTTTTGGGGAAGAATTGAAGGATATAAATGTAATGCAAAGAGCTGATAGTAAATTAAATAAGATAATTACTAGTGTAGAATCAGATGCAGATGAATTTGGGTATAAACAATATTTTCAAGTATTTCAGGGGAGTTTATTTAAAAAAGTAGAGGGGAGAGAAAGGGATTGGAGGTTAGTTATACCTGAAGGGCTAGTAGAGAAAATAGTGTGGGACTGTCACCTTAGATATGGGCATTTTGGGGCAAGGAAGTGTGTGAATGTATTAAGGGAATCTTGTCTATTTAAAAATATGGAAAAACGCGTCCGAAAGATACTTAGAGTTTGCGAACTGTGTCAGAAGTCTAAAGTTGTAAATTATAGGTTAGAAGGGGAATTAAATTACATCAAGGTAGAAAAACCATTTGATTTAGTAGCTGTAGATTTGTATGGCCCATTGCCGAAAGGTAGGGGTGGAGTGATGTATATTTTTGTTGTACTTGACACATTTTCTAAATATGTAAGGTTATATAGCGTGAAGCGAGCAACAAGTAAGGTGCTGAGTGAAAAGATCACACGTGACTACATGATCAACGTGGGAAAACCGAAGGTGATATTATCCGACCATGGACCACAGTTCATCAGTGGAAGATGGCGCCAGACTCTCGGATGGGAAGGTATCATCCCAAAGCACACCGCAGTGTATCATCCGCAGTCCAATCAGGCGGAGCGAGTCATGAGGGAGTTGGGAAGAATTTTCCGAACATACTGCCACGCCAAACACAGCGAGTGGCCACTCTATGTTCAGAGGATTGAAAATTGGCTTAACTGCACCACCCACGAGTCGACGGGGTTCACACCTTATGAGTTAATAAGAGGAAAGCGTCCGCAGAGAATTTTGGAGCAATTAATTGAGTATCCACCAGAAACCAACACTATTGGTCGCGATGTAAAACTTAGGCTAGCGAATGAAAGTTTATTGACGAAAGGGGAGAAGAGAAAATAGAGACATGATATGAAAGGTAAGTGGACGCAGTACGAGGTCAGACAGCTGGTATTGGTACGACGCCATGATTTGTCGAGTGCTCAAGATAAGGAGATCAAGAAATTTTTCTTACTCTACGAGGGGCCGTACGAGGTAATAGAGGTTAAAATGAAGAATTCATATGTGTTACAGAATAGAGAAACTAGGGAGATAGTGGGAACGCACAACGCTACAAATTTGAAATTATATTGGTCAGCATAAGGATTTTATTAATGATTAATTGTATGAATGAAAGTTAATTGTTTTCTACATGTTTTCAGAAGGGATCCTCCCCCATTTTCGGGCGGTCACGATCTTACCAGTCCTGGCCGTGGAATTCGGAACTTGGAGGCGGGCCATGGTTGGAGGATCTTCCTTCGGGCGGTGAAAACAACGATGGTCCGGCTCCACCAAAATTGGTTGAAATTAGAAAACTTTCAACATATTTGAACGGGGAGGGGGACCCCAAAGGTACGTGACACGCATTATTATTTTTAATACACTCCAGGTGCAGCGGTCTTGGTGTACCTGTCACGTGCCTGCACTGCCTTAGAGTGTTTGTACATAATGGAGGCTGCACCTAAATAAAAGGCAGTGCGTGCAAATTTAAAAAATTTTCAGTGTCAATGGCAAAATTAAAGTTGAGCCATTGACAATAGTTTTGTTTAAGCCGAAATGAAGAGTTTTGCTGAGAGGCGGATTTGGCGATAGGTTAGACGGCGGGGCTGAAGAAATGAGAGCGGTAAGGGAGTAGAGTTGAGTATAATGGGAAGTAACTTCACAAAGTAGATCTAACCTGTCCCCAAACTTGCCTCATGGCAAGAACACCCCCATTTCAGGCGGTCACGATCTTACTATTCATGGTCTTGGATAGATAGAGTCAGCCTCCAATGTAAATAGAATTTTGGGGGAAAAAAAAAGCATTTTGGATGTTTATAATTTTAAATTTAAATAAATTTTAGAAGTAAGTGACCAAATATAATTGTCAAGTTTTAGTATCAGTGAGCATGGGAACGTTTTGCAAAGTGTGAAATAAAATAAAAACTTGTTGTCAATACAAGATGTGGGGATAATTTTGGGGGGTAGATTGGTGCTCAAAGAAGTGATAGAACAGTGGAGTGTGGAACTGCAATTGGTAGACAGTTTAGTTCATGACTTTTAATTATTTAGTTATTAAGGTGCTATTGCTAGGGTGGCATGTGCCCTAGTAGATAGCGAAATGGGTTGGGGGTAGAGAGTGTTACATCCATCGGAGGCCAACATGGCAAAAATGTGCGGTACACCTTTTTGTACAAATTTAATTTGTACCCTGATAGACGATCGTATCGCACATAACAAAGATAATGTAGAACAGGCATTAAAATGAAAGGTAGATTTCCCCGACTTTTCGGGCGATTACTGCCTTACCAGCACTAATCGTGGATTTGGTTAGCGGTTAGCTATGGCCATAATCAAGTCCCTTGACCATAGCTGACTTGAAATTGGTTTATAATAGAAATTAAATGGGGGGGTGACATTAGGGGAAATCCAGGAACTATGGAACAGCGGCTACCACTCTGTCCGCGTGGGGACAGCATAGCCAGGTGGTAGATCCGTTTTAAGGGTGTTTAAATGTAAACGAGGATATGTTGATATCCAAAATGTTACAATGTAAATGCCGAAGCAAAGACACGGAGATGTCAAATTCCTCCAAATATGCAGTCTTTGTGAAAGCAAATAGGCGCTACAGTCTAACATAAACTACAATAGTGTGTGTGGACCAGGGGGTTGCTCAGATGAGCAACGTACTTAAATTTTGTAAATTAAAAATGCTAACTCTAATTTTGCTCTAATATACGTGCTTTATTCCGCTTAAATAAGTAGGTGCTCAGACATTCAGTATAATGTGTTCATTCTATATTTTTTAAATGTATCATTTTATTGTAGTAGGTTAGATATAAGAATTGATAAAAGGTATATGTTTTATATAATTTGTGTATTTTGAAACTAAGTAAATAACTAAACCGACTGGCAGGCGGTTAACATATATTATCAGAATCAGAGAAAGGGGAAACAAGGATGTTAGAAGTAAGGATTGATAATCATATATATTTCATGTAATCTGCACAATTTTGAAATGTGTTTACAATTAGCTAGGAATGTCAGCTGATCAGTAGTAAAATGTCACTGTTATATTGGTTGTAAATGTTCAAGGTAATCAATGTTAAATGTAATGTTTCAATGTATTACAGATGCTATTTAAAATAATGAGAAAAGTAATTTAATAAAGTGAGAAATAAAGTAATAATTTGTGAAAGCTAATAAAAGATAGTTTTTGGGTGATGAATATTTTGTTGGGACATGGAGATCAGTCCCAGTTAAAGTCAAAGTTAAAGGGGTAGTAGAGAGAAAAATATTGTTTTGAGTTAATGTAATAATGTTGTGAGTTAATGTAATAGATATTGAGAAGTATTGATGTTGACACAGTAGTTATGGGGAATATATGTAGAGTTTTGAGTGATATATTGATATTATTAAATGATGATGTTATTTTGTTGTAGTCGAAGTGAGGTAATTAGATTGAGATTTGGGGATGGCAATTTTGTAATAGGGGTAGTGTAATGTGGGAGTCTGCAACAAAAGGGTTGGGACGGGAAGGGACCGATTTGGTGGGAATGGGTCGCCTTAGGTAGAATCCAGGGACCAAATTAAGGAAATGAGCTTTTTGGGGGGGGGGGAAACACTTATCCTAGGTACAAAGGGTTAGAGTTTTTTTTTTATATTGAGAGAAGGTGGCGATTTGAGTTTAATGGTAAGTTGGGTTTAGAGATTGTTCGATAGATGTTTTGATAGAGATGGGTGTCCTGATAGTTTAAGTTGTTAGTGGTTAGAGTCAGAGAGAGGTAAAGATGATATATGTATAAATGTCAAATAGTAAGTTAAATGAGTATAAATAATTAAATCACCCAAAGTAATCTGATAAAGTGAGAATAATAAAGAAAGAGATTTATAACAAGAATATAAAATTTTTAATTAAAACCAGTGACAAATTTTTGATAGAATTTGGAAATGTAAAGTTAGAAAGTGTTTATTTTGAATAATTTAAATGTCAATGTAATTGTTAATTATAATAATATTTTGTTAATTTTAAATATTGTATTTCCTTATGTTTTGTGTTGAAAGACAGAATTTTACAGATGTTTAGTGTGTTCACAGGTGTAACTTGTACATAACGTATGTAGGTCAAGGTTCTGGACTTGACCCAGTTTTGATCAGCTGATGGGTGAGGTCATACACTAGGCATGTTTAGTATGGAAGTTAATTCAACTTTTGTTTTTTTATCAATTTGAACAAGCTCTAAATGATGTCAATATGGAAAGAAAATATTTTAAGAAATTTAAATTTTTGAATGTAAAATTGTTTTTTGGAGATTTTTTGAAAAAAAAAATTCTTGATTTTGCACCTGCCAGATAATGGATATTTGTAAACTTTGATTATTTTATTGTTTGTATTCTAATCGTGTTTATTATTATTGACTTATTTTATTGAATTGTATTGTTAGACTTTAGGTGTAATCACATGTTAGACTAAGGATGTTCTTATTTTTAAGAAATGTTCAATTGATTTATTTTAAATAACAGAAAAATTAATGGAGAGAATTATTCAATTTAGGTAACGGATTTGTAGTTTGATTTTAAAGGAGACAATTGTTGATTTTAACTTAGAGAAATTTTGCAGAAATGTTTCAATGTTCATAATATATAGTATAAGTGTGTGTGTGAGCCCAGTATCTGCTAAAGGCAGCCCAGCCTGCACATAAGGGGAAACATATCGGTTGAGGATCTGGCATGATCTAAGCCAGGGATTGTGGATTTTTGGGGTAGCATGATAGAAGGTAAGGTGCACTGTGGGGCGTATCTGTTCGATTTTTCGGTGTTGGGATCTCGCACAGAGAAGTCCAGTGATCTCGTTCAGATGCGTCCATAGTCGCCGAGCCAGGGGGGTCGTGTACCCATGCAGTGTAAGAACAAAAGGGGGTTGTTGGCACCAGTTCCTCACCGGTCCTCTTAGGGGTTTTATCAATGAGATTTCTTCTGTTTTGACAGAAGATCTCTCATTGAGGGGGTATTGTAACGTGTCGAATTTATGGGTATTTTTATTTATTGCATTTTTTGGGTTTTATAAATGTATTGTGTAAATTTTATTTCAACGGCGACCAGAACACGTGGTGAATAGAACAGTGTTGTAACGAAGCAGTAACGCAATATCACGTTGCGAAATCGGTAAAGGAATCCGCACCACCCTACGTTTCCAAGAACTTTGCTTGTGTGTGACCATGCGCCCATAGGCAGGACACGGGTATACGCGCGGGGTGACGCTACTTGTAAATCTCATGATGGCGAATAAACAATTTTGGGTCGCCTTAGTCTGACTAAGTCGACGGATATGAAACCCAAGGTCCGCCTCTTTTGTGACATCTAGCCAGAAGCGCCTAAATATCGTCGGCGTAAAACACAGAAAAAACTACTATGTATCAGGCACATAGTCGCTCAACTGCAACACTTCAGGCTGTGAGCGGCGAAGAAATTCGTTCGCGGAAGGCATCAATATCCGTCCGCTCCAAACAGACTCTTCCCCCAGTTCGTTAACTGATTGTTCCGGCGCCGGACCGAGCCAAGTAGGCTCTTTACAAAATTTCCTATTGTACCAGAAAAAAGTGACCTAACAGTTAAAATTGTGTGACCGCGGTCGACAATACAGTGGAGAACATATTAAGTTAAAGTTCGGACACGAATATCAATTAAACCGAGTAACAATGAGTGCGCACGAAAACCACGTTGCCGGCGGGGAAGGTTACGACAAATGTTTACGGGTTTTGGGGTATTAAAAAATGATCTGGGGTTTTTAAAAATTAAATTGTATGTATGTGAGAACGGCAGGCTGGGCTGTTTATGTTTGTGTGTGCTATATAGAAGGTAAGGTAGTTATTATGTCCTTGTATTAATCATCATACATTTCAAAAACTGTAATTCAAAATTTTTAAAAACCAGTGGAGAGAGTATCAATTTTTTCTGATTTTATACTTGTCTGAGATGTTTTTACAATCATAAAAATAAAAACCATTATCTTTCTAATGATAAATTTTGGTATTTAACTTCCTTCAAAACCTTATTTCATTTGATGTGCTGTCAAGTTCGCTGTACGAACGGGGTTCATCCCCACTATGCGATCCGGCCAGATCTAAAGTTAAAGGTAAGTGGGAGTTTACAGTTTCATTAATAAATAAAATAGTAACCGAGGGTTACATTATGTCAAAGAATGCCGAATGATTTTGACCAAAAAGTCATTGATTTTCATCGCTTCGTGATTACGAAATGGAAAGCGAAGAAATATTTGCTTTCCCAGATAGGAAACGCAGATCAGATGCCCATCAGTTTCGATATGCCACAAAGTCGAACAATCGATACGAAAGGAACATCGAGTGTTATTGTGCGCACTACTGGAAGTGAAAAACAACGGTGTACGGTAATGCTTGCTGTAACAGCTGATGGCAGAAAGCTTGCACCGTACGTTGTCCTGAAGCAAACAACAATGCCGAAAGTAAAATTTCCACGTGGGATCCACGTTCGTGTCCAAGAAAAAGGGTGGATGGACACGTCACTCGTAGAAGACTGGATACGAACGGTTTGGGGAAACAGAGCGGGGTCTCTCCTTCGGTGCCCGGCTCTTCTCGTGTTGGACAGTTTTCGTGGCCATCTGACGGAAAACACTAAAAAATTATTGGAAACCATGAAAACTGATTTGGCTGTGATTCCTGGTGGACTGACATCAGTACTTCAACCCTTGGACATTTCGATAAATAAACCATTCAAGGACAATGTGCGAAAACTCTGTCTGTGCTGGATGGCGGAAAATGTGCACGAACTTACTCCAACAGGCAAAATTCGAAAACCATCTGTGGAACTCCTTTGTGAGTGGATATTGCGCGCTTGGGACATGATTTCTTCGAAGGTGATTGAAAAGAGCTTCAAAAAGACGGGAATCTCGAATGCGTTAGACGGGACTGAAGATGACTTCTTATGGAGAGATGTGAGCAGTGATAGTAGCACCAATTCTTCCTGCAGTTCCAGTGGAGACGACCAACTCGGTAGCCTATAAAAGGTAAGATTATTTTTCTTCCTTTTTATCAGGTATGTCATTATTACTTACGTCGTTAGTACTTTCGTTAATTCATATTTACAGTATTTTGCTTCAGGTCGTACTATCAGCTCGTGATGGGAAGAATATTTTCCGGTGTCCGTACTTGAAACTGTGTGTCCAACTTGCCTAATGTACTCTATTTGATTGTTCAGAAGAAAACTCAACCGTAATTTTACGCCAAATGACGATAACTTCAATGAGTTGAACTGATTTTGTGTATAATATATTTAATGTGTCTTTTAAATGTCAATAAATTTCAAATGAAATTTGGGTATATCTGAAATCCTTGAATAATTTACGCACCTGAAATTTTTGCCGGTATTTTTCGTCAAAAAAGTGCATTAATTATGCGAGAAAATACGGTAATACTATGAACGGCTCTAGTAGAAGGCCGGAATATTAAACGTGCAACACTGCGTCTGAGGCCTATAAGCATACTGTAATAAAATAACTAAAGTGAACATGTTATACTTTGATTTAATTTCATAGCATTACTAAAATCATGACTAGGCCTATTTATAGCTAAATCTAAATCATAGGTATGTGCGGACTTAGCACTATACGTTTAAGTTGAAGAAATTAGTGAACTAGTGTTAGGCCTAATAAATTAATTTTGTTCAAATTATTCAATTTGTATCATATGAATGAGTTAATTATTATATTTATTAAATAATATAACAGTATTTTACATAATAAACTTTTAATTTGCAAAAAATGAAGAATTATAAAACTGCTGTTAACCGGCAATTAAAGATTATGAGATTTGATCATTGAAATACGTAAATTAAGAAATCGTCTAGTCGGCCTTAAATTATCAGCTGGTTCCACTGTTGCCACGTTTAATATTCTGGCCTTCTACTAATACCCATCATAATATTTATCCTAATACTATTTTTTTTTTAACCTAATGTTATTTGTAATAGTTAACACACAGATTACACCACTTGACAGAAAAGTATCAACTACATTGGAACAGAACCACACTGACCTTTTTACAGACTTCAGCACTGCAAAACAGAACTGTACTGTAAAGTGCAAGTCCATTGACCTTTTCTAAGATGTCGTTTCGCATCTTGTCGTATATGTACAACAGATAATGTGTATCATCACGTGCATAGCTGACTGCTTCTTTTGATAATGGTCTATGAACAACAAAATCACAGTTACAAATTTAAATATAAAAATTATTATAAGCAGGCTTGCCATAATTTTTTATTGACCAACCAGGACACTTGTTTAGTGAGGGGGGAGAAGGATTCTGGAATTAAAATATAAACATTACAGTGTTTATTACATTGCTATTTTATTGTGTGTATATAATGTATAAATATAATACTTAATCCTGTATATAGTAAAGTGTAAATAAAAGAAACTATTTTTTACAAGCTTAAATGCAGTATACTTTAAATTGTGTTCCATCAAAAATTACTCATTACATTATGAATTTTCAAGAATTGTGTAACTTAAACTTGTTTTTAAACCAGTAATATTTTTCACTTGAATGCACCTTTCTCAATATTTTGTCAAAAAACTCATTACAACTAAGTCTAAAATTTACTTTCCACAGCATCAATGTACACATGTTGACTCCTGCATTAAACCTCTGTCATCTGCCCAAGCGTTGTTTATCAATGAGAACACTCTCTACAGGAGCTGACGTTCCAGGAAGGCAAAAGATGTACTCAATTATCAGTCCAAGACTGCGCAATGGGATGTCATTTTTCTTAGCATGGCTGAAGAGTTGCAACCATTTTTCTTCACTGGATAGCTTTTTGTCTTTTTTCTTCCTCTTCTGTCTCCCAGGCTCCGACTTTAGAAGTCCAAATTTTCTTAGCATCAAAAAGTTAATATGTATTTAAAATGGCCTTACCAACATTTTTTAGTTTTTCTTATTGGACTCGACAATTATTTTTTCTAGGAACCAAATGCACTGACCAGGGCATTTCGCCAACCAGGTGGAACACCAGGGCTGCACTCTGAAACTGGGACTATCCTGGTCAAACCAAGACATATGGCACGCCTAATTATAGGCAGGTTTTCTCCTACATCAGCTGATTTATTAAAAGATATGTGTGAGCCCAACAAAATATTGCTAACTTGATCTAAGACTGTTTATTCATCACAATATTTCGAGGGGTTAGTGACAAAACTACCCACCTCCAATTTTTAATTATGTTCCAAAATGTTTAAAAAACAACACTGTTATGTATTTCTTTATTTCTTTTTAATTTTTAACAGTTATGCAATCGATAAAAAACTCTTTAACTATAAAAATTAACCAGTGGAAAATATCAGGCCCACGAAAACATTCAGAAGATTGGAAATTCAGAAGTAATGATAAAATATATCAGAGTATAGAAAATACAACAGAAACAATGAAAAAGATGACTATTATTTTTTGGACATTTGTATAGAATGGATGACAATAGGTTAAAAAGCAGATCTTCAATTATCTGTGGGGGAAGAAGTCAACATTAAGTTGGATTAAAGAAGTCCAAAAGGATTTAGAAAAAAATAATATAAACGCAGAAGAAGAATTGAAAGAGAAGTTTTTCGGGCAAAAGTGTTAAAAATGGAAGGAGTCCAGGGTAGGAGAAAGAAAACAGAATTGAAATTGGCATGTGGTCCTTAGATGGCTGATACAAAAAAAAAATAAATAAATAACCTTGAAAATCGGTTTTATAATACTGCTTGCTCCAGCTCATCTTGCATGCCTGTCAGCACAACACTGATTTTTTTTAACCTCTCCTCAACAGTCCGTAAAGGACCAAAGCACACCGCACAACTTTTTTTTAGTGTGACGGTTGCATGGCTACAGTGCTGAATTTAAGATTTTTGAGTCTGATGCCAGATTAATACTATCAAATTTGAAACCAGTAGGCTACTATAAAAAGCATGCTTTCATGTAGCAAAATTTTTCAAAATATTGCATAGAACCATACAAAAGAATCGAGCAAATTAATTTATTTTTTATGTTCATGTGAATGTTTATGTTCATGTTCATGATGAATACGTTTAGTGTACGGGTTTAATGTTACGTTCATAAAGTTTTTACACTAATAAATATCAATGGAACAACACGTTGCCCACCACACAGCTAAAAACCTTCTTTACATTCAAAACAAAATAAAAACATAACCTCAAATCGCAAACTGTTCAGTCACAACGCAGATAAACAATAACAAACAAGGGTGGTACCGGTACCACGGTTGTGTAAATTTGGGGGCAATATAACAGACGTTCAAAACTCGCATGCGCAGATTAGTTGTCAAGGATGCCAACTTCTTAAAAATAAGCCCGCGATACTTAAATAAGAACCTGCTTCCATTTGTACTATTAACAAATATTGATCATTTCATTTCAAATAATTATACTTAAATAAATCACAGTGCCTCCTAGTTTTATAAAAATACTGCTGTTAAAAAAAAAATCTGTAGCCTGCAGCCCCTCTGAGCCCGCAGCCCTAGGCTGCGGCCTAGTGGTAAATACGGCACTGCATGGCTAGTACAACAACAGTCATTGTACACCCAAAAAACACCACTCCACTGATGGGTACAACAGTTATAGAACATACATACACTATTGCATAAACTCCTCAGACTTCTTAGCAGTATTCAAGTACTTTGATAGGTACCACTATGGCAAAGCTGTATAAAAATCTTAGTTATAGAGGGTTAAAAAATAATGTTTTTAGGCTGTAGCAGGCAGTCAAAATGGAAGCTTCACTAAGAGCTATTAGCTGATTTGTCACCAAGCAAACCAAAGCCAAACTCTTAAAACTCATGAAATCTGGAAACCAAAGTTCTGCACATGATTACTGGACAGGAAACTCTGTTGGCTTTCCTTACATCAACCAAAACCATGGAATGACCGTACTGACTTGACTAATTGTGCACCTGCCTTTACAACATTACAAACAGTACATATACAATTATAAAAAGCACAAATATTCACCTCGTTCTCCAGTCATAAAGCTGATACTGCTTATCAGCTGTGATGTTACAGTAATGTTTCAGCAGATAGGCCAAACTCAAACGTGGAAACGAGAGTGTCAATGCGGCCTGATGTGTATCAAACATGTTGACAACATACACAGAGAAATCTCTTTGCAGCCATTGGATGTCCCATTCTGCTCCATGAAACACCTGCATCCAAATACACAGCACAAATCATATTGTTACCAAAATACAAAACTGAAAATTATGCAAAACATAAACAAATGCACAAAAACTTAACCTATAATTTACGGTTATTTACTACAAAAAAAACTATTCATATTTGTGGATGAAAAATTCCTTTTTTATTTTGAATGTTCATCACTTCTTTCACAGCACTTAACAATTATTATTTAAGGCACTTTCACTTGTGAAAAACTTACTTGTTGTTATTTCCTCAAACGTTGTTTCGGAGTGGTATTCTCCTTCCTTAGTGAGGTTTAAATGCGGAATGCGTCAAGTCGTTGGTAATCTATAACGGTTTTTTAGGTGATTGGTTGTGTGTTAGGGTGTGTTAACAACATACTCAATGAACATTTACAATTTAAATCCAACACACTATTCGCACAATAATACACAACGCATACAATTCAGAATCCCGCGCCAACCCCCTTCCATCTCCACATCCCCACACACAACCAGTCACCTAAAAAACCGTTACAGATTACCAACGACTTGACGCATTCCCCATTTAAACCTCACTGAGGAAGGAGAATACCACTCCAAAATGATGTTTGAGGAAATAACAACAAGTAAGTTTTTCACAAGTGAAAGTGCCTTAAATAATAATTGAAAAATTCCTGTAAAATAAAGTAATACAACTTTTGTTTACAAAAAGAAGGAACTTTTTTTAATAATGTGCTAAATAGACAGAGATCACACCTAGTAACAGTTTTTGACAATAAACTGCCATTTGCATTTGAACTAGCCAATCACATACCTTAAACTGGAGTGAGCACCACTTGTATGCAAGCTGTTTATCTTGCTAATGACAATGAAAGGTCTTGAAGAGCATTGTGTGTGTGTGTGTGTGTGTGTGTGTGTGTGTGTGTGTGTGTGTGTGTGTGTGTGTGTGTGTGTGTGTGTGTGTGTGTGTGTGTGTGTGTGTGTGTGTGTGTGTGTGTGTGTGTGTGTGAATTTAACTGTACAGAACTTGAATAGTGTTATGTAATGCAGAAAAATTGTTACACCATTATGGAATGTTCTCGTACACTGGAGAACGCTGTACTCTTTTCTCGGCTATTACCGCAGCTGTAATGCGTACATGATGCTTGACATGCAAGGGAGTATTACGTAATGTGTCGTTCTAGAAGCTTCCCATCGCTGTGTGTTTCTGCCATGGCCACACTGAAGTATTTTCTAGAAGTTTCAACGTGTTTGTTAAAGATTCATATTTTGGAACCTGCACACTATAAATAGCCCGTACCTGCCGCTTAGAGTTCAGCGTTATGTCGGACGATTTATACGGTGCGTCGCAAGTGGTGTATTAGTGAAAAGTGATTATAGCACGGAAGTCTTCATATTTGACATTATTATTGTGTGTGGACAAATCTAACTGGAATTACTGTACAAAGTTGATTATAAACTGCAATTTGTGATAATTAAAGCTGGTTTTTAGTGACTTCATTGGTGTCTTGTATTTTGTTTTCCACTTTGCCATACGACGATCACCAGACCATCGTAACAATATGCGGGAAAACTTTCAACTAGTATAAAATAAGTGTTGTCTTGATTATTCATCTCTTCTTTCACACCACTAACAGTTATCTAAAAATGAACTTTTTCTTGTGAAACTTACTGTTTATTCTCTGAACGCGTTTCAGCGTACGTATTCGCCTTCTTCAGCTTTGAGACAGACTGCCATCATTTAGTAACGGTTGTTGTGTGGAAGGTGTAGTGGGGGTGGTGCGTGGAGGAAGGGGATTGGCGCGGGGATTCAACTTAATGTTTGTTTTTTGTATAATTGTGTCAAAAAGTGTATGTGATTTATATTGTAATTGATCGTTAAGTATGTTGTTTGGTTGTGTTGTGTGGTGTTTATATATTTCGTATTGTTCAGTTGTGTTGAGTTTTCGACCTTTGGGTAAGTAATGTAAAATTTCAAGATTAGTGTCTATGTTGGTGTAACTGTGGTTTTCTGTGTGTATGTGTGTGGCAAATGCGGAGTGTATATTGTCGTTGGTTAAATTAATTAAGTTCATTTTTAGATAAAATAAGTATGTAAGACTAAGGAAAGGGCTACAACTGTATATAGCTGTGTGCAGTGGGAACTGGTTATAGGGATGAGAGGAGAATAACTAGAAGCTTGGACTCAGAACAAATGAGAAATTCCAGGATTCTTCCCACAAGATTTTATAAATACACTTTATAAAATATAAGTAAGGCTGCAAATGCGTACGTTGTTTACTAAATGTTGAGTAATTGCCACTATTAAGAAAACTCTAACTCTATCTTATTGCATACTTGAGGCTTTCAAGGCCGGTGTCGACAGTGTATAGAGACTAACTAAACTACATATTGTGTTGTGGTCTCCAAGTTGCATATAACCAACAGACTAGTAGAAAACTGTTCTGGTATTTATAAAATAGAATGCGAGGACTGCAATAATTTTTATGTTGGACAAACGGGCAGGAAATTTCTGGATAGGTACAGAGAACATCTCCCTAGAGGTGATATCCAGAAGATAAAATCAAACTTTGCCTTGCATATAGTCAACCAGAACCATAATTACTCGAGTTTTCAAAGTAGCTTCAAGCCGTTGCATTTCTGTAAAAAGGGCAGGCTTATGGACGCGCTGGAAGAATTTGAAATTTATAAGGCCTCAAAAACCCAAGGTAATCAGCTCTTGAACGACAAGCTTTCTTTTAAGTCCAACGGACTGTATGACACGGCCATACGCGTGTTGGAACAACACATAGATAAAGGTAGAGATAGTGCGACGCGTAACGGTTAGTCGCTTGCAAGTTCCGATACGATGCGCATCGTGTAGTTGTGTAATTGTATACACGCGGTATGTGCGAGTGAAACTTTTTATTTATTTCTTATTAAGTTGACGTACTCCATGTGAGTGATTCTTGTTTTTTATCAACCTGATGATGGGACCATGAGTCCCGAAACGCGTAGTTTTTAAAGAAACATTGAAGTTGCAAGGAGGAGCACCAGTGTACCTGGATACACAACGTAATATTAAATATAGTTACTAACTAAACTATTGGCACGGTTTTCGTGGACAAACTTTTGCCACAGACTGTGGTTAATTGACGAAAACTTGTCAGTTAGCAAATCATAGTTGTACCCTGGAGATGGCCTCTAGAGGAGAGTAACAACAGGAGTGGACCACAACCCAATAGCCTGGAGTTCAGTTAGTCTGTTTAGACTCTATTTTATTAATTTGCAAACACTGTAATTCATTTTGTTTATACAATTATTTATAGTCCTGGTTTGGAAATACATCTATGTCAAGTGATTATGGAATTGGGGGGGGGGTTATTGCCCCCCACATTTACACCACTGTCTGTGTGTGTATAACCGAACAGAACGCTGTGAGTGCTTTACGTCTTTCCCAAGCAAGGCACTAAATGCTTTAAGTTTTCAAAAGAAAGAGATACAAAAGATATAAGAACCACTTATAGAAAGCAACACCTGGCCAATACATGGCAATCATATGCTAAAGAAGTTGTACAAACACCACAACCAAATCAACTTTGTCAAGTTACACAGACTTAGATGGGTGGGTCACAAAGATACTATGAAAAAGACGATGGAGGGACACAGAGGACTATTTCTGGGAAAGAAGAATACAGTGACGGGATACAACCATAAAGGATGCTACAGAGATTTGTTGGGTGTCACTAACTGACAGTCAATGTCGCAAAATAAAGATGTTTGGATATGGCCATTGAAGAAGGTAGAGTCTAGCAAAAGACTGCTATGCCACAGGAAGCTGAAAAATAAATAATGCACGAAGTCAATCGGTGAAGCTCATAGGGCATCAAGACAATTCATTTGTTCAAATGGTACAAACCATGATTTAACTATCCAAGAAGCTGCTGAGCATGGTTACATCAAAGCGACACCTTCTTCATCAAATTTTCCCTAAAAACACCACATGCATTTCATAACTGCAAAATCTGTGCTGCTTTCTGACTGACGTTTAGAAAGAGTACCATGATGTAATCAGTCACATTTAATTAACAAACTTTGTTAGTGGATAGTAGATTCAAAAGTATAGGGAAGAAACCACTTGGGCTACATTTCACTATTTTCTGAGTGGTTTCCGATAAGCACTTTCCAGCATTTCCGCTAAACTACACACTGGAAAAGTCACAATGAAATCGCTTAACAGAAGTCGCTGTAATTAGCAGAGTGCAACAGGTGGTACTCTATACTTTAGAATCAGTCAGAGAAACTTAACTGCTTGCCAATGAAAATGGTAATTGTGGCAAAAACTTTGGAATTGCATTAGAAATGTCTAGGTAAAGTTTATATCATGTTTGCAGCAAAAAATCATAAAAACTAAAAAGCCCAATCACCAACTGCACCTGATAGTTAGTATGCAGTTACTATCTCCATTATTCACTATTTTTAATTTCCCTTAATAGAAATCCACCCAGGTCCCTTTAGGCAAACCCACAGTGGATCGTAGTAGGGTGGTTCTGAAATATCTCCAGTCATTTACAATCCCAACAGAACTATACATTATGTATTATACTTTCATTTGACCTACATTTTATTATACAATTAAATTGTACTTTTACATTATAATACTTTCACATCTTTATATTGCAAATGATACACTTATGCCAAAACTCATAATGGCAATTACTTCTTTGCAAAGTGATAATAACCATAACTTTCCTTTCCTTTCTTTAAATTAGGTTCACTTTTACATTGTCGCTTTATGCCACAGATGTTTAATTAGTTTTGAATAATTACGGAAATCCAACAAATCTTGTTAACCCATTTATTTTCAATAACTGTACATAGATCTAGTTTTCTCAACTTCAACATGGACCACAAAAAAAATACGTTAGTGGAATTAAATCTGAGTATCGACGTGGGTAGAAATCAGTGTCTAGGTTAACACACGGGTGCATAACATGGGGAATGGATCATACAACATGGAGTGGGGATACAGCATACACAGACACTGTGACTTCAGTGGCTCTGTTGCTGCTGAGTGTTCCTGGCATGCCTTTACGTACTGTGAGCATACGTCCTTTCAGGATCGAACGTTGTCAGTGGTTTGTCAACAACAGTATCAACAATAATTTTTCAGCTTTTAGGGAAATATCACCGGTTAGGTCCTGCAGCAAATGCGTTAATCAGTACTTGTAGGATATGTTAAAGGATGTATGTAAAGGGCTGTGAAAGCCTCCTCCTCCTCCTCCTCTTCCTATGGCACTACAGCCCCTATTGGGCCCTGGCTTTCTTCAATTTTTTCCCCCATTCTATTTTGTCAGTAGCCATCCTCCTCCAGGAACGCGCTTTCAGTATTTCTTTCGCATCCTCATCCACTGCGTCCTCCCATCTTCTCCTTGGTCTTCCCACTGGTCTTTTTCCGTGGATTCTGGTATTCAATAGTTTTCGAGGTATTCTGTCCTCCCCCCATCCTGGCTACATGACCAGCCCACTTTAGACGCTGTAGTTTTATGTATTTTGTTAGCGGTGGTTCTTTATACATTTGATATAATTCAAAGTTATATCTTATTCTCCAGCCGTGTACATCATTAACTGGTCCCAGGATTCTTCGTAATATTTTTCTTTCAAAGATTTCGAGAGTGTTTGCTGCTTTGGAGTTCAAGATACACGTTTCACACCGTAGGTTAGGATGGGTCTTATTATTGATTTGTATATCCTTAGTTTCATGTTTCTGTGGATGTCTTTGGATACTTGATGTGGCAAAATACACTTTACTGGCTTGGACTATCCTGTTCCGGATTTCGGCTTCTTCTGTGCTTTTTTTTTCTAATATGGTTCCCAAGTATTTAAAGTTTTCCACCTTTTTGATATTGTCGATTGTTCCGTAGTTTCTTTGTCTTCTAATCTGCACTAATATTTTTGTTTTACCTCTGTTGATTTTGAGGCCTATATTGCTAGCATTTTCTTTGAGCTCAAAGTACGTTTCCTCTGCTGTATTCTTTGTCCGACACATAATGTTGGTGTAGTCCACGTAGGCTGCTAATTGGACCGATTTGTTTATCAGTACGTTATTTCTTGCTATTAACAGTTTTCTGATTACATGTTCTAGAGCTAGATTAAACAAGGTCGGGGCCAGCCCATCTCCTTGTTTTAACTCTCGATTGATTACAAATCCTTCTGTCATGTGTCCTTGTATTCGTACTTAAGCTTCTGTATTAGCCATTGTCAAGTTTGTCATCCTTACCAGTTTCACTGGTATGTCGAATTCATATTATATATCCCTAGGATATTTTATCCCTATCTAGCGAATCGTAGGCTTGTCTAAAATCAACAAAAATATTATACATGTCTATATCTTGTTCCCACGCTTTATTCAGAACTTGTCTGACAGATATTTGGTCTATGGTGGATCTTCCTTTTCTGAAGCCAGACTGATATACGCTGATAATCTGTTCAGCATATGGCTGTAATCTTTGATTGATTATGTATGTAAAAATTTTATATCCGGAGCATCGTAGAGAGATTCCTCTGTAGTTGGCAGGATAACTTGTCCCCTTTTTTATGTATACGACATATGACGGTTTTACTCCATTCGTCAGGGATTTGTTCTGTACTTATTGCACAAATAACTACCGACCAATAGTATCAACAATAATTTTTCAGCTTTTAGGGAAATATCACAGGTCAGGTCCCGCAGCAAATGCGTTAATCAGTACTTGTATGGTATGTTAAAGGGAGGTATGTAAAGGGCTGTGAAAGCACTGATTTGATTTTATATTCTTATGTAGGCTTATATCATTGGGTCTATAGGACCTGAGGGTGCCCATTATAATATGGGTGCAACGCTGTCTTACAAGTCATATTCAATGTTGTCAGTCCATACTGGAAGAAGACTTCCGCTACACGCTGATTTGATTTGATTTAGTTTACTTGTCTGAATTAAAATTAAATTTTGATGAGCTGACAAAATAAAATTCATTTGTTTTTGTTTTTTTCGTTTGTAACTAGTTCAAAGGTGTGTTCAGTAGTAGTAACTTACACACTATGGTGCAATTTTAGAAAATTAACAATTATCAAATAACATAATAAAACAGATTCAATTACTGCGATTCTTAAAATTATTATTCATCGATGGTGCAATATACTCATACATTTCGACCTCTACGCCCCTAGAGGTCGAAACGTCGTGTGTCTTTAACTTACGATGGCTAATGTCTGAAACCTTATAATTTGTAATGAGAGTCAATTACATTAAAAGTGTCCAAGCTGTGAAGCAATGTATCCAGCACATGTTTCAACCATAGTCATCTTCATTGTTCCTGTTCCTGTTTCTTGACTTCAACCAGCTGATTTCCTTGGTTTCTGCTTTTCAACTTACTGGGAAGTCAAAGTCAAGACAGAGGAACAGTACGCTAGTAAAGATGACCTAACACAGTTGCATTAAACATCACTGTTTTGCTAATCTGCTACAACATACTACAGTATTTGCACATCAACTTTACCTTGACCACGGATGGATCAGTAAATACTTCGTTCAGCACGTACAACTTGTGTCGTAATACTAGTGTGTCGACCAAGTAATCTGTCTTACGTGTGGAAATCTGCATTAAACACGTGAATCCTTGGAATGATCTGTACGAGTGATGCTGAAACACAAAACACGTAACTAATAATGATAAGCATTCATATATATTTGAATTCTTCATCTTGTTATTTGAATTAGCAGTCTCTGTAATTCCAATTTTGTTGTGTTTACTTGCTGAACTGCTACTTGTCATGTTCTGGACGACGCCTTTCAGTGTTTCCACCATAGGTGATGTTTTAGGACTAGAAAAATGGTGTAAACACTGAAAGGCCTCGTCCGGAACATGACATGTGACAGTTTGGCAAGTAAACACAAGAAAGTTGGTACATTTGAAATACTTTATTCTGAAATGACATACGAGGTGTGATCAAAACGTAATGAGAATTTTGTCATTTTCTCAAAAAGAATTTATTCAATCTTCAATGTTTATCCTGTCCCCTTCAAAGTAGTCTCTCTGTGATATTATACACTTATGCCAACGTAGCTTCCAGTTTGTGAAACACTGGTGGAACGCCTCTTTAGGTATCGCCTTCAGCTCAGCCTGCGATTTTGCCTTTATCTCATCTATTGTTGAAAAACGTTGTCCTTTTAGTGTCCTTTTGACCTTGGGAAATCGGAAAAAGTCACAGGGAGCCATGTCTGGAGAATAAGATGGTTGCGGCATCACAACGGTATTGTGTTTCGCCAAGAACTCTTGGATAATTAAAGCGGAATGCGCTGGTGCATTGTCATGGTGCAAAATCCACAAGTTGTCTCTCCAAAATTCGGGTCATTTTCTCTGAATTGCCTCACGCAAATTGCGTTAAGACCTGTAGGTAGTACTCCTTGTTGACTGTTCGACCTGACGGTAAGAATTCATGATGAACAATTCCATTGCAGTTGAACACAGTTAGAAGGACCTTGACATTTGACCGAACTTGACGTGCTTTTTTTGGTCTTTGCTCCTCAGAAAACTTCCATTGGGACGATTGAGCATTCGTTTCAACGTCATAGCCAGTAGCCATACAGCCACGTTTTGTCACCAGTTATGACCTGTTTGAGTAAGTCTGGGTTGTCAGCGACGTCAGAAAGCATTTGTTGAGTGATGGTTATGCGATGCTGTTTTTGCTGAAAATTCAGTATTTTCGGAACAAATTTGGCTGCCACGTGTTTCATGTTCAAAACATTAGTAAAAATCACTTTGCATGAGCCATACGAGATTCCTATTTCTTCTGCAACCTCTCTAATAGTGATTCTGCGATTGGTAAGCACAAGCGCTTTAACTTTTCCATGTTTTCATCATTGGTTGATGAGCTAGGATGCCCAGACCTTGCGTCGTCTTCGATGTCTTCTCGGCCTTCCTGAAAGCGTTTGTACCACTCATAAACGCATGGTTGTGACATAGTATCGTTGCCAAAGGGATTCTTTAACATTTTGAAAGCTTTGCAGCACTAAATTCCATTTTTAACGCAAAATTTTAGACAAATTCTCTGACCCGACATTTCACAACACAAAAAATCGTCGAACACACTGAAGTACGTCTGACTCATTCACTCGCCAAACACAAACTGAGCGTCGCAGCTTGCTTCCCGCCTGATATGTGCGCCACTGGCAGAACTACCAACTTAGAAAACAAAAATTACCTCGCTTAACACGATACAGTTCGCGCAATTCAAAAATTATCGTTACTTTTTTATCACACCTCGTATAAGGTGCAGGAGAAATAGGCTAACTTCCCGGTTTTTGATATGAAATACCAAAGTATTTACAATACTTTATTTTTATTATAATTTTCTTGTCATAAAAACAAGTTTTCCATTATTGTTCCCACAATAAACGATTGAATAAAACAAAAATTAACTATGGAAGATGATATCAAATAAATGTCATCTGTTTTCGTCAACACGCTGTTGGAGATGATCTATGAAACTACTCATCGCAAACTGAAGCACATTTCTTGGTATATGCGGTTATCTTGTGTTGAATTGTTGCTCTCCCAAAAGTAAATAAAACTTGAAAAGTAAATAAATAAAACTCCCAAAGGCTCCAAGCAGTGGAAATGGAATCCTGAGGAAGATCTTCTCTGGGGTGTCCAGGGTCCAGAGCATTAGAAATGAAGATATCAGGACAGAAATTTGTGTTGACAAAACACTTTTAGCCACCACAAATACAAAGTGCCTTGTACCGTACACAACTACTTGGAATGGATGCCTGATGTTTGCTGTCCCAAAAGACTGTTAAACTAGGTTCCAACTATTCAGACTTCTTCCATTGTAATTTTTTGTCGCTTGACGTTTTGATCCCTGGAATCTGGGACCATCCTCAGAAGCTGTGACTGGCAGTTGAAACACCTAACAACAGTTGAAAACACCTAACAACGGTTGAAAACACCTAACAACAGGGTCTTCTGTCCGCCACTCACAGCTTCTAGGACGATCCCAGATTCCAGGGATCAAAATGTCAAGTGACAAAAAAGTACGATGGAAGAAATCCAAATAGAGGATTTACCCATAAGAAATCACCCATTGCTTAGAGGTTTTAAAGAATAAGTTCCAATTGGGTAGCGGAAACAACAGGATAGTCCCAGGAGACTGTGCAACAAAGACACACATGATGACATGGAGAAAAGAGGCTTGCAGTTAGGTACGGTAACTGATTGTAAAAACTTATTAGCTGTACCCCCCCCCTGCTATGTGATTCGGCCCCAGATATATTATTGGCACTGGTGATGGTACCACATCGTTGCAACAATATTAAAATGGAGTCAAAAATATTTGTATAAGTCCAAAATTAACTAAATTTTTATAAAACAACTGAATAGCAAAGATTATTGTACAAACATCCAAAGCTCCACCATAACTCTGTATTTCTGTTGTGAGAGAACACCAAACTTTAAATGTCTACCAGCCATATGCAATTCCTTACATTTTCACGACAGGCGTACACATTGTTAAATTATTATTATCATTAGGCAGACTGTTAGGCTGTGGTCGTCCGTTATTTATGACAGACGTTTTGGCCCCACCATCAGAGGCCATCTCTTCTGCGTCAAAAAAATGTTTGGCTTGGCATCCGCCAAATCACCCCAGTACTGAGGTAGATACGTTGTCTCTGTCTCATAGTGGTGGGGTCGAAACGTCTGTCTTAAATAACAGTCGACTACGGCCTAACGATAACAATAATACTAACAGACATCCTTACAATATTTATATTAATAACGATTTGATAAACACTGCACTCTATATTAAGCTATATAAACTCATACAGTACCTCTAAATCTACAGCCAATTCTTTATGTGTGCGGAGATCTTCCATCATTTTGTCAAGTGCCTGTTCTGTATCTACATACACCAACTCAGCACCAGGATTCGGTAGCTGAGGTGCCACTTTTGTAAACGTCATATTCTTTATCTTTTCCTCAAACATATCCAATTCAAATTCATATGGATGACTGTAACTGCAAAAAAAAAAAAAAAAATGCATTAATTTTTCTTGTCTTAATAAACTGTAATGACATCTGTGGTGTGACTAGAGGGCCATTAAAAAGTTCAGCAAAATTCCATACCCACTTAACATAGTCATATTTATAAGTTAGTTTTGTGTGTGTGTTAAGTTACCGCTTATAAATAATTGTAGAAAGAAAAAGGAATCAAAACTTGTAAATTAATAAAATAACATTAGAGCTTTCTTAATAATGACAATCACTCAACATTTAGCAAATGACGTATATATTTGCAGCAGCATTAAAAACAAAATTACACACGAGCCAGAAAACAAAGACAAACAGATTTCAGCCAGACATATAGGGATGTCTATATCATGACTCCTCTAGTCTAACATCTCTATGGTTTGAACAGTTGTCTTTGCACAGATGAACTAGGAGTTTCTTGACTGTAATTCACGAAAATGAGAAGATTTTATTCCTGGATTTTACATAACAAACTATAAATTGCTTAAACATTCTTGGTACATCATTAAATTAATGAAGTGGAAATAAGACTGGGTTTTTAAAATATCTTTAGAAAGACTCTTATTCATAAGATCTATTAAGAATACAAACTGACAATTAAAGTGTAACAGAACAATACCTGTATCCATATAAATTCAAAATTCCCACACCAAAAAGGTAGCAGCAAATGTGTATTAAGCACGCCGTGGGGTGAGTGCGTGCATGTACATGGAAGAAAAGAAAACAGAAATTTAAAAAAGGAAATGTTGTTAGATAAAGTTATAAAATAATAAAGAAAATTTATTTTGATGAGTAATGGTTTTTACGATGATCATGGTGCAGGACGGTCCTTCCGTGAGGCGAAGTAGTTCGCCATATATTATCAAAACAGGACAAGATCGTGGGCGATTATGGTCTAAAATTTGATATTAAATATAACATCTGCAACAAAATATTTCATACAAATCCCAAGGCCACCAGCTAAAACAAGGCTTGAAGGAGATCACAAGGAGACACAATGAGAAGGGGTAGTCAGTCTACGGTTGCTTTCTCTGAATAATGGTGTTGCATGAGTTTGCTCGTGTATGAGGTACAGCAAAAATAAGCTCTAGAAGGTGGATGGTGTGCATGAATTCGAGCTTAAAAGCGTAATTTGTGCAGGGTAACTAGATAAATAGCAAAGGAAGGTGACATGTGTCAGGAGGAGTAATGTAAGTCGAGTGATGAGTGAGACAAGCTGAGTGAACTTGTTCAATGGGGGGAAGAGAGATCCAAATAACAACCAAATTTAAGTTTATGAGTAGTGAGAGCCTGAAAAACAGGTATGACTAGTCATACAAATAAAATTTGTAGAAAGACGATGGTCAAATAAATAGAGAAATATTAATGTGTGTGTGTGTGTGTGTGTGTGTGTGTGTGTGTGTGTGTGTGTGTGTGTGTGTGTGTGTGTGTGTGTGTGTGTGTGTGTGTGTGTGTGTGTGTGTGTGTGTGTGTGTGTGTGTGTGTGTGTGTGTGTGTGTTATGGAATGAACGGCTCAAATTCAGACTGGTTTGTATTAAAATTGAAATGACTAATTCACATTGTTTTAATTTACATTATTGTTTGTTACAATAATGAAACAAAGAAAGATGTTTTTACACTTTTCAAGTACCTTGGTTTGTAGAATATTAAAATATTTATAAAATTTTGAAACAAGATTTTAATAAACAGGAAATTCTATGTTATAGTACATTAGTAATAAAAATAACAAAGTGTTGGGTGAAACTCTGGGGGATTCAGGTTAGAGATTTTTGCTTTGTTGTATTTTGTTTCTGTAATGAGTGCTTAATGTCATTTGTGGATTACATAATATAGAGAATTCTATATTGAAATTGAAGTAGGAAATTGCGTTTCTTTTTAATATAAATTATAAGGATGTAATAAGTGCTTATTGTCATTTGTAGATTATAATATACAATCAGTAATGCTAGTTTTAGGTTTTTTATTTGTCACCTGACCACGACCTAACCTGTACTCAGGGGCTCGCTTATACGGACTTGGTTATTTCCATCTTCTGGTAAGTAATTTTTTTTTTTAGCATTACTGTCAATAGTTGAGACAGTGATACGGCTCTCAAACACCACCTGTCAAGTGTGAATGGCGGCCCGAATTATGTTGCTTCACAAAAGTGACTCCTAATGACATGACATTTTTTACCTATAATTTGAATAACAGTTAAATTAGGATAGAATATTTTGAAATCAGTGATTTTCCACATTTTTTCAATCTTTTTACTTCACACTGATTTACTCAAAAACTTTGAGATGCAAATTTATAAAATGAATTTACATAGGACGAACCGAACCCTTAAGTCAGCAAGTAAAGGAACACACCTAAAATTCTACAAGGTGATGGGTCTTCCCACTCTTCTTTATGGGTCTGAAAACTGGACTTTAACGAAAGGCCAGGCCAGTCGCCAAGCGGCTGAAATGAGATTTTTCAGGCACGTGGCAGGGTATACTCTCCACTATCATACAAGAAACACAGATATACGGCAGGAACTGAATATTATGAGTATACTCGACAGGATCGCCCAGTATCGGCTGAATTTGTGGGAACATCATTGCCTAATGGATGACTGCCGCATCCCCAAACAACTATGGAACTATAAGCCGAAGGGACGGAGAGGTATGGGAAGTCCGAGAAAGCGCTGGAGTGACCAGCTCTAATCTTTGCCTATTTGAGACCATCCTTGGTTTAATCCATGACGATGATGATGACGATGATGATATAGGACTGAATTTCTCATTTGTCCTGAGGAAAATGGTGAGTCCCACCTTCAAACTAGTCTCATTATACCCCCTCCCTGGGCAGCTCCTAGTTACCCCATTGTGTGACATCACATAACAAAAGCATGAAATTGGCATTTTAAATGTAATACTATGGGTAAACATAATACAGAACTTGAATCCAATTGATAAATTTTTAAATACTGTGTTCAAACCAATTACAAGTATGGGTGCGAGGGCTACGAAACAACACACAAAATTGAACACGATGACTTATCAATAGAAATGAATCAATCTTTTTAGGAAACAAGTCACAATTATTTAAACTAAAACAAAAACCCTAACTACAAAAAAGACCACTGTTATCTAAAAATAAAAGTTCCCATAATACTACAAATGAGGAAACAATTTCATGAAAACATTGATAGAATAATTTTATGCCATTACAGAAACATGAATAATTTTTGAGGTCGCACAAATATTATATACAACTCTTTTTTTTCTTACATTTTTTATGAACAAAAATAAAATATCCCCCCCCCCAAATTCAGTTCCTATAGTAACCATACAGTCAATTGTAACCAAAACAACACACATTTATGATCTCACCATAGTGCTATCTTTGTTGTGTAGTTGGGTTAAGTTGTTTTTGTAATTATATTTGTATCCACTGTTTATTAATTAAAACATTAACATTAAATCAGTCTGGGTAGGTTTGCTCACATTTTACAAGATATGATGTATAACACCTGCCATTTTTTTTTTTTTTTTCCATCCTTGTGACACTGTCAGATTGAAAACAACTGATTTAATACCTCTTGTGTCAATATCAGTCCAGCTGTTTCAGAATTACAAGATACCAAACAAACAAACAAATGAACATACCACCTAAACGGAATATCATCATACTTGTGTAACTGGCTGAAAAAAAATTACATATATCTAACAGGGATATAGGTAAGGTTATTGTGATAATCTGTAATAAAATGAAAATTATAACAAACTAATAGAAGAAATAATGAAGAATCAGTTTTTTTGGTAGAACGATATTAAACAAGTGATTCTTAAATTTCATGTTTTCCCAACACCCCTGAATACTTTTAGTATGGTATCAATTTAGATTGTTATAATACAATTAATAAAATTGTGTCAATGGTTATAATCACACACAGAAATAACACTCTTGCACACCACTATTGAACATTTTTTTATGATTAGCGTTTTCAAGCTTCACAGCTCATCATCAGATCGGAAATATATTCAGATAATATATATAGTGGTGTGGAAGAGTGTTATTTCTGTTTGTTATAATATAGTTCAATGAATACCAAAAGTTAATAAAAGCTGCTGCAACATGCACTTTACATGTTGCAAAAAAATGTATTGTTACGACATCACAAAACAATCTACATGTTTGTTGAATGTGCCAGAAGAATCTCGCTCTAATGTGTGTGGCATACGTGACTCTAGATTGTAACGGGACATTTAGGCATACCCGGGGTAATTTATTGGAAACAAAAGTATAAATAATAATGGTAAAATATTATTCATGAATTATAATAATGTAGCAAGCAAGCGAGTGAATTTGTGTCAAGGTCAACTCCAGACGCAAGAAAAAACAGTTACATATAGCCAACGAACTTTGACCTTTGTAAACTATGCATTGAAATCAAGTCACCCTATATAACGTCAGTGCAAAACATCACTTGGAATGTAAGGTGTGGATGCAGCATCGACAGCGTTCTGCGTTGAGAACAAAGGCAGTCGGCCATGAACATCTAAATAATACGGACGCGAGCCGTTCGCGCGTCCGCCGGCTGAATATAGTTTTCGTCTCGCCCGTAATAATCAAAAATGTAAAAAATATGTGGATCCACAACCTGAGTGTTAACTAAATAAAATGAAGGAACAGTTGTGTTTCAATTAACAGTTTCGAGTGATTGGGCGAGAGCTACAATAAAAGAACGAAATGTGCAGAGTGATGAAATAAAACGTACAGAGGATGGACTGATTTTTGGGACATAATTGCAGATAAGTTAATCTTGAAACCTTGAAAAGAAAATATAAGAAGAAATTTAAATTTTATAATCATTCAAAATTAAAGAAAAAAATGACACCCTAAAATATATGTTTAATTTTAAAATAGTGAGCTCACTAAGGGGGTTTTAAAAAATTATGTAAGTTATGAAAGAGTATATGTGTGTGAGTGAAGAGCTGGTTTGTGTTCAATAATAAATTTGATTAGAGTTTTTTTTAAGATCTTATTATTTTATTTGGAGTGTAGATAACTCGCATATAAGAAAATAAAATGTATAAATAATTCTTGTTCATTAACAAGTTTTTGTCTGAAATGATTTTCTTTTGAATGTGTTAACTGGGGTAATAGAAGAAAACTAATTCTATGTAAAAAATTATGAATTATTTGAATTGAAAGGGGCTGAGTAAAAGAAATATAAAAATAATAAAGGATCAATAAAATTTAATGCTTAGTAAACTTATAAACGATTTGGTTATTTCAACAACCATTGTCTGTTCTCCCAAACACGCTTAACCGAACTCTGGTGTACCTTGGGTAAGTAAATTTGGCAACAGTGTAAGATGGCGTCCGAAATACGGACGCAAACAGTGAATGAAATTAAAATTAATTATGAGTGGGTGTATGAAATAGTACAAGACGCATTCGCAAGAGTTTTCTTGCAGCCGCCACCCGTGCGGACTGTGTCAAGGCCGCAAGTAATTACATTAGTTCACACTGGCGCTAAGACTCTTTTTCTTGTATATATATTTTCTATATAAGTAACTGATGTTTCTTGCAGTAATTATATAATTTGTGATGTTTTCAATTTGTTTCTTCTGCAAGTAGTCTAATTTCGTATATTCTTTTTCTTTTTTTTTTATTGTTAAAAAAAGAATATACGAAATTAGACTACTTGCAGAAGAAACAAATTGAAAACATCACAAATTATATATATATTTTTTTACAAGTATCAAATTTTTATTAAAAAATCAAAAACAGACATTTCTATATTGATTGTTACTTCTGACTTACTTACTTAGTAAGTATGTACAGAAAAATTGGCATTAAAACAGTACATTTGCAAATACACAAGTTTCACTGATAGAACTTGAAACCGAAACTTTACATTATATAACAATATAATGGTGAACTTTTCCATGGAAATCTTTGCTTATATTTTAGTTTTTCAGTATTAGGCTATGGCAGATTGTTAGAAGTTGGACTGCACTGTCACTGGAATAGCCGAGGCAGTCACTACTGAAGTACTAACTTGGAAAAAACGTCTAACACCCTAAAACTGAAACCTAAGCAAAGATTAAACTATGGTCATGAAAAGCAAAGAATGTCCATGGAAAGTTGCAACTTGACACACAATAACATTCTGTCTCATTTCTTCCCAGACTTCGTAATTCCTCCACCAACCAATGGGCCCTTCTGTGCAGCCTTTGCTTTCGCTTCTGCCATCGCTTTCTGCCGTTCTTTCTACTTTTGTTTTAACTTTAAATCTTCTTCATGTAACTCCTTGTTTTCCCTTTTAGGTGCCTTCAATGGTTTCTTCTTGCCTCCTTCACGACCAGACATTTTTAGAGGTCTGGCACATTCGACAAACACGTAGATTGTTTTGTGATGTCGTACCAGTATCTTACAGCAACAACATCTTCATTTACCATATCCACTTTAATAACTCAACTCTAAACTTATGTGGCCCTTCCAAATGCTACAGCACGTCATTTGGAAATCTCCATGGTCAACCGAGTGCTAAGGACAACATGATCACATCAATCCACTTTCAGACCCTACAGAAGAATGTCACTCATTCAAGATTTTAAAGTGTGTACAGTGAAATGGTCAACTTGTAGGAGTCTGCAGGTTTGTTATCATTAACAGAAAAAAGTTTAGTTCATCAATTTAACTTGGGATACCCCACCAACTTGAAAACAAAACAAAGAGTATTATTTTCTTGGTTCACTTTTCTAGAGAATCATTTTGTATTGTTTATAAATTTGTGCTGGGCCACTTTGTATTAAACGACAATGTTGAGTACTTCATTACTGTAATTTTATGGTTTTATATAATGGATTTGCTTAAATGTCTTATGGACAATTAGATTTACGAAGTTCTGAATAATTCTGGGTACATACATAGTTCTATGTAGAAGCAGCACACAACAGAAATAGTGGACAAGGAAAACTAACATCTACCTTTATAATCTATTGGAAAACTACAGGCAGAAAATGTAAATCATAATACCATGGTTCAGTTCCTGGATAGGTTTCATACAGTATTGCAAGTGGCTTCAACGCATTAGGTTTCTCCTTTATTCGAGGCAGAAATGGTGAAGAGGTGTTGTCTATTTTATCATGGAACTTAATCTGTGGCCGCTGTGTCACTCTCAAATTGACTAACTTGACAGGAGCTTTGCTGACACCTACTGGTAATTCTTTCCACATTGCCTGTAATTTCACAAACATCAGTATTTTTCCTCTAATCAAAATAATAATCACAAATTGTATTTTTAAATTTCAAAAAAATTAATTCAAACATATATATACAAATATATATATATATAGAGAAGTAACGGATTTTTAATGGGTTTTTAATGCAAAGCCAGAAGGTAAAAGGAAAGTTGGAAGGCAAAAACTGAGATGGGGGATGGGGTAAGTCAGGATATAAGTACTCTTGGAATAAGAAACTGGAAGAATATGGCTATGAATAGAGAAGAATGGCAAAATCTTCTGAAGAAGGCCAGGGTCCACAAAGAGCTGTCAAACCGATGATGATGATGTGATGATAAAACGTTCTGGGCTTACAGTTTGTGGTCAGTTGTTTTCAAAACTTATGTCACATGTTTCAGCTGCACTCATGACAGTCACCTTCAGCAGCGTAAATGATGAGGCAGCAACAGGGAGCAAACAACAAAACATTTCCCTACATAATCTTTTCGCCTCTTCGACACACTGGTCTCACCGCTACACCGTAAGTCATGGCCAGGACCCATGATAATTTGAGCTCCAAACTCTTGGCTTGGTGACCGAAATTCAAAGGTTGCTTGTGGATTTCAAAGGCTTCTCAATACAATTATACAAAGTAACTCTGCATCACAGGCAGAAAATGCATCTCTTCACAGAAGACAGTATTGTCCTCATATGCCAATGCTCCGCTTTCTTTCTTTCTTTCTTCTTTAGCACTACAGCCCAATGTGAGACCTCGCTTCCAGCAACAATCTTCTCCAATGTCTCCTATCCACTGCCCTCTCAGTGTCACCCATTCTTCTTAGATCTTCCACCAGTCGAGACTGCATGCTCCACTACAGCAGATTTCTCCAATTGGTCCAAAAGACAATGTCACCTGCATCCACCACAATGTACACAGATTCTACACTATGTGGTGCCTGTACATGTCGCAGGAGGAGATCCTTCACCAAGTATATATACGCTCGATTTTGCATATTAGCTTATAGATGACAATGTCTCACCAACAGCCTGTTGGTCCAGTCCATGACACCTTGATAGCAAGAAGGCCATCCCTGTATTCATGTGCTGTACCATAACATCCGATCAGCCAGATCTTGTCAGCTGAAGAGCTATCTTCAACTCCATGGCAGCATGACCACTGGCCTGCAGGATGGCATCAAGATGTTTCAACTTGTCTGTGAGATATTGGGGCCTCACAAAACTGTATCAATGAGGACTTTCACCACTGCATGCTTCTGGCTGGGATAGTGACTGCAGATGTCTGTCAGTATGCGTCAATTTACATTATGCCTAGTTGCCACGACTACCAGAATCAGCACATCACAAAAAGTCAGTTTTCTGCCCACTTCCTTCTTCATGTGAACAACTGGATCTGATAAATTATCCAGGAGGAGGAAAATCAAGAGAATCTAGTTTAAAGATTAACTGTGACAGGTAAGAAAATGATGACAATGACAACAAAATTAATTAAAAGGGGCTATGAAAAATAAAATGCTAAAATCATGAAAGAAAGGGGGGTAGTTTTATTGCACTGAAAATCTCTTACAGTATACTGCTGTCTAGCATTGATATTAGACAGGTGTCTGGAGGCAAAACGACACATACTGTATAGTTACGTTATTTTTGAATTTATAAATACGATATATTATATCTCACAAATGTGGTTATGTATACAAAACTAGGACGCCATCTTTTACTACCTAAGTCATGGGCCAGAAGTTCGTTACGCGAAGTCATAGGAAACGGAAATTGCTTGAAATAACAAAACAGCTGTTCTAATTGTTACCAATGAAATACTCCTTTTTATTCTTTACTTTGTTACATAACATTTTTTAAAACCAACTGTAACCCTTCCAAAAACATAATGTGTAATAATAACTTTGATTAAGTTTAATGATTATATGTTTAAATGATTATACAATAATAACATGTATATATTTATATAGTGGTGCTCAACCCAGCACTTAGAATAATTATGCACGCACACAACCACTCACCCTTTCATTATCATGGTACAAACTTATTTAAATTTTGGAGCTCCTTAAATTTTGATTGAAATTTTGAATAATTTGTTAAATGATTGATTTCTACAATAACATATATTGGGAAATAAAGGATTCAAAATATATAAGGAACGCTCTCACCAATTTCCGTGTTGCTGGTTGTTCTCGGTTTGCACGAACTTCGCGCACCGCGAGTTCGGCGAGTTTTTTCCCGGTCACATCTTGAAGTTGGCGCACTGTACTTATTATATTTATATTGTTTATTAACCACCTACAGTGGTCTAAAAAGTTAAAATTCACTCGTAAGTGAATGGGCGGCCGGCCGGCTCAAATCAGAGCTGCAGATGAAATGACGGCAATTTCTGGTTGAAATCTGCGGAAGTGGGGTGTATTGACGTCACATTCCTTTGTCTAAGTTGTTGACATCGCCGTTTGTAGTTGTCAACACATTCTCCGCCTCTGACGTAACGAAGGCTTGGCTCTGCTTATCTCAATAACTGCACACTGTTTTTGTGATGTGACACCGTTTTTTGTCATGAATTAGTTCAAATCCTGGCAAATACTGTAATATAGTCCACTCACTGTAAATTCTATATCGGGTGTTTGAGGTTGGGTTGGGTATGTCAAAAAATAGGAAAATACAATATTTATGATCTCTTTACCATATTTTAGGTAATTATGAAATGTACCATGATTGTACCATCACAAAACCCCCTCAATGAAAGATGGTGTGATGAAGCACACAAACTTTCATTGACCCTTTCATACTTCCTAAAGGGATCAGTCAGGACAAGTCGCCACAACCCCCTTACAATTTTATATAAAAAATAACAATAACTCACCCTTGGTCTGGTGATGAGGACCGTACCTTCATGACCTTACTGGACTTCTCCTGCGAGATCCCAACACCATAAGGCCACTTAGGCTCTTAACGCCCCTGCTCTGACGCGTTGGCCAGCTCAGGACCGCTGTCACACCCCAAACACTGAAACAATTTATAAAAAATATTAATATAGTGGCTTATTGAATCACTCCATCCTCAACTGATCTGGTTCCCCTTAGCTAAGTGCTGGTTTGTGCCAATAAGCACTGGGTTGGCTTAATATATTTTAATATGCTTAATAAAATTATAAGATTATATATTATAATCTTCAAGAATTAAAAAGAATATTATACCAAAATTGAATAAGATATAACTGAAAATATAATAAGAAAATTACACATTATAATCTCCCAAATCTGGAGAAAAACAAATTATAAAAGAATTAATAACTCTATATATTTATTTATTGAATACTCTTAGTGCATGATAAAAAAAAAATTATTATTATTATTATTATTAACAGTTAATTATTTGGCTGATAAATATTATTAACAGCGCCATTTAAAAAAATTTTTTTTTTCTCTTCCTACACATATTATAACATCATGTTAAAAAGTTTTCAAATAAATACATAATACATTAATAATTAACACTGATATATTAGTAATACAGTTAATACATTTTAACTACTCAATCATATTCAATCATATCTTAATAAATAATTAAGATATATCAAAATTGAAATATCATTTAAAAATGTTAATTCTTTAGTTACATTAATAAATTTGTAGACACTTTCCAAGTCCAAAACATCACTTTTCTAACACTCCAGGTAAACAATGGATCTTCTGATATGCTTAGTTACATAAAAAAAATATAACTCCTTACTGAGTTAACCTCTTAAGTTACACAATTTTCAAATTTTATTCTATGATAAAACAAAATTTCATGGGATTAATGCCAAAAGATATTTTTTTTTTTTTTTATATCCCAAGAATTAGGGGTCCCCCTCCCCGTTCAATAATAAGATTAAATTTTCAAATTTCTACCAATTTTGTGTGGAGGAAGACCATCGTTGCTTTCACTTCCTTACGTCAGTTCCGCCAACCATGGTCCACCTCCCAAACTCCAAAATCCACAATCAGAGGTGGTGAGTCTGTGATCGCCCGAAAATGGGGGAGAGTCCCTTCTGTAAATCAATAGCTAAGTTAATACTCATACACTCAAAATATAAAAACACCAACATAAAAATAACTAAGACGACCAGTACAATTTTAAATTTGTAGCATTGTGTGTTCCTACTATCTCTCCAGTTACGTTGTTCTGTAATACCGCACTTAACTTAGCGGTTAGGTAGGCGTAGTTCCTTTGAAATTTCCTATAAAAGTTGCACAGCCCAAGAAAACTCTGAAGTTGTTTGATGTTTCACGGTTCAGGGAAACGCATAATAGATTCCGGAACCGTAATAGAGTCCGGGTTTGCGGAAATTCCTTCCGATGTAATAATGAATCCTAAAAAATTAATCTTCGTTTGTAGAAATTTGGACTTATCCCAATTTACGGTTAATCCTCCCGCTTCTAATTTTCCTAAAACATATTTTAAATGTTCTAAATGGTCTTCAAATGTACGTGAAGCTATTAAAATATCATCTACATAAACTGTGAGAAAATCTAAATCTTTTGGTCTCAAAATTCTATCCAAACATTTAATGAAACTAGCTACGCTGGTATTTAGCCCAAATGGTAGTCGCTTAAACTGATAATTTTTTCCGTTAAACAAAAATGCTGTGTATTGCCTACTTACCTCTGCTAATGGTACCTGCCAATATCCAGCAGTCAGATCTAATGATGTCATAAACCGTACGCCACTAAACTTTTGAAAGATCTCATTTATAGATTCTGGTGATTCTCGGTCTGGTATAATAATTTGATTAATTTTCCTTGCGTCTAGGCATAATCTTACTCCTCCTTCCTTCTTGATTACCACCACTAACGGATTTGAGTAGTGAGACACTGACCTCTCTATGATACCATTATCTAACATCTTATCCAACTCCTCTTGCACCGCTCGTCTTTTAGAGTAAGGCACTGGATAACTCCGCTGCATGAATGGTGTGTGTTCCTTTATCTGTAACATACATTCATAATTTTTTGCCCTTCCTGGAATATCGGCAAACACTCCCTTAAACTGCTCTATTACCTGCCATAACGCTATACGTTGGCCACTCCTTATCACCTCACCCCCACTACAGAATTCATCCGCCCTTATCTCCCATACTTCATTATTAATATTACTCATTTCATTATCAACATCTTCTAAATACTCACCCTCTATACAAAAATTTACTTTAGTATCTAAGTGATTCTCAACTACTTGTTTCTGTAACAATTTCACACCAGTGGTTCTAACTTTATTTATCACATTTTCAAAATTAATTTTCACAGACCGATCACCCCCATCTAACTCCAACACTTTTTCTTTAAAATTTATTACAGCTTTATTTCTTTGTAAAAAATCATTTCCCAAAATGATGTCTAAACTTAACCCCTTGACTACCAAAAATGTATTATCAAAATTAATACCTCCAATTGAGAAACTTAAATGTATCTGTTTTGTCACCCTTTTACTACGTACCCCCGTGACTCCTATTACTGTAACCCCTGCTACGGGTAAAACTGGAATATTCTTATTCAATTCTTTCAATTCACTTAAAATGTTCTCGGCTATTACTGAAATTTCACTCCCTGTATCAACAAGTGTTTTAAAGTTTCTATTATCTATTGTTACCTGTATTTCCGTGAGTCCAGCTCTCACCTCCAATGTCGTGTTACACTCCTCCTCCAATAAATCGGCAACGATGTCTGCTTTTATTACGTTGGATTGTAAGTTCTCGATGGGTCAGACCTCATGAGTTTCCCTGAACAGTGGTCGGGTCCTACTTACCACTGTTGACTTCAGTTTTCCGGCTGTGTCCTATTATGACTTGTTGATGGCACAGGGTGTCCGCGTGTTGGTCCCTGATGGTGGTACGGTGCTCCTCTGTTACTCGGGACTCCTCTGTTCGCAGGTATGAATTGCTTTACTTGGTTATTTCTTGGTGCTTTACAGAAATAACAATGCTGCATGTGACCCCGATTCTCCTTCCTGCAACTAGAACAACTCCAACCGCCTGGTGTCTGTAAATCATTTCTAACATTATATTTATTACCAGTATGATTGAAATAAGGCCTTGGCCGATTAAACTCATTGTTATTATTGTTATGGTTATACGTATTTGGTTGTATAGGGCGTCTACCCATTTCACGATCATTTATACTTTGTAGTATATCTAATACCCTTTCCAGTTCATCAAGATTTTCTATTTCTTTAGTCATCAGAGTGACCTGCACTTCTCTAGGTAAGTGCTTACTAATATACCTAACAAATGACTTAAATGGTATAGGAGGCTCTAAATATTTAGCTTCGTTGTACAATTTTGTTACATAAATAGTAATGTTATTATTACTAACGTTACGTCCCATGAAATTACCCGTTCCCATAATACGGCTTCTTAAAGTCTCCTGCTCTTCTTCTGTCCAATATTTACCCTTAAAAGCTTTTTCAAAAGTATTATAGCAATCCCATTCTAACCTATGAGCTTCAGCCCATATGACTGAGTTACCCTTGAAACATTTAATAATTTTATTTAATTTCACTTCCCAGCTACTACTACTAAAATGATTATAATCCCTAGTCTGATTAAGGAATCGCATGGGATGTATTACTCTGTTTTCATGGCTAAAATTCTCTAGTTCTATTTCATTATAGAAATCTCTAGTTACTACTACTCTATCAGTTATGCTTGAAACATTTTTATTTATTTCTCCCCGTAATTCGTTTTTTACACTGGTCAAATTATTTGCAATCATATCATATTTATCATGCACATACATACTATTTTGTACAGTTAAGTCATCAATTTCTTTAATCTTACTTTGTAACAAATTAAATCTACTCTTGGTATTTTTCTCATGTTCAGTCATAGTACTATCTATAGCTTCTAAATTTTTAGTAATATCTATCACATTTATTTCAATGTTTTCTAAATGATTTTGCAACACATTGGTTTTAACTTCTACTTGACTTTCTACAAAATGTAAACATTTCTGTTGTATTTCTGTACTGCTTGTCTCTAATTGACTTTTAATCGTGTTATTTACTGTGCCATAAACTAGATCGATTTTCGTGTCTAAATCATTTATGGTACTATTGAACTTGTCATCAACAATGGCTAGTGTGGTTTTCTGTATGTTATCACAACGTGTTTCTACTGTGTTAATTCTCTCCTCAAATTGACAATTTTGTCTTTTTATTTCATTCTTTAATTCATTGAATTTAATATTAGAATCGATTTTCTGTTCATCTAGTTTTTTATCAAAACTGTCAAATTTATTTAATAAAAGTTGCATCATTGCATTAGTTTCATCCTGCTTACTATCTAAACTAGTTGAAATGGATGTATTGACTTTCGTTATTTCTACAGATACAGGCGTATGCGCCTCGTCAATCTGACTAGTTTGAGGTGTTTGTACATCCATCTCGCCAGTCAAATTTACATTAGTTGTACCTATTTCTAACGTAATATTGTCATTAGTACTCATTTTGGCAATTGTGTAATGCACGCATGCATACAATTGTCTAACCTAATTGTGGGGTTATGTTTACTAGTTATAAAATTTTGTCTGTTACCTCAAGCAATTTTTTCCCGTGTTCTTTCTAGGCGTATCCCATGTAATAATATACATACATAATATTACATAAGGTCCCTGTTCTTACGGGCGACATCTGTATAGTTACGTTATTTTTGAATTTATAAATACGATATATTATATCTCACAAATGTGGTTATGTATACAAAACTAGGACGCCATCTTTTACTACCTAAGTCATGGGCCAGAAGTTCGTTACGCGAAGTCATAGGAAACGGAAATTGCTTGAAATAACAAAACAGCTGTTCTAATTGTTACCAATGAAATACTCCTTTTTATTCTTTACTTTGTTACATAACATTTTTTAAAACCAACTGTAACCCTTCCAAAAACATAATGTGTAATAATAACTTTGATTAAGTTTAATGATTATATGTTTAAATGATTATACAATAATAACATGTATATATTTATATAGTGGTGCTCAACCCAGCACTTAGAATAATTATGCACGCACACAACCACTCACCCTTTCATTATCATGGTACAAACTTATTTAAATTTTGGAGCTCCTTAAATTTTGATTGAAATTTTGAATAATTTGTTAAATGATTGATTTCTACAATAACATATATTGGGAAATAAAGGATTCAAAATATATAAGGAACGCTCTCACCAATTTCCGTGTTGCTGGTTGTTCTCGGTTTGCACGAACTTCGCGCACCGCGAGTTCGGCGAGTTTTTTCCCGGTCACATCTTGAAGTTGGCGCACTGTACTTATTATATTTATATTGTTTATTAACCACCTACAGTGGTCTAAAAAGTTAAAATTCACTCGTAAGTGAATGGGCGGCCGGCCGGCTCAAATCAGAGCTGCAGATGAAATGACGGCAATTTCTGGTTGAAATCTGCGGAAGTGGGGTGTATTGACGTCACATTCCTTTGTCTAAGTTGTTGACATCGCCGTTTGTAGTTGTCAATACATTCTCCGCCTCTGACGTAACGAAGGCTTGGCTCTGCTTATCTCAATAACTGCACACTGTTTTTGTGATGTGACACCGTTTTTTGTCATGAATTAGTTCAAATCCTGGCAAATACTGTAATATAGTCCACTCACTGTAAATTCTATATCGGGTGTTTGAGGTTGGGTTGGGTATGTCAAAAAATAGGAAAATACAATATTTATGATCTCTTTACCATATTTTAGGTAATTATGAAATGTACCATGATTGTACCATCACAATACTTAGCCAATAAATTCTGTCAAAATTTCTACATTGTTTAGTAAAAGAACATACACAAAGACACAAATAGCAGTAACATATTAATGCTAAAAATATAAAAATTAAATGCCAACAATTTTCTTTAATATGAAAATGTGAATACAGTGGTATTGTAGGCTTACTAACTTTGAATTTGTTAGCTTATACTGTAGAAGTATTAGAGTATTACTGGCTTATACTGTAGCATTTTAGTTATCTTGAAGATGGTTGGTGCTGTGGTTTTATACATTTTCAATGAGAGACAGATTCCATAATATTGTTTTACACAAAACTAGATGTACTTGCTTGTGTAGTTAATGCTGGTTCCTGCCGCCAGCTGTTGCAACCCCCAACTGAAACATCGTGACAGCTACTGGTTGCTGTAACGCAACCAATGAGAGACATAAAAACATTGTTTGACAAAGAGAGCAGTAAAATGTATTTTGACAACACTACACACTACTGGTGGCACAACAGCAAGCTTTATGGCACCAACAATCATTCCTGAACAGTCAGCTGCGCTGACCCAATGCAAGAATTACCCCCACTTACAAATACAGCTAAGTTATCTGGAGAGAAGAGAGGGAGAAGACGCGATAACAGTTCCCTGTCTCACTTCCATATTATCTCCCTCTCTGTCACATACATGCTTCCATTGTTCTCGCCAGTCTTGTTGCAGCCGATGTTCACACTACGAAACACTGTACAAGACTGTTGTACACATGTGAGAAATAAATGACAATTTTGTCAGCCTCGAAATGAGGTGTTTGTATACTGCGCATCTCTAAGAGCTGTTCAATTTCTATCGTCAGGTTTCTAACTGATTGTGTACTGGTATATCATTAGCCACTGACTACTGGACAGCTGTGTTCCAACATTTTCACTACATTCTCATGGAAACAAACAAAGAACTACAAAAACCAATGAAAATTTCAAAAACAGTCTTACACTAATCAAAAGCAGGGGTGCAAAATACGTCTGAACACGGGGGGAAATTTTGGCCTGGAGTGAAAAACAAAACAAAATTTTTTTTAAATAAGTAAGTAAATAAACTAATACTGACTAACTGACCAACAACGAATTAATGACAGATAAAAGCAGTTGACTTCACAATAAGATAAGGTAATTATTATTTTTAAGAAATTTGTTGTTCGAATACAACATAATTCAGCCTACAGCGTGGTGACTGAATTGTGCATTATCACACCAGACGTTTGATTTATTTGATTTATTGTTTTTATTTAACAGCCACTTGTAATGAGGACAGCAGTTATGGTTCAATGTTTTTACTACAAAAGAAGGAAGGTATTAACATCCATCATTTTGTATCCCACTTGATAAACAGCTCACACATGTGTAAACACTATGAAAATGGTAATAACAGTAAAAGAAATTTATAGTTTTAAGTAACTTTTACAATATCTCATCTCAAAGTGTGTAAGACCTTAAAGATAACTGATATCCTGCACAAAGGTACAGGAAGGCTCCAGCTGCCACTTCTCACTGACAACTGATGAACTGATGTCACTTATCATCAGAGGCTACATAAAATTATACAACTCTGTTTTTAATTACTACCAAGATTAAATAATATACTAATTAACTGATATGCTTTAGCATTAGTTCTTATTCACAAACATCAATAAATTATACATTCTACAAAAATTTAACATTTTCTACACCCCTCATCAAAAGTATCAAAATAATACAACTCAATACTTACTGAAGCAGTTACGTCTTTATTCCAACTTCCGCTGACTGGTTTGGGCATTGGAATTACTTGCGAAGAAACGGGATCTGGATTCCGTCTAATGCCAGATAACTCATCTAATGTCATGCCCTGAGCAAGAAAGGAATAAAACAAATATTAAACTCTTATTCTATTATATTTAATATTATACTAGTGGTCACCCAGTGGTCGAAATTCGACCGTAATTCACTAAATTTTTAAGTTTGAACGTTATTGAGGTTCTTTTGTCAAAGAGTATACCTCTATAATCATTGCACATAATTTTTTTGAATTTTGTTCTATTACGTCAGCTGCGAGCGTGTACAAATACGTCATTAGCGTGTGTTGTTTGCCTTAATTCCCTGCAATACCTATGAAATTTAAAATTTAATGTTAGTAACAGTTGAAAAAAAAAACAATTACAGCTTGTATTCGTATCTATTTTTTGATATAATTCATTGTCAGTTTTAATTTTTTCATGTTATTATTGAATCAAATAAATGCTAATAAAAATGAGACTTGACATTCATAGAAGTATAAGATACATTGTTTTCAATTCCAGTGGATTACATTTCATTTTTGGTAAGGTACAAAATTCGAAAACAGTTTGAAGATTATCTGCTACAAAGCTTATATAATTTTTTAATTTTTTTTTCTATGCATTAATTTTCGAGTTATTTGAAAAATATGAAAGATAGGAAAAATGAGGTTTAGCTTGGCTAAGCCATATTTAAAAAGCAATAACGCGTTTTTTGACATTTCCTTGGGTTTTTTTTATTGCCATACTGACCAGGTTTCGCCAAGGCTACACAGTTATTTTGCCTATCTTTTTCGAATTATATAAAATTTAAATAAAAAATTAATACAAAATAAAAAATGAAATAAAAAATACGTGCCTCATATTTTTTCATATGTTTTTCATTAAATCAAAAAAACCGGGCGGTTAAAAAAATAAATGTTGTCCATTGAACTTAAAATAGTTTGAAAGTGAATTTAATGATTCAGAACTTCTGTGTAAACGATGTTTTTTGTAAAAACTCTTTCATCATTTGCTAAATGCCCTTGGCCATTATATTCGGAAATATAAAATCTCAAACCATCGAATGATCGAACTCTACTTGCTGCGACGTATAATTGACCATATGTAAAAACTGGCTGCCTCAATAAAATTCCAATTTTTTCGAATGTTTGTCCTTGAGACTTATTTATTGTCATCGCAAATGCAGGTATAATTGGAAATTGAGTTCTTTGAAAGTTAAATGGTAAAACAGTACCGGAATATGTTAAATTTATACGTGGAATCAAAATTCTCTTATTGCGTGCGGTTCCAGTTAAAACTTTGCAATCAATAGCATTATGATGCACACACTTGATGCGCATTCTTGTTCCATTGACTAATGCTTCCTTTGTATTTAAGTTTCTGATCAGTAAACGATGCAATTAACTTTCAATACTAACGTATGTAGTGGCAAACCACTAATAGTCAAAGAATTCAAAAACTCTACTGGATAGTTATTCATTTCATTGTCATCATCACAAATTATTTTATCGTAGCTATGATATGTTTTCTGTTCACCTGGTATACGATTAAGTATATCAGTATTAATAAAAGTACAATCATCATTTTTAGGTGCTAAAATAACTGACTTCAATATGTTATCTGAGAGTATGTTTTCGGAAATATTTCCATACACCTCATTAATAATATTATTTTCATCTCCTATTAATTGCTGAGGTATTTCAATAATATTTTCACCAAACTGAGGGAATTGTGGGGCTTCATCATTACCAATTTTTTTCAAGAATTCGACAAATTCTATTTCACTTGGTAAGGCTCTCATATTTTGAGTAAACGTTACTTTATGAAAATAAACAAATCTATGCCAACTCGTGACACAATTTTCAATTAAAGTTGCACGTGATCCATGTGGGACAACTGGTAAGATTTGCCGAAAATCACCGCACAGAAGTATCGTTTTCACTCCAAATGGTTTATGTTTATCATTTTCATCGCATAGATCCTGCAATAATCTATCTATGATTTTCAACACTTGCAGTGGGCACATAGAAATTTCATCAATAATTATCAATGATGATGAATTTATGTAACGTCCATAGCTACTATTTGCGGTAATATTCGCTACAGAATTTTCCAAAATGGGTATAGGCAATTTAAACACATTGTGTAAAGTTCTACCTCCAAGTAATAGAGTTGAAGCTATGCCACTGAACGCTGTTGCAATGCAACTAAGATTAAGCGAATTTAATTTGTGAATGATTGCTGTTTGTGTGAATGTTTTTCCACAACCTGCATGAGCGGTTAAACAAAAAACATTAAATCCAGTATCATGGTGCAAAACTTCACGAATCACACGATCAATTAGATTACGCTGTTCAATATTTGCAGTTTCATAATGCTCACAAAACAGAAACTCTTGTTCTATTGGATCAATAGCATTTGCTTCGTCTGTTCTCTGCGAATACGTGGGAACTGGTAAACCAAGTTCTTGACATGACAAATTATGAACATTCAAAATATCTTCAATTTCTAATAGAGCTGTGTTAAAGGATACTTCTTCGTTGTAATCTCTCAAAAAATCTTCACTAAGATATACTTTAAATTCATTCCATAATGCCAATGCATTGGCTGGCACATTTAATGCACAAATGTAACCAAATAAATTTCGCATTTTTTTTGGTGAATGTAATTCTTTTGCTTCATTTAAACATTCGCGCCATTCATTATCATTTGAAGCAATGCCGCGAGCATGGCACGCTTCAACAAAAGAAGTGTGTATAATTCCATTGCATGTTCTAACATCCTCAAATGATTTTGGACCACAGACATGTAATAAAAGCATTCGTAAATGGAAAAGTTCGATGTCTTTTGGTGATACTACATATATGCGTATAATGATTTTATCACCTCCACGCCTTCTCTTCTTCCATTTTTTTCGGGAATCTTCCCACACATAATGCAAAGGAATTTCAATATACTTATATTCATGCGCTGATGGATCTGATCGATTTAATTCAAAAAATGAATTAGATGTAGTTGGTACATTATGAGAAATATTGATATGCCACCCAGTATCACCATTTGGAAAAAGTAATGGATACGCTAAAGGGTCCAATGATGAATCCAAAACAGAGGTATTTTTAATGGTACCATTAACTTTTGAAAACGAAACCATATTTCGTTCAAAGGGTGGCTCACCATCAACTGTACTAAATATTACTGCTACATCAGTTTGAACTGCATCATTATAACGGCGTAGATCTAAATCACGATTTACTTTAATGATCATACAAATTTCTTTATTTTGATTTTCAACTCTCTGGCAATGATCTTTCATTGCAATGAATGACCGAACGAAAGGATTAACGCGTTCCAATTCAAGAGAGATTTCGCGCATTATATTGTTATTGCATGTTTGATTATAGTGTTCACGTAATCTATAATTGACAGCAGTGTCAACATTATAAAAATATAATTGCGCATAACATGGTGAGTGACCATATCCAGCAGTCATTGGACCTGATCTGTGATAAAAAACATCATGTATTTTAAAATGATACACTCCACGCGTAACTGTATACGAAATTTTAGCTTCTGAGCTAACCATAGCAAATGATGAATTGTATTTACGAATGTTTTCAAAATAATTTTTTGACTTTCTTTTTATTGAAGGTTCATTTGAACTAAGTCCATCATACAATGATTTAAAGTATTCATTTTGACTTAAGGCCGGTAATATTGCTTTACCCTTATGACAACATAAAGTGAATGCAGTCCTTTCACCTAAAGTGACCTCAGATTCGAAATGTTTTGCATTGCAAAACCTGCATTGTAAATGCATTAATCCACAATCAAAAGTATTAAAATTTCTTGGAATGACATTCAGTTTGCATTTAAATGTATCCATCAAAATAATTTCATCATTTTGTATACTATTTGCACTATTTAAATTTGCATTTGGTCTATTATCATTTTGACTTTCACGCGAATATATATTCCTTCTTCTTTGTCTCTCACTCCGACTCGTCAATGTTATACTATTTACACTATTTAAATTTGCATTTGGTCTATTATCATTTTGACTTTCACGCGAATATATATTCCTTCTTCTTTGTCTCTCACTCTGACCCGTCAATGTTCTATGTCGAGGCATAATGGAAGTAGGTGCGAATATCTGAATGTAAAAAAAAAAACATGTAATGAAATTACTGAAACTAAGATTAGACAGGGTTTAATTTAAAAATAATAAAATGTACTCACTTTTTTGAAACCACCAATAATAATTAGGCGAGAGTAAGTCAATTCAAATTGCTGTTACAAAATTTTCCTTTTGCAACAGGTGTATATTAAGCAAGCTGTATTTCACTTTCAACTGCACATTAATATATAAAACACAGATATCTAATATACAAAATATAAAATAAACGCTTTTTTGCCTTGACATACACTCCACAGACTATTGAAAAAGGAACATTTGAAATCACACAAAATTCACAGCTCATTCAGTCAATCTGTCAGTAATTATTTGTTGGCAACATTTTAAAATTCTTTGGCGACAATCTCTACTCTGTGCGACTGTTTGACCACAGACTATTATGTGTTTGACATTGGCAGTATGAACGTACACTAAAATGAAAAAATTATAATTTTATTGCATGGCAACAAAATTATTTTATTTTTAACAATTACCATTGTTTGAAAAATTTTAAATGAATTTTCAAGTGCAAATGAATGTTTTATTTTATTTTATTTTATTTAATGTATTTGTAACACATATTATATATAAATTTTAGCTTTCTGCACTCCTTCTCCATATAAACTTTAACTATGCCAAATCTCACACTCCTCCGTGCGCGCAATATGCTTAAAAAGGGGTACAAAGTTTTCTCTTCACGTATTAATATATAGATTAATATTAAATACTAACATAGAAGAACTCCAGATTACTCAAGAAGGCATTGAAGGATGCTTTCCACTCAAAAAAGAATTAAAAAATGCCCAAAATGTTCAGGAAAACACCAAGAAGAAGGCAGGTGCTATCTGGACTGACGAAAGGAGGGAGAGATATCGATCAAGAATGAAGATGTGGGAGAGGAGGAAGAGAGAGGAGAAGAAGGAAGGAACTAGTTGAACCAAATGCAGGGCCTGCCCCAGCGCTTCTGCCGTCCTGTGCAGTGTTTATGAGTGCCCCCCCCCATCCCTATTTTAACTCTGAACCCATTCACGCACACTAAACCTACTCTAAAGATATGGCGATTGCCTTCAAATGACAACTATGAATAAACATTCATTGTGTGTTTATCAAATAACTAAAACTTTTTTGCATTTATGATGCGGTGAATGGCTACAATAAAAATTGTAGAGACAATACAAGGAATCGTGAGACAATATAAATGTATGCCTATGTGATGATTTGATATTAAAATACTAACTAAAATTCATTATGATTGAAATTGTAATACTATTGGTCTAGTACGTACCTTATATGTCGTATAGTTATAATATTAAAGTCGATACAATCTAGTCGATCGTCTCACGTTAGTGTCGTTACGTCAATAACAGTTCTACACTATTTGTTCTATTCACTTGATAAGATAATTGATGATTTTGATTTAGTTGAGTTATCACTATCTAAACTTTGGTTAAGATTGGATTAAAATTTACTTGGGCGCCATATGGAACCTTGTGTCAGCATTCCATAAATTTATTGTGATAAATTAATTCTATTATTTATTTAGTTGTTGGAAGTTATTAATTTACTCTAAATAAATAAATGTTTACTTTGATTTGAATTCTTTTGTTTTGATCTGACAATTTAAATTACACTTAGCGCCTCCAAATTCGGCGCTGCCAACGTAATTGTTAAGGTGGCTTGAAAAATCCAACTTTCGGAAATAAAAAAATTATTATAATTTACTGAAATAATAATTTGCACTGATTTAATTTGACATATAATTCATTTATTCTTCATTCAATGATATATTATCTCTTTAAATTCAATTAAACAATATTTAATTCAATAACAAATTGACCTGGCTTATTACACTTCTAGCTCAGTAGGTTGGCAATACTACTTAAATTAAAATTATTTATATTTTTTCTCAGGTGTGAATTCTTTTGATCTACAAAATAAAATGAAACTCAAATGCCACGAATTACGAAGCTTTACAATAGTTATTTGATTATGGTAGGCACCATTAACATCTTACAACTAACAATAATTAATCGTTCGTCTATGCCAAACTTTGAGGTTACACTTGGTTGAATACAATTACCAGTTCCAACATGGAACTCAATGAATAATAATTACAAAAGTGTTAACAATTATTAATGTGTTAATGTTATTGTGTAGTGAGACGTCGTACATAAGTGTATTTAAAGTAGTGTGGTTATAACAATAATATGATTTATAGTTTCATTAAATACGTTCAAGTATTATACACGATACTCCCTTTTATTATCCATGGATTATGATTCACACTTCACTAATTAATTCACTTAATTGCCCAAATTTTTGTTCACTATACACTCACAACACTTAATACTTCTTGAGGTTATATTAGGCCTATTGTTGACATGTGAAACCTAACCTCACTTTAAACTGATTCGCACTATTAATTGAGGTCAATTTTTGACTCGAAGAACTGTAGTCACTTCCTTGGATGATGGAAAACGAATACTTGATTTACTATTAGTTTTAGGTTAAAAGTTACTCCTTCGGTTGATGATAAACTAATTAATTTTATGTTAAATCTTGACACGGAGTGGCGTCGTTACTGCTCAGGTTGATGGAAAACGAATGTTCCGAATGATCTCAGCTTCTCTTATTTATAGTCGATGGTCCGCATCTCATTTTGATAGCGAGACACCTGGTGGTGGGGTTCACATACCTCCAAACATAATAATCTGACTGGCTGAAAATGACATCATGGTTACCTGTCATTACGTCATGATTATGTCATCATTACGTCATTTTAATTTGACCGTTTAACTAAGCGTCACTTTCATTATTCTTAGTATTCAACTTCCATTTCTGAATTTTACAAAATTCTTACAGCTAACATAAGTTTCTCTTCCACGATAATTTCAATGGTTATTATTTTGCTACCATTGCATTGCTGGCTTAATGCTAGTCAATTTAAGTCCACTAGTGACCTGTTTTCATACATTATTAAGAAAATAAACAATTGAAACGATTACCTCTACTAATACATTATTTTACAATTTATGTTTTTTGTTACAATTTTTTATTTCCTCCTTGTGTACATGATAATACTCTATCAGTAAAACCTTTTAATAATATTGAACATGATTATAAATCTTAATTTGCTAGAAAACCCTTAAATTCTATGCTATGCCTAACATGGTTGGGTCCCTATCAGTATTTTTACACATTATAACAAAATGGTATAACTATTATACATTGTGACAATTGATATTTAAAGCTAATATACATAATCATCTTTTGACATACACTTGATGATTGAAAACTTGTTACATATTTTATAATCTCTTGCTCGTCACACTCCTTATAGGCATGGCTCTCTGGTCCAAGTACCTATCTGGTTAATAATCTCCTCATGATTATCTTACTAACATTTTTAGATTAATTATGTTTTAATCTATTTACATAAGTCCCTTCTTTACACATTGTACATGGTTGTTATAAGTTTTATGCCTTTTTAGGTCACAGTCCTTCTATTCAATAGAAGCATTTTGTTGTTTGACATTGATTCCTGACTAATCCTGTTATTCTTTACTCAAAATTAATAATGTTGGTTGATTTTACATGATTGGCTGATAGTCAGTTCCATTGTCATATTGTGTAGTACAAGTTGAACTATTTTACCACTTCTCTTACAACTCTATTATTATTCAATATAAAAAATTAGGTTTCATTCCCCTCATACTCTGTTACATTATTATACAAAATTAACATTTTTACAACTTTCTTACAACATCAAGTTCTCTACTTTACTTGTCTCATGGTACATTAATTACTCTCAGGTATCATAAAATCTATACATTCAGTATATTTTATCTTTAATCAATAAGTATAATTCCTTGTCATACCTTTCTTTCAAGTTCTTGGATTTCGTTGTCCATGACGTGTCCGTTACTTAACTAAATATCACTATAGTATTGACAGAACAATAGTCAGTAAACTCCTACACAAAACACAAAACAAACAACAGACAAAGACAGAAAACAACAAATTCATAACACTAACATACATCAACAAACAATCAGAAAAAATTGCCCACAAATTCAAAAAAGCAGGATACAGAATCGCTTACAAAACTACTAACAAAACAGAACACACACTATCAAAACGCATGCCCAAAGCACAAAACAAATTCGATCTACCCGGTGTATATAAGCTAAATTGTTCAAATTGCAATAAATTCTACATAGGCCAGACACGACGTAGTTTCAAACAGAGATACATTGAACACACAAAAGCACTCCACACCACTACAGTATCTACCTTTGCAAACCACCTCATTGAAGCAAACCACACATATAAAAACATCGACAATAACATGAACATACTACACGTACACACAAAAGGCCGAAAACTAGACACTCTAGAACAATTAGAAATATACAAACACACAAAAACAAATAAAAACGACATCCTAAACGAACAGACACAATTCAAATCGCACACATTATTCGAACACATCTCACCACACACACACAGCTTCGATCTTTTGAAAAACTATCTCGTCGCCAACAACAAGACGAACAGCGCTACCTACAACAGCATCTGATGAAGCCTTCTATAGGTGAAAGCTGGTTTAGGCTGTAAGGTAAAACTTTACGTTTTTACTTATAAAAGACTTAGTGTTCCGAGTCGTCAATACTATAGTGATATTTAGTTTCTTTCAAGGTTACGTTATCAATTACTAGTTATCCTTGGTTAATAATACTTTACATTTTAATTGTCATGGTTTATCAACTCTTCTATTTAATACATATAATTAAGCTCATTAATTTTTAATTTCTTTATTATAATTTTATTCTTAGTTCAATTCTTAATTGTTAATCTTGTCACATGACTGATTTTTCTTATTCTCCAATATAATTTATTTTATATACTAGTCATTTAGGGTTTCATCATTGTAATAAGTTATATACTCTCACTCTACTAATCTACTGGGTAACCGTTAATGTCAAAGTTATAGTCTGGTCTAGTCTTTGAGATGTCTGTTTGTCATTTTATTTAATACATTGGCTTATAAGGCTACTTGAAGATTTCCTTCTGTTCATGATTCTGTTACAATTATTCTTTATCTTCATAATGAATTGTTTCTTTATTCCAATTCCTTAACTAATTTAACACTTCTGTTGGGTTTATTGGTATGTATAATTTTGTGATGTTACAAAATATAACAAAAGTAATGTATCATATACCTTAGTTAAAAAATACTCATCTAGCTTTTGCACTGACAAACTACTTTATGACTCCGTTGCAATCAAGTGATTCAGCTAATTGATGTTGTATAGATATAGTCGCCAGACCACTCAGGCAAGTCTCGGACATACTTGATCTGAGATAAGTTTTAATAATGCTACGACAGCATAGAACAATCTACGCGTTTATCGAATGCACCAGAAAGATCTCGATGTAAGCGTGTGGTGTACGTGCTACTAGACGCATTTTGCGAGAATTTTCTCGACTGTGCCAGGCTTCGCTCGGGCGCTCGGACTGTGTCAAGGCCGTAGCAATTACGTAGCTCGCGAGAGATAAGACGCAGTTTAGAAGCTTCTGGTGTGTGAGCGTAACTATAAATACATCGCGTCGCGGCCTTAGTTTTCAGTTCAATGCGAGATATTGGTTAGTGCGGTTCGAGAGTATTAGTGCGATATATTTCCAGAGCGGTTCGAGTTATTACGGTGTACGTTCAAGTAGTTATTAGTGAAGTGTTGCGTTTTATATTCGGACGGTATAATTGTAATACAGTTGAGTTTTAATATTAGTGGACATTTTATTGCGTATGAACAATTTTCATTTGATTTGTTGTAGACACTGTGTTGTTAATTACGAACTGTTTTACTATAACAATTAAAGGTGTGATTAGTGACTTAATTGGTGTCTTGTACTTATTTTGTTTCCACTGTACCTACGACGATCGAGTAGATCGTCGTAACAGTGGTGTCAGAACTGGGATACAACGGTTAACAGTGGAAACAGTGGATACTTTGTACAAGACGAGTGTAATTCGTAATTAATCGAAAAACAATGTATGCCAGTCAGATGATGGAAAATTTCCAGGCGCTGTTGTTGCAGACAGAAGAACGACGACGACAGGATGCAGAGAAAGCGGAAGAGAGACAGAAAACCCTCCTGCTGGAAGCAGAAAGACGACAAAAAGAAGAACGAAGACAAGAAAGAGAAGAAGCAGAAAAACGACAGGATGAAAAACGCAGGCAGGAAAGAGAAGAAGCTGAGGAACGTCAGAAAGCACTAATGCTAGAGACAGAAGAAAGACAAAAAGATAAAACGGAAGTTCTCTTTGAAACTATGCAGAAACAGTTACAAGAACATACTACCGCAGAATTGGGTCTCCTACGTGGTGACGTAGGTGAATTATGAGGTGAGCTCAATAATCAGATTACCAGAATATCTGACGTAGAAGAATCCATGTCAAATAAAATAGCTAAAGTAGAAAAATCTGTCTTGACTGTAGAAGAAGTTATGTCAACAAAAATATCTGCAGTAGAAAACTCAATGGCAAACATAAGAGAACAAATTAAAATTGAAGTTGAACAGTGCATGAAGATTCAACCAAAACAAATTTCTGAACAGACTGTACCAGTGATCAAGACAGAAAAATACACAGAAAATAAGTTAATAGAGAAAGTCACTTTGCCTGCAGTAGGGACAGTTCATGTCAAAGCTCCAACCTTTGACGGAAGCACTCACTGGGCAACGTACCTCCGCCAATTTGAAGCTGCTGCATGCGCAAATAATTGGACAGAAAAAGACAAGGCTGTTTCACTCGTTCTCTCATTAAAAGGACCCGCGGCAGAACTACTACAGAAAGTGCCACCTGACAGCCAGAACATCTATGCCGAGTTGATAAAAGCTCTAGAATTACGCTACGGTGATAAAATTTGCGAGAGGTGTACTACGCTCAGTTGAGAACAAGACGACAACGTTCCAGGGAAAGTCTTCAAGAATTTGAAGCAAGTATCGACAGATTGATTAGATTGGCCTATCCTGAAGCACCAGAAGACTTCCGAATAAGGTTTACGGTGCAGACATTTATTGATGGCATCGGAGATTGTGAACTTCAGCAAGTGTTATGAATGGCAAGACACCGAGATAGCTCAGAAGCTCTTGTTCATGCCCTAGAGTTTGAAGCTGCCAAGTCAGCGTCCCGCTACATTAATGGGTTTGTGCCATCACGTTGCAGTCAGAAGATCCCTGTATCACATTACCGTTACGATGGGTGCAGAAAAACAGTGTTGTCGGACAAACAATTCAAAAGTTCAAGAGAGTCGCAACGATTTGAAAAAGACAGAAGACCGAAATGTTACAACTGTGGAAAACGTGGTCATCTACAGGTAGACTGTTGGGAGAAGAAGATACAGAGAGAAGAGACTGATCGCACCAATTGGAGAAGTAAAGGCCCAGAACAGCACACAGTTTCCACGCTACATAAGATCAGTGGAAACTTGATTGTTAATGGATTTGTGGATGGTAAACCAACATCATTTACAGTTGACACGGGCGCAAGTGTCCATTGTGCGCCCTGACTTAGTCTGTAACCGCCATCCTCTAATTAGCTCTTGTACAATACAGACTGTGGCTGGAAGCCCCGTCAAGGTGCTAGGAAAGGTAGACGTACGTGTACGCCTGGGTCTTCTTGAGTTTAGCCACCAAATGCTCGTTGCAGACATTGTCGATGAAGTGATTCTTGGCACGGACATTATGAATGCCTACGGATTCATTGTGGACTTAAGAGAGAATGTCCTGAAAGTTGGCCAAGAGAAGATAAAGCTTTGCATGGCTAAAATGACAGGGTCTACCAACCATTCGATTAAGCGAGTGGCATTAGTCGAAGAAAAAGTCAACAAGTCGGGTCAAGAGGAAACCTCCCTGTTGCAAGCGGAAATGGAGGAAGAACTAGCAGAGGAAGTACAAATAAGTATAACGACAAAAGAAGTGATTGGAGAGCCAACTATGGTTGTCGAGACAAAACTCTTGCTTGTTCCTGAGCTGATAGAAGCGCCCGAGGGTAAAGTGGCTGAAGATGAGGTTACGCAAGAGGTTGTTGACGAGAACAAACACACTTGGATCAGCCAGTGGTATTTAGGTCATTAGTACATGACGCAACGAGAGTGATTCCAGCGAAGCTAGTGGTTGCGCGAAAGATTCGCATTCCTGGGAACGTGATGTTCGGATCACACGAGACTGAATTCGAAGAACGGGAAAATTATCCTTCGCAAGGATGGCCACCTAGATCGCCTGGTCGAGTATTACTTCGAAGACGCTTTGCCAGTTCGGGACGAACAGGCTTAAGGAGGGGGGCAGTGCTACGACAGCATAGAACAATCTACGCGTTTATCGAATGCGCCAGAAAGATCTCGATGTAAGCGTGTGGTGTACGTGCTACTAGACGCATTTTGCGAGAATTTTCTCGACTGTGCCAGGCTTCGCTCGGGCGCTCGGACTGTGTCAAGGCCGTAGCAATTACGTAGCTCGCGAGAGATAAGACGCAGTTTAGAAGCTTCTGGTGTGTGAGCGTAACTATAAATACATCGCGTCGCGGCCTTAGTTTTCAGTTCAATGCGAGATATTGGTTAGTGCGGTTCGAGAGTATTAGTGCGATATATTTCCAGAGCGGTTCGAGTTATTACGGTGTACGTTCAAGTAGTTATTAGTGAAGTGTTGCGTTTTATATTCGGACGGTATAATTGTAATACAGTTGAGTTTTAATATTAGTGGACATTTTATTGCGTATGAACAATTTTCATTTGATTTGTTGTAGACACTGTGTTGTTAATTACGAACTGTTTTACTATAACAATTAAAGGTGTGATTAGTGACTTAATTGGTGTCTTGTACTTATTTTGTTTCCACTGTACCTACGACGATCGAGCAGACCATCGTAACAATAAGTTTGAGTTTCGAAAAAGTCCTTTCTCCGCTTGCCACTGTCACAGGTAATGTTAGCAAAGTTCTTAGAGCGACACCAACATTTGCCGAGAACCCATACTCTAGAATAAATTTTTGAAGTCACGACAGGCATACTTTTAGGTTTTACAATTGTAGAAAGCGCTTTAAGTTCATCCTGTAAATCAATAACACTGATGTCTTTTGATTACCATGAGTTAAGCCATTGCACAATTTAGTCCACTTATCCGACAAGACTTCAGGTGACATGTCTTTGACTTTACTCACATCTTACAGGAAGTCAACAAGTTTACTATGACTCTTAATCTGTTGAAATCTTTCACTTAAAGCACAAATGGTAATATCTATGACTTTAAATCGACTTTTTACCGCAACTCTGGATCTTCAATGAATTCGTCTTTTCCCTCATAATCAAATTGTCTTTTAACCTTTCTCCTTTGTACTTGTGCTGAGCCTCTGATTATTGGGTTGTCAATGTCCAATTTAGTGGCTAGTTCCTTAGTGTCAACTATATAGCTTTGAAATTTTAAGTCACTTCTGACAGATATGAAATAAATGCTTCTATTTTCTAGTAAACTGACAGTTTTTGTTATATCCACGTCAATACTTTGCAGTGTTTTGCTAATGATATTAATATGGATATTAAGTTTTCCCTCAATTTAAAAACTAAACATCCTGGAATTTGCCGCCCTGGGCGGTGCCACGGTTCGCCCCTCCCTGGAGCCGGGCCTGACCAAACTTAGTCTACAGTGGCTCATACGTAAAAAAAACTGATTCTATACAAATACATGCTTTGTACAAACAGATGCGCGTGCGCGCGCGTGCACACACACACACACACATTTTAACTATGTAAAATTTAGTTTCCTTGTACCAATTACTGTATTCTTCTTTCTTGCTTTCATTGTTTTGTTCTTTGCATTCCATTTTCTTTCCATTCTTTGTATTGTATTGTTTAATGATTACATTAATGATGCTACTAAGGAGTGGCAGAATGTTTTTAAATCATTGTACCCAATCAATGTATATGCTCTGAACACAACATTATGCTGGTAAGAATGAAAAGCAAGCTGCAATGACCAGCTGTTTGACTGGTCTCAATTCTTAACCCTACAAGTGACAACCGTAATCTCTGTAGTGGCAACGGGCACTTTACCATTTTGTATACCTAAAATACAACATTTCTGAAATTTTCTGAAATTCTTAATCAGAATATGTCATATTATATACATCAAATTAAAGATAACATTCAGGAGAAAACAACTGAGAACCAAACAAACGTGTATGTACTTGATGTAGAAAATCTTTACGATTACGTAAATATCTTTTTTGTTAAAGGAAAAAATATTACTGTAATTGGCACCCATTAAAAAATAATGCTACCAACAAAAAATAATAAAAAAGAATAGAAAAATAAAAAATGTAAAATATTAGTAAAATTTCTGACAATTTGCAAATATTTATTACACTTGTACATAACAGACAGTGCAGTACCAGTAACTCATGACTTAGTTACATGTTATGTCCGTCGCTCCGTTAGAGCTTTGTCTAAGGCCATAAGCTACTTTAGGCCATAAGGTAAAAATTTATAATTTCTATCAATAATAATTTGTGATCCAAGTTGGTAGTATTCTACATAGTTAATTGTTGTTTTCACAATTTTCACAGTTCATTCAAATACTTACTGGACATATTTAATTTGTGCATTTTGTTGTCCATTTTTATTAATAAACTATTCGCCCTGTCAGAGCTTCGTCTAAGGCCAAAAGTCGATAGTATTCTATATAGTTAATTAAGTACATATTTACTTTAAAATATTACAACAAACACAGTAAAAATGCTTGAAAAATCTTTCTAAACAAACACACTTCACAATATATATATTATAAATATATAATACATAAACCAAAAACACAATGCCTTACATTACTCATTACTTACATGTACATCTTTTTGTTTTTCACACTTTTTCATCTTGTTTACATACTCAATCGACATAATTACTTAAAACTATTACAAAAAACTCAGTACAAACGCTTGAAAAAACCCTGTAAACAAACATGCTTACAAATATGTTTACAGTAAACATATGAAACATAAGCAACATTATGTTAGCGACCGACCACGGCCTAACAGCTAGGATTTACAACAATTTAATAAATATCTGTATGGAGAACCATACATGACTTCCATGTTCTAAGATATATATTTAAAATCATTTTCGAAATGAAATATTTCCATAGATACTACTTCTTTCTTCAGCCTTAACCATACTGTGGTCACTAACGTACACCACCTCACATTAGCGCACTTGATTTTCACTGATAATGGCAGTCGATGGCACTGCCGAAACTTCTGGTTGTGCAGAAAACTTTTAACCACGGCCAAACATCCTGGGAAGGAATTTTAACATCAAACTACTTCTTTGTTGCCGATAGTGTAGTACACATGACATATAAATAAATATCGGTATGGAGAACCATACATGACTTCCATGTTCTAAGATTTATATTTAAAATCATATTCGAAATGAAATGTTTCGATAGAAAATACTACTTTCTACTTATTGCTTCAGCCTTAACCACAGTACTGTGGTCACTAATGTATACCACTTCACGTTATCGCACTCGATTTTCACTGATGATGGCAGTCGATGGCACTCCAGAAACATCTGGTTTTGCAGAAAACATTGGACTACGGCCAAACAGCCCGGGAAGGAATTTTAACAACAAACTACTTCTTTATTGCCGATAATGTAGTACACATATAAAAAATTTTCCCCTCCCACTTCAACTAAAATTTTCATTTATAGAAAATTACCCCTACCCCAACTAGCCTCTTCATTTATAGATATTTCATCTACGTTTCTACAGTGGATTATTACGATTTTCTTATCAGGATACTTTATTTATCAAAATTAAACACTTTACTCTTGTTAAAACATAAAACGTTGCATGTAAACTGCTCTTTCCCCGTAACCGATCTTCACCAAAATCAATAGGCCTTGAGTCCTCTACACCCAGGCACATTAGTAAAAAATTATTTGATTCTGTTTGAATGTGCGGCAGTTATCGTTCGTCATAAAAAATTACCCTTGTTAAAACATAAAACGTTGCAAGTAAACAACCCCTTTCTCTTAATCGATCTTCACCAAAATCAAAAGATCTTGATATCTCTACAATTCAGGGATGTATGCAACAAATTATTTGATTCTGTTTGACTTTACGGCAGTTATCATTCGTCATAGAAAAAATTACCTTTGTTAAAACATAAAACGTTGCAGGTAAACTACCCCTTTCCCTTAAACGATCTTCACCAAAATCAACAGACCTTGAGTTCTTTATAATTCAGGAAGGTATGCAAAAAAGTATTTGATTCTGTTTGAATTTACGGCAGTTATCGTTCGTCATAAAAAAATTACCCTTGTTAAAACATCAAACGTTGCAGGTAAACTACCTCTTTCCCTTAACCGATCTTCACCAAAAACAATAGGTCTTGAGTACTCTACAAATCAGGGCTGTATGCAAAAAAATCATTTGATTCTGTTTGAATTTGCGGCTGTTATCATTTGCCATAGAAAAAAATCTACAGACACACACACACACACACACACACACACTATTTGAAAAATGACTTTTCATGTTTTGAGTGTAGTACAATCAGAATCTGCAATAATCTCGAACACGATTTTTTTTGCCATCACCATACTTCCATTTCCTTAAGAAACATGGAAGTAAAATTATCCCCTGCCACTTCAACTATCATTTTCATTTATAGAAAATTACCCCACCCCCTTCATTTAGCCTCTTCATTTATAGATATTCCATCGACGTTTCTACAGTGGATTATTATGATCTTCTTATCAGGATACTTTATTTATCAAAATTAAGTACTTTACTCTTGCTAAAACATAAAATGTTGCAGGTAAACTACCCTTTCCCCGTAACAGATCTTCACCAAAATCAACAGGCCTTGAGTTTTCTACAATTCAGGAACGTACACAAAAAAATAATTTATTCTGTTTGAATGTGCGGCAGTTATAGTTCGTCATAGAAAAAATTACCATTGTTAAAACATAAAGTGTTGCTGGTAAACTACCCCTTTCCCTTAACCGATCTTCACCAAAATTAACAGATCTTGAGTACTTAACAATTCAGGAATGTACGCAAAAAAATATTTGATTCTGTTTGAATGTGTGGCAGTTATCATTCGTCATAAGAAAAACTACCCTTGTTAAAACATAAAATGTTGTGGGTAAACTACCCCTTTCCCTTAACCGATCTTCACCAAAAACAATAGGTCTCGAGTTCTCTACAAATCAGGGCTGTATGCAAATAATTATTTGATTCTGTTTGAATTTGCAGCCGTTATCGTTTGCCATAGAAACTACCCTTTTAAAACATAAAACATTGCAGGTAAATTACCCCTTTCCCTTAACCGATCTTCACCAAAAACAATAGGTCCTGAGAACTCTACAATTCAGGGCTGTATGCAAATAATTATTTGATTCTGTTTGAATTTGCAGCCGTTATCGTTTGCCATAGAAACTACCCTTTTAAAACATAAAACATTGCAGGTAAACTACCCCTTTCCCTTAACCGATCTTCACCAAAAACAATAGGTCCTGAGAACTCTACAATTCAGGGCTGTATGCAAATAATTATTTGATTCTGTTTGAATTTGCGGCTCTAATCATTTGCCATAGAAAAAAAATCTACACACAGACAGACACACAGACACTTTTCGAAAAATTACTTTTTTTCATGTTTTGAGGGTCGTACAATCAGAATCTGCAATTATCTCGAACACAATTTTTTTGCCATCACCATACTTCCATTTCCTTATGGAACATGGAAGTAAAATGACTTTTCTTCATGTTTTGAGGGTAGTACAATCAGAATCACCCCTTATCTCGAACACGATTTTTTTCGCCATCACCATACTTTCCTTATGGAACATGGAAGTAAAAAGGATGAATTTCTTGGAAATCATAAAATTGTGGCAATAATAACAGGACAGAAAGGGACAGAAGAAAAATAGCAATAGCATTTTATTCTCCCGTCACCTACGTTACAAAGCAGGAAGACACAGAACTCGGTGTGAGAAACAATTTAGCATCACCACTTTTCTTGCAAAAAAATCATAAAAGTTTAACACAATATTGTTATGAAATGAGTTAGTTACTACAAACATACTTACAACTCTTTCTAGTATGGTGTCATTAACATCTACGATCAAGTCATATTTTTCTTCTAAATCTCTTCTTATAATATTTCCAGGAATGCTCTGATGACTCAGTATCATAGACATTCTGAAATACAAATTGTACAATCATAATCACTTACTTCTACTGTACTAAATGATACTTGTTTGCCATCAAGTACCATTTGTCCCTAGATTATACTAGGGAAAACATTAAATCTCGGTTAGTACAAGTAAGGAATTATATCTAGTCTATACCAAAAATGCCTGCAACCTCAATAAACATTATTTTACAACCAAGAAAAAATCTTATACAGACTTTTGTATGAATGGCAGCCACAAACGGTGCTAAATCTTGGACTACTGGGAAGTGACCAGATTCCCAGAAATAATACAGAAATAATAAGAATTAATAATAAGAAATAACACAGACACTTTGAGACATGGTGCTGGTGAAGCAGACGGAGTATCATATTTTTCTACGTACCATGTGCACAATACATTATGAAAATGGGCTGCAAATGCTACATAACAAAACTTAATGTAATTACATAACACTACATAATGGTAACTAGTTTTCATTTTCATTGATCGCCGAACACTCATCTTCCACAGTTTTATCAACTTTATCTTTGTTTTGTTTGTATAACCTGATACAACCTTCACATTACTACAAACTTGTAGGCTAACATACAGTACATTGTTATATTTGTAATAGGATAATAAAGTTATTGTAACAAACAAACTAAATTGGTATTTCTTTTGAAGTCAAGGGATTCCAAATGTTTTAATAGCATAGCACGTTTACAAGATAATTTTGTCAAATAGCATTTTTCAGGAGAGAAATTCATCACACAGCAATATTTTCAAACAACGTGTATAACAAGTAACAAACTGAATGACATCAGTACTGATGATGAAAGATATTTTAAAGGCTACTAGCATAAGCCGTAAAGGATGACAACGCCAACAATGGCGACGAGATATTTTAACAAATTTGGTATGATCAAAAAATGAGTTAGTCTTTCAATACATCAGAGTTGCAATAAATGAATGACGGTCGCTAGAAATAGAAATCAAATATAGTTGTCTTGATTGTTCATCATCTTCTTTCACAGCACTACACTTTATCTAATAAAAACTAAATCAAATATAGTTGGAAAATGAAGACGGTATACTATGCCATGAATAATAATTTCATAAATAAAGCACAAATTCTAAGAAAAATGAAAATTAGTGTATTTAAGACTGCTTATAAACCTATTTTGACAACTTGTATACAAAACATGGGTGGTGAGTATGTAATCTACGTTTTATTACATTATAATTTATTTACATTGACATAAAATAAACACTTGTTGGCGTCGACTCCGTTCGGACGCCATCTTATATTACTACCACCCATAAAAATAAAAAAATTGTTACTCACCAGGGTTCGCATAAGCGAACGGGAAAACAGAATTGGTTATTCACGAAAACACAGATGTATTACCTTCATACTAGTGTTATACTATTATTTAAATTCATTTTTTAATACAACAAAAGAAAACCCATTTAATATCGTTTCGATCCTGCCGTGAATAAAATATTCCCCCTTCCTTTCTTAAATTTAATACTATTTCACCGACAAAATACACAGTGATTATCGACTAAATGATTACATACTTTGATGAATATAATCTTAGAAACAGTATTTTATAAAATTGACAACTTTTTAGATAGATTATATAAAATAGAAAAACAATGATTATTTATATAAAATGACAGCTATATTATCTCGAAATACTTACAAAACTAGCTTACAGAAACCAGCGCTTTATTCCCACTCGCACCCTCTTTCACACTTTACATATTTTAGTACCCCTCTCTGAGCTCATCATTTAATAAGTTAAATTTTCTTGAAAATAAAAAAAATCTTGGTTTACTCTTCTCGTTGATTACTTAGCTGTTATTTTAATCCACAGTCCAGTCTCCTCACGGATTTTCGGTCACTTCGCATCTTTCTTCCTTCACTAATTTTTTATTAAAACAACGACTGTTACTTCATTTTATGATTAATTAACAAATGATCACATTTTTAACACCTTTTGGTGTTGGGTGCGCACATAATTCGTTCCGAAACTTTTTAACGGCTGTACAGCACGAGAGTATATTGGAGACTGGGTTGAATTTTACTGCCTCAATTTCTGAGTCACGTGATTTCACTTTATTGTTCTACTTGTGTTTTGTAGCCAGATTTGACAGTGTTGTTAATTTAGATCGACATTCCAAGTGACGTATGGCTGGGTTTGGCCCTGACGTCATCTGGCGTGACTTCTGTTTACAAAGTTCAAATGTCACACGGCTAAAAATAACTGCTTCTCTTGCATTCTGCTGACGACCTTGACATTAACTCATTCATATTGCATACGTCATTATGATTTCCAAATAAAATTTACAATTATTATTTCTGTTTCTATTTTCCCCAAATTACCTCTGGGTGGGCTTACCCGTCCCGTTACAAGTAGAAGCCATAGAAACTGGAAACACTATGGGGTCACAATGAAGACCAGAGGATGAAATGAAAAGAATCTGAGATACAACTTGCCTTGAAATTCACAGAAGAAATGTAACTGAGTTGGTTGGGCCAATTACAACGTTAAGACCAGTGAGAAGAATTTGGGAAACAAAAATTGTAGACAGACAATAGATCAAATAACTGCTAATGTTTTAGAAAAGAAATGAATATAATGAGGAGACATAAAGATGTTAGTAAGTGATAAAAAAGAGTGGACATAGTTTTTAAAAGTCTAAAATGAAGTGTAAATGTAACAATACGAGGGTTATTCAGAAAATAAGTTCCGTTTTATGGTAACTGATTGAGCGAAACGAGTTCTCAGTTTTGACTTAACCATTCGGCATTTGTCTGTCTATTGGGGTATGTCTCTCACAATAACTTTTGAATGCATCAACTGGTTTTCATAAAAATTTGCATGCATACTGTTACTCTACAGAACCCTACTGTTCTTGAGATCGATCCCTCAAAAATAGGGTGGGAGACAAAATATGTTAGGAGATAAAATTGTGAAAAAAAAAATCGTACAACCCCATGTGGGGTGTCAAATTAAAGGGAACAGAAATCACATTCTGAATGTAGTGTCCATTTTTTAAATTAAAAATTTTTTGGACATCAGGGCCTAAAAAGTGGGTGAAATCACAAAAATTCATATGAGGTATCAAATTAAAGAGACTTTAAAACCCATCTGAATATAGTGTTACGGTTTAGAAATTTCAAAATTTCTGGACTCCGGATCACGCCAAAAACAGATCAGAAACCTGAAAATCCAGCAGGGTGTCAGACTAAAAGGAAGTGTAATCCAAATGTTTCAAATTTTTAGTCTTTACTGTATGACTGTGTGGTCTACAAGAGTTTTAATAATAAAGAAATAGTAGAGAAATCAGGATTTTTGTAATTTTTTCCAATAACTGAAAAATTATTTAATATCAAGATTTATGAAATAGGCCTAATAAATCTTCTTCATTCAAAATAGTGAGAGGAGTTCTGCAGTTCAAGGATCTTACTAGTATGGTTACAGAAAATAAAAAAACTGAAATAAACAAAGTACAACATTTGAACTCACCCCCCATACACACAATGTCTATAGGTAAGGTAAGGTCTACAATTGCACAATTATTTTCAGGGAATATAAGCTTTCATGGCTGGTGTTTACACTGTCAAAATTTTCAAGTCCTTGGTCCATTAGGTCTATAATTAGAATAAGAGAAGAGATATAATTAGACATACGTCTATATGAGAAGAGCCCTCCAACTGTGTACAGATGGCCAGATGGATGCATCAGAAAAACATCAAGTGGTCGGAATGCGATTCTTACCCTACGTCAAGAGGGTAACAGGCCATATTGAGAAGTTGCATATCGAGCAACATGGGGTTCATACTGTTTTTCTGCTGACACAGAAGATCCAATAGTGCCTGCAGTCAGTGAAGGATGCCAGGGATCTGCTTTCCTTGTGCAGGGGACGCAGAATGGCGCGTTCTTACAGAAAAGTATACATTGGTACCACAAGTACAACATTAAAACTCGCACTCGTGAACACAGGCGACACTATCGTCTGGCCAAATGCAGAAGTCTACCACAGAGGAACATGTGCTGCCTAATGAAAGCCACAGCCCATACTATCTTGTTTGGAGAGACTAGGTTCCCGTCTTTGATTCAGTCGAACTTTGCTTGGTTGCCGATGGAGGCATTTGAGATATATATAAGCACAGTAACTGCAGCATAAATATGAAAGACGATTCCTTAGCACTAAATAAATACTGGACACTGGCACTGAAACAGTATTACTGAAAGAAAGACAGCCACAAGCCAATCAAAAAAGAAGAGCTGTGAGATAATAGTTTAAAAAAGATGGAAAGTAAGATGGCTTTCACACTTGATAATTTAATAGCCTCTGGTGAGCTCAAAGCAGCAGCATGCAGAATTGCTAATCAGACATAAATAATATAAAATTACTTACCATATCTCACGACGGGGTTGATCCTGACACTCAAGGCAGGATAGACTGGTTGGGAAAAGGATGGGTGAAATACACGGATTTCTACCTGCCGAGGAGGGCCCGACTCGTGGACGTTGACACTAAGATGGCTGGCGTACGACAGAAGCTAAAAGTTCACGTGCATGTATGAGCTCTACAAAAGCCATAGTGCCAACCTCGGAAAATGAAAAGAATGACCGGTTCGATCCGAAATATCGAACACCGGCCCCCGTTGACCGCAATGGGTCAACCACCAACTACACCAAAAGACATGGCCAAAAATGCAGTACAAAAATTTGGCTTTTGGTGAACAGGAACATGTTAACTACCATATAATTACGTCCCAGTGAGGGCGGCATCTGTTAACTACCCTCTAACTACCTTTTTATATACATAAACTATGGTACTTATATATGTATAATGTCGGTCAAAACATGGTACACATGTGTACTTACCGGGATCCTTGCCGGTGAACATGTGCTTCTTCGTTTAAACACTTTTTTACCTAAGGGGTGCCAGGATTCGTAACAGCGAGATTTGTTTAAACAGAAAAAGTGACACAATGAAAACACAAACTCTTTAGCTACTGTAACTACTCGTTTTAATTTTCCACATAATAAAATATACAGTCGTAAAACATACATAAAGGCCTAACCCAAAATGGCTGCCAGTATTAACTCAAAACAAAATGGCGGCTATCTTTCTTTATTGTTTTCTTTTATTAATTTAATTAAATCAGTACTGAGAAGCCTCATCATTAAAATTAGTTAGATTCCTTTTTATTTTATACTGCAGTTAAAGTATCGTATATCAACACAAACCAATGCCCTATACGTATATAGGCATGGCCACGCCCTAGTGCAATCACACGCTCACTCACACGTTACTGTAATTACATTTTATACAATTTATTATTTCATTTATTGAGCTCATGAATAAATATAAAGAGAGATAAATTGTGACTTCTCTGTGGTAAGCGGATCGTCGCTCCCTCGCTGGCCTCAGATGTATCCCAGGAGTATGATCGGTGTTGAATTCATTACAAGTTAGATTTTTCTGCACTGACTCTACATTAAAGGTGTTATAATATGTACTTTGGTTTACTGTTCTCTACTACATGTTTGATATCACATTTTACAAGATTCTAATAGTTTTTCACAACTTCTGATGAAAATTATTGCCACCAGCGATACATCGCTGTGGCCTCTCTAGTGGACGGTGATGAACTGAGACCGATTAATGTACAATTTTATGCTTGTGTGCGTGACTTTGACGTCATTAAGCTCTGTTCTGCAGAACAACGCCCTAGTCGTACGCATTGTTTTCAGTGCGTCATTGTTTTTTCTATGACGGAATAACTTTATTGTCCAATCACAATGTATATGTAACAGACTTCATCACCATCTCCGCCATGGCTGTTTCCGACTCCCGCACGTTCCAACGGTGACCTTGGTATGATACACTGCCTGATTCTGCTTGGTTCTCTCTTTATATTGGGACAATGGACCTAACCACTCTGTATGTTCATAGTTACACAATAAAACATTGAAAATCACCCTTATAACCCATAATTATGGAATGGGGTCAAAATGTACTGTTACAAACATTCTCTGAAAATTACCCTCCAACCTAGGAGGGGGTCACACGCAAACACAAGAAAATACAAACATACAGAAAACATGCAATGAATCAGAAAACCATGCCGAATAACTCCGCCGCGGGCGCATCGACCAGGCGAGCAATCCGAAAGGTTCGGGTAGAGCAGACAAAACCCAATAACATACAATAAACAATGGCCCAGCCAAACACAATGTAAAACTCAGCAAATCAACTTAGTTAGTTTCCTAGTTTTTACATTTTTTTCCTTTTTATTTTATTTTTTTTATTTTTTTGTTGTTGTTGTTGTTCCCTTTATTCCCCCCCTTTTTTTTCCTTTTTTTACCTTATTTTGTTGTTGTTGATTTGTTGAGCACCCATAACTCCCAATGAACTGGCACAACGCCATGCCAGAAACATTCCACAATGTAAAATTCACTGCGGACAACAGCTGGAAGGAATCACCTGGGAAATCCCAGCAAAGTGTCCAGTTAGTCCACAACAATCATTGAAACTAATTCTGCTCACCCGAAAAAACAAGATAAACCCAATTAAGAAGATATGGGCAACCGGTATAATTTAATAGCCGGTCGTTCAAAAGAACCTGTGGATGTTTTAACTGAAGCGCGACAAACAACCCCGTCGCTCCCCGGAAACACAGTCTAGATATGTCACCACAACCCCCTGTATTGTTATTATATAAAAATTTTATCATCACTTACCCTTGGTCCTATGATGCTGGTCGCACCCTCTGACCTTACTGGACTTCTCCGGAGAGATCCCTACACCATAAGGCCATGAGGCACTCTACACTCCTGTTCTGACGCTCCAGCCAGCCCAGGACTGCGGTCACAACACCACAAAACTCTGAAACATTGCATACAAAAATTAAAATAGTGGTCCAGTACACTTCCATATCTATAACTGATATGTTCCCTTTTAGATACATTGGTTTGTGTTCGGGCATTGGTTTGTTTTTTTTTTTCCAAAAGTTTCACTTATCCACAACAAGACTTAAAATACCTCGATTTTTACCACCACCAAATTCAACTGCTTCCTTGTAAGAAAATAAACAACATATATATGTAACTACATATAACACAATATATCAACAATTCTTTAGTATACCCCAAAATACCTTCACCTACTTATTTCTATAAATTCAACTTACAACTATCATGGCAGACACCTTTACCTTAAACTTTGTTGCTCAACTTATAATCATTTATCTATTTTTGTAAATGGCAGCTTACTAGACTATTTCATTTAACTTCATTTTTAACTTTAAACTTCCAACTTCAGAATATACTATATCTTAACACTGGTTACCGTCATTACCCCTGTAGTGACCTCCTAACCACACACTCTATTGCCCTCAACATAATAAAACATCATAAAACATTACATTACATATTAACATTGTTACATTTACCTTACATTAAACAGTTTACATGACTTGTACCAAACTTTATAACATCAATTCTCAATTAACTTTTAATTATTTAACACTCATTAGATTCTATACAACAATTTCAACTTTATCCTTACCTTTCAGTTACAATTACCTTCCTATCATGAATTCTCCTTCTCTAACCCTTCTATCCTTACTCGTTTGGGTGACTCTCTATTATTCATTTTTCTCTAGCTTATTTTGGCATCGTCAATCTAACCTTACTACCCCCTTTTCTCTACTAACAACCGCTTCTAACCATTTACATATAATATGACACCAATATCTCTATAATAAACCCCCTTCACAAATACCATTTAAAACCTCTGGCACCGCGCCTTTTTTGTACTAGTATGTGTGTATTCCCTCTAACCAACTCATTCCCTTATCGGTTTCTGACCCTTTCAGATAACCCTTTCCGGCACACAACGATCCCTCCTGTCTCAACATCTCTCGTTGGACTCCTACACCAATACCCTTATTACAAAATATCACCATCAACAACAAATATAATTACCACTCACATTACTCACCTCTACATATAATCGCTAACCACTGTGTCCCTAAAATATCTAACACCTCTTTATATTTTATCAACATCTCAACACTTTATTTTTCCTAACTCCCAATAACTCTAACTAACTAACTCCAATGCCTCTATTTTATCCTTACTACCCAAACTCTTTTACAACATTTCAACTTAATACACCATTAGAAATTCATCACTTATCTGCTAACAACACCTTTCATATCCAAATACATAATCATCTACTAACCATTAGAATCTGAATTCTCATAATATCCTTTAAACTTTCTTCAGTTATTTAAAATCCTACAATACATGTTTACATAAAAATTACCTACAATACACAACAGTAAAAATACACAAATACATAGACATCAATACACAAAAATATACAATTCACATAATCATTAAATCATTTACCATAATCAGTCCTAGTCAGTCCATTTTTAAAAACACTGTCCACACAATTAAATGTTCATAACACAATAAACAATTACCCCATATCGTCGAACAATAGTCTTATCTTATATCTATATACATTGCTTATTATTGAATCTCTTATATTAACATCATAAATGCATATACCATTCAAATTTTCATTATTTTCCACAAACTCATTTAATCTGTCATGATTGGTCATTGTCCTGTCACCTCCAGTATAATTCGTCACAATCAGATAAGTTACTAAGTCATTATTTTCATTATCATCTCCTACGACTACTATATCAGCTTCCTTACAAGGTAGGTACTTATTATTTTTATTATATATCATCTCTACACCTAACCTTTTCCTAAACTCTTCATAATTTTTCTTTACTTTATATATCTCAATTTCTCTCTTTCTCTCTCTCTCAAAACATTTCTCACCATCATACCAAGCTACACACTCTTTCTCCATATATGCAGGGGACTCTACTGCTTTATCACTGCACCACCTGTGAAGTGCACAAAAAAAACCAGGGACCACTTTATTTGTAGACCTTTTGTCTTCCAAATACGCATTGAAGGCACTCTCGTCCTTCCTAAACACACGTGAAGTCTTTACTTCACCCCCTACTACAACATTAAGGGAAAATCTTACCCCCTGCAACCCCTTTATCTGTAAATTCTCTCTATACTTTCTCTCTAATTCATCAACACTTTTTATCACTTCATTATCAAATTCTACTCCCATTATACTTTTATCACCACTTTCAATACTCACACAATTATTTTCTAACACCATATTTGTAATTCTATTATAATTCTCACCACTACTTACCTTGTCTTTATTTCTATCTGATTTGTCTACCTTGTCAATGTTACAATTTTGTTTCTGTAGTTCGTTTTTAAATTTTTCTAATCTCTCTTCTAATTGGTTCAATTTTACATCTTGCACATTATTTTGTTTTTTCAATTCATTTTCGAGGCTATCAAACTTCTCGTCAATCTCTTTTAACACACTATTTTGTGTTTTAATCAATGCGAACAGGTCTTCTAATGATATTTTATTTTCGACTGCCTTAGGCGTCGAATTCGCGCTTATTCTGTCTAATAAAACAGACTCTGTGTGTGTGTCGTTTACACCTAACATACTATTATTGTGTTCTGCCATAATTTAGCTGTTTCTATTACTCTCTGTATTTTTATTATATAATTATTGGTTGTTTTGTTTCGTCAACATAACCTTTTGTGTTTTTTGGTTATGTTCTGTTTTGCACCACCTTCTCTGTTTTCAAATCTGGCTGTTTATATAAATTAATATTTATATCGTCCTCAGTAAGGGCGCCATCTGTTAACTAACAGATAATTACGTCCCAGTGAGGGCGGCATCTGTTAACTACCCTCTAACTACCTTTTTATATACATAAACTATGGTACTTATATATGTATAATGTCGGTCAAAACATGGTACACATGTGTACTTACCGGGATCCTTGCCGGTGAACATGTGCTTCTTCGTTTAAACACTTTTTTACCTAAGGGGTGCCAGGATTCGTAACAGCGAGATTTGTTTAAACAGAAAAAGTGACACAATGAAAACACAAACTCTTTAGCTACTGTAACTACTCGTTTTAATTTTCCACATAATAAAATATACAGTCGTAAAACATACATAAAGGCCTAACCCAAAATGGCTGCCAGTATTAACTCAAAACAAAATGGCGGCTATCTTTCTTTATTGTTTTCTTTTATTAATTTAATTAAATCAGTACTGAGAAGCCTCATCATTAAAATTAGTTAGATTCCTTTTTATTTTATACTGCAGTTAAAGTATCGTATATCAACACAAACCAATGCCCTATACGTATATAGGCATGGCCACGCCCTAGTGCAATCACACGCTCACTCACACGTTACTGTAATTACATTTTATACAATTTATTATTTCATTTATTGAGCTCATGAATAAATATAAAGAGAGATAAATTGTGACTTCTCTGTGGTAAGCGGATCGTCGCTCCCTCGCTGGCCTCAGATGTATCCCAGGAGTATGATCGGTGTTGAATTCATTACAAGTTAGATTTTTCCGCACTGACTCTACATTAAAGGTGTTATAATATGTACTTTGGTTTACTGTTCTCTACTACATGTTTGATATCACATTTTACAAGATTCTAATAGTTTTTCACAACTTCTGATGAAAATTATTGCCACCAGCGATACATCGCTGTGGCCTCTCTAGTGGACGGTGATGAACTGAGACCGATTAATGTACAATTTTATGCTTGTGTGCGTGACTTTGACGTCATTAAGCTCTGTTCTGCAGAACAACGCCCTAGTCGTACGCATTGTTTTCAGTGCGTCATTGTTTTTTCTATGACGGAATAACTTTATTGTCCAATCACAATGTATATGTAACAGACTTCATCACCATCTCCGCCATGGCTGTTTCCGACTCCCGCACGTTCCAACGGTGACCTTGGTATGATACACTGCCTGATTCTGCTTGGTTCTCTCTTTATATTGGGACAATGGACCTAACCACTCTGTATGTTCATAGTTACACAATAAAACATTGAAAATCACCCTTATAACCCATAATTATGGAATGGGGTCAAAATGTACTGTTACAAACATTCTCTGAAAATTACCCTCCAACCTAGGAGGGGGTCACACGCAAACACAAGAAAATACAAACATACAGAAAACATGCAATGAATCAGAAAACCATGCCGAATAACTCCGCCGCGGGCGCATCGACCAGGCGAGCAATCCGAAAGGTTCGGGTAGAGCAGACAAAACCCAATAACATACAATAAACAATGGCCCAGCCAAACACAATGTAAAACTCAGCAAATCAACTTAGTTAGTTTCCTAGTTTTTACATTTTTTTCCTTTTTATTTTATTTTTTTTATTTTTTTGTTGTTGTTGTTCCCTTTATTCCCCCCCTTTTTTTTCCTTTTTTTACCTTATTTTGTTGTTGTTGATTTGTTGAGCATCCATAACTCCCAATGAACTGGCACAACGCCATGCCAGAAACATTCCACAATGTAAAATTCACTGCGGACAACAGCTGGAAGGAATCACCTGGGAAATCCCAGCAAAGTGTCCAGTTAGTCCACAACAATCATTGAAACTAATTCTGCTCACCCGAAAAAACAAGATAAACCCAATTAAGAAGATATGGGCAACCGGTATAATTTAATAGCCGGTCGTTCAAAAGAACCTGTGGATGTTTTAACTGAAGCGCGACAAACAACCCCGTCGCTCCCCGGAAACACAGTCTAGATATGTCACCACAACCCCCTGTATTGTTATTATATAAAAATTTTATCATCACTTACCCTTGGTCCTATGATGCTGGTCGCACCCTCTGACCTTACTGGACTTCTCCGGAGAGATCCCTACACCATAAGGCCATGAGGCACTCTACACTCCTGTTCTGACGCTCCAGCCAGCCCAGGACTGCGGTCACAACACCACAAAACTCTGAAACATTGCATACAAAAATTAAAATAGTGGTCCAGTACACTTCCATATCTATAACTGATATGTTCCCTTTTAGATACATTGGTTTGTGTTCGGGCATTGGTTTGTTTTTTTTTTTTTCAAAAGTTTCACTTATCCACAACAAGACTTAAAATACCTCGATTTTTACCACCACCAAATTCAACTGCTTCCTTGTAAGAAAATAAACAACATATATATGTAACTACATATAACACAATATATCAACAATTCTTTAGTATACCCCAAAATACCTTCACCTACTTATTTCTATAAATTCAACTTACAACTATCATGGCAGACACCTTTACCTTAAACTTTGTTGCTCAACTTATAATCATTTATCTATTTTTGTAAATGGCAGCTTACTAGACTATTTCATTTAACTTCATTTTTAACTTTAAACTTCCAACTTCAGAATATACTATATCTTAACACTGGTTACCGTCATTACCCCTGTAGTGACCTCCTAACCACACACTCTATTGCCCTCAACATAATAAAACATCATAAAACATTACATTACATATTAACATTGTTACATTTACCTTACATTAAACAGTTTACATGACTTGTACCAAACTTTATAACATCAATTCTCAATTAACTTTTAATTATTTAACACTCATTAGATTCTATACAACAATTTCAACTTTATCCTTACCTTTCAGTTACAATTACCTTCCTATCATGAATTCTCCTTCTCTAACCCTTCTATCCTTACTCGTTTGGGTGACTCTCTATTATTCATTTTTCTCTAGCTTATTTTGGCATCGTCAATCTAACCTTACTACCCCCTTTTCTCTACTAACAACCGCTTCTAACCATTTACATATAATATGACACCAATATCTCTATAATAAACCCCCTTCACAAATCCCATTTAAAACCTCTGGCACCGCGCCTTTTTTGTACTAGTATGTGTGTATTCCCTCTAACCAACTCATTCCCTTATCGGTTTCTGACCCTTTCAGATAACCCTTTCCGGCACACAACGATCCCTCCTGTCTCAACATCTCTCGTTGGACTCCTACACCAATACCCTTATTACAAAATATCACCATCAACAACAAATATAATTACCACTCACATTACTCACCTCTACATATAATCGCTTTTATTTTATTTTTTTTATTTTTTTGTTGTTGTTGTTCCCTTTATTCCTCCCCTTTTTTTTCCTTTTTTTTCCTTATTTTGTTGTTGTTGATTTGTTGGGCATCCATAACTCCCAATGAACTGGCACAACGCCATGCCAGAAACATTCCACAATGTAAAATTCACTGCGGACAACAGCTGGAAGGAATCACCTGGGAAATCCCAGCAAAGTGTCCAGTTAGTCCACAACACTCATTGAAACTAATTCTGCTCACCCGAAAAAACAAGATAAACCCAATTAAGAAGATATGGGCAACCGGTATAATTTAATAGCCGGTCGTTCAAAAGAACCTGTGGATGTTTTAACTGAAGCGCGACAAACAACCCCGTCGCTCCCCGGAAACACAGCTGAAACTCGGCCAAGAGGCCACATCAGGGGGGGAGAATTCTGTTCCTCCATAACCACCAGGTCCCCAACCATTAAATTTCTTGACTTAGACGACCACTTCGATCGGGCATGAAGTGCCGTCAAGTATTCCAAACGCCACCTTTTCCAAAAGGCTTGGAGCAAAGAGGCAATTTGTTTGTAATGACGGACGGTCCCTTCATTTAATGAGACTTCAGCTTCCGTGGGGCGCGGTAATGGGGCGGCCAACCAAAAAATGACCAGGCATTAGAGCCTGGTAATCACTCGGATCTGAGGATAGAGCAGTCAAAGGACGGGAATTTAAGATTCCCTCAATGCGAATGCATAACGACGAAAATTCTGCTATGGTCAGCGACCTGGTCCCAATCATACGTTTCATGTGAAACTTGGCCAACTGGACAGCCCGTTCCCCTAGCCACCCTGATGAGGGGCAGACGGAGGGATAAATTTAAATTCAATGTTATTGTCAACAGCAAAAGCTGTTATCTGAGCTGACTGGTCAGGATTGGAAAGCACATTTTGGAGCTCCCGTTTCAGTTCGGAGCGCGACCCCACAAAATTCCTACCACAATCCGAATACAGTGTTTTCGGAGCCCCACGGCGACTAATAAACCGTCTCAACACATCAATAAACTGGGGCGATGAAAGATCCATAGCCACTTCAAAGTGAACTGCTTTAGTGGCTAAGCAGATGAAAATGCAGAGATACGCTTTGACTATAGGTGCCTTCCGAACAGCGTAGGCCCGTACCAAAAAGGGGCCAGCATAATCCATGCCGGAAGAATAAAATGGAGGTGCCGGATTAACCCTAGGAACTGGCAGATCCCCCATTAACGGGTTGGTGGGGCGAGGACGCGCCCTGAAACAAGGAAGACAATTCCAAATTATGGTTCTTATTGCCTGACGGGCGGACAAAATCCAATAATTTTGGGCAAGCTGAAATTGAACTTGCAAGGGCCCAGCATGACCTAACCACACATGGGTGTGATGAATTAGCAACCCTACTAGGTGGTGATGCTTGGGCAGTAAAATCGGAAAACGATTTCTAGTAACCGCAGAGTTGGTCAAGCGACCGCGTACTCGAATGAGGCCAAAATCATCTATAAACGGGACCAGGCGCTGAATGCGGACCGGGAGCCGCTTACCTAAACGAAGAGCCGCGAGCTCCTGTCCAAACACGCTGCGCTGAATGTAGCGTAAAATATACTTAACAGCCAACTTCTTCCAATCCATGGCTGTGGAAGCTTCAATCCGCGAAGGCATAGCCCACCTTAAGATGACTGAGGTAACCACCACCACTAAGGGCCACGAGGACAAGTGCTCAAACAATTCCACCCGGGGCTCCTGAGTGAGAAACGAAGAGACCTTGGTTTCCAAGGCAACATCTTGCACGTCGTGATTCGGGCGATAATTAATAGGGGGCCAGCGCAGAGCGTCAAGCTTTAACCAATCTGGCCCTGATGACCACAATGTCGACGACCGGAGGCTGGAGAGTGACGTGCCTCTAGAGGCTAAATCAGCGGGGTTAGAAACACCATGCACATGATGCCAAGATTTAATATCGGTCCACTCGGTAATGGCAGCCACCCGATTAGCAATAAACGTCTTCAATTTAAAAGTAGGCATATTCAGCCAATCCAAGACAATCGTCGAGTCCGTCCATAAGAAAACTTGACTCAATTGAATACATGATGAGAATAAGCCAACATAATGACGAACAAGTTTGGCTAAAAGATAAGCTCCCAACAACTCCAAACGTGGGATTGATAAAGTTTTAAGAGGTGCCACTTTAGTTTTAGATGACACCAACGAAACCACCGGAGGACCAGAGTCAGTATAAATGGACAGATAGAGGACGGCCGCGTAACCCAACTGGGAAGCATCACAGAAACCATGCAATATTACCCTTTCAATATGCCCACCTTTAGGGAAGAATGGCCGGGAAATAGTAATTACCGGAAGATGATTCAAAGAGGACAGGAATTGACTCCAATAATCGTTTAAGTCATCACTTAGAGGAGCATCCCAGTCCAAGCCCTCAGCCCAGAGTTTTTGGAAAAAAGCCTTGGCCCTGAAAATCACTGGCGAAAGCCAACCACATGGGTCAAATAATTGTGCCAAAATAAACAAAATACATAAAAACATAACCTTCACTGCCGAATATGAACACAACACTTAACTAATAATCATATAATAACTAATATGAAGAGATGAATAATCAAGACAACATGAACACAACAATACCATAAACTTCTTAGACCTCTCCATCACAAAACTAGAACACAGGCACAAATTCAGTATATACAGAAAACCAACTACAACTGACACACTAATACACAACACCTCCAATCACCCAATACAACACAAACTAGCTGCTTTTAGAACCATGATACATAGACTTAACAACATCCCCTTAGATGAAATAGACTACAAAGACGAACTAAACACGATAAAATATCTAGCAGAATCTAACGGTTATGACAGAACAATAGTCAGTAAACTCCTACACAAAACACAAAACAAACAACAGACAAAGACAGAAAACAACAAATTCATAACACTAACATACATCAACAAACAAACAGAAAAAATTGCCCACAAATTCAAAAAAGCAGGATACAGAATCGCTTACAAAACTACTAACAAAACAGAACACACACTATCAAAACACATGCCCAAAGCACAAAACAAATTCGATCTACCCGGTGTATATAAGCTAAATTGTTCAAATTGCAATAAAATCTACATAGGCCAGACAGGACGTAGCTTCAAACAGAGATACATTGAACACACAAAAGCACTCCACACCACTACAGAATCTACCTTCGCAAACCACCTCATTGAAGCAAACCACACATATAAAAACATCGACAATAACATGAACATACTACACGTACACACAAAAGGCCGAAAACTAGACACTCTAGAACAATTAGAAATATACAAACACACAAAAACAAATAAAAACGACATCCTAAACGAACAGACACAATTCAAATCGCACGCATTATTCGAACACATCTCACCACACACACACAGCTTCGATCTTTTGAAACACTATCTCGTCGCCAACAACAAGATGAACAGCGCTACTAACGACAGCCTCTGATGAAGCCTTCTATAGGTGAAAGCCGGTTTAGCTGTAAGGTAAAACTTTACGTTTTTACTTATAAAAAACTTAGTGTTCCGAGTCGTCAATATTATAGTGATATTTAGTATAATTGTGCCATCTGAGATAACATGACCCGTTTGGTAAATTGAACCTGAGCATTGCTGCAACAGGCCAAAGGAGGAAAGGAGAAGCAATCGGTAAAATGGTCCCAACTTAAACCCAGAATATCCTTATCCTTAGCAACGACGGAATCACTTGGAGCGGCTGATTCAGGTAGGCAGTCGGGTTGATTAGTGCACCATTTTTTCAAATTGAACCCTCCTGAAGACAACAACAGAATTAATTCCCGTTGTAGTTTGCAAAGCTCTGATTTTAAATCAGCGCCAGCAGCAATATCATCCACAAAAATATTACGGCTAAGTACCGCCGCTCCCGCAGGAAAATTAACTGCCTCATCCTGAGCCAGCCGCTGCAAGGTACGCAACGCCTGAAAAGGGGCGCAAGCCAGCCCGTAAGTAACGGTACGCAAAGCGAAAACCCTTAGTAGGACGGTAACCTCCTCACGCCATAAAATACACAGGTACGCCGAGTCATCAGGATGCATAGCAATTTGGCGGTACATCTGTTCGATGTCGCAGGTGAAAACATGGCTAAACCGCCGAAACAAAGTCAAAACGTCGGACAGTAAGGTCTGCAACTTAGGGCCGACACATAACACATCATTTAAGGAAATCCCAGAGGACGTCTTCATACTGGCGTCAAACACCACCCTTATTTTTGAAGTATCACCTCTAACTTTAAAAATACCATGATGAGGGATGAAATATTTTGGAAAATTGGGGTCAGACACCAATGACATAATCAGGCCCCTGAGCGACATAATCCGTTATAAATTGTACATACTGGCTCTTAAACTGACTGTTCGCCGCAAATTTCCTTTCTAACGCAAAAAACCGAGACATGGCTCCCTTAAGGGAATTTCCCAAAATGTGAGAAGAGTTTTTGAAGAACGGCAAGCGCACCTGGTAACGACCCGACGGCAACCGACTTGTTGACTCCATGTAAAACCTTTCAGCAAAGTGATCCTCTTCAGATAATTGGTGGGGTACAGCTGGAGGCTCTTCGACCTCCCAAAAACGATGAACTTGCTCAATTAGGTTGGTTGTCTCCGTAGATAACGTTGTGACGGAAGGATAAAAGTGGTGGAAATGACAGTGAAGCTGATGTGCAGATACCAGATCCAAAGGAAGGCCAGTGAGACCGCTAGCACAAGTCAATGCACAATTAAGTGCAATTGGGGCTCTACCCATAATCACAAACCCAAAACGTGTCCTAACTGCAACAGGCAAACCTGCACCCAAAGGAATAGTCTCTCCCATAAGAATAGCCGCTACAATATCGGCTCCAAACAACGCATCGATTGGGGCTGCTACATCGAAGGTAGGGTCAGCTAACAAAAGATCTTTTGTAGCCTGCTTAACTTCAGGCAACACCTGGAACCTAGGTGAGTCCGACAAGATCTTAGAAAGAATTATAAAGGCATGGTTAGATGCCACAACCTCGCGTTTTAAAGTTTCCAAGGACAGATGGCACACCTTTTTTGCTTTGGTGGCAATATCACCTACCCCATTGACACTTACCGAAGCGTCAAAACAAGCACATTTTAAGCGAGATGCACATGCTTCAGTGATGAAAGAAGCATGGGACGCGCTATCCAGGATGGCCCTAACTACAATATAACCACCATTCGGAGACGACAAGACTGCTAGACAGGTGGCTAACAGAACCCCTGCAGGATGGGGCAGAGACACGGTCAGAGTAGTGCTCGACAGATCAACAAGCGATGACTCCGCTGCCTTAAGTTCAGCTGTGTCAGAAATCTGTGAACGAGACGGAGACGGACGGGCACTTTTGAAATGAAGTAAAGTGTGGTGGTACTTAGAGCCACACGTTTTGCACCTATTTTTGCACCAGCCCGAATGTTTATGTTGGAGGCACGAAAGACAACATTTTTTATTTTTAAGACTCTGAAATCGAGCCCTAGGGTCCTTACTCAGCCACGCCGGACACTTGAGAAGCAAATGGGTCCGGGAATCGCAATGAAGGCAACGTGAACCAGATGCATCCCATTGCGTAACCTCCGCAGATAACGTAGACACAGCAAGAGGAGTAGCCTTAGAAAAAGAAACCTTCTGGGTTTTCTGGTGGCTAGTGCTGGGAAGAGCAGGTAAAGCCGATTCCAAAGATGCCTGTTCTTTCTGTTCCGCCATAGCGGTTAAAAATGTCATAATTTCTGTTAGGGCAGGGAGATTCTCTTTGTCCGTAACAGACGCCTCAAAACGTTCACGCAATGATAGATCCAGCCTAGACAATACAAAAGACGCATATATTGCTTGATATATATCAGCAATGTTTAGAGCTGACAACGCTGAAAAGTTAGCATTGAAGCTGTCCACCAACTTTCTAATAGACGCAGCTGATCGCATAGAAGCGGCTGGTAACTGAAGCAGATTGGTACAATAAACCCGAGCGGCCAAACGAGGATTGTGATAACGACTTTTAAGAGTTGACAGTGCAAGTGAATAACTATCATCAACTATGGGAAGCGCGGCAACCTTCTCATAAGCCTCACCCTTAAGATGAGTCAGTAAATATAACAATTTTTGCTTCGGAGTGAGGGCAGGACTTTCGTCCACCAATGTGGTGAACTTTGACCAAAACTCGGACCAACATTTGGCCTGGCCATCAAAACAAGGTAACGAAAGCTTCGGCAACTCATGAACAAGCACACCTGAGTGCCCGCCACTTGCCGATGAAAATCGACCGGAACCAACCGGTATCTCTGGTTTTGTTCATTTGGACGCTAAAATGCTACCCCGGACATAAATATCCTTAATTTGAGCTACCACCGCAAAAATGTGGTCCTCGTCCAATCCCTGGGGCAATGACTCGGCCGATAGGTAAGGATCGACCTTACCTAGAAGGTCCTGATATTCTTCGGACAACCTGGAGGCCAAAACACCGGCTTCATGTTGATCCACGGCTCTCAATTGCGGCAACCCTTCCAACTTATTTATCAAATGCTGCAACGCAAGTATTCCCACCGAAGTGGTCCGGTCAAAAGCTGCCAACGACAATTTAGCAGGCATATTGAATTAAAAAATATCGCGCAACCGACAACCACCCTTGTCGACAATTCCCGACAAGAGAATTAGAAACTGAACAATAATCACGCACCGACTTAGCCTAACAGTGCTCGAGATAACTAGGCGCCTCACACAACTACCTTGCATAAACAATACCGAGCAAGATAAATACAAAAGTAAATTAGTGCACGGCAAAATACAACTTACACAATCCAACAGGCAAATAATGCCAAACACAATAAATTAAACACGCAACAAATTGATTTACACAGCGCAAAAGCATGACAACAAAACACAAGTTACACAAGATTACAGCACATACGGTGCAAAATAATGGTACACAAAAGTGCACCCAAAAACAAACATGTATAATACCAAATAGAATAAATACACACAAAACACAGCAAAGTACAATGTACAACAATTCACCAGTTACCGAACCAAACACAAATAACTGGGACACCTTAAATGCCAAAATTGATGGTCAACGCATCGTGTATGCACAGGATATCGCATGTGCAAAATATAAATCGCACCTAAAGGTAATAGTCATGCCAAAAAATTAAATTAAATACAAAGGCAGGCTAATCCGAAATCCGGATAACCTAAAACCGTTCCCTTTACGCCTGACAGTCACAAACACGTAGCGCACAATTTCACGTGGGATGCAAACCGTAACAGGACGGAAACAAACTTTACCAGACTTGACCCAGTAATTAAACGACTACCCCAAAAAACAAGGTGCAAAATTTTTACACAAAATTTGCCCACCTGGCGATGTGCACACGACGACACTGCTGACCACAAGCAATAGCCATAAACGCAAACTCGTAGTTCACATGCCTACATATTATACCAACGTGCTTCCGTGCAAGCATGCAAATAACAAACATTCATGAAATTTAAAAAATTAACCGCATGCAAAACACCCACGAGCAGGCTCAAAAAACGAAACGGCACGGCACGTTGGTAATTAAAATAAAAATCACGCAGCCAAAACTGACTTACAACCCAATTACTGAAACTCAACCCACCAGCAACATCATGCACAAAATTACGAAGCACGTGCTCCCAGTCGTGACGGCAAAATATTTAATTGAAAAGCTAGCAACCTCATGAACCCTCTTGTAGTAAATAGATGTGAGATAATAGTTTAAAAAAGATGGAAAGTAAGACGGTTTTCACACTTGATAATTTAATAGCCTCTGGTGAGCTCAAAGCAGCAGCATGCAGAATTGCTAATCAGACATAAATAATATAAAAATGACTTACCGTATCACACGACGGGGTTGATCCTGACACTCAAGGCAGGATAGACTGGTTGGGAAAAGGATGGGTGAAATACACGGATTTCTACCTGCCGAGGAGGGCCCGACTCGTGGACGTTGACACTAAGATGGCTGGCGTACGACAGAAGCTAAAAGTTCACGTGCATGTATGAGCTCTACAAAAGCCATAGTGCCAACCTCGGAAAATGAAAAGAATGACCGGTTTGATCCGAAATATCAAACAAGAGAGATGCAATTCGCTAAATAATGACCAACAGTGAATGGCCAATCAACGTCTGCGAAAAATCTATAAATAGAAGTGCCTCAATGGATTAGGATAATATTTATTCATAATCCTACACAAGCTTTTGACATCTCTGCTCCCATGCCAGTGAAGATATCTATCATGGGTATGGACGTAACATCTAGCAGTAATTATGGACATAAGGGACCACAGCCTAATAGCCCAGAAAATGTTGACAGCTTAATTATTGCCATTAAAAATTAGTCAACACGAAATTCACTGCAAATTTTATGAACAAAATTTTTATTACATATAAATATAAAAAAAAATTTAAGAAACACTATATTTTGTTTTTGTCTTTTAAATACCATCGTAATAACCCCTACAGCGTATGGACAAATCAAACAATTTGGCAAGTACCACTGTATGATTCCCATAGTCACATTAGCACATTCTGTTGATGGTAACACAGTAGAGAAAGGCCTAGAAATAGTGTTTGTACGCCTACTTGCATCATGTGGTTGTAGAAATGGTTCTGGAAGGATACAACAATCAACAAGATGACCTGACAACTTCTGAAAATGTCCACCCATGAAGTTGCATAGAAAACAAGGTATTGTTTTCTAATAATTAATTATAATCTAAAATAAACTTAAAAAACTTACAATTTTAAAACTTTATTGCCTGCTCCATCCATTAGTTGTTTAAATTGTGGATAACTTTTGAGGAAATCAAACTCTGGACCTTTTGGTAGACTGTTGGAAAGTTTTATGGTTCCCATTATTGTGTTAAAACCCTCCTGAAATACATAAGAAACATGTCAAATAATGTACAATGTTAGTTGAGTCTACAATACCTGTACACAACTTATCTAAATGCTAAGATTGCTAGTCCAAGACTGCACAGGATTTAGTCTCATATCCTGTCCAGCCTATTTTCAAAGACAACATTTTATATTTAAGCTTATTCGATAGTCCTACACTGAATATGACGTGTTTATTATCTCACAAGTATAGAATGATCTTTTCACTGCTGTGTAGCCTAACATTTGGTGAGTAACTGATAACAAAATGAGTAGCTCAGTAAACAATTTTCTTTTCACAATTTACAATATACTTCCGTTTTTATTCCAATAAACGTGTAAATTTTCTTTAAAATAAAGTAACACTCAATAAAAGACATAATGAAATGCCACTAACTTAACGTCATATGAAAATCTAATTTAGCAGCTGATAACTACGATCTATATAATTTATTTTCAATAAAAATTAATCTGTACTAAAATGTTATAGTTTAATAGTGAGAATACTGGTACACCAAAGCCTCTTCTAATTTGTATTTGACTTCAAATTCAATACTACAAATATAACCTCAAAATAACGAATGTTAAAAAAAAGTTAAACGTACTTTCATAAAGTCCTCAAAAGTATTATATCCTTCAATAAACTGCTCTGATGGTTTATCAGTTTCATTTGAAGTATTATCATTATTAAATTCACTTGAACAAGAAGCCACATTCTCTTCGCCCATCTTCAATCACATTCAACGTGCTTGCCGAATCCGAATCTTTATGTTTACGTAACCAGTTTAGCCAACGTGAAACGAAATGTAATATCAATCATCAATCAAATATGAGGGTCTTGGGGAATATTCAGCGGCAAAATGTAACTTTCGGCGCCGCGCGTGTACTATATTTCGGTGTCCGATGTGTACATCCAACTGTTTTCTTCACAAGTAACTAATGCCAGCTTATGGAGGTTACGTGCGACAATGTAACTTAAATAAAATTTACTTTGTCACTGTACATTAAAAGGGTGTATTTATTGGAAGTACAGAAATTAGTTTACATTTATCGCACATAATTACGGTACAGAGACGATTTTGGGAGGTTGTTGCTACGTTTAACAATATAACTTAACCTTTTACATTTTGAAAAATTAATTAGACTTAACAAACGTTTCCTTAGTTAGTGTACATTCAAAGGCTGTATTTATTGTATGGATAAAAGGCTGTATATAACATTAACGGCTGTATTTATTCGAAGTAAGTAATGCCAGCTTATGGAGGTTATGTACGACAATGTAACTTAAATAAAATTTACTTTGTTCGTGTACATTAAAAGGGTGTATTTATTGGAAGTACAGAAATTAGTTTACATTTATCGCACATAATTACGGTACAGAGACGATTTTGGCGGGTTGTGGCTACGTTTAATTATTTAACTTAACCTTTTAGATTTTTAAAATTAATTAGACTTAACAGACATTTCCTTAGTTAGTGTACATTCAAAGGCTGTCTTTATTCAAAGTACCGGAATTAAAACGTACTTCCAATTTAGAACCTAGTACAATCTAATGTATAACCAAACAAGTACATTAAAATCCTTTTTTCAACATAATGCAATAATAAGCAATGTGTAGTTTCTGTTAACATGCAAATGATTAAGTATTAATAATGGGTTACAGTGGAATTTAATGTTACTACGGTCTGAATTAATGCAAATAAAATTGGGAGAATCTCGTAAACATATTAAAGAATGCTTGTATATTACACACAAAATTATTACAGTACGGACCTTTGTTAATGAATAGAAACAAATTTGACTCTATACTTTAGTATGTACCAATAAAATTCACCTTTTTTCAAATACCAATATCTGTTGTTGTTTTTCATACCCTTAAAAAAAGGTCATTAACAACATACATTATGAGAAAACGTGATTACAAATAACCAGCCATTAGTTACTTAGAAGAAAATAGATATAACATTTACAAACATCAAATCTTCAATTCTCTCCCTATTTGTTTTATAAAAACTGGAGTTTCTACTGCAGGTTTTAAGTCCACTAACTACTTAATTAAATATACATAATTGTTCCTGTATCTTGTTGGGTAACATTATATTAATACATCTGCTTCCTACTCATATGTGCAAACAATGTTTTTAATGTATGGTCCTAAAATCTTTATCAACACTTTATATCTTTAAAATTTAGACAAAGTCTAATGAGCAACTTGGCCTAACCTGAATTTACATGACCTGGCTCAGAACAACTTTATTTTGGCAAATACAAAGATGAAGACTGGTTGCAATTTCTTCAGGGCTCACACCTGCTGCCAGGCCTAGTTCTATAACATGATAAGGAAGAAATAAATCAGCCCAAACCTGCAACCGCTGTGGGAAGGCTTTTACACCATTACCAATAAGATTAATGATGTCATCTAAGAATAACTCATTAGCTTTATTTTTAACTTTCATTAGTTTTATCTTTTTTAACAATTTTTAATGCAGTTTACTGGAGTAAAATCTTCTTATTGATAATGTTCTTATCAGTTTCATTACATTATTCTTATCTCTTTTTATTACCGTATCTCAGACAATATTTATAGTATACAATTTAGTTAATGACTTAGTATTCTGTTCTTCATGTATCATGGTCATGAAATGGTTTAAGTTGGGGCCTATTTTATGTAAGGGGAAAACATAACGTTACAATATTGTAATTACTTTTATTTCTATAATTATTTATAAGTATTACTTTGTACAAACAAAACTGGCTTAGAAATGGGTCTACTTAGGAAATTATGGAATTCTGCTGAAATTTCGAATAGTTCTGGAGGGGAATTGATCCCCTGATAACCCCCCTCCGCAAGTTACTCCACTGATCCCACTCTACACAGTTCCAAGAAATCCTGTATTTAGTAGAGTTTCCCTTATGTTTGCCTGGTAAGTGAAGGAGAAGGGATCTATTTAACGTGCAAGTTGAAGAATATATTTAATTATTGCACTTAACTTGATATAAGTACTGATTACATTTCAGGATTATTATTTTCAGAAATAATGTATGTAAACCAGTTTTCCCCATATAAAGTTAATTAAAATTCTTTAATGCATAGCATTCCAGGCTTTACAGTAGTAGATTCGTTTTACTAAATTTGAATTTACACAAATAATTCTCTTTGATTAACCAGAGTTACAAACACAAACTAAATGCTGAGTGTCCTCCTAGTGTATAAATTCAGCTAAAACAGTATTCCAAAAACTTACCTTGTTACTAGAATATGTGACATGATGAACTTTTCATCATGTGTTCAACTTTGTGTTGGGAGTTAAGCATTTTAATAATTTATATTTATGCAGGCGTATAGCAAAATCTGATCATCATGGAAAAGGAATAAGGCATTTTGTAATAGCAATTAACTGATTAGTTCCTGCTGTATTACCGAATCATATTACAAGACCAATTTTCGTTTAATTGAAAAGATATATTTTAATTGCTTCTTTTGATGCAATCTGTAAATTCCATGACACACGTCCATAAAGGTTTGAAAATATGCTTACTCCAGTTTGATAGGAGTAAATTTTCAAAAAACTAATACAAATTTGTTATGTCTGATCACACCAGCTATCCTATCTATTGGCAATGAGACTTTTATCCAAATTTATCATATAGTATTGTGCTAAGATGTTACACTACATTTGTATACTGTAATACAGTGTATTATTTGCAGACTGACAGGGTTATAAAAAATTCTGAAAGAATTGTTGCTTTTACAACACCATCATTTATCAAGTGACTACTCAAATCTGCCAGTTTTTCACAGATCCCCTAGTGATGCTCCAAACTTTTCAAGGATTCTCCTGGCCTTAAAAAACTGACTGGCCTCATTGATTGACATGACTAATGTTAAATTTACTTTGGGATACTTCCAAACATAATACAGTTTACAATAAACAAACAAAATATTATGACTGTCTAATTTTTTCCAGAACTGTATACACATAATTTGATCTGGATAGAACATTTATTAAACAATAATACTATTTGATGCAAATAATTAAAAATATCGGTATGGAGAACCATACATGACTACCATGTTCTAAGATTTATATTTGAAATCATTTTAGAAATGAAATATTTCTATAGAAACTACTTCTACCTTCAGCCTCAACCACAGAATTGTGATCACTAACATATACCACCTCATGTTCATAAAACAGTATTCCAAACACTTACCTTGTTACTATGGTGTCTTCAACAGGTACATTGGTGTATAAATTCGTTATGTCAAATGATGCTAATGTTGAGTTGTGTGGTATATGGATGTGTTCTAGTTTTTTGACAAGTTCTATGTTGTTTTTAACAGAAGTGTTGTTTGTTGGTTAGATTTATGTTGTTTGTTGGTTAGATTTATATGTTTTCTGATTAGTTTATCTAGGTGTCTGGCGATTTTGTGGGAGGGTGCTTGTGTGTTATTTATCAAAGGTCAAATGGGTATATTGGGTTTGTGTATTTTTGGTAATGCGTTTAGTTTTGGGGGGTTAGGTTTAATTTCTTTTTAGGTATTTTATGTTTTCTGTTTGGATTATGTATTTTGCATTATTTATGAATTTGTTTTTGGTATTTTATTGTGGGATCTTTGGTTATTTGAGTTATATTGTTTTCGGAGAAGAATTTCTCAGTTTTATTGTTTATTTCTTAAATATTAGAATTACCTTGGTTCCTTCTTTGCAATTATGTTTATTTCTTGTTTGTTCATTATGACTGTTGTAATTTCTATAGGTACTTTTGGTGTGTTTGTTGTAATTTTGTGTTTTACATAATCTTTTGTGATTAAATCATTTGGTGTAAAATGTTCCAGATTATAAAATACACCTAACAGTTTTAACATACAATATATATAGTAACACCTCTATACATAGTAACAGGTATATCAATATACCTGTAATCACAGGTATGGGAAAGTAATGGCAAATCTTGCATAATCTTGTTATCAGTTATTGTTATTATTCGGCTAGTGCTATTAAATTCATATTGGCCCAAAGTGATCACGAAAGGAATTTATTATATTTGTTTACAGTCATCGGTGTTGATTCCAAGTGGATTTGAAATTTATATAAATTAATTTTCACTCACATGAATGAAGTTGCAACCGTAAAGAAATACAGAATATATTTTCTATGACAGCAGACAAGACAGGACACTTGTATTTTGCCTTTTATGTGTGTACATACATTCAGACATCATTTATTTGGATTGACTTCTGCAAGCTTGAAATCAAATACTAATAATGTTTTATGAATATTAATTACTACACTTTCACATGTGAAACTTACTTTGTTTATTTTCCTCGTACGACATTTCAGTGTGGTGTTCGCCTTCATCAGCGGGGTATGATACAGAATGTCCGGAACTTGTAACGGTTTGTTTAGTTGGTAGGTTGTGTGGGGGAGTGTGGAGGTGGAAGGGGGTTATGTAAAATTATAATCCTCAAAGTATAATATTGAATTAATTGGGATGTTTTGTTAAATTGTTACGACGGTCTCACCGAATATCACATAGTACAGTGGAAACCAAAATAAAACACACTTATGAATTTGCAAATTACATTTATTATATTTTTAATTGGTGTTGTTACATGCTTGTTCACTTCTTTTGTTACATTTTAAATCAGTGTTGTGTTGTGATTAGCTACGATGGTAGTGTTATTAGTACAGACGAGGATGCTGCAGTTTCTTTCTTAAAGAAAAAGATTTTGTTCACAATCCTCGTCAATGTGGTAATGGACATGATATGATTTTAGCGCTTGGGCAGCAACAGCGTTGGTGTTGTAATAAGAAGACTTGCCGTGAGTATAAGCCAGTTTGCAAGGACACATTTTTAGAGGGGTCCAGATTACCCCTGAGAACAATAATAAAATTTATTTATGACTGGTATGAAGGCCGTAGTAGTGTGAAAAACAGTAAAAATCAACTGAAAATCGACAACATAACACACACACATTGGACGGCTTACTTAAGACATATCTGTGCTGAAGACATCATGCGCAACCCACAGAAAATTGGAGGACCAAATTTAACAGTTGAAATCGACGAGAGTCTCTTTGCCAAGAGAAAAAATAATGTTGGCCGGGTGTATCCACAACAGTGGGTTTTCGGAGGATTCTGTCGAGAAACAAAGGAATGTTTCTTGTGTCGTATCGAAGATCGGTCAGCAGCTACCCTCCTACCTCTCATAGTGGCAAATATTGAACCAGGGTCCATTATAATGTCAGATGAGTGGCGTTCATACTGTCAAATTGTTAATTTGCCACAACAGTACACTCATTTGACTGTAAACCATAGTTATAACTTCGTGGATCCTCAAATGGGAGCACATACACAAGGCGTAGAAAGCATGTGGCGGTCCTGTAAACGCCGAAACGTGATTGAATGTGGTGTGAGAAGGGAACGCTTAGATTCCTATTTAAGTGAGTTCATGTGGCGAACAAGAAATGCAAACCAGGATTTGTTCGAGTTCATGTGGAGGTCTGCAGAGGTCCAGAATATCTTTCCAGGTGATGCATCGACAATAATTGTGTAGTTACTGGAACAATCTGGGGATTCACAGACACTTAACTCGCTGTATTAATGTAGAAGTGTGTAGAGTCACCTCCTTACCACTCACGACTACCTGTAACAATATTGTAAATAATTATAAGCTGAACACTGTGGGAAAAAGTGCTAAGTGAAGGAAGAAAAAGTGTAATATAATGAATGATCAGTAATAACAGAAAAGACTGTTAAAATTAATGATTCACCCCAAATGTATGAAACATAGACTATAAGTAAGATTAAGGGAGACATGATTTATATTTTTCTGAATGTTCAGCAACATTGTATTAATTAGGATTTAAACCCAAGTCCCATATTTGTTTCAAGGGAAAAGACTACAATTAGAAGGTTCAATTTGTTTAATTAATTGTATTAAGAGTTAGTTATGTTTAAATATGTTTTGTGTGTAATAATGTTAGTAATGTTGCTATTAAGAATATTATGCTATTATGGCTATTATGAATTGTCAAAGAAGAAAAAGGTTGTAAGAAAATAGACACACTGTTATGTATAAAATACCATAGATACCTAAATTAGGCTCAGACACACTAAATAGAATTAATCAGTCAACAAAATTTGGCAAACTAAGGAAAAAAATCGGTATGGAGAACCATACATGACTTCCATATTCTAAGATTTATATTTAAAATCATTTTCAGCCAAACAGCCAGGCTGTGCCTTACCTGCCTTTTTATTGCTGTATTAAATGAAAAATATTATATTACATTAAAATGAAAAAATTATAATTTTATTGCCTGGCAACAAAATTATTTTATTTTTAACAATTACCATTGTTTCAAAAAGTTTAAATAAATTTTCAAGTACTTTACTCTTGTTAAAACGTATAAGGTTGCAGGTAAACTACCCCTTCCCCTTAACCGATCTTCACCAAAATCGAAAGTCATTGAGACCTCTACAATTCAGGGACGTATGCAAAATATTATTTGATTCTGTTTGAATTTGCGGCTGTTATCGTTTGCCATAGAAAATACGCTTGATAAAAAAACGTTGCAGGTAAACTACCCCTTCCCCTTAACCGATCTTCACCAAAAACAATAGGTCTTGAGTACTCTACAAATCAGGGCTGTATGCAAAAAATTATTTGATTCTGTTTGAATTTGCGGCAGTTGTCGTTTGCCATAGAAAATACGCATGATAAAAAACGTTGCTGGTAAACTACCCCTTCCCCTCAACCGATCTTCACCAAAAACAATAGGTCTTGAGTACTCTACAAATCAGGGCTGTATGCAGAAAATTATTTGATTCTGTTTGAATTTGCGGCTGTTATCGTTTGCCATAGAAAATACCCTTGTTAAAAAAACGTTGTAGGTAAACTACCCCTTTCCCTTAACCGATCTTCACCAAAAACAAAAGGTATTGAGAACTCTACAATTTAGGGCTGTATGCAAATAATCTTTTCATTCTGTTTGAATTTGCGGCTGTTATCGTTTGCCATAGGAAATACCCTTGTTAAAACATAAAACGTTACAGGTAAACTACCCCTTTCCCTTAACCGATCTTCACCAAAAACAATAGGTCTTGAGAACTCTACAATTCAGGGCTGTATGCGAAACATTATTTGATTCTGTTTGAATTTGCGGCTGTTATCGTTTGCCAAACAAACAAAATTACCCTTGCTAAAAAAAAACCGTTGCAGGTAAACTACCCCTTTCCCTCAACCGATCTTCACCAAAAACAATAGGTCGCGAGAACTCTGCAAAACCGGGCTGTATGCAAAAAATTATTTGATTCTGTTTGAATTTGCGGCAGTTATCGTTTGCCATAGAAAAAAAATCTACAGACAGACACACACACAGACAGACAGACAGACAGATAGACAGACAGACACACAGACACTTTTCGGAAAACGACTTTTTTTCATGTTTTGAGTGTAGTAGAATCAGAATCTGCAATAATCTCGAACACGATTTTTTTTGCCATCACCATACTTCCATTCCTTAAGGAATATGGAAGTAAAATTACTACTATGGAATGTAAACCAGTTTGTAATAAGTAATAATCCCATCAATCAATGTAATCCCAGCCATAAAGACACAACTCTAAAGTAGCATGTCTATAATTCCTGTTTTAAGGTAATATTAGTGTTGGAAGGTAATAGAAGCATTAATTTCAGATAATCAAACCACAATCACAAGCATTAATCAAATCACATAATCAAACTACTCCTTTCCCTTAACCGATCTTCACAAAGAACAATACGTCTTGAGTACTCTACACAGGGCTGTACGCAGAAAATTATTTTATTCAGTTTGAATTTGCGGCTCTTATCGTTTGCCACAGAAAATACCCTTGTTAAAATGTTGCAGGTAAACTACTCCTTTCCGTTAACCGATCTTCACCAAAACCAATAGGTCTTGAGTACTATACAAATCAGGGCTGTATGTAAAAAAATATTTGATTCTAAATATAATTATTACACTACTATTGTGTTCCGAGTCGTAGTGTAATAATTATATTTAGTTAATTAATGGACACGTCATGGACAACGAAATCCAAGTATTCGATTCTGTTTGAATTTTTGGCTGTTATCGTTTGCCATAGAAAAAAATCTACACACAAACACACACACACACACTTTTCGAAAAATGACTTTTCATGTTTTGAGGGTAGTACAATCAGAATCTGCAAAAATCTCGAACACGATTTTTTTTTTGCCATCACCATACTTCCATTTCCTTAAGGACATGGAAGTAAAAGGTAAGGGGCTTAACAATATCTACCACTTTTTAGATAAAGAAGGAGTATGCACTACGGTTAATAGCTTATGCTACAAGATACATAAGTGTTTATTTTAAAAATTAGTACAGTAACATACAAGACAGGTTACATGAACAACCGCTGGAAGAAACGGAGAATAAACAATTACAGTGAGGTCGAAAGACGTAGAATTGAGCACTACAGAGTCAATTGGGTTTGTAAAGAAACATCAAACCCAATGTACTATCATTACACACAACAATGTACTATCATTACCTAACCAACCACAACACTCATGTAGAGTAGATGTATTATTTAGGAAGTATCTGTGCCTCAACTAAGTACTAAGTCCAGTATACTGTAACAGGATCTACTGTTCCACACTGTAAATAAAGAAGATGGGCAATAATATATATTGTAACGTTTATCCCTTTTTCTTACCTTTAAATCTGTAGTATCTTGTCCTTGTAGTATTCTATATTGTAATAGATGTATTGGTATTGTTTTTGTATTCGTCAGTCTCACCTAACGTTATAGTTAAATTGTGTACCTTTAATTCAATTGTAAAGAAGACTGTTTGCATTAAATGTAATGTAATAATGTAACAATATGTATGTGTAGGCTGATTAGAATGGAATGGCTGTTTACTTACCACTTTACCTAGTATTTTGGTCACTTAACCAAAAATTTGTCCATTTTAAGTACAGACTCTAACCTATCAAATTGCAATGTAACTGGAATTTGTTGAAAACAAGATTAAACTATCACTCATATATTCAACCCCCCCCTCACAGAGAGTGGGAGGGGGAAGAGAGAGAGTTATATATCATTGTTGAATAATTAAGATATTCCTTTTAACAAAAATATACTTTTTAATTAAATTATTACAACTATTTATTTTTACTTTAATTATATTTATGTTTCTGAATAATTGAATACAATACAATAATTAAAATAAAAGTATATTGTTGTTAAAAAGTATTTTATTTTTTATTGAATAATAATAATAATAACATAAGAATATAAAATAAAGTAATTTGTAAATATATCGTTATACTTCTGACATGTAAAGTAGTATACATCAATAGTCTACTCTCATACAGTATACGAATTTGTTGGAAAATATCATGCACACTACTTGGCAAAGGTTCAACACTGATTTTAAAATGTTTTGTTTAATGCAAACACTGAAACACACTATACACAAGAAATAGAACTCATCATGAACATAACGTGATTATATTACTTCTTATGGTATAAGAATATGATATCGGTTTTTATTTAATACCCACTTGTAAAGGAAAAAATACAGTTATTATTTTATAAATAACTTTGTTACAGCTGCTGTGAAGTTGTTTAGATTAAATAATGTAACCTAACCAACTTTTAAGTATTTAATATTAAGTATAAGTATATTTAATCCTCAGAGAAAATGAACAATTAACACCAGTTTTTGAAAGAACCATGAAAGGAGAGAAGATGAGCTTGTGTACAAAATGCAAAGTGGAGTATCTTATGTAGAGATGAAAGCTCAACAGTTCAAACCAAATACATATGAATGGAGATGATTGGTAATATCTGGGACCTGTCACACAACAGAACACCATACAATGATGATAGTGTGTATCACTTATTTCATCACATCTCTTACCATGTAATGTGCCTGCTTTTAATAATATTTTCAAAGGATTTTAATACTTTGTTTTGACTGGTTTCACTGTGTAAATTACAAACCTGAATATAGTCCTGGAATACATACGGTAATCAATTTTTCCATTCACAGCCACGTTTCGCATTAAATCACGAATGCCTGCAAAGAAAAATAAATTACATCACCGGACACACCAAGTACTGACATATGAACATTAATCAATTATTTTGTTTAATCAGTCAACATTCTAAGAGACCAATATTAAAGGGTTTACAGATTATTGACGCATCCACCAAAACACACACACACAGGTTGTGGTATGTGTTACAATTGTGTCTTATTTTCAGCTAACCGTTCTTTTACAGGTGAAATCAGTACAATTGTACCTCGTGAGTATAAGGTTAGTTTAAGCTGTACCTATGATATTAAACATAATAATACACTGAACATGATTATTACACTTTATATGATATCAGCTTTTTGGCTTAATATCCACTTGTAAAAGAAAAAATACAAAATGATTATTATTTTATAATTAACTTTGTTACAGCTGTTGTGAAGTTATTTAGAATAATGTAACCTAACCTACTTTTAAGTACTGAATACTTTTAATGTGTCATGTACTGTGTTCAATAAGGAAACGAAATACTTTTACAGAGTACTTAAAATCCTTGAAAATGGTATTGGATTAAGCTTGAGCAATGAATAATTAAACTAAGCACATGATTTCAAAGTCAATATCATAATTAACTACGTATTCTAAATAGAACATACCAAATTGATAATACTTACCAAAGTCATGTAAAACAAGAATCATAAAGGGGCTTCATATTTTTTTATATCTTCAAGTATTTTCTCGAACAAATCCTGGTTTGCATTTCTTGTTCGCCACATGAACTCACTTAAATAGGAATCTAAGCGATCCCTTCTCGTACCATAGAAAAGTTCATCATGTCACATATTCTAGTAATACAGGATTTCTTGGAACTGTGTAGAGTGGGATCGGTGGAGTAACTTGCGGAGGGGGGTTATCAGGAGATCATATCATGGAGAACCATAGTTATAACTTTGTGGATCCTCAAACTGGAGCGCATACACAAAGCATAGAAAGCATGTGGCGGTCCTGTAAACGCCGAAACGTGATTGAATGTGGTACGAGAAGGGATCGCTTAGATTCCTATTTAAGTGAATATACATTTACATAACGAAAACCACAGTTACACAAACATAGAACACAACATGGAAATATTACACTACTTACCTAAAAGTAGAAAACTAAACACAGCTGAACAATTTGAAATATACACACATCACACACTACAACCAAACAACATATTAAATGAACAATTACATTATAAATCACATACACTATTCGATACACTGATCCATACACACAATTCGAACCTCAGCGCCAATCCCTTCCCACCATCAACCCCCAACACACACACTTAATTCCGTAACAGTTATTCTGTAATCGACATTCAGTATACTCCCACTGAAGAAGAGGAACATCACCTCGAAACGTTTGGGAAAGTGACAACGAATAGTAAGTTCATATGTGAAAGTTTTATATATATTATTAAATTAATAAGTGAACGAAGAGGATGAATCAACAAGATAAAGAAAATCATATATCCCACGTTAGTTTTTAAAACTACTCAAGTCCAGTGATGTTTCAAAAAAGCCATTTAAAAAAAATTAATTTCTGTTTTTCTTTTCATTTTCCAAAAGTTATGTAACCAATAAAAACTCTAATAATAATACAAATTAACTTTGAAGAACACTTTATATAATATAGAAATAGTTGTCTTGATTATTCATCTCTTCTTTCACAGCACTAACACTTAACTAAAAATGAACTTTTTTCATGTGAAACTTACTAATTTTATTGGACGCGTTTCGGCTTAGTATCCGCCTTCTTCAGCTTTGGTAACAGACTGCCAGCATTTTGTAACGGTTGTGTGGAAGGTGAAGTGGGGGTAATTTGAATACCAATACAACTAACATCAAAAATCACAATAAACACATACGCGACATCATCATAGACGCAGAAACGGCTGTACAAAACACGCACCTCAACGACCAAGACCCGATACGTCACGACATAAAAAGAAAACTTCAAAACACACATACAAAACCAAAAATACACAACAATGAAATAAAAACACTCAATAGTGTAAAACACAAGTTACTCGAACACAACACAACAATCCTAAAAGCCGACAAAGGTAACATTAGTGTCATAATGGACAAACACCAATTAAACACTAAAATCGAAAGTTTCTTCAATGAAAATAATATAACGGAAATAAATAAAGACCCCACACTAAAATTTCATAAACAGATTAATAAATTTATAAACAACACCAAACATATAATCAAACCAGAAAACGCCAAATACCTTAAACAAATAAAACCTAACCCCCCTAAACTAAATGCATTACCAAAAATACATAAACCTAACATTCCAATCAGACCATTAATAAACAACACACAGGCCCCCTCCCACAAAATAGCAAAACAACTAGACAAAATAATCAGAGAAAACATAAAACTCAGCAACAACACCTCTATCAAAAACAACATTGACCTAGTCAGGAAAACTGAACAAATACACATCCCACATAACTCAACTTTGGCATCTTTTGATATAACCAATTTATACACTAATGTCCCCATCAAAGAAACCATACAAACACTAGAACAACTACTCAGACAAAACAACACACCTGAAACACACATACAAGAAATCATCACACTTACCAAAATAATAACTGAACAAAATTACTTTACATACAATAACAAAATATACACACAAACAGAAGGACTCCCGATGGGATCCCCCATATCAGGAATACTAGCAGAAATATATATACACAACATTGAACAGAACCACATAATAAACAACAACAAATACACTAACAAAATTATATACTGGCACAGGTATGTGGATGATATATTACTTTTATTCAAAGGCAACACAAGACAAGTTGAAAACTTCCACAAATACATAAACACTATACACCACAAATTAAAATTTACACTGGAAACTGAACAAAACAATAGTATAAATTTTCTAGACCTAACAATTAACAAAACTAACAATACACACACGTACAAAATATACAGGAAACCTACCACAACTGACATGGTTATACACAACACATCAAACCACCCAACACAACATAAACATGCGGCCTTCAACCATATGCTCCATAGACTAACTAAAATACCCTTAAATAAACAAGATTACACTGACGAACTCAACACAATAAAATACATAGCAATAAAAAACGGTTATAACCCCAATTTAATAAACATACTACACAAACGCATCAAAAACAAAAACAACAAAACACTAAATACCATCAACACACAACACAATAAGTACATCACACTCACATACCACAACTCATACACACACAAAATCGCCAATACATTCAGAAAACACAAATACAAAATAGCATTCAGAACAACCAATACCATCAAAAAACACATCAGTAATACAAACACAGACATAGACAAATATAACAAAACAGGTGTTTACAAATTAAATTGTAATGACTGCAATAGTTTCTACATAGGCCAGACGGGAAGATCTTTTTCATCCCGTTATTCTGAACACTTAAAAGCTTTAACCAACAACAATATACACTCTGCATTTGCCACACACATACACACAGAAAACCACAGTTACACCAACATAGACACTAATCTTGAAATTTTACATTACATACCCAAAGGTCAAAAACTCAACACAACTGAACAATACGAAATATATAAACACCACACAACACAACCAAACAACATACTCAATGATCAATTACAATATAAATCACATACACTTTTTGACACAATTATACAGAAAACAAACAGTAAGTTGAATCCCCGCGCCAATCCCCTTCCTCCACACACCACCCCCACTTCACCTTCCACACAACCGTTACAAAATGCTGGCAGTCTGTTACCAAAGCTGAAGAAGGCGGATACTAAGCCGAAACGCGTCCAATAAAATTAGTAAGTTTCACATGAAAAAAGTTCATTTTTAGTTAAATAATATAGAAACTTTCTCTTGTGAAACTTACTTGTCTTTTTCGTCAAACGCGTTTCGGCATCATGTTCGCCTTCGTCAGCTTAGAAACAGACTGCCATTAATTTGTAACGGTTTTTACTTGGAAGGTATAGTGGGGGTGGTATGTGTAGGAAGGGGATTGGCGCGGGGATCCAAATTATTGTTAGTTTTTTGTATAATTGTGTCAAAAAGTGTATGTGATTTATACTGTAATTGGTCGTTAAGTATGTTGTTTGGTTGTGTTGTGTGGTGTTTGTATATTTCATATTGTTCTGCTGTGTTAATTTTTCGACCTTTAGGTAAGTAGTGTAATATTTCCATGTTGTGTTGTATGTTTGTGTAGCTATGGTTATGTGTGTGTATGTGTGTGGCAAACGCAGAATGTATATTGTTGTTGGATAGGGCCTTTAAGTGTTCAGAGTAACAGGATGAAAAGATCTTCCCGTGTGGCCTATGTAGAAACTATTGCAGTTATTACAATTTAATTTGTAAACACCTGTTCTATTGTATTTGTCCATGTCCGTGTTGGTATCGTTGATGTGTTTTTTGATGGTATTCAGAACTAACAATACCATCAAAAAACACATCAACGATACAAACACGGACATAGACAAATACAATAGAACAGGTGTTTACAAATTAAATTGTAATAACTGCAATAGTTTTTACATAGGCCACACGGGAAGATCTTTTTCATCCCGTTACTCTGAACACTTAAAGGCCCTATCCAACAACAATATACATTCTGCATTTGCCACACACATAACCATAGCTACACCAACATAGATACTAATCTTGAAATATTACACCTCTTACCCAAAGGTCTAAAACTCAACACAGCTGAACAGTATGAAATATACAAATTCCACACAACACAACCAAACAACATACTAAACGACCAATTACAATATAAATCACATACACTTTTTGACACAATTATACAAAAAACAAACAATAATTTGAATCCCCTTCCTCTACACACCACCCCCACTATACCTTCCAAACAACAACCGTTACTAAGTACTGGCAGTCTGTTTCTAAGCTGACGAAGGCGAACACGACGCCAAAACGCGTTCGACGAAAAAGACAAGTAAGTTTCACAAGAGAAAGTTTCTATATTATATAAAGTGTAGTGCTGTGAAAGAAGATGATGAACAAACAAGACAACTTTGAAAAACAGATTTTAATTTTATGATTTATCATTGCACTTGGAAACCTTGAATTTCAGTTTTTCATAAATTAACCTACATGGACTGGGTTAATTTTACAGCTAACCTCAAGATATATAATTTTCTGACACAGAACAATACTTTTGATGAAAATTAATTTTTCTTAATATTTATCTAAAATATTAGTCCCTTGTCAGAAAAGTGTATCATCAATTTCCAGACATCAATGATATCACAATGATCCTCAGACCATCAATGATATCACAATGATCCTCAGACCATCAATGGACAATAAAATTCTAGAGATACCAAAGAGTAAAATCATTCTATGATAAAATATGATACCACTCCATTATAGGCAGTATTATCAAAAAAAATTTTAATCATATCATTGATAATTTTTAATCATATGATTTGGTAATGTGTTATGCAGAGACCTGGGCTTTACATAAACCTACTTAGAAAATTTGAGAAGAAAATACTATGTATAGGAACATTAAAGAAGGGGAAGAATTGTGAGAAAAGTAATGATGTGCTGTAGTGTACATCAAAAACGTTGGTTACACTATGTTCATAGAATGGGGCTAGCCAAACACCCAGACTTGTACATGGCAGCCCAAGGAACGGATGACTGCAAGATGTAGTGACAAAACAGTGATGTCACAAAATGTGTGACGACTGAAATTAATGGAGATGGAACACATTGGATATCAACCTTCATTGTATGTTGTAGTACCTTAGATTGTTAGGCGTCTTTAGATTTTTTTAAGGCCTTTATAAAATTAGAAGTACCATAAGAACAATTAACTAATGATTTCTATACACTTTTTTGACAAAAGACAGTAATATTTTAAATTAAAATTTATATCTTTGCCTTGGCCAGCTTTCACTTGCGAGTTATGTCAGAGGCGATTGCTACTACCACTGTCAGTTCTGTTGTTTGAATGGTTGAGAGTTGTTTTATTGATGTGTAATGTGTTCAAACAGTTTACGTGACTTAAATTGTGTCTGTTCATTTTGAATATTGCTTCCATATGATTTTGTGTATTTGTATATTTCTAGTTGTTTCAATCCTTTGTGTTTACATGTACAATATACACATGTTGTTGTTGATGTTGAAGCATGAATGGTCTGCAACCATGGATTTCAATGGAGGAGTGTAATGCGTTCATTGTATCTTTGAAGCTGTGTTCTGTTTGGTCCATGTAGAACTTATTAGATTGGGAAAAATTTAGTTTGTGAATGCCAGGTAAATCAAATTTGTTCAACTTTTGTGTGTTTTCTGTATGCAGTATGTAAGTTTTTTTTTTTTCAATGTGGGTGTTAATATAGGCGAGTGTTATGAATTTATCGTTGTTTCTATTGTTTCATTTTGAGTCTATGTAAGAATTAAATGCAACCAATTCAAAAAATGGCACTAACTCCAATAACAGAACAGACAGCGCTCCTAGCGGCTGCCTCTGACTAAGCTCACAACAACCAAAACCTGGCTAAGGTAAATGTAACAATTTTTATCTAAAACATTAGTGTTCTGTGTCGCAAAAGTGTATAGAAATCATCAATGATACTCAAATACATTATGAACAACAAAATCTTAGAATTCAATTAGCCACAGTAGAGTCTGAGTTATGCGACATAAATGGGCTGCGTCAATGTCGGATAATAAGGAAACAAAACCATAAACACATTTTTAGGGAACCAGTACAATGCATTTATCTAATGTATTTTTATTTGTAAACATATAAATTTACAGTAGACCCACTTCAAGACAAAAAAGGATTATGTTTTAAAAACATTACTCAGCTTAATGCATTTATGAAAAAGAATATTGTACAATTGAAAAAACTAAAATTAAAAAAGAAATACAATGCATTTATTAGACATGCTTTTTATTTGTAAACAGATACATTTAAAGTAGGTGTACCTCAAGACAAACAATTATAGTCTTTGGAAAAAATTTCTAATTGCTAACTGTTTCGTGCTGCTCACCGTTTCGTAGCCGCTATGTCACGCTGGCGCTATCGGTGATTTCGTTGCACTTGTCATTTATTTATGTTTGATAAAACTTTTTACATTTTATTGTTCTATTTATTTTTAATTGTTAATTATTTTGGAACTATGTCGGTTAGAACGGAATGTCGGATAAATTCATGTCAGATACCAGTACTCTACTGTCCATAAAAAAATTGTTCTATCACTATTATAACGACATGAATAGTAGAAAACTTCTCACTATTATAACGACATGAATAGTAGAAACCTCCTCACTATTATAACGACATGAATAGTAGAAATCTCCTCACTATTATAACGACATGAATAGTAGAAACCTCCTCACTATTATAACGACATGAATAGTAGAAACCTCCTCACTATTATAATGACATGAATAGTAGAAACCTTCTCACTATTATAACGACATGAATAGTAGAAACCTCCTATTATAACGACATGAATAGTAGAAACCTCCTCATTTTTATAATGACATGAATAGTAGAAACCTTCTCACTATTATAACGACATGAATAGTAGAAACCTTCTCACTATTATAATGACATGAATAGTAGAAACCTCCTCACTATTATAACGACATGAATAGTAGAAACCTCCTCACTATTATAACGACATGAATAGTAGAAACCTTCTCACTATTATAACAACATGAATAGTAGAAACCTCCTTACTATTATAACGACATGAATAGTAGAAACCTCCTCACTATTATAATGATATAAATAGTAGAAACCTCCTATTGTAACGGCATGAATAGTAGAAACCTTCTCACTATTATAACGACATGAATAGTAGAAACCTCCTCACTATTATAACGACATGAATAGTAGAAACCTCCTCACTATTATAACGACATGAATAGTAGAAACCTTCTCACTATTATAACAACAACATGAATAGTAGAAACCTCCTCACTATTATAACGACATGAATAGTAGAAACCTTCTCACTATTACAACGATATGAATAGTAGAAACCTCCTATTATAACGACATGAATAGTAGAAACCTCCTCACTATTATAATGACATGAATAGTAGAAACCTCCTCACTATTATAACGACATGAATAGTAGAAACCTTCTCACTATTATAACGTCATGAATAGTAGAAACCTCCTCACTATTATAACGACATGAATAGTAGAAACCTCCTCACTATTATAACGACATGAATAGTAGAAACCTTCTAACTTATGCACAGATACGTCTCATGGTATTCATCACATCTTCAGTGTGCTGCACTCTTGGTACTATTGTTAGGGGTAGTGTTCAATTAGTGTGTTTGATTGGATATGTGTTTGGTCTTTTAAAATTAGAGGGGGTTGATTTACGTACTGTTTGTATATTATATCAAATGATTCTGTGGTGTTTAGTTTCTTGCTCTCGTTCATAAAGTGTAGAATTCATAAATTTATGTTGACGTCTGTGCACGTATGTCAGGGGTGTCCACAGCACTGTGCAAGTCGCACCACTAGAATTGGGGGGGGGGATTTTTCAAGGCTGTGCAAGAAAAAAAATACAATTATAAAATCAAGTTAGATTATCTTGATAAGGCCTAATGTACTATTATGTTAGGCCAGGTTTGACCAGGCTTTTACATTCCTCATAATTTAGTTATTTATTAGGGATACTAGAAAATCTTTTGTTATTGATACAAAGAATAACATAAGTTTTTTGATCCAATAATTGATTAAATGGCTTTAGTTTTTCAAAAATTTTTGGATAAAGCTGTAAGATCCAAAGTTAACTAGGGGGTTATTTCATACCCCATATTGTGATCCCCTCCTACCCACAAAATCAAGTTTGGGGGGATTTTGGAATACTTGGGGTAGGGGAGAATTCCTCCATGACCTCTGACCTATGTTGCGTGTTTTGATACGAGTGTTAAATGGGTATACATTTTTAACTTCTTTGATGTTTTCAATATAACTTCTATGGAAACCACCGCTTGTTTACCTCATATAGAACATGGGACACCACGAGCTCCAGTACCATAGCAGACATCTGGACTAGTTTCACACTGATGATGTGACAAATGTTGTGCCTCTGTGTGTGCAAGTTAAACTGTTTCTACTAGTCCTGTTAATATATGTAATAATCATAGTGATAAAAAGCATGGACAGTAGAATAAATATATGAAAACAACATCACATTAAAAAAAATTTAGTGTTCAGAATAATGAAACACAAAGATAATTAAGAGAAAATAACACAGACTCCCTACAATTCAGTGTAGGGGGGACAGCATAGTTTGCGAGACATGTGAACATCTGGTTATCACTAGTGTGCGTGCATCACAGAGTATAAATCGAGGCACGGTGCCACTCACTTGCGATCCTGATACACAGTACACTGATCTATCAATACTTCTCAAAAAGTGTAGTTTGAGTGATTTTTGTAAATAATTAAATTTTTACACATATTATGAGATTTGGTCAAAAAGTTCAAGCAATTTTTGTTTATTTGAAAAATTAAGTATTGGTTCATCTACATTTACAATGGTCCCTTCAATATAATATCAAATGGTTATAACATGACTAAGCCAACATTTTTCCCAGTCATAAAAAACTCACTTCCCAGTTCTCAAACACACACTTTTTTGTATAGCCTTTAGCTCGCTCAGTGATTTTCTTTTTATGCCTTCAACAGTTGGAAAACATTCTTTCATGGTGCTTTTCATTATCCAGAAGAAGAAATACCATGTTGGGGAAAGTATGGCGAATATGGTGGTTGCAGCATCAGTACAATGTTTTTTTTGCCTAAAATTCTTGAAGAACCAATGACTGGTGCATTATCGGGATGCAATTTCCACAATCTGTCCTTCCATTTCATACTAATAGCTTCACACATTATTAAGTATCATAGTAGTTTTTTTTTTTTTATTTGTCGTTGCCCTTAATGATAAAAAATTATGGAAAACAAAACTAGGCCTATACTCTTCATATGATTATCATGATCTTCAATTTGTTCATGACAATGTTTGAAGATTTGAACTGCTTGTACATGCATAGCAGACTTGCCAGAAGCCTTCAGCAACACTGTCTCCATGACAGAACAGTTTATTCAAATATTTATACAAAATTTACTCCATATTTTTCAATCTTTCATTGCAGAATGTCAAAAAATCGCCAAATACTCCAAAACATAATTTACTCAATTAGTGGATTTATAATGCACAAAATCAAAAAATTTCACAAACTTTTTGTTCAAACATTGCACATATTTTTACTGGCATTTGACATATATTGTATCAGTTTACATATTGTAAGAATATTTTCTATGTGTACTACAAAAGTTTTGCATGAGCGTAATATTTTTGGACAGGGTAGCAGTAGGTGTGATGAAGGGATAAAACTGTTGTTTACCATCTCCTAACTCCCCTTCACCTCATAATTGGTTTCTTTACATACCTAACTACCTGAATGTTCAAATACTTTCACCTTATGTAGCAAACTGAAAGAAAACAAGAGGACTACATTACATGCAGTACTATTGAGAGTACTTACACAAGTATTACTGAGACCAGTGAGGTATCTAGAATTTGGCTGTGGGGGGGGGGCGGAGTCCGTGGTCGGGTCAGTTTCATACAAAAGAAAATACAATTTAAGACTAATCATTATTACTATCTTTAAAGTGTCTGAAAAAAGAGTGATAAAAAACCTGAAATCAGTCCCATTAAAGTAAATGGAAATAACACATAAAAATACGCGTCACTGATATACTGTTAAATGATACGTATTGACCTATTGACTGAATTGATTTTTCTATAAATACATTTTTCAAATGTATACCCTAATGCTGTGTAATAAACATGTTTGTATCTTTAAAAAAGAACCACTACTATATTAATGTACAGAGCTGAAAAATAAAATAAAACAACCTAAAATTAAGAGATTAACAAAATTTATCACCTTTTTTACCCTTGGGGGGGGGTCTGGTCCTGTTCGTCGCCTCGTAAATATGCTCCTGTGAGAGACTGAATCAGAGGCAAAGAACTGAGAAACTAATGGAAGCTGGAGGTAACTGTTGCTGTAGCAACAAAAGAAGTAACAGTATTTTCTAAGATAAAGACCCCCCCCCCGCCATCATGCTACTAAATTTGAACCCTGTTACTCCAAAACTGCAGATTGAAGCAGATGCTACTACCTACATTTATCTCCGACCTGCCTCACCAGCCTTGAATATGGAGCAGCTTCAACCACTGCTCCTAATTAATGACAGTTTCATAAAAAATTGGTAAAAATTTTGAAGAAGTGCTGTACACAACACAATTTTTACTTGTTTGAAAATTAACTGGAGTAATAATATTATTTCTAAACATATCACAAATATTTATTTGTTACGATTCTTCGATTCCCCAACATCAATGTCTTGTTTCGGTATCCTATGTTTACGGATAGTCATGGAGCCAACTTATATTCAATAAAATAAAATGTTCAACTTCAAATCTGTGTTTTTGTATATTTTTAATAGCATTCCAAATCTTTATAATTTCAATGTTTTATTATTTTACAATAAACCTTCATTTAACTATAAAATTGTAACAGTGGAACAGGCAAATTAAAAAAATTTATCAAAATTTTTGAGAAAATGTTGGGGTTCTCAATTACTTTTTACAAGCCACAAATTACTTTTTACTTCTTCGTATGTACACAAACACAAATTCTTAAAATTAGCAACAAAATACAAGGAGGTGACCATATATAAACATATTTCAAACACTTTTTGGTACAGTCTGCTTCTTGATGTATATAATATATTTAATATTTATAATGAATTTACCTCAAGATATTTTCTCCTTATTTGGAACATGTTTCGGGAAGCATTGTGTTCACATCTTCAGCCTTCCTGATTTTGAGTCTAGTGAAGTACTTGTGTGTTGGTTGGTTGTTATTGTGGTTTCCTGTTGGCCTCTGGTACTTCAAATTGGTATTATTGTGTGTGATTGTGGTGTATGTATTAGTATTTTGTGTATTTCCAATGTTGAGTGCTTTGAAAATTGTGTCATGTTTTGTATTTGTTCAGGAATTATTGTGTTTTGTGTTTGTATATTTGTAAATTTTCCCAAATGTTCATTATGGTGCCTTTGTGTGGTATGTGTTTTTATTATTGTCATGTCATGTCATGTGTGTTTTAGTAATACATACACCACAATCACACACAATAATACCAATTTAAAGTACTGTACGTACACGAGCTTTGCTGACGAGACGCCTGAGGAGCAGGGGGTCTACTGAGTGATAGTGCCTGCTTGTGTTGGTGCAGTATTACTGTTTCTGAACACATTGTTCACACGTATTTAGTTGTAATGTTGTGTGCGTATTGGATTGAACATTGTATGTAAGTGTAATTTCCTGAATATTTTGTTAGTTTTTTTTTTATTCGCTACAAGAAATACCTTGCGAGAGACAGTCAAGTAATACCAAAACTTTGTTAAATGTATTTTAAATGTGTACTATTACAGTGATGTACAGAAGTTTGCGGAATATCCTGAGGATATGGTGGCCACAAGTTATCTCCAATGAAGAGCTGTGGAGAAGAACCCATCAAACACCCATTGACATTGAGATGCGTCATAGGAAATGGAAGTGGATTGGGCATACATTACGACGAGATAGAGACAACATAGCAAGGCAAGCCCTGGAATGGAACCCACAAGGTAGCAGGAGAAGAGGCAGACCAAGGAACACATGGAGGAGGAGTGTAATAGCGGAAGGGATGGAGAAAGGAGGGAAGACCTGGCCCAAGATCAAGACGATGGCACGGAACAGAGTCCGGTGGCGGAAGTTCATTGATGCCCTATGCTCCACTTAGGAGATGCAGGAATAATGATGATGATGATGATTACAGTGATGCGTGCAGTGGAATGGCATACATCACCACATTCCTTGTTGAGCTGCAAAGGCAAACTGTTGATAGTACCAGAGGCCAACAGGAAATCATAATAACAACCAACCAACACACGAGTACTTCACTAGACTCAAAATCAGCAAGGCTGAAGATGGGAACACAATGCTTCCCGAAACATGTTTCAAATAAGGAGAAAATATCTTGAGGTAAATTCATTATAAATATTAAATATAAACATATTTGTTTGTTTACATAGATATCTATCGCACTGTATCTAATACTTGTCACAAACATATAACTGATAACAATATGTAGTGATTTTTTGCAAATACAGGTTACAAACGTTTTCAAGGTGCTCAAAATTTGCAAGGGATAACTGGCAATAATTTTGTCAAGTTACGGGGTAAGTCAAAAAGTTAAGGCAAATTTTATTTTCCCTGCTGCAATGGATGGCAGCACTGACTGAACAATGTCATATCATAACCACAAAGTTTTTTTTTGTTCTTTAGCTGTGTTGTTTCAGTGCTCACCTCCATTCGTAGTGATTTCAGGGCATTTTATTATGAGTGCCCTGTTGTCCGTGTGCACCAAGGAAGAAATGAGGGGAGTGGTACGTTTTCTGCACTCTGAAGGGACTAAACCTGCGGAGATTATTCACAGAATGCAGCAGCAGTACAGTGAGAGCTGTCTTAGTGAACGCAAAATTTATGAGTGGATAAATCGCTTTAAAAATGGTCGTGTATCTATCTGCGATGAAGAGCGTTCAGGTAGGCCATCCACTTCGAAGACGGACAAGAACATCGAGACAGTTGAGCGAATGATTCATGATGATCGTCGTGTCAAAATTGATGATATTGCGCATGCGTTGAACATTAGCCACGGTTCAGCAGTTGCAATCATCCACGAATCACTAAATTATCGCAAAGTGTGTGCTCGTTGGGTACCACATCGACTGACAGACCAGCACAAACAGAAACGTTTGGAAATTTTGAAATCACATTTATGGCGTTTAGAAGAGGAAGGAGAAGAGTTTCTCAGTCGCATAGTAACCATTGATGAGACATGGGTCCATCACTTCGAACCACAGAGTAAGCGGCAGAGTATGGTGTGGAAACATCCATCCTCACCTACAGCAAAAAAGTTCAAAAGACAAGTTTCTGCAGGAAAGTTGATGATGACAGTGTTTTGGGATATGAAAGGTCCATTTCTAATTCATTACACTCCTAAAGGTCAAACAGTGAATAGTGACAGCTACTGTGAGATCTGAAACCCAAAATCAAAACAAAGAGGCGAGGAAAACTTTCAAAAGGTGTGCTTTTGCTTCAGGACAATGCCCGTCCTCATACTGCGGGGAAAACGATCCAGTGCATTCAAGATCTTCGTTTTGAGCTGCTGGAGCATCCGCCGTACAGTCCTGACCTAGCTCCTAGTGATTTTCACCTTTTTGGTCCGATGAAGGAGCACCTGCGTGAATCCAAGTTTTCGTCGGATGACGAGGTTGTGGAGGCGGTGCGCGAGTGGCTGTGCATGATGCCACAAATCTTCTTCCAGGACGGAATTACGAAACTTGTCAAGAGATGGACCAAGTGCATAGAAGTTGAGGGAGATTATGTAGAGAAATGATGTTACTTGTCATCTTGTTTTCACAATAAAAAGTTCCTTTTTAAAAATTTGCCTTTACTTTTTGACTTGCCCTCGTATAATGATAATGATTTCATATTTTGAATATACTCCTTATAATTTGAACCCAGATTAAACTAATACAACTTTTCACAATTTTGGTCATGGCCCTACACTCTAAAATTTTGAAAAGCAAACACTGTAATCACATTTTGATTAAAATACTTTTTGATACCAAGCAATCATTTTGTACAATTTTTACACATTTTTGATCCACTTTTTGGGGCCCTGATGTTCTAAAATTTGGAAATTTCACAAACTGAATAATATATTTAGATATTAGTTAAAATTCTCTTTAAATTGATATCCCCACATGGTTTTCTCGTGTTTTATATTGACCCCTTCAAATTTTTCCCTTCTCCCATTTTTGAGGCGGATCAATTTAAAAAACAAAAGCAGTGTGTGGGGGGAGACATACCTGTATTTTTCTCGTAATTATTTTACTGTCAACTGACTTTTCCTCTTTGCTGTCTAAATACTCGATCAAACCCTCAACACATGTGAATGCTGTTTCATGAGAGATTCTTGTAGGAATAAACCTTTCTTCTCTTCCATCATGATGTTCTTTACCTGATTCATTTTCAATTCTTCTTACCCTTCTAACAATTTCTTCTGTTGACAGTGCTCAAAACCCTTCTCTTGAAGATCGATGTTGAAGCATTCTTCAAAATTTACTTCATCATTTACGAGTACAATAGTGTACAAATCTGTACAGTATTTATCAATAATGAAATCTGTTCATTTTATTGTTGGCAAGTTTTTGTTATTTTCATACGTGTACCTCGTATGACTTGCCACTGTTAAGTTGTAAACCAGATTATGCTGAGCTGGCCGTAGTGTCTCGCATGACTACTTTCAGCTGTGTATACATAACCTTGGCCAGTGATATAGCGAACTGGCCAACAGATGATCTGGAGAAACATCACTGGATAATGCTCACAGACGCAGATAAGCAATAATGATAAATGATAACGGCAACAGAGAAACTGTACAACAGTAAAACACAACAATTATTTTTATTTATTATGGTTTATTACTGTAATAATAATAGTAATAGTAATAAATAATTTTATAAATTAATTGCAGTAGAAAACTTATTGAAAATTAAAAAATATTGTTACATCATGCAGAGGAATGATATAAACTTTATTTTGAAAACTGGCTATTACTGAATAATGTTTAGTTCTGGGAAGCTGAACACCCTCAGTAAAATTAAAAACAAAACACTTAATATTTGCACCAGCAATTTTTATTTAAAAAAAAAAACATAATAATAATAAACTTCATACTAAAAATATGAACGTCATGTTAAAAATAGTTTAGTTTCAACACATTAAAGAAAGTAGACAAAATTGAATTAAAAAAAAAAAAAATATTGGAAGACAATGAAGTAGTTGGATTAACGTGATGCCTTTAAAAAAAAAATTCTAGTTAGGCTTCTATTACACTAGGCAACTGACTGCAGGAGAAGCTGTGGGGCATTGATTTACATAAGGCTTCCTGCAATCGGTTGCAGGGTCTGCAATTGATTGCAAGCCATGCCACTGCTCGTGCAAGTACAGTAAAGCCCCGATTATCCGCGAGCGGATGATCCACGAGTGCCACGAAAAATTTTTTTAATTACGAACCTCAAAAAAACCAATTTCAATCCAAGCCAACAGCAGGGAAAATACAATAGGCCCTACAGTGCGAAGGTCGAAAATTTCTGACAGGTTTATTGTGCATCGTAATCCTATAGGCCTTCTCGGAATTTTGTTTTGGCTCTTGCTCTTTTGTTTTGGTCAAGTTCACTAACCTTCCCCCTCTACGTACATATTCTCTTGGTCTGCCAGTGGTGTCAGTTGTCAGTAAGCGTGCTTAGTGATCAGTCGTGATCAGTTCGTTAGTTCCTGAAATTAATAATGGCTGAAAAACGAAAGAACGTTGTGTTCACGATGGCACAAAAACTTGAAATGATTTCTAAAATAGAAAATGGCGCTTCAAGGAAGCAGATGTGTTTGAATTACGGGATCGGGGAAACAACAGTGCGAGACGTTTTAAAGCAAAAAGACAAACTGTTGGCCTTTGCATCAGTGTTTGACAGTGCTTCTGGGATGAAAAAATGAAAAACAATGAAGAAATCCACCTATAATGAACTTGACTCGGCATTAGCGGAATGGTTAGCTCAGGTGCGAAGTGAGGGCACCGTCTGGTCCTACCATTGCAGCTAAAGCAAAAATCTTTTTTGATTTGTTAGGCCTGGAAGGAAATTTTGATGCGTCGTCCGGTTGGTTACATCGTTTTAAGAAACGTCATGGAATTAGAGAGATTGGTCTACATGGAGAGAAGCTGAGTGGTGATCAACAAGCAGCTGATGATTTTCAACGTGATTTTGAAGAGTTTGTGTTGTCTGAAGATCTGTCATATGAACAAATTTATAACGCTGATGAATCAGGGCTTTTTTGGAAGTGTCTTCCCACTCGTACTTTAGCATTTGAAAGTGAACATCAAGCGGCAGGTCACAAAAGTAGCAAGGAAAGAATTACAATCTTGCCATGCAGCAACGCTGCGGGTAGTCACAAACTTAGGCTTCTTGTAATCGGTAAATCTAAGAAACCGAGGTCTTTTAAGGAGACAAGAGCAGAAAATTTACCAGTTGATTATTTCAACCAAAAAAAAGGTTGGATGAACCAGCAGATTTTTCAAGAATGGTTTGAAAACATTTTTGTGCCTCAAGTACGTAAACATCTTGACTCAAAAAATTTGCCAAAGAAGGCTGTTTTGTTAATTGACAACGCGCCTTCACACCCAGCTACATGTGTGCTTAAATCTTCTGACGGGCAAATCTTCGCAAAGTTTTTGCCCCCAAATGTTACTGCGCTGATACAACCTATGGACCAGGGAGTCATTGCAACCATGAAGAGAACATTCAGAACAAAGTTGTTACTGTCAAAAATCGAAGAAGGCTGCGATCTCAAAGAATTTTGGAAGAATTATACAATTTTGGATAGCATTTAAGATATTGCGTCTGCATGGGATTACATCAAACCCTCAACCCTTGTTAAATCATGGAGAAAACTCTTTCCGAGTATCGAAACAAATGTCAACCAAAACATTTGTGAAGAAGAGAATGAAGTAATGCCATCCGTTCTGGGAGGTGGTGAGAATGTCGACGAAGAGAACATAGAAGAGTGGCTGGAATGCGACGCAAGTGAGCCGGGGTTTGAACGACTGACTGACGTAGAGATAACGAACAAAGCAATGGGAGTGAACGAGAACGAAGAAGAACAAAGTGAAAGTGAAGAAGATGAGGCGCCTGCGCGGATGACACACGAAACTGCTTTGCAGCAAGTAGACGGATTGCTTCAATATTTAGAGGAACAAGACGACGACGCACATCTGGCAGAAAAACTCATGTTAAGGAAAGTACAATCTAGAATAAAGAAAAGGTGTTTCCAAAGCAAGAAGCAACAACGAGTGACTGATTTTTTTAAAAAGGCGTAACTGAACACTTTTTGTTAACAGTACAGTATTGTTTTTTGTTTACTGTCTTTATTTTAGTGATTTAGACGTAGAGCAAAGGTTTCTGCTGTACTGTACATATTTTAAAAGTTTTACATATTATGTTTTTTGTACAATAAAAGTTTTTATGCTGAAATATTTTTGTTGTTGTTTACACCTCATTTTTAGTCTTTTTTCGGGTTATCTGCGATTTTCACTATCCGCGGTGCCCTTGCCACCCAATTCCGCAGATAATCGGGGCTTTACTGTATTGGTTTCACGCGCTCGATATGGGGCATTGATTTGAATGTAGCCTATTACACTACGCAACTGATTGCATGGAACTCACCTGCGCACACATTCTATGGTCAATTAAGAAATTTCATGACATGGGACTAATACAACATATACAATTACAGTAAACCCTCGATTTAACGGACTAATTGGGGCTGAGGGGTGTCCGTAAAATCGAAAGCCTGTTAAATTGCAAATTTTGTTTTTTAAGGATATATTTAAATCAAATAGGCCTATAACACTTGACATTTTAATACTATTAATATCATGCAAGAACCGTATTGTTCCGAATACAAGCCGCACTTTTTCTCCTAAAAACATGGTCGCTAATTTGGCCTGCGGCTTGCATTCGCGCGCTAACGAAATTCGAAGTTATACCTGACTTCTGGTGGGACGAACGCTTTTGGTATCTATGAGTTGTTTACTGCCTAAGCAACAGCAGTTTGCCTGGCTGTAGTTAACTCTGGCGTCATGATTTATGACTACAACCGAATGTTTTAACAGCAAACTGAAGAAAGAATAGGAAGATAAAGTGTACGTAAGTGCGCACGCGCGCGCGTTTGCACCCTTCTGTAGGCAGCAAGACAGGATGAGTAGAGGGGGTGTGAGTAACATGTTTTTAAATAACGGGTAAACTGCCAGTGTGGTTTTCTATTGTAACAGCGACATCGCTTATCTGTACTTTGTTTTCATTCAGCGTTTTTGTAGTGCGTTTGCGGTATGAGTGATATTGTGGAGACTAAATGCACGCAGTCAAATCAAATTAAACGTAACCCGTACGATGCGAATTATAAATTAATTGTAATACAAAATGTAGAAAAAACATGCAATTGCGAAGCCACAAGGAAATTCGATATTTATGAATCCTGTATTCGACTATGGAGAAAACAGAAGGAACGACTTTTAAATGCAAATACTGCGCGACCAGCATTCGCGGGACCTCAAGTTGGGCGTTTTGTAGCAGTAGAATCCAGCGTCTGTGAATACGTACGGCTTTTAAGAATGCAAGGACTCCCTGTCACTAGACATGTTTTAAAATTAAAAGCTTTAGAAATCGCAGAATTAAAAGTCTCAGGTTTCAAAGCGAGCTTCGGGTGTATAAGACGAATGATGCGGCAACATGGATTTGCGCTTAAGACGTACATCACTCGCGCCAAAACTACCGAGTGACTACGAAGAAAAACTCCTACAGTATCAGTGGTCTGTCATTCATTTACACAAGAAGCATAATTATTCACTTGAACACATGGGAAATGCCCGTATTTTTTATTTACGTATATTTACGGTGGACCAAAAGGGAACCAAATCTGTAACAGTAAAGATTACGGAAATGAAAAATTACGTGCCACTGTAATGCTTGCTGTATTAGCCGATGGACGAATATTTCATAGTGAAATAAGATGCATATCAGTGTATATTGTTCAGTGTTAGTCGTCATGATGTCTTCCACTGAACGTGTGCGACGCCTGTGTCAACGACAACGCAAAGACAGGGATAGTGAAGAATTAAAAATGAATTCTTGATGAATACTCCGTTCTCATCAAATACAACTGAAGATGAGAAAATTTGTGTGTTTCAAAACAAGAAACAAAAGAATGCTGCGATAGCCAAGAATAGGATACCAGAATATCACCAGAATAGGAGAGTCTGCACTTTATGCACATTATACGTTTCAAAACCCTAAAAACATTATCATGCTTTGATGTTTTTTTTTTCTGTCAAATTCTGTCCGCTAAATCCGAAGTCCGTTAAACCGAGGTCAGTTAAATCGAGGGTTTACTGTATTTACAAAACCGCCAATATCTCAAAAATGAAAAGAAAGATTGTATTCAAACAAAAACCAAAATAAAATTTGTATTTTTTTCTAAATTCACTTGCTGACACCATATTGTTTATAGAATGCAAATTTGTCATATGCCAAAAATTTCACTACACACAAATTAACAAAGAAGTTTCATGACAAGGGACAATTTTAAGGCACTGTTCTTGAAAATGATTAAAGTTACTGGTTCAAATTTATGTCTAGAACCATCCTTAAACTTCGAGAAACACGGTGGAAAAAGAATTTTTTTACTGGATCAGTAGTGTGTGAGGTTAGCCCGGACAACTAAACAAAATTTATCTCTTTACAATAGTAGTATAGATGAGACGCTTACTCTGAAACTGATTGCAGAGCAGTTGTAGACTCTTTTTATTATCCTACAACTAGTTTCATGTACCCTTGAAATCAGCTGCATGCAATCAGTTGCGTAGTACAATAGAGGCCTTACATGTGGTCAATATAAACTGCATGGTTTATTTCAAGTTGTGCTAACGCTAGTTTTACTGACATTTTACATCTAACTATAAATAACTAAGGATAAAGCAAACTGGGATGTGAATTTACTCAAAAATAAAACTCGATTAGCTAAAATTAAATGCAGCTCATCAGATGTTATTTCCACTGCACTTTTTAAATTTATTAATAATAGTATAACTAAGCCTGACAGTTCAGCAAGTTTTCAATCATACATTTAAAACTGTGAGCTATAGTGTCATCTAGTGATGGGTCCTGGTTGGATACATTCTTCATTAATGTGGGACAACATGAAGTCAAATGACATCATTCTTTTTGAGCAGCGTGGCACTTCACTATTATTTGCTGATGCATATATATAGTTTCAATTGTGCATATATATCATTTTAAAAAAAATTCCTATAGAGTTTTGCTCCAGCTTCTCTTATAATTTAAAAACCACTGAACAAAATTAATGAGACACACAAACATATTGCACTCTATATGCGACACAAAATACAGAATATCTCACCTACAAAGAAAGTAAATATATAAAATATGTATTCTCCATGCAAGCTATAAAAAAAACAATACTTTTCCTTTCATTTCTCTTAGAAAGAAGATAACAAGAGTAAAATATATTTAAATAATAACATCAATTATTTTATAATATCTATATACGAGAGGTACATTTTTTCAGTTACAAAAAATATTCTTATCATAATAATAATAATAATAAATTTGGGTCATGTCAAATCTTAGCTGAATTAAGGTAGATTTCAAACATAAAAAGGTTTTCATTATATTCAATGAAAACAATAAGAACACTTTTTAAAAATCAAAAATAGCTGGTGTTGTTTTATTTACAGAATTAGATGCAGCAAATATCTGTCATCTTATAATTTAATAAAATGGACACTGATCTCAAAAAAAAGTTAATCACGCACACGCACACGTACACAGTTCTAATATTTCTTCTTCTTCTTCTTCACTTCAAGGATTAGGTTATACAAACCTGTTCTGACACCCGTCTCATCCTCGGACAACCCATGTCTCAAGTTCTAACACATTCTACACAAAACGAATGCCCAATACTGAATCTCTCCATTCACCATGGCAAGAACATATGCTTTTTCTCTCTTATAGAGAAGAAGAAAGTTCTTGTACAGAAAGACACTGAGCATAGAGGAATTAATTCCATGACAGTTACATAAGTTAGATCAAAAATTCATTTTCAACAAATATTTTTTTACAGCAAAAATGTTTGTTAAAAAATAAAACCAAATTCAAGTACTCTGTTACATGGAAGAAATTAGTTAACAATGGCCTATAAGTCCAAACAAAGGCTTAGCATATGGGTTTTACCCACTGCCTCATGCAATCATTGTCTCTTTGATAAACAATTCTACCTACACAAAATTAATAAATTAAGTGTTTTTATAAAATTTACAGTATCATTTATTTTAAAAGCACAAATTATAATATTCACTCCGTCTTAAATATTACTTTTTAATTCAAATACTTTTTGCTACAGTCAATTTCTTGATGTATATAATATATTTAATATTTATAATAATTTTACCTCAAGATGTTTTTTCCTTATTTAGAACATGTTTCGGGACACTTAGTGTTCCCATCCTCAGCCTTCCAGACTAAGTGTCCCGAAAGATGTTACAAATAAGGAAAAAACGTCTTGAGGTAAAGTTATTATGAATATTAAATATATTACTTTTTAAAAAATATGTAACGTATTCTTTTTTTTTACACTGTAAATCTACACTGATAAAAAAAAAGTGCTATTACCTTTATTAACAAATACCAAAAATTATCTCTCTGCATAGTGATTACACAAAAGAGCAATTGCCACAAAGAGATTAAACAAAACAACATGCGTACAACTTATTGGTAAATATTTCTGTAAAAAAAAAGATTTTTAGAGGGTATAAATAGAAATAAGTAAAACTTGCACGATCCAATATATCCCTTTTTACAATAAAAATCTCACAAAATTTTAATCAGACCTTTTTTAAACAAATGTTTAAAACATTCAACACTAAAATATGAAAAAGAAAAATGACTTAAAAAAATGCCTCTCTGTGATTCTCAAATAGCTTGATTATTAATTTTCTTTTAAAATTTAATTTACAGAAAATGTTCTCATAAAATATTAAATATCAATAGTAACAATAAATAGGTACATTTTATTTATAGTTCTTTGGCCTTATAATTTAAATTTGATAAATGTTTAGTACAAATTCGGTACTATTATAATATATAAGACATTTATGTTGCAGACTTTTTGGTTATCTGTTTTATCATCATCAACATCACATATACAAAAATAACCAACTCTGATTGAATTAGAAAATGGAAATTTAATTTATAAATTGCTTCATCATAAGCAAACTACTGTATTTTTAAAAATGTTTATTTATTTAATCTTACACAGCTTCCTTAATATCAACAGTGCTATTATCAATGTACACTAACAGCAATAGTAGTTAATGTTAAAAGTTAAAAAAAAGTGGATATTAAAATATAATATATAAATTAGCATGTGAAATGGAATATATCAACTTCAAAATGAAAACAAAATGTTACCACTAAAAGTCTATCTACGTTACTATCACAAAATTGATGTCTGTTATAAAAATATTACTGCACATTATGTAGTATAACCTTGAAATAATAATAATTATTATAATGTTAACATACAAATATATATTAATTAAAAAGTTTTTCACGAATATATTATTATCAGCAAATAGATAATCAGCTAATAATAACGACAACTGAATATATTCCATAAACCAAGCAAGCCGCTATGAAATTAAAAAACATTTCTTTTGTTTACATGTATGTGTATACGAGAAAAACAGCTGTACATATTATAAAACAGCTGGAACAACAGCTGTGATGTGATGACAGTTAATTCTTCTTCTTTTTTTTTCTATTTCGCATAGATCACAATGTTTCTACACAATATAAATACGCGACAGAGATTACACTGCATTCACGCTAAACTACATTTCCATCCAGAACAAGACGGTGCTGCACCATCTTCGTACTCATTCACAGAAATGGTGTTGTTGCTGTTTTTTGTTATATTTGTTTCCCACAGTCCCGGCGTCTGAATTATCTGAAAAGCAGTACGAATTCTATAGAAACTGGTTAAATAATGATTAGGGTTAGAATTTATATGACTTACCTGGATATATGTATGCTTTTATGGCCAACAGAAATAAAGAAATATATAATAACACTACACAGTTTATACTGTAAATAATATTGGTTTTCTGTTTTGATACAAAATAAGTATTTATTTTTATCAAAAACTTGCAAATAATAATTTTTACCTTAAATTAATCTTATATTCATTGGAGTTACACTGAATGACAACATGCTTTTTCAAATTCTAAAATTTGATGAACCTCCAGTATTTCAAAAAATTCTTTTCTACTTCTCAAAGTATAACAAGAGCAAACTAGAGAAGTTATAGATTACTTCTATCCAATTTAGCATTTTTTCAATAATCAAGTAAGCAATTTTATACACTGTTGAATAAACTAGATTTCATTACATTTAAAAAATTTGTATACTAATATTTTTGGCCAGTTCAACCTACGCTTGCAATAGGTAAGCAATAACTTACTTTCAATATTTTCCATAGTTATTAATGCCTCACACGGACACCCACAGTATCAAGCCAAGTAACAGATTTTTATAATACACAAGAGTTAGATTTTTTGTAGGCCAAATTTCTTGACAATGAAGCTGAAAACAATCCTTCAATAGTTTTGACTGCAACTGAATCAGTACATTAAATCTTGAAAATCATACCTAATTCACAGTAATTTGAACCATAGTTTCCAACATCAAACAGTTTCTCAACAATTTATACGAGTTACTGAGGAAGGGGTACAGGTGATCCCTCTTTTTTTACTTTACTTTTATCCCAAAATTATTCCTATTGCTCCCCACCCAGTTCCTGCTTTCTTTATCATCCCTGTTATTCTTACGTTTCAAGAGATATTCACCTAGACGAGTTGATAAATATCAATTATCCACAATGATATTTCTGCCTACTTCATCAAGCAGCTTCTGCTCTAGGTACACTACTACTCCTTCTGATACAGGGAGATCAGCACAATCAGGTAAACACAGAGTTTCATGAATATCTTTTCAAATATACAGTAAACCCTCGATTTAACAGACTAATTGGGGCTGAGGGGTGTCCGTAAAATCGAAAGTCCGTTAAATCGCAAATTTTGTTTTTTGAGGATACATTTAAATCAAATAGGCCTATAACACTTGAAATTTTAATACTATTAATATCATGCGAATACCGTATTGTTCCGAACACAAGCCGCACTTTTTCTCCTAAAAACATGGTCGCTAATTTGGCCTGCGGCTTGCATTCGCGCGCTAACGGAATTCGAAGTTATACCTGACTTCTGGCGGGACGAACGCTTTTGGTATCTATGAGTTGTTTACTGCCTAAGCAACAGCAGTTTGCCTGGCTGTAGTTAACTCTGGCGTTATGATTTATGACTACACCGAATGTTTTAACAGCAAACTGAAGAAAGAATAGGAAGATAAAGTGTAAGTGCATGCGCATGCGCGTGTGCTCGCACCCTTCTGTAGGCAGCAAGACAAAGGATGAGTAGAGGGGGTGAGTAACATGTTACTAAATAACAGGTAAACTGCCAGTGTGGTTTTCTATTGTAACAGCGACAACATCGCTTATCTGTACTTTGTTTTCATTCGGCGTTTTTGTAGTGCGTTTGCGGTATGAGTGATATTGTGGAGACTAAAGGCACGCAGTCAAATCAAATTAAACGTAACCCGTATGATGCGAATTATAAATTAATTGTGATACAAAATGTAGAAAAAACATGCAATCGCGAAGCTTCAAGGAAATTCGATATTGATGAATCTTGTATTCGACAATGCAGAAAACAGAAGGAACGACTTTTAAATGGAAATACTGCACGACAAGCATTCGCGGGACCTCAAGTTGGGCATTTTGTAGCACTAGAGTCCAGCGTCTGTGAATACGTACGGCTTTTAAGAATGCAAGGACTCCCTGTCACTAGACATGTTTTAAAATTAAAAGCTTTAGAAATCGCAGAAGAATTAAAAGTCTCAGGTTTCAAAGCGAGCTTCGGGTGTATAAGACGAATGATGCGGCAACATGGATTTGCGCTTAAAAGACGTACATCACTCGCGCCAAAACTACCGAGTGACTACGAAGAAAAACTCCTACAGTATCAGTGGTCTGTCATTCATTTACACAAGAAGCATAATTATTCACTTGAACACATGGGAAATGCCCGTATTTTTTATTTACGTATATTTACGGTGGACCAAAAGGGAACCAAATCTGTAACAGTACAGATTACGGGAAATGAAAAATTACGTGCCACTGTAATCCTTGCTGTATTAGCCGATGGACGAATATTTCACAGTGAAATAAGATGCATATCAATATATATTGTTCAGTGTTAGTCGTCGTGATGTCTTCCACTGAACGTGTGCGACGCCTGCGTCAACGACAACGCAAAGACAGGGATCGTGAAGAATTAAATGAATTCTTGATGAATACTCCACTCCATTCTCATCAAATACAATTGAAGATGAGAAAATTTGCGTGTTTCAAAACAAGAAACAAAAGAAGAAAAGAAACGAAAGAATGCTGCAATAGCCAAGCAATATCGCCAGAACAGGAGTCTGCAGTTTATGCACATTATACGTTTCAAAGGCTAAAAACATTATCATGCCTTGGTTTTTTTTTGTCTGTCAAATTCTGTCCGTTAAATCTGAAGTCCGTTAAATCGAGGGTTTACTGTACAAGGAAAAATTCCACATATACCATTGGCATTTTGGACAACTTGGGCATAAACAAAACCGCTTTAGTCCAAAATGTGGTCTCTTTTCTTTTATGTACTGCCAGAAATGAAAACAGCCTTTATATAAATTTGACATACATATTGTTATTGGTATCAAAGTCACTTCGTTATTTATAAATTAATAAATTACCTTAGATCCACCATGTGACTTTTTTCATTTAAAATGACGCGTTTTGGAACATATGTTCCATATTCAGATTAATTCACTCAGTTGAGGTCGTTAACATATACATCGTCGTAACACTTTATATAACATCAAACATTCATCAACAGCAAAGTCTCGGCCTGAATCAAGAATATAAGCTGGCAACACTCTCGTAACAACGCAACATAAGGTGCAAAATGTGTGACAGTTTGTCCTGGTTTTACAGATTTAGGAATTGAAAACTGTAAAAATTTTATAATACTTTGAAATCTTTTTAAAAATATATAAACACTTGGTACATTTCACAGTTTTTATTTAACTCTGACAGCTGTTTTAGCTTTCCAAGCTATTGTCAAAGAGATAAGTGAATTTGACAACAGCTTGGAATGCTGAAAGAGTTAAATAAAAACTGTGAAATGTGCCAAGTGTATATATATTTTTAAAAACCTTTGTATTAATATGTTTCACCAAGTGCCCAACGAGTCATCAATTAATAACTTTGAAATCTGTTACGACTCATTATTTTTGAGTGAAAACATTTTGGACCACCACAAACATGACTATTTTACCAATAATCACTTATTTCACAAAGTTCGACAATCCATTACAAAAAAAGCATGTACACTTCTGCCACTTCAACAGGTGGCCATGTCAGCCCAAATACTGATCTTCTCATTCATTTATCCAGTTACGCATCCAGACGATTGCTTTATTGAAAAATGATTTGAAACATTTTCTGGGACTAATAATTTCTTCCAAGTCAACTGCAAGATGAATATCATACTCAGGTTTGAAAACTGTTATAGGCATAGGCCTCTTTTCAGTAAACGGATTACTTACATACGTTCAACTTTCTATAGTTCTGTCTTCATTCTTTTCATCAGATATATCTTCAAATTCTGTGTCACTACAGTCCTGTTCTTTGCTTTCAGGAACATATGTTACATCAATGTCACTTTCGATGTCAGTATGATTCAACAGCAAATGCACGAGAAAAATATGGTCGCAAACAACTCACAAAACAACGATCCAACAGGTACGGAATGCAATAGCGTGCTGAGCATGATGCCGTGCATACAAGTGGTGAGGCAAGATACGGTCAGGTCATGCCACTACGACTTTCCCTCCCTGGACCGCTGTTGTGACAATTAGACACAACAGTTGATCAACAGTCAACCAACCACTACATATTAAACGAGTAATGAATACCCGGTTGCAGTAAAAACACAAAACCAAAACCCCACAATGTATGCAATGTATGTCATGGTTGCTGGCCATCAACAACTGATGATGTACTATGCGTACATCCTGGTACTGGCAGTCAACAGGTTAATTATTGATTATAACATCAAACAGACAGTGAAGCCTCTGTAAGTCACAATTATAAAACAAAATGAGAACAATTATAAAAAAAGTGTAATTACTTTCTGGACGAGTTCTTCAAAGGCACATTGTACTCCGTCTCTTGTTTTAGCACTTGATTCGATAAACAGTGTGGCATGACGTCTTGCAAATGTCATGCCGTTTTCCCGTGATACCTCTCTGCATTGCTGTAAACACATAAACAATATAATCAGCCTACTTATACAAAATGAAATGTACAATACACTGAAATAAATACTAAATAATAAATGGAATAAACTCAAATGATACAACAGTATATACCCATCAGACATTCAAATGAATAAATTCGAGGTATATATATCAACTAACTAGATTTTTTTACCACTTCCCTGTAATTCTCAGCAGTATAAGTTTCTGACCTGTACTCTAGAGTGACCAGACATCCTGTTTTTACAGGATTGTCCCTTTTTTTGCTCTTTGTGCTGAAGGCCCGAGAAATTATTAAAGGGACACAATAGTGTAACGCCAAAACGTAAAAAAAATAATTTTTTTTTTTGAAAGAAAGAAAGGGACCATCTGGCAGCGTGTGAAATGACATTGACGTATGGGAGAAACAATAAAAGGAGATAATACAATGAATGTAACAGCCTTCAATGTCGACATACAGATGTCTATAAGTATCATAAATCTAAACAAAAGCAGATGTTCGGCAGAGAGAAAATTTACCAGAAAAGACTACAGAGGCGTGTGAACATATGTGCAGCCAGAAGCATGTTGAAATTAAGGGATTATTCTGAAGCAAGGCAAACAATTGCCAGAACGAAATACAATTAGAAATACAAAGAGAGCCACACATGAGAAACGTACGTAACATGCGCATCTGGAGAAAGTAAGAAACAAAGGGTACTTTTACTAAAAGGATAGAAAAACGCCAAAGAGAAACACTACCAGATATTCCAGGAAGACCGCAACGGGGAGGACTAAACTAATCGACAAGCAGGTGCAAGCCAGTACACTTAAGTGGTGTCTTGCTAAGAGGCATGAAAAACGCCAGAAAGAATTATGACTATAACATGCCTATTTCATTCCATGTTCACGTATAATATTAAAGAGATGATTAATAATAATAGAAAGAAATGTAGTACTACTCTAGGATAGCGAAATGTGGTCAAAGTTTTGTGTGTATTGGATTTGTAGTATGTAAGTGTTATGTATTTGCTGGGTTGTGTGCTGTTGGTCTGATGTGTTTTACTTTTTGTGTTTAGGATTCGTTTGTGTAGTTTATTTATTAATATTTTTTAAATGCCTTACAAATGAAAACCCAGTGAAAGGTGTTGTAATCAAGGAAGCCAAAGACAACAACGAAATCCCATAAAATTTTGATCACACACACAAAAATCAAAATTTCATTCCATGTTCACGTATAATATTAAAGAGATGATTAATAATAATAGAAAGAAATGTAGTACTACTCTAGGATAGCGAAATGTGGTCAAAGGTTTTGCAAAGCTGAAAAGAAAGGTATTTGGCCAGATGCTGAAAGGTGTAAAGGTCTTGGGCACAAAACACACACTCACACACACACATTACCTTGTCTATTTTATTGCCAACTAGCATTTTGACAATGTTGCTTTTTGTTGAATACGTGTCGAGCTCGTTGAGCCACGTTTCCAGTTTATTAAATGTCTGTTTGTTGGTGACATCGTATACTAAGATAGCGCCTTGTGCATCCCTGTAATAACTTGGCGTTAACGTACGGAATCTTTCTTGACCTGCTGTGTCCTGAAAGTAACATCACAACATTAAAGTGCGTTAGGATTTTATCGAAAAAAAGTAACATGCAAAAACAGTAAGATAATAAAATAAAATATAGGCAGGTAATACACGCACGTGTAAGATGTAAGGTGGTACTGAATGGTAGCCTACTGTGAGTAACAATGGACAGCCATATGACTGTACACAACCTGTGAAATTACAAATATCAGAATAGTAGATGATAGTCTTTCCATGAACCTACAAGTAGAATGAGATGAGCATTATGAGGCTGTTATGGGACTAACGACCATTTCACAATGAGTGACAGTGGTGGCTTTTCAGAGGGAATCAATGGCAGCCCAGTTCTCCTAATTTCTCCTTCTTCTTTTTTTTTGTAAATATATTTATCAATTCAGTACAAATACGAGAATACAGCCTTAGAATCAAACATATACAGGAAGTTTGTCTGCTTGCTTACTGTTTATATCGCCAAGAATCCTACTTGCCCTAAGTGTCCGGCCAAAAATATTTAACAAGTGCGGTATAGTCTGGTTTCCATGAACCACTAGGAGCCACCACTGGCCAGTGGTTGAAAAGTTATACAATTCAAATTTCAAAACACTTCTGTTCATATATCCCTTCTGTTTCACGTCATGCCATAGGCAAGGTGCTGCCTGTTCCACACTCAAAGATCCTCCAGCCATCTCTTCCTGGTTCTACCCACACACCCGTGTCATACAGGTTTATATTTCTGTTTTTATTTATTTATGTGTTGTATATTTATTTGTTTACAGTTAATTTCTGATGTAACTAGTTAAGAATGGAAGGACTGTACTTGTCAAGTCTGTTCTCAAATAAACAAATATTCGAAAAAAAAGTTACCTGAGTACAATGCAGCATATTTTTTAAATTATCTTGTTGATTCATCCTCTTAGTTAACTTTATTTAATTTTATTAATATATATAAACTTTCACGTATGAACTTACTATTCGTTGTCACTTCCCCAAACGTTTCGAGGTGATGTTCCTCTTCCTCAGTGGGAGTAATACTGAATGTCGATTACAGAATAACCGTTATGGACTATAGGTGTGTGTGGTGGGGGTTGATGGTGGGAAGGGATTGGCGCTGAGGTTCAAATTGTGTGTTTGGATCAGTGTATCGAATAGTGTATGTGATTTATAATGTAATTGTTCATTTAATATGTTGTTTGGTTGTAGTGTGTGATATCTGTATATTTCAAATTGTTCAGCTGTGTTTAGTTTTCTACTTTTAGGTAAGTAGTGTAATATTTCCATGTTGTGTTCTATGTTTGTGTAACTGTGGTTTTCGTTATGTAAATGTGTGGCAAATTTGGAATGTATGTAGTTTGTGGTGAGGGCTTTTAAATGTTCTGAAAATCTGGAAGAAAAAGATCTTCCCGTCTGGCCGATGTAGAATTGGTGAAATCATTACAATTTAATTTATAAACCCCTGTTTTGCTGTGTGTCAGTGTCTTTGTTAGTGTTATTTATGTGTTTTCTAATGGTGTTGTTGGTTCTGTAGGCTACTTTATAATTGTGTTTCCTAAATGTGTTTGCAATTTTGTGTGTATTGGATTTGTAGTATGTAAGTGTTATGTATTTGCTGGGTTGTGTGCTGTTGGTCTGATGTGTTTTACTTTTTGTGTTTAGGATTCGTTTGTGTAGTTTATTTATTAATATTTTTTAAATGCCTTACAAATGAAAACCCAGTGAAAGGTGTTGTAATCAAGGAATCCAAAGACAACAACGAAATCCCATAAAATTTTGACAGTGAGTTTGCCAGCTGAGTGTGCAGTTATGCTATCTTGTTACAGCCAGGAATAACATTTATCAGCCGCTAACATAGCTATGAACTGCATGATTACTTCCTGATACCATAAAGCTGTCTGTGACTGCATTTAAGAAAAAAATACGACCAACCTCAGACAAGATATAACACTCACTACAATCTCATTTCCAGATAACAAGACAGTTGCTCATAGTATACATGAGGATTCTCTGGAGATCACATCTTTTAATTATGATTGCTAACACAACCATCATGATAGAACCAAGCTTCTTCAATGAAAAAAACTTGCCTAAACAAAGACAAGCTGTTTCTGAAACTTTGGTACTTTCCCAATAACTGTGCCTGCACTAATTTTCAATGTTTCGTGTATGTGATAGTATTGATAAGATCAAGAAGAAAAGAAATAATGATAAGAAGAAGAAATGTACCAATTGTAAATGACTGTATTGCTGAAAGTAACGCGAAAAGACCCCTGATACAGTACATACATTAGATGTGTGTGAGATTATGTTAAGAACTTTTATTTTAACTGATTGCTTACAGAAACAAGTCACAGTTTGACAAAATATAATGTTTAATAAGTAAATAAAAGGTAACATTTAGTAACAATCTCGAATTGTATAAAACCAACACAACTGAAAGCAAACAAAAATAAGCAATGTTGTGATATTCCAATCTTTCCTTCTCTACATTCTGTCACCGGACAAAAGGCTTCCCGCATGACAAATGAAGCCAATCGTACACTCTAGTGTTTTTGGTGGCCCTAAAAAGGGCCTTGTGGCGAGAATGCTGATGTTGGTTGTGCCGCGCTAAGATGTTCGGCGGCTGCGCCTGCTGTTCGTGGCATACTACAGTCCTCCTCTTCTTTCGGCACCGGTTGTAGAGTCGGCTGCCGGCCCAGCGAAATCCATCGCTGGCGCGGAACAGGAGTGCGAAGACGCAAGAACGCTGGCGGTTCTATTCTTCGGCTGTTCCTTCCAGCTGACTCCGCCTCGATGTCGTCCGAGAGAGGAGAGGAGATGAAGAGTGTGTGGCGATGAAGAGTGTGTAAAATTGTCTGCTGGCCCGGGTTTTATTAACTAACCGGGAACACTGATTGGCTAGCTCCGAACGCTGATGCCGGATTGGCTCGCTGTGTCCACCGCTGGTACCGGAGAGCAGATGTTCGCATACCGCTGCCGTCACAACTCCACCGGGTCTTGAATATTCTCCGGTAGCCAGCCAGCCTACTGCTCTTCTCCAGATGTTGTGGAGGGATCTGTTGGGCGCCATGTTGATTGGTGTGCCGGCTGGTAGCTCGCTGGCGTGGCTGGATCTTGCATCCGCAAGATGATCGTCGCCCCACGTTGGGCGCCACTTGTCACCGGACAAAAGCCTTGCCGCATGACAAGTGGCGCCCAACGTGGGGCGACGATCATCTTGCGGATGCAAGATCCAGCCACCCCAGTGAGCTACCAGCCGGCACACCAATCAACATGGCGCCCAACAGACACCTCCACAACATCTGGAGAAGAGCAGTAGGCTGGTTAACGGAGAGCATTCAAGACCCGGTGGAGTTGTGACGGCAGCAGTATGCGAACATCTGCTCTCCGGTACCAGCGGTGAACACAGCGAGCCAATCCGGCATCAGCATTTGGAGCAAGCCAATCAGCGGTCCCAGTTAGTTAATAAAACCCGGGCCGGCAGAAAATTTTACGCACTCTTCATTGCCACGCCATCGGACGCTCTTCATCTCCTCTCCTCTCTCGGACGACATATTCGCGGAGTCAGCCGGAAGGAACGGCCGAAGAATAGAACCGGCGTTCTTTCGTCTTCGCCCTCCAGTTCCACGCCAGCGATGGATTTCGCTGGGCCGGCAGCCGACTCTACAACCGATGCCGAAAGAAGAGGAGGACTGCAGTACGCCACAAACAGCGGGCGCAGTCGCCGAACATCTCAGCGCGGCACGACCAACATCAGCTTTCTCGCCACTCGGTCCTTTTTAGGGCCACCAAAATAACTAGAGTGTACGATTGGCGCCATTTGTCATGCGGCAAGCCTTTTGTCCGGTGACAATTCGTATGCCTGTACTTAAAATGTTGTTCATAATGGATTTACTTTAAGACTGTAAAAATTATATTTAAATCTAATTTTGGACATGAAAACATCACGTATTTATTAAAGCAAACACAAGCTGCGATCAAAGCAGAGGACATATTGTAACTGTACCTAAGAAGGCAGAAACCCACAAAACCTAGTGTTGTCACTCACATTTTTATACACCATTTTCAATAAGTACTACCCACCAACTGATCTACCGATTGCACTATCAAGTTTTTAACTGATGCGTTTTTCAAATATATGACTTCACATGGACTGTACCGTTATAATATAATTATGGATTGTATTGGAACCACGTGCACGGTATATATTGTAACATGACATAAGATAGCACCAAAAAATCACTAATAATTAACGGACGAAAAGCTGAAAGTAGAAAGAAAAATAAAAACTTGTAACCTGAAGATTGATAGCCCAACACTACTAAATAAAAAATTGACTAAGACACTGACAAAGACTCAACCCAATAGATTGGATAAGGTGAGAGAACAATGTAATGGGGCAGAAAGGGGTATTTTATTTTATTAAATTTATTTCATTGTCAATTGTAACTCCCATGTATAAATACGGTAGCAAGTCCCCTACATAAAACGGTTTCAGCCACACAAAGAACGCAGTCACATAGTTTTGCAAGGTGTAACTGTAGAACGCAGTTGCATTCCAGGAAATCAAGGGTTGTGTGACGCACTCAAGCGCCGCAACTTGAGCACGCGCGCGGACAGGACGCTAAGACGCCTCAACCAAAGTCAACCAACATGGCTAAATTGTGAAATTTGCTTGCCACGTGCTAGGTTGCGGGAGGAAATATAGGTAAAACCACGCCTACTAGAGTGACGTAACGAATGCCAGTGAAATAACGTCACCGTCTAACACACCTGGACAGCCCATACTATGTGAAAACTGACGAACATTTTGACAGAAGGAGGCATTGGTTTCCGGACCAGCAATCCGACGTGGTGGGAGTTGGTTGATACTCTCGGTACAGGAGTCGACGAAAAACAACTAAACGTATTGGACGCTAGTAGTGGCGCGTGTACCTGGTCGGGCGAAAACTTTATAAAAAAATGTGAAAATATCAGTTCAACTAACCAAGCTGTCCTGGCCGGGAACATAGAAGAACTCGTGGATCACTAGTAAATTGTTTAACTTTTAAAAAACTGATGTAAATAGTGAACCAGTGTCACAAAATGAAGTAAGTGCGGTGCAAAAAGAAAGAGAAAAAAAAAATGGACATGCGGTCAGCGACATACGTGATGTGAACAAAGACGGATAAGTAATCAGCAAAATTTCAATCTCTTAGTAATTTAAATAACCTTTCAATAAAAGAGCGCTCTAAATTAAATTATGGGAAATTAAAATGGTATGACTGAGCGTGTGCAGCAAACTGGGTTGTTTTAGTATAATTTACGAAATTTAACTTAAGGAGAACTAGTGATTAGGATGCCTATCATATAAAAATAATTTTTGTTTGTAGTTCCAAAGAAAAATAAGCAAAACCACAGGAATAAAATTTTAGATGAAAATGAACTCTTAAATACACGTAAAAGTAGAGTAAACTAAATGTTGAAATAAATGCTTTGTGTGTTATTCATATTTTTAACAGACAGTAATATGTTATTTTGGAGAGAAAAGATGAGTAATTAAAGAATTTAAAGTCATATAAAATGAAATAAAATCTGAGTTCTATTACATCAATGAGAGTCACATAATTGTGTTATATCACAACCTCAAAATCACGTTTACATTCACAGATCGTGCGAGTACCCGGGACCCAAACATAAGGTAAGTGGGAGAATTATATTGTTTTTGTAAATGTGTATTAAGAAAATAACTTCACAACAAGAAACCATGATACAACCCAAAATATGACTACAATCAATATAGCCTAAAATGTAACTAAAATAAAATGTAAAATAAATGTACAAAATCAGATAGGGCATAATTGAGATGTAAACTATATGAAAAATAAATGTAAAATAGATATATTATGTGATTTAAAAGAAAAGAAAAGGAAGATAAATGTATAAACCCAAGATAGGAAGATAGGAATAAAAATACCCTATTAAGTAATAAGTTAGCCAAAAGCAAGTGGAATAAAATCCAGCTTAGCAATTGTAATTATGAATACAAAGGTGACAAGGGAAAAATAATAATAAAGAAACTGTTAATGACAGATAGCAACCCAGTGATAATTATATTAAATAAATAAACACTATGTGAAATGAAAGGTGAAGTGTAGAACAGAATAAGTAGAAACTAATAACCACGAACTATGTAAATAACATAGCATACAAAGTGATAATTATATAAAATAAATAAGCAATATGTGAAATGAAAGTGAAGTGTAAGTGACTCTATGGTAAGATACTATTTACAACAAACTATTAATAATATATCAAACCATGTTAGAGCAGAATGTTAGTTAATAAGTAGTATATAAGACTTGTTGTATTATTAATGTAAAGAACGTTAAGTAATAGTAAATAATAAATACTTAGAAATAAGATAAAAAGTAATATAGTAGAGTGAAATTGGGAGAAAGAGACACTATATCTTAGTAAAGGAGTGTGTATGGGAGTAATAGTAATTAGAGTAATGTTAAAAAATTGTTATAAGAGTTTTGTTGGTAAATGAACCAAATAGTATTAGTAAATTTAAATGACAAGTAATCTTAAAGTCTGAAAACAAAAATAGTTAGAAAGCTTAGTTTCAGGAAGGGACCTGCAAAGAAAAATAAGTTAATTGTATGAAATGTGTGATGTTTAAAAACACAAATGTTTTTAATTAAGTTAGTTTGTTTCCTTAGTAAATGTTCAATAACCAAATAAATAGAATTAATAAATATAAAAGATTGTAAAGAATATTGAAATAGAAATATTATGAAACCTAGGCATTAGGCCTAGCAGGGATGAAATGAATTTTGTAAATTTCAAGATAAAGCAATAGCAAAAAGTCAATTAAAGTATATAATGTGTTTAGGTATTAAAGTAAAAATATCAGGTACAAAAATGGATACATAATGTTGAGTTTAAAGATAATTAAATAAAGAAATATCATTTGGAAAAATAAGAAATATGTTATAAATGAACCTAATGTAACTATAAGTGATATCAAAATAATCTTTAAGAAAAAAGCAAAACCATGGTGTTAGTGTAATTAATATTACAGTTAGCATAAGAAAGTTATAATAATTTAAAGGATTTTTATAAATTTTGAACAGAAAAAAACGTTAAAATATAACAATGTTATAAGGTATTAGCCAATGAGAATTAGAGTATCTGAGAGAGTTGCCATGACAACAAAAGCTTGTTACATGTTTAACCATTGAAAATTTATTATTCCATTATTGAATACACAGAGGGTGGATGTATGTAGCCCATGAAGACAAATAAGTAATAAAATCAATAAATTTTACCAAATTGTGATCAAGAAGAGGCAAGAAGCAATCCTAAATTAACTACTGATGAGATATCCAATAACTCAACCAATTATATAATAAATATTATATAAAAAACTTGGAAGAAGCGGACCAAATTCATAAATAACCAACTACTGAAGGAAGAACAGAAGAAACCTAACTGAACCTGCAAGACTGGTGGAAGCTGAACACCGAAATTAGATTATTTGAACCTGGATCTCACTAAACCATACAAGAAGGGACCATTAGAAGTATTCCAGAAGAAGAGGATCGCCCAAGAGAAGCAGCCTTAAAGGAGTGTTGAGTATAATTTAAATGCTTCACCAAAATTAAAACTTTAAATAATCAACAGTAACTGAACAATTTTATTTCACTTCACCAGCCACTTAACGGACTTTTAGAACTGAACTTTACTGAATAATCACCTCTGATAAAACAAAAATATCACTGAATTTTGATTTTATAATATGTTTTAAAAAACGTAAACTTGCTAAGTAAACAATAACCTAGTGAGCACTAATTCTCATGTGCAGTAACTTACTTTCCATACTTAAAGATATCATATATTAGGTATTAGTTATAAGGTATATTATAAAATTTTGTGCATTTATTAGTCTGTAAACCAATATTCTGTAGTCCAAAGAACTTTTCCCTGAGATATTAAATAATTAACAAACGAAGAACCATCCGCCATTGTAGAATCGACATGTCGAACTGAGCAGACAGCCAACTACGTAAAAAGTAAACATGCCGGCGCAATGATAAATGTTATGTTTTATTTCAGAAATTGTAATTGACCAAATTATATGAAATTGTTAATAAATCCTCGTACCTATCAACAACTGTATGTTTGATTTATTCAAGGATTAATATAAAAGTTCGGGGTAAATAAAAAAAAAAATAAAAATACATTAGGTGACGAATTCGACTTCGCCAAACAGTGATAACCAATCAGACGGCGAGGCGGAGAATTCAAATTGAACGGCTAGCATACGGTCGACTTCGTAAGTATTTATAAGACGTAATAAGTGACTTGTTACCAATAACAAAAAAGTAAGTACTTAATTAAAGCAAATACAAAGGGGCTATTACAAATTGACGCATCCAATGTGTGGCAAATAACTCGTCTGAAATACTTGTCTTAATACAATATAAACATACTGAAAACGCTGCAAATGTAGTGTGGACCAGAAAAAATGAAAACTACAAATGGCTTTCGGTGACAAAAAAAAAAGACAAAATTTATTGTTTAAAGCAAAAAGAGAGTTCAGTCACATAATGTAAGGACTCACCTTACTTTGAGTTGTTTTCTGTTATTTGTAGCAAGTATTATTATTGGTTTTTCTGTTATTAGTACAGGTTTAAGCTGTAATACTGATAGAAACACTTTGCATAAAAATTACATGATAATGTATTACGTGCTATATGTATTAAATTGTATGATAAGCTGCTGGGCCTAAACAGACGTAACACAAAAATATTTTGGCACCAATAACTGTAATATTTACATTGGATGCTATTAATAAGGCATAATAGAAAATAATTAGTAGTAAGTTTTATCAATCAAATATATTGATTGTAAGTTTTAGTGAGCAGAATCCACACTTTATTCATTTTAGTAGAATAACGATTAGCCTTTTAAAGTATAAAAAATTAAGCTAGCCAGCAGACTAAAATTCATGCTGATGCATCAATCAATGTCAGTTTACAAAATCTATTACATACATGCTACCATAAACTCCTTAATTATAACAACGTTTTTGTGTCACATAAATGAATAAACTTAGTTCATTTTCTTTTCTGTCTGGAGTGTTACAAAATTGGAGTTCCAGATGCGCTTTAATTAGTAATTACTTAGTTTACTTGAAAGAACAAAGGGCATGTCCTCTCGAAGCATAATGTCGCTGACGATTATGTGCAGGGGCCTGTCGTAGAGACGTATTTCCTGGGTACTCTCACGAGGTGTCAGCCTCTTGTCTCTTTAAGTACAGTATGAGGAGATTACATTGGCGAATGAGAGCTTCCTGGAGAAAATCAAAACTGCTGGTACTCTTTGACCGAACTGATTCTTGGTATGTAAAGTTCCCACCACAAAGGGCAGATTTTAAGAAAATTACCAGTCTCTGCTCACTAAATTACAAGCTTGGACCCTCTGTACCTGACTTAGTAAAAAAAAAGGTCGACTCGCTGAGTACTGAATAGTTTTGTAAAGAAAAGGTCGGGGCGTGACGTCGAACAACAACAAAAACAAACCTCAGATGATTGCACTACCAACCTGATATGATACGTCATGGAAGCATCATTGTTTAGATTAATAATAATGACATACACGGTGGGGATGCTGAATAACTGCAACAAATGAAAAGCAGTTACAACCAGAAACAAATAATTTAACAGCATAACACAATCAATCCTTTCAATAATTTTACTTAAATTACAAGCAATATTCACTACATATCAGTACCGACTAACTCACATTTGTGATATCAAAAATTGGCGCAAGTACAGTTATTGGGAAAGTACCAAAACTTCTACACCACTGACAATAATTCAGTTGTTTTCCCTTGTCTGGTTCTTTGAGTTGATGAATTATATTAATTTGGTATGGAAATAACATCAACAATTTTGCAGGTTTATGGGCATTCCCGGACAATAGTCCTCTCTATTTTTAAAAGTTTTTAAATAGCTTTTCCATTGCTGATTTTTGAAAGGGAACATCTAATGATATTTTTCATGCATACGTATGCGTGTATGAGATTATGAATGAATGAGAAATTAGGTCCCCACCTGCTATAACTAACACTCACCTGATATAACTAACTACCATTCTATGCCATCTGATAGCGACATAATTTGAACAAGTTTTGACAAGATTTTTTGATTTGTTTTCTTCTTTCTAGATGCAAATTTATAAATTTTGTGCAGCATGTATCTTAATTATCTATTTTATTTACTTACCCAAATGGCCAGTTTTACTGTATTTCCATCAACTGTTAATTTCTTTGTTTTAAAATCTACACCGATTGTTAACGCTTGATCAGGATCAAAATTATCATCTGTAAATCTCAACAAAAGGCTGTAAAAAACCACAAATGAGATTTAATTAATAATTAATAATAACAAAATAATAATAACAACAACAACGACAAAAGATATGTAACCTGACAATTTTTTAATACAGTGATGAGAATAAAATTATTATAAGATTTGTAACCAAAACTTATTGACCAAAATATTGCTTACCCAGAACAGCCAGCTCTCTTTTAAAAGTATAATATGTTATCTTGTAAAAGTAAAAAATTATCTTGGTCAACATGTTTGCCAGCTATTAAGGCAGTTATGGAATCTGGTTTATAAGGTATATAGGGTGGTGTTTTATAAGGGATTATTTTATCAGAATGGTCTGTTTATCAGTGGAACAATGTTATCTTATGTTGTGGGTAGGCGTCTTCTTTTGAATTTAATTTCTATTAATGGACCAATTTCTATCTTCTGAATAAAAATTGTCTGTATCTAGGAGCCATCTTCATTACTTTTGTAGTAAACTAGGAATCAACATCGAAGTTGTATTGTGTGTGCACAATATGTTGTAAAATTGGGCTGTTTTCTGACACATTCATTTGTTGACATGTGTCAATACACTCCACACATTTTTTTGAAAACTGCGTAAATACAGTTGTTAATATTTGTTTTGCACACAGATAATGTAGTGAACAAAAATTGAGAAGACAAAAAAAATAGTAGTTTTGTGACATGTTGTACTAATACATAATTATAATGAAGTTACAATTTCTGTTTGTAGTAAAGATACAACAACTTCGGACAGTTGTAGAAAATAGTATGAGAGTACTTGAAAAATAAAGTCTGATATCCCAAAACTTTTGGCTCCTTATCGATTGATAGAGTTTTGCATACAATGTCAGTGTGTGCAGTGTATGGGTTTGGCTTATTGGAATTCTATAAGCACCAGTAGCACTAGTAGGTGATACTAACCACACACTTATTCAAAACAAGTAATCTCACTGAAATCGTGCCAATTGTGAAGTCTGCTGAGTATGTTGCATAACAGGACAGAGCTGAAGTGGTGTTGGAAGCAGTACCTAGTCGTTGCACAAATATTCATGATGATGACTTTTGCAGGCCTCTCAACAGTCATCCACATAACTTTGTCATTAACACTTTATGATGCAGGCCTGTTACAAGACTATTAATACCAGAAACCCAAGGTATTTCAACAAGCAATTTCAAGGTTTTTTTGAATATTAATAATTCATTTAATATTTGGTCAGTGTTGTAAACATCAAAATAACGAACAGAGTTTCCTCTTTGAAACTGTATGAAACATGTACACATATCAATAATAAATAATTACTAACTGTCATTTGAAAAACACTGATGTTTTATTACTACTATTAGTTCTTCTATTTTTTCTTCATTTCATAGAAAAGGCACATTGCCTACTATGAAATACCTTCATCTTTCTCTCAGTCTTCCTACATCCCTTGTTCTGAAGGATCTATAAAAACTAAATATAATTAAATCACAACTGACTCGGAACACAAAGTTTTTTATGGGTAAAAACGTACAAGTTTTACCTTATAGCTTTAACTATGTGTGGTTTGCTTCAATGAGGTGGTTTGCGAAGGTATATTCGGTAGTGGAGTGTAGTGCCTTTGTGTGTTCCATCAACCACCTCATTGAAGCAAACCACACATACACAAACATCGACAACAACATGGATATTCTATACATACACACAAAAGGCTGAAAACTAGACACTCTTGAACAATTGGAAATATACAAACACACAAAATCAACATCCTAAATGAACAGACACAATTCAAATCACATTATTATTCGAACTTATCACACCCCATACACACAACATCGATCTTTCAAAAGACGACACCGTCGCCAAGAACAAGACGGACAGTGCTCCCAGTGGCAGCCTCTGACAAAGCTTATAATAAGCAAAAACTGGTTCAGGCTACAAGGTAAAATTTTTACGTTTTTACCAATAAAAAAAACTTTGTGTTCCGAGTTGGTAGTGATTTAATTATATTTAGTTAATCAACGGACACGTCATGGACAACGAAATCCAAGGCTCTGTACTACTTTAGGTAGCCGTCTATCCTCCATTCTGTCCTGATGTTACCATCCAAGTGATATTTTGTACGGCGAATATACGTAGCTCATCTCATTCCTAATGACCTCACTATGCAAATGGTCTCACCTTGTACAACACTTTGTTCTTCTCAAAAAACTCATTTCTGAACTTTTGAATTTAGTTTATAACCTTCCCTGTGAGTTGCACTATAACTCATAAATTGCAGCCATACATTAACATAGGCACTGCCATTGTTTTATAAATTTAATACTTGCTTCATTCCTTGTGGTATTCTTTATTGTTCTCAGTATTATAATATGACACATCATCTAGAACTTCAATAATTTCATAGTCATATCGTGTCCTGTTTCATTCCCAATACTGATAAAGCAACCTAGGTTAATTACACTGAGACACTTGTTTCAAAGAACAATTTTGATCTGACTGGATACTTTCTCCAAAAAGCTATGATTTAATTTTCTTCTTTCATATTCTAAAATCATACTGATAATTTATTATTACTAGCATGAAAATGTTTTACAAAACGCTTTTGTACAAAATAGGCCTATGCAGTTTAGTTTAAAATTTTCTGACACGAAAACAACAAACTTTTTCAACGTTTATCATCTAACAATACTTTGCCTCTGTGTGCTATGTATCAAATTATATAATCTTTAGGGTAAATGCAACCATCAAACAAGGCAGAATGATAATGACTGTTTATATTGATTATGGTGAACTAAATAGTTCTGTCAGCTGACAAGATTGTACATCACTACAGTTAACTGTATCATTACAGTGCACATCATAAAAGCTTTTATAAAATGCTTTTAGCAGTAGGCTATATAACCACCAGTGGATTCCGCATATCGTGTATCACAGCCCATGGTAGTGTTAATAAGGTTGTCAATAAGTTCATGAAATGAAAGAAATTCAAACCGGAAGACTTTCTTTATACCATCTTCTTTACATCTTGGACTTGGCCCTTCGAATTATGCTTTTTTTTAAGCAACTGAAAAAACATTTTTAAGCTGACTTCAAAAAATTTCATAAACTACAATATGGTCAAATGTGCGGTAAAGTGTGAGTGAAAAACTAGCAGTAAATGTACTTGCTTCGGGGGAAAATGAAGCTTGTTCCGAGTTACGAAAAATGGTATAACGACAGTGGAACTATGCTGGTAAAAGAAAAAAAAAAAAAAAAATACATGCACAGAAAGGTAGGAAAGTAATATAATAAATTACAAATAACAGTGTTTTTTAATACTTCATAAGATCTTACTTTTCACATCACTTGTGGTATTGTAAACGTACAATGTATTTCTAGCCAGTGTTTATTAAGAATAAGACAATTAACAACAAAATGTAAATTGTGTAGCCTATTAATGAAATATTATTGCAGATGATTAGGCCTACATCATTTAAAAAAAAAAAAAAAAAATTAAAAACCTAACTTAACCTAACCTAATCAACTGTATTCAATTCTTCAGTCAGGTAAGCATTTTCGAAAGGAATGGAGCTAAAAGTATAAGACAATTTTGTTCCAACCTACAACCTACATCTTTCAGAAGTTTTAAAGAAAAACAACCTACCTTACACAATACACAAACTCTCTCCCTCCCCTCATTCTCTCTCTCTCTTTTATGCTCACAAGCAGTACATAAAAAAATATTCTAATAGACTCATGAAGGCTAAATTTCAGTATGGTTTATGGCTTAGTTATCACACACACACACACACACACACACACACACACACACACACACACACACGTGCGCGCGTAACAATAAAATACCTAATGTTTTCATGAGTAAGGAGTAAGATTGAGGAAGGTAACTTTGGTTGTACATTTTGTTTAGGAGTTGATCATTTTAGATATCTGGGTTCATAGTGAGAACAATTAGTGAAACTACACATAGGATCCAACAGTGAATATCAGCACGAAACGTATGCTACTTTTAGACTGTTAAAGCATATGAGAGATATGCTGTTAATATCAATATCAACAAATCATCTATGAAACATTAATGAGACAGTCCTGACATATGAAGCAGAAACCTGGACCATCACCAAAGTAAATGAAAGACATCTTTTAACTTTTGAACGAAAGATATTCTGGAAAATTTATGCTCCAGTATGTAGAACAGGGTGTACGGCATATATGTTATAATAAAGAAGTATAAACATTTGTTAGGGATTTAGACATAAAATATATTAAATAATCAAGGTAGAGGTGGGCTAGGCAATTGATTAGGATTATGGAGGATGAAATAATGAGAAAACTCTTACAGTGCAGCTGGATGGAAGAAAAGAGAACTGCAGGCCAAAGCTGTGATGGATTGTTAATATGAGCAATGATGCCAAACTACTTGGACTGAAGAGCCATTGCATCAGATCAGGACCATTGGAGAAGGCTTCTCAGAAAATGGGAAAGGTCAAAAAGTCTGAAATGATTTGTAGCACTTAGGATGATGACATTTTGTTAAGAAAACATTACTCATTTAAAAAAAAAAAAAAAAAAAAAAAAAAAAAAAAAGGTTTTAACAGACTTTAACATCATGCTACGCTTGCCACTAACTTCTGTTGCTGTGTTGGCCAATCACAAGCCAGTATAAAGGACTATCACTTTATAGTAAGATGCTCTTTAAATACAATTTACTATTTTTATACAAAAAATAGTAAGCCAACACAAATTTTTAATACGTCTTGGAGGCATTGTTAAATAAATAATTACGCTTTAACTATCCTTCTATAATATTATATAAATATTTTAAATAAAGCCTAGTTAAACATAACATTTTCATACAATTGCTGCACGCAAACATATAATTCATCAACTTACATAAAATAAAATCACTCATAATACTTTTGGAAACACAGTAATGTGATAAAAGTTTTTATTTTTACAGGAGTATGTTATTATGATATTAAAGTTAAAAAAAATCAATTATTTCTAATACTTCATACTGAAACCAATGGAAGGAAAACATTGTTACAATTAGCTGAGTTGGACACACACACACACACACACACACACACACACACACACACACTTTACTGATATCAACAAACGAGAATGACCAACAGATTATGGCTGCATATATATTTGACCTTTCACAATACTTTTTAAACGTTATCTTATTAGTTGTACTTTTTTAATCAGGAAGATATGCTTCAAGTTTATATGTGATAATTAATGTAAACATAAAAGGTGCACTGTACAACACTGATGTAATATCTCAAAATATGTTCTAATCTTCTTGTCACAATTTTACTTTACACTATTGCTTTGTCATTTTGTTGTTACTATTATTACAAGTACTATAGTTTGTCCATAATTCATTAAAAATTTTCAGCATTTGGTAATATTTTATTTAAACAATTCGCAAAATAAAGTGGGCAAATTATATGAAAGCAAAAGACGTTAATGACACCTTCAAAACTCAAAATAAAAATCATCATACAACAAACACAAACTTAAAACAAAACATGATACTAATACGAATAAAACTATTCAACATCTTAAATAAATATTTGGTATACTTTTGTTGCAATGCAACTTGGTAATAATGTGGATTACATTATTCCTATATGAAAATTTACATAACGGCTACTTATTTAAATACGTCTCACAAAATACTGATTAATTACAGTAATGTACAAAACAATACAAAGTGGATACAGATCATGAAGTGTGACATTTGATAATGAAAACTGACCTTCCATATTTCAAAACTTCTGGAATAATAATTAAAATGAACAAGAAATTTATAATCTCTTACCTCGATTTTCCAACTCCGCTTTCGCCAATAATTAAAATTTTCAGCGTGGTTAAAACATCTTCATCCATTTTTTTGAACGGCATTTACGCACTATATACAAGCTCACAATTCACCTCCAAGTAAAATGAACACTACGTCAGAAATTGTCATGCAATAATTGCCAATATGCTGTTAAACGCATTACACTGGAATAATTTTTAACAAAAGTAAATCTGTTCTAAATTAGCATTAAACAGATCTATTCTGGTGCTAAAATTTCGAACTTTTAATTCATCACTGCATATTGGCTTTATTGTGTTTATTTTATTATCAGCTGATTTACCTCCTCGTTCCATATACAATTCCGGAAACAAGTTTTGACAACTGTGTTAAAGGTCACAATCGCAGTTTACACATGTTTTTCTCATAAATTTAACCAAAGAATATAATGTTTACGAGAAAACAGAAAGAAAAATCATGTTTAAAAATGTTCACAGACCTTCACCAGTCGGTCTTTTTTCATCATTTCAACCATCATCAAAAATTTTTTTTTCATAATAGAAAAACTGCGTTAGTCACTCTTCCCATTGTCGTCATGGATGTTTATGATTGTCGTAAACGCGCGCGCACTCACGCATACACACATTTGTAGGAACTTCTCAAATCTGAATTATTTGAAAGTATATATTTACGAAATTCTAAAATGTTGGCTCCAATTTCTAGGATCGGTCATTATATACCTTAATACTAAATTATCACAAAATATATTTTATGTTATAAAAAATATTAAACATCTCTTAATATCTTGTAATCTATATTTGTAAATTAAATATAATTTTTAATACACCAAGTAACACTGTTGTGTCAAAAGAGGTTTTCTAGAACACGTTTTAAGTGAATTATATTGTATAGTCATTTTCTGTTTTCATTTTATCACGGCCTACAGTATTTCGTAATTAATTAATGTGTTCGATACTACCATCTTTACCGCTACGGTCTGATCTCGCTAGTTAGCTGGCGAGTTTTTGCTGCGCAAGATTATTAGGGAAACCGTACAATAAATTTATAGGTAAGGTAGTATACTTGTCTACTAAATGAAAAAAAGTTGCAACTTGTGTTTTTGATTTAAATGAAGTTTCTGTGAGCATAGAATGTAATATTTATTTTGTGCCTATTGTGTGTTCATGTGAGTATAGTTAAGATTAGACGATACAGTTTGTAATTTATTGCAGCCAACGGAGCAATATAAGAGTAAATCAGTATACATAATAATATATAATGTGAAATCCGAATGTCAAGAATTTAATGCATTTTCCAGTTGCACCATGCCGTCAGATGCTAAGAAGAAACAAGCACAAAAGAAGAAGGAGGCAGCAAAAGCTCGTCAGAGTGGAAAAAAACCCAATTCCAACAACACGAAGTCTGCTCAGAATGGGGATGGAGATAAAGAATCGAGCCCTAGTTTAAATGAAGTCAATGGCAGTGTTAATGGAAGTACAGACATCAGTGCTGAAGGTTAGATTTAGACAAAAACAAGATTAAGACTGTCATTAACATGTGACTAATGAGCATTTGGATTATTATGTAAATTAATGTATTTATTAATTTTTTTGTAGAAGCCTTATGTCAGAAGTTGGAAGCAGACGCAAAGTTAAATGCTGAAGCCCGATCCTGTACTGGAAGTTTAGCTGTTCATCCTCGTTCTCGTGATGTAAAAATTGATAACTTTTCCATAACCTTCCATGGCTGTGAACTACTTCAGGACACAATGTTAGAATTGAATTGTGGCCGTCGTTATGGCCTTATAGGTCTGAATGGAAGTGGTGGGTAGGCTTCTTTTGAACACTTTTTAAATAAAAGTTAATTCATTAAATTTTGTGTTATCAAGTATTTCAAGTGATTGTAGTAAGTTTTAGTTGTGTAATCTGTAGCTAATTGGAAGAATATGTTTTACTGAACGATAACTAAGACTACACGCATAAGTAGTTAATTAATCTTTCAAATTGAAACCCAATCTGTTAACATTTTTGTGTACTAAAATTTTTTAATAACTTTTTGATGATTGAGCAAATTAATTAGTCAAAGTATTGTAATAAAACTTATTATTTTTGGGCTGTTTTATTAATTAGAAGGCCTAATTATTTTTTACATTACTAGTTACATTTGATGGCACTTTAACGATTGTTTTGTTTGACCTTTAGTAGGTTTGAGATGAGACTTGAGTATTGCTGACATTAACTCCAACTGGTTAAGCTATAGTATAAACACATAAAAATGAATGAAAAACTACATGATGTCTGACTTTTAACTTATGGCATTTGTTGTTTTATTTTTGTTGGCCCTTTAGTAACTTAACCAATTAAAATATATATATATATATATAGTGAACTATTACAGGTACAATTTTTAACGACAACTGTTTATAACTGTCATAGGTAAATCTACTTTATTAGCAGTATTAGGAAACCGTGAAGTTCCAATACCGGAACATATAGATATATTTCATTTGACTCGTGAGATGCCTGCTTCGGATAAGACTGCTTTGCAGTGTGTAATGGAGGTTGATCAAGAACGAATACGACTGGAGAAATTAGCTGAGGAATTAATTCAGTGTGGTGATGATGGTAAGCTGTAAACCAAAAATATACACATTTGTATATAAGTGACTGAAGGAGATTTTGTAAAAATATAGCAATATAAATAACAATACTTTAATAAATAACGTCATGTCAAAGAACACACATTGTAACATTGTTTTAGCATATACAGTTTAACTTTTATAATTTGAACCATTTTGGGATTGGAATGAAAATTTGAATTTAAAGAAATTCCGAATTATAGAAAATATTAACTTTTGAAGAATAGACTGATTTTGGAAACTGGTTTCCTGCCAATGGTACCTATTTTTCCAGGAAACATTCAGAATATCCTGGTTTCTTGCATATTACTGTCAAAATAGGCCCAGTTTTTAGAATGTAATGTGTATTGATTGGTTGTAGTGTGCAAGATAGGTTGTTGCGGGGGAGGATTTGATCTCAAGGAATGATACTTTTGTACTCAAAAATATTTCATTAGCGTAGTATTTGGAATAGGTGGTCTCTGGATAAATTTGCTACCAGTTCAGTACTGAAGTCGCACTAATCAGGCTTTTCTTACGTTCGGAGTTTCATTCCTGAATTAAAAAAGAAAAGCAAAAATCATTTTTGAAGAGTAAAAATATTTTTTAGTGATTCTAAATGTGTTCACTTTTCCCACTATTGTATATTGACTTTAAGGTTTTTCTAATATCCGTACTAGAACTTAATGCATAAAATTGTGGGTACTGAAATTTTTTCCTGATGACAGTACTTATAAACAGTTCTTTTCAACAATATGTGATTAATCACATTACTATGTTGTTTTACTTGTAAGTAACATGATCCCCATTCTTTTTTTGTTATATTTGCGTATTTAGAGTCACATTTGGTGAACCTGGAAATGTTCCAGATTTTAATTTTAAAGGTTGGCAGGTATGAAAATATTGTGTAAAATTAAATAAATTGTGAACCATGTAAATGTATTAAATGTTTTGATTATAAATTAATTTAAAATGTTAAATTTTAATCAGTCTTGGACAAACTATATTTAGAATGTTCTCCCAACATTGCAGTATAGTATGAATATTGAAAAATTTGTCCTGTTATTGTAAGTTAAATACAGAATAATGCATGGAATTAATTTACCTGTTTATTAGAGTCACATTTGGTGAACCTGGAAATGTTCCAGATTTTAATTTTAAAGGTTGGCAGGTATGAAAATATTGTGTAAAATTAAATAAATTGTGAACCATGTAAATGTATTAAATGTTTTGATTATAAATTAATTTAAAATGTTAAATTTTAATCAGTCTTGGACAAACTGTATTTAGAATGTTCTCCCAACATTGCATTATAGTATGAATATTGAAAAATTTGTCCTGTTATTGTAAGTTAAATACAGAATAATGCATGGAATTAATTTACCTGTTTATTTTTGTGTTTATTAAAATAAGTTAATTAACTTTTTTTTAAAGTTCAGAAAGACTAGATATCATTTAGTAAAAAAAAACACATTTTAAACTCTTGGATTTCGTTGTCCATGACGTGTCCGTTACTTAACTAAATATCACTATAATATTGACGACTCGGAACACAAAGTTTTTTATAAGTAAAAACGTAAAGTTTTACCTTACAGCCTAAACCGGCTTTCACCTATAGAAGGCTTCATCAGAGGCTGTCGTTAGTAGCGCTGCTCGTCTTGTTGTTGGCGACGAGAATATTATAAACCTAATACAGAATACTGTTGTGCAAATAAATTTCATAATTACCACCGTAACCTAAAATGTAAATTTCTGAATTTTGCAAAAAAAAATATTAAGGAAAATAGCCTATATAGAATGTTTCATATATGTAATGCAAAGACATACAGATTACATACAAGTAACAAATGATTTCATAATGACAAAAAAAAAATCAATTTACCAAATTTACGTTCATTTAATTATGGAAGTTCAAGTGTACGTCATTAATATAGTATGGGAAACATGACGGTACTGTAACTGCAGCTTATGAGAATCAAGTTGGTCATTCCGACATTGATTCAATTAGGTAGCGATTTGATAATGTGAAGACAATAAAACGCAGTACTCTGAGCATTTGATTCAAAAATCCAATGATATTCAATAAAAACTATTCGCTGTGAGTGTCTAATAACTTTGGTTTTTCTTTGTAATACTTTTTTGATTTCCTGTTGTATTATATCCATATATAGTAAGGTTGTGTGTGTGTGTGCGCGCACCCGCGCATGTGCTAGAGCAGTGCAAAATAAGCATCGTAGTTTCAGCGGCATGGAAATGAAACTGCAGGAGATGAATCAGGTTTGAAGGTGGTGGTATGATATTTAACATGTAGAGGAAATCGTATTAATGTGTTGTTTGAATGATGATTTTCTTGTCAGATCCTGTCCCCATTAATATCAGTCATGTTGAAGTTGCACGTAAAAAGCCAGCAAAAAAAAATGAAATAAAGAAAAAATTGTAGCTTTTATACCATTATAGTTTTTGTGTTTACACATAACCTGTTGGCAGTTCTGTGTCATTATTGTATCATCTTCAATTATATAGGAACATAGACTAGTAAAATATTGTGTTGTTCACCAATAAACAATACAATAAAGAAAGAAACACATGTTGGAAAGAATGTTGATAGTAAAAGTATACATCACTAACCATCAAAGCTACAGTTTTGAGTTAATTTTTATGATGTGAGGGAACTGCTATGTAGGCTGTAGTTTGGGCAGTTGGTCTAAATAAGCTATGAATACCCTCTCTGTGCATTCACTATAAATATTTTCTCACTCTGGATGATGTATCTAAATAGGTAAACTGTAGGACACACAAAAAAAGAAGTTTTAAATACTTTTTTTTTAAGTAAATGTAGGGTTCTTTTGGGTACATTAATTACTTCAGTAGTAAATAATAACAACATTGGTTGTTTGCAGAGTCTCAGGAACAGCTGATGGACGTGTATGAGAGGTTAGACGATATTAGTGCAGACACAGCTGAAGCAAGAGCTGCATATATATTGCATGGTTTAGGCTTCAGCAAAGAGATGCAGCAAAAGCAGACTAAAGATTTTTCAGGTAAATTATATTTCACTAGAGGCTCCTGTATAACTTTATTCATTTAAGAAGTTTGTTATTTTAAATATCAAATTTTGATTTTTAGGTAAGTTATTGGAACAAGGAGTTCTTGTACTTTCAGTGTTCTATTCCTAGTGTTTTAATATTTCTTCTTATTTTTCTCTGTGCATGTATTGGATCTTTGTTACACAATATGTAGTGTCACTGCTAAATCCTGGGTAACAGTTGATTTCTACATCGCTTCCGAGTTCCCCCAAAGCTTTTTCTGCTTTTTACTTGATTTTGTAAAATTTTGTAATTATCTCCTCGACAATCTTTTCGCCATTCCTTTTGGTTAAAATGTCAAACATGACCGAATGTAACCTATAATGTAGGAAGTCTGAAATAAAGTTAATGTTGTTTTTCTGTGATCAAAAATATATATCTGTTTTAAGCTGTGTGTATGTTGATTACTATGTAATTACTTGACTTTGTCATGCATCCCTTGTCCTTGTCTACCTGTGATGATGTGTTGACGTGATGATTCTTCTTCATTTCTTCCTGACCTTGATTTCCCTCTTAGGTTGAGATCAGTGGAACTTGCAGGACAACAGCCAACAACATGTTATTCCATGTTTTTCTTGCACATCCGTGTCGTCCTGTTTCTCACATTCCAAAATCACTTCACCACATGACCAAGCCACCTCATTGTTTTTTATAGCACATCAGTCTTTTTAATTCTCTGACTGCTGATCTTATTACTATGTAATTAAAACTGTTGCTAAAACTGTGGTTCTAAATGGAAGTAAATGATTTTCAGGAGGTTGGCGTATGAGAATTTCTCTGGCTAGAGCACTTTATGTGAAACCACACTTATTGTTGCTTGACGAACCGACAAACCATCTTGATTTAGAAGCTTGTGTGTGGCTTGAAGAAGAGCTTAAAACGTAAGTGCGGCGACTGCAAAATATGTAGATATTAAATGTCGTTTGTACTTTCTAATCTTAATGTGATAAGTATATAAGGTATTTCCATTGGCAATATAATAATTAAAACACAATCTCTAAATCTTGAACTTACAACTTGGCTGAATTAACATTCAGACTGAAAAGGTGTAGTATACCAGAACTCGCACCATCAGATGTTTGGAGGTGTAGTTGACTCCTCTGCATGAGCAGCCATTGGGTACAGTCGTCTTAAAAACTGTTCTGGCTGCAAAAATAAAATAAACAGACACAAACATTGTATCACTACCAATTGATACTTGCAACATTGTAGCAGATGTTCAACTAATTGTATTTTGAGTATGAATGCATGTTCTGCATTGTTCACAGTTTTCACCCTGTCAAGTGTTAATTGAGTCAAAATAGTAGTAATGGAAATTATTGTTATTTTGACTTAGAAACATACAGAGTGTTTATAAGTACAGTAGAGTCCCGGTTATCCGCCATAAATGGGCTGGCGGAAGGGCGGATAAGCTGGAATGGCGGATAATAGGGAGAGTTAAATAAAACGCAAATGTATCATAAAATTACGTTGTAATTTTGTAAATGTAATTAATAAACATCACGTTTTACAACAAATCAATAGAGAAAACAATACAGTACTGAACAATTATATTACAAAATTATAGTAAAACATTTTAGAGAACAAGCAACAATATTAAAGTTACAAAAAAAGAGAAAACAATTACGCCTACTTTAGTACTTCATGCTTCGAGTTTAAGAATTCAGTAAATTTTAACAAGAAAAATTTACTAAAAATAAATATAGAATCAGACTAATGTGTACGTAATAAAATTGACTTACACTGTCAGAAATGTTGGAAGTGAGAGTTCAGTTCATGATGAGTGAAAAAAATTAGTGATCTTCGACTGCCTCCCTGATGATTCCCGCTTCTTTGCTGCCAAGTCTCGCCATCTTTGGAGCATCATTATGTCGACACCCTGGCTTCCTCTTGCTGCTGAACGTACTGAATGGCTGCTTCAAGAGCTTTAACCCCTTCTTTGTATGTGATCTTTTGGGGCTCAACAGTTTCAGAGTCTTGATCTTCAACAACATCATCGCTGTTAACAGGTGTTACAATTTCTTCGTCAGTTATTTCATATTGGTCGTCTCCTGAAAGCCAATTCCTTATTTCATCCAACGATGCATCCTCACATCCAGGGATACGTTGCACCAAGGGCAAAATACTTTCATGAAGTTCATCCAGCATGCTTTCAGCCATATTTTCGTCCTCGCCCAACAGCTTATGCCACGACTTCGCAATTGTTTGTGCCCCGATGTCGGCCCAGGCCCTTGCGACCCAATAAGCGACATCCTTCAAATTTATACTTTTCAGCTTCTTAATCAAGTTTTGCCTATCTTCAATTTCTTGTATGACTGTTGACAGAAGCTTTCTTCGATAGTTTCGTTTAAGTGTTTCCAAAACACCCTGGTCCATGGGCTGACAAATGGCAGTCACATTTGGTGGCAAAAACATAGCCTTTATGTCCCCATCTCTAAGATCGTCTGGATCAGGGTGAGTTGGGGCATTGTCTAGCAGTAAAACTGCTTTTCTGGGTAGGTTGTTGTCTTTTAAAAACTTCTCTGTAGAAGGAACAAACTCTTTAAAAAACCATTCCTTAAAAATTTCACTAGTCATCCATGCACTTTTTTGATTGAAATATTTTACTGGAAGAGCATGTTTTGAAATGGTTTTAAAAGCCCTAGGGTTTTTGGACTTTCCAATCATTGCCAGGTCCATTTTATGGTTTGCTGTGGCATTACTGCATGCTAAAATAGTCACTCTCTCTTTACTACGTTTATAGCCAGGGGCTGCAGCTTCAGTTCTAGCTGCAAGGCTCTTACTCGGTAACATTTTGAAATTAAGGCCTGTTTCATCACAATTAAATACTTGATCTCCTGTTAAGCTTTCAGTTTCAACAAAGTCTTGAAATTTTTTCTTAAACTGCTCCATTTCTGGAAAGTTTGATGACAGTTTCTCGCCGCAAATATTCAACTGACGGATTCCATAACGCTTCTTCCATCTATCAAGCCAGCCAACGCTTGCTGTAAAATCTGCATCACCTTCGTTAAATTCTTTTTGAAACTGCAACGCCTTTTCTTTTAAGATAGGTCCCGAAATAGGCACCCCTTTCTCCCTGAACTGTGTAAACCAAATGTACAACGCTTCGCTAACTTTTTCATAATCACTATTTTTCATAGTTTTTCTATCTTTAAAAGCAGTCTCAGTAACTCATGAGGAACACCATTTTTCTAATTCTAATCGTCTCTTCTTCCACTCTCCGACCGACGCTGTAGTGGTCAGCCACCTTCTGCAGCGTTTCCCCTTTATCCAGTCTTTTTAATGCCTCAAGCTTGTCTTTTATTGATAAAACAATTTTCTTCCTTTTCGTAGCCATAATCGCAACACTATTAACAAGACTACACTACAACACTTTCACCAAAACTGCACTAGTCACTCATGGACACACCGCGTAAAAATAGCCTCACTGCTCACTACAGCACACAACAAGAAACTGCAGTCTACTAAGCGATGAGCATGTGAGCGATAGCGTTGGATATTGGGGGTGGGGTGGGGTGAATGACACATGAGTCACAGCTAGGCTATAATAGGCGATGGGCAGTAGGCCAAATTCCTGCGGTACAGTCAGGAGCAATCACAAAGAGAGCACGTACACTCACGCCCGCAAACTGTTGGCACACTATTTTCGTTGCAGTAATTAAAGAAAATATTTTTTACGTTTACGTTTTTTTACGCCTCTTGTGCGGCGGATAACACAGAACGGCAGATAATCGAAGGGCGGATAACCGAGACTCTACTGTACTTTTTCATAGAAAAAAAAACATGTTGAAAATTACTGTGAAAACAGTTAACCTGTTTTAATTCTTTAAAGAGTCTTGGTGTCAAATATAAAACATTTTCACATTTTTAAATAATTGTTTCTTTAAAAATATTAAATTTATTGATATATACATGAGTGTGTAGTACAAGTTTATGTAAAGTATGCCCATTTATATTAATATATTTAAACATTGCAAAGTTAAACCCAAAGCTTTCTTTTTTATACTGAATTAAGATGATACCAGGACTGTTTTTAGTCTATAAGGTGATTCTAACTATTAAAAAAAAAATAAAACTTGAACAGAATAATAATTCCTTGGCACCAACACTACTTTCTGTCCATCGTGTGAAGCTCTATAATGCACAGAACATACATACGTGCATACACATAAACTAAGGCACGACCATGAATATAAAATTTTGGCATTTTTCAAAATGTTTGAAAGAGAATAATGAACACACACGTTATGTATTATAAATATAATCACTGCCAGCAAAAGTAATATTTTGTAACACAATATGTGGCTGACCATTTGATAACACGTATCCCAAGCCGGAATCTGGGTACTCAGATTGTTATGTGTTATTTTCTGCGAGCTCCCATTTGTAGAAATATTTGGATGGAATGCTTATTACAGTGGGGTACAGTCCACAGGACAGTTTATTAATTAGTGACTGTACTGGGAAAAGTTTATTGAGAACACAACGGTGATAGCTGTTTCCCAAAGTTTAAAGAAAAAATAGTGTAAAGAAAAATATATAACCAACAAATAGATCACCAACTTTTGAGTGTTTAAACTTATAAGGTATTAAGATACACTCCACTCTTACTTACTTACTTACTTCTTCCTACAGGCGTCCAGCTTCAACACTCCACTCTTGATAAGACCATATGTATGTCGAGACATCAAAACACTTCTTCTTCTGTGTTTCCGGACTCCGATGACGCGATGTCTCCTATAGATGTTCTCCGCCACTGTCCAATATGAGTTGTTCAATATTGTGTCCATATTTGTTTTCAGTCTTGGCACTCCTGGGATGTCTGTCTGGCAATCCACTAATATGTGCTGTAAAGTCTCCTCATGCTGATGACATAGTGGACAGGTAGCAGTTTGGGTCAAGTTGAATTTGTACAAGTATGACTGGGTTATGATATGGCCAAGTATTCCTCTGGAGCCAAAATTTTGAACACTTCTAGGATTGTTTCTATATATGGAGACATCGTGTGTACTGACGTGCTGTTTGTATGTTGAACCTTTGGTGGAATTCAAAAATGGATCCTTCCATGTCTCTGTGAGTCTTCTGTTGAAATCCGAAGTGGCAGCCAACAGTGATGTTACACTTTCCTCTATTAAAGGATGAAGATGAAAGGTCATCTTAAAAAGAAAGGTCAAGCTGAAGAGCAGTTGTAGACTTGTACAGCTGACTGGATTGGATCATGACTGGAAACTGCAACATACATGTTTAACATTAAATGGTTTTGGTCATTATAAGACACTAACTACCGCCTGTGTGAATTCACTTTTGACACAATCTGTTTCAGGTATAAACGTATCCTGGTAATCATATCACATTCGCAAGACTTCCTCAATGGCGTCTGCACAAATATTATACATTTGAATAAACGTCGGCTAAAATATTACACGGTGAGTATATCTAAATAAAATGAAACAGAGTAATAATGGATCAAGTGACTCTCTGACTAAAGAAATAAATTGTTCTTTGTTAAAGCCTGTTACACGTATGTTATACTTAAAGTATTTCAGAACATATGTAAATTGTGATTGTGTGTGTGTGCGTGTGTTTCCACTCTTAATTTGTTATATTGTCAGCTGTAAGTAGAGCTGAAAACAACAAATTAGTTGAAATTAACTAATACTGATTAACGCAACAATTTTCTTACTGGTCAAGCATAGTCCTTAGACACATTTATATACTCGGTGCCACATCCCCTTACAAGTTTCTTGTTCCTCCAATGAAGAATTTTGTATTGTAAAGTTGAAATTAGTTTAGGACATTTTTCTTTACCTGTGTGTATACTATGTAATGCTTACTTGAAGTTATCAAACAAGAGAAAATTCATTGGGCCAAGATGTGGACGGGGGGGTAGAATCATCTCCCAACTCAATCTTTCATGGTTTCAAGTATCAGTAGTTACTAGTTGCACAGTGAATGGGGATGGGATGGGCAGCATACTCATGAAGCGGAATGACACCTTTTCTATTTCAGTACTTTGGGCTTGGCAAGTATGTTGCAGTAATATCCACTGTGTATTGTCCATTGGTCTTTTAAAAACCTCAAAAAAAACTAGACCTTCAGTGAACCCAAAAGATCATTGCTCTACTGGATATCCAGAATGGTGACCATCTATCATTTGTGTTTGGCCCCCACTTTTGAACTGTTCAATCTACCTACAGCTTACAAAGATTTGCATGATTCATGCACATTTTCAGTTTTATTTAGTCATACTTGAATAGATTTATGACAGTTGTGTGGCGTCAGAAAGCACAATCTAACCAATGTTTGCTGTTCTTCAAACACACACATTTATTTCTGAGAGGACACACAGTCATAAATAAGAAAGTTGACATGTTTAGATAAAATATTTTATCAGTTTTTGAAAATTGATTTCAGTGATGCCAACAGTGCTGAAATTAATGTGTAATTTCTATGAATTGTTTTTCTGGCACAAGAGTTTATCTCTTTAATTATTAAATACCCCTGTATATATTTAAATTTGTATATGTGTTTAGAAGAAAGACAAAACTGAGTTTGAAGAGATGGTAGTTGTTTACTAAAAAAGGACCCTGATAAAGACAGAAAAGAAATATACTTTTGGGGGGAATTCAACAGGGTACTGAATATCATACTTTTTGGGGGACTGAATCATAAGAATTGCACAATGTTTGTAACAATTTTCCCACACACACACATAGAATTTACTTTTTCCTTCTCATAGATGAAAGATATTGATTTCATTAACATGAAGCACAAGACGTATATGTTGCATAAGTAAACTAAATAACAAATAAAAAGTCTCTGTTTTTCTCATATATAAATAAACTATATGTATTTTTGTCCAAAGCAATGGAGTGTGACTCTTTAGTGAAATATATTTTGAAAGTCTTTAAAATTATTTTTTCCATCTTAACAATAGGATTAATTATTTTAAAATTCTTAATGTTGTCAGGGTAATTATGAAGCATTCATGCGCACTAGGCTGGAACTGTTGGAAAACCAGATGAAACAGTACAACTGGGAACAAGACCAGATAGCTCATATGAAGGTACACACACTGATAGAATTATATCAGATAATCAAGTCAGTGGCTTGATTAGTCAGTGCCGCAAATATATTTATATATAAAAATTTAATGTGCTCAATATCCTAATGAGTTCATGTAAGTTTTATTTTATAAGATAATTTTGTGAAAATGTAAAAAATTTGTTGAAAAATTATTTGATGATAGTTACAGTTGTAATTAATAATAAATGTATTTGCTGAACTTCAGAATTATATAGCAAGGTTTGGTCATGGCAGCGCTAAATTGGCTCGTCAGGCACAGAGCAAAGAGAAGACACTAGCTAAGATGGTTGCGCAAGGGCTTACCGAAAAAGTGACAAACGATAAAACTGTAACTTTTTATTTTCCTTCGTGTGGCTCTATACCACCTCCTGTCATTATGGTGCAGGTAAGTTTGAGCATGCACGCATGGATGTTTTTCCTTTTAAATGGAAGGACATGCTCTTAAATACATTGTTTTTATAAATTATTTTTTATTTTTGCATTGTTTTGTATGCTTGGAACACAGTTTAATAATAGTTTCTTTTTTTTTCCAGAACGTAACTTTTCGGTACTCAGATAATACACCGTACATTTATAAAAATTTAGAATTTGGCATTGATTTGGACACACGATTGGCCTTGGTAGGTCCAAATGGTGCTGGAAAAAGTACTCTTTTGAAACTTCTGTATGGAGAGGTAAGTTCTACGTTAGCACTACAGCCCAACATTAGCCCTGGCTTCCAACACCAATCTTCTCCATTGTCTCCTATCTCCTATCCATTGCCATCTCAGCGTAACCCTCACGTCCATTCTTCTGAGATCTTCCAGCACATCATCCAGTCATCTTATCCTAGGTCAATCCCAATTTCTGCTTTTATACAACTTTGGCATACACTGATCATCCATCCATTCCGTGTGACCTAGCCATTATTGTATTCATTGGGCTTTTACAGGTCTTATGATGTCCTGATGTTTCAATAGCTCATCTGTCTCCATTTCTCACTCTCCGTTGATCATCTCCTTAACCGAGACATAAACACATTAAAATCTTCCAAATTTTCTCACTGTTTCTTGTTCCTTTTTTGCTAATGTCCAAGTCTTACCTCAGTAAGTGACAACCAGTCTGATGAGTGTCTTATATTTTCTTTTTTGTATTGTGACTAATGCGTTTGCTTCCTAATAGTCTCCTGTTTGCATAATATGCCCTATTTCCTATTTGTATCCCATCATGGGCTGTTGTGTTTATGCACCCTTCATTATCCGTCATGTTACCTAGACATCAAACTTATTAACCATATCAAATTAATTCCCACCCTGCTTGTTAAGGAAGAAATCCATACATACCAAATGTTGTTTGCTAGTGATTAATTTCTCTGCTCTTTGTACTGTACAGTCTTGATTATTTACAACATATTAGCTACTTTTAATACAGTGAAGACAACCTAACCAATAGTCGCTGACTATTAAGTATCCATAACTTTGAAAGACCTCTTTCAGATAATAACCATTTTGTCTGTGCGATGAACATGACATCTGTTGTTAATGTTTCATACCTGGCCCTGTTGTGCGCAATATGGTGAAAAGCACTATTGCAGAATTATTTGTGTTCAGAATTTTCAGTCAAAAATACCCAAGCGCTTGCAAGTCGGTTTAAGATTGTGTTGACACTACAGACTATTTATTCTGCTTATGTATATTCTTTTGTTATCTTTCTTCCCTTGCCTTATCCTATATAGTTCTTTTCATACTACTTGTGCTTTTGCAGTTTGCAGTCATTCTGGTATTTACTGTTACATTTCTGATCACTAAGCCGTTGCAGGAAACTGTCGCTGCTGATGAAAAACTATTCACACACCTTTAATTTTATTTAATAATATAACACTCCAAACATAATTTTTATGATTCAAACTTACAAAGAAATATGAAGGCATTCACACTGTTCCGTGGTGTCTTGAAGACGTCTAGTTTGATTATGAGTCTATGCTCTGCTAATTTGTATACTGTATATACCAAACTATAATATGTTGCTATCCAACTTTGGGTTGTGTGGGTAACAGAACAGTTTTGTTGTCATGTTGCAGTTGATTCCAACCGAAGGAATGATCCGTAAGAATTCACATCTGCGCATCGCACGGTACCACCAGCATCTTCATGAACTGCTTGACTTGGATATATCACCACTGGATTACATGCTGAAGTCTTTCCCTGAAGTGAAGGAACGTGAAGAGATGAGAAAAATCATTGGTCGTTACGGACTAACAGGCCGTCAACAGGTAACATGAAATGGAGGACAGCCAGACTGTATTGTGATAAACGCTTCTAAAACCTGCTGTTTATAAAGTCATAATGTTGAAAATATGGTGGAACGTTGATATTGTGAACTGTGGTAATCCAAATGTAAAATAATTTGAAATGCTCCAAGCAAAGTGTATTAAATTTACAGAGTGTTACAAATTAAAACATTTATCAGGAAAGTCACTTTAATGTAATTTAAGTAAATTAACAAAATAAGAAATAATGTAAATTTGGAACAAAACAGTTAATTTATAACATGAAAATGTTGATTATTTTACAAAGTATAACCCTGTTCTGTTATACTGACTTTTTAAAATTTACAAATGAATAAAACAAGCCAAAAGAATAAATTTATGCTCTCTTAACTGTTAGCCTAATTTACTTTTCATTTTAACATTGAACTAAATTATGCATTTAAAAATATAATAAAGTCAGATAATTGAGTTTGTTATATCCGATACTGTGTGAATCAAACACTAATCAAAACACTTTTTTATGTTGGCTAATCTTTGGGTGATCGTACTTTAGTTTCATTCCTTTACCATTAATTAAGTATATCAAGTAGGGTAATTTGATTTTCCATTAATTAGTTGTATACACCCCCAGTCAGCTCAGTTGTCAAATTCTGGTGTAATCAGTTGTGCTGATTGTTTTGTGCTGCAGATCTGCCCTATACGTCAGTTGAGTGACGGTCAGCGTTGTCGTGTTGTATTCGCGTATCTCTCTTGGCAGGTCCCACACCTTCTGCTACTCGATGAACCTACTAACCATCTGGACATGGAAACAATTGACGCTCTTGCCGACGCTATTAACGATTTCGAAGGTGGAATGGTACTGGTCAGTCACGATTTCCGACTTATCAGCCAGGTAAATTTTCAATTTATTTTTTTTCAGTTGAATGAAAATACTTTTAGATTCTGATTATTGATGTATTTATAGTTCTGAAAAATACGATGTAGTTTTGTAGAGTGTTTTGTATACTGTACTTGATAGTGATGCTAGGCTATTGTTCGTTAGTGACTTGATGCTGTTAACGTAACCAAAAGGTGAACAGTAGAGTGGTTTTTGCAAAAGCTTTTTTCCTAAGTTTTAATTTGTAATACAATTATGCACAACAAATAACACTTTTGGTGACAGTAGGCTTTTCAGTTTGTAACCGTTTTGAACCCATGACTCACCTGAGTAACATTTGTTCGGCGGCTTGAGTGAAGAATACCTGGTAAAAACTGTAGTAGTTTTATTGTCCCAGATCACAAAGCAAAAACAAATTTGCTGTTCACCTGTGAGTAGTCATCGGTGGCCCATGTGTTGTGGGTGGGTGAAAACATAGATAATAGCTAGATAACATAGATTTGAAAGATAGATAATAGAAAAAAGTATAGTGTATACGTTTACTTTTCCAGGTTGCTGAACAAATCTGGGTGTGTGAAAAAGGTACGGTGACTAAGTGGCCGGGCGGCATTCAGGAATACAAGGAACATTTGAAGAATAAGATTTGCAAGGATGCAGCCAAGGAAGGTGTGAAGAAGAAATAAGCGTATATCTGTGAGCTTTGTGTACGTGTTTCTTGTACCGTGTTGTCTTGTGTAATGTTCTGTGTGTAAACATGTAACAGCTGCTTTATTTCTGTTATTATATGGAAGTATTCACACACACACACACACACACAATATTTAGTATTAAGTGTTATTTAATTTTTAATTTAATATTGAATCAGGCTGATATTTAACTACATCTGGTTAGGTGTAAATAAATAAATTGAAATGTGTTTGTGCGTGTGCGCGCGTGCAAGAGAAAGATCACAGCTTATATAAGAATAACATAAAACAGCTCATCCAACATTTCATACGGCAGGTGTATGAACAAAAAATTTTTAAATAGAATTTGCCAGAAACAGTTCTGATGATGTTGGGCAGTAAATATTGAATGAAATATGCACACAAACAAAAACTAGAACAGGCTTGCATTTGGAAACATACCGTAAATAAAATAAAAAATGTAATAAACAATAGATGTATTCGTATGTAAGTAAATTTTGCCTGCAATTTTTCTTCTACTCGTATGATTATTACAGGTAGACTATCGGTCCCACATTATTTAATGTCCAGCCTTTTACATATTAAGTGCCTCTTTACAAACCTGCTATTAATTCTTTGTTTTTTTATGCTCCTTCTATCAAAGCTTAGTATGTAGATACATAACGGTACTTTTCTTCTTCTTTATCCAGCCCTTCTGCTACTCAGCAACAGGTTGAAGGGAGCCTCCATCCATTGTCTCTACCTAGTCCTCTCCATGCACATACCCTGTGTTTACTGTAAACTCTTCCCACGGTCCTGTCCCAGTCTGTCAATGTATGACTGATATGTCATTCATGGACATTCTGTTGGTCTTACACTCTCCGGCTTTATTTCAGCGTACTGTTTTATTTTTCTTGTGTAATCCGCCGCACTTGCATGACCCAACCAGTCAGACTATCGGTTCCACATTTAATGTCTAGTTTTATCACCTTTTATATATTAAGTGCCTCTTTTTGAACCTGCTATTAAGTTCTTTGCTTTTTTATGCTCCTTCTATCAAAGTTAGTATGTAGGTACTTATCAGTACTTTTCTTCTTCTTTATCCAGCCCTTCTGCTACTCAGCATCTGGTTGAAGGGAGCCTCCATCCATTGTCTTTATACAGTCCTGTCCATGCACACAGCCTGTGTTTGCTGTAAACTCTTCCCATGGTCTTGTCCCAATTTGTTAGTGTATGACTGAGATGTCATCCTTGGTCTCGGGCCTTCCGGCATTACTTCAGCGTACTGTTTTATTTTTCTTGTGTAATCTGCCGTACTTGTATGTCCCAACCACTTCAGTTGCCTCACCTCCATCAGGGGGTTTACTCTCGAATTTCGTTTGATTGTCTCATATTTTTAATGTGATCTCTCCTTGTTTTTCCCATTATCCGCCAAAGAAACCTCATCTCAAAATACTAATATTATTCTACTAGCATGTGTGTCAAGGATAGTATAACGTTTTGCTTCGTACATTATTATTCACAGCTAGCTGTTCAGATTTAAATATCTGTGTAGTTTTGTTTCTTACCTATTTCTCAGTTTCTTAAGTTCTCCACAGCTTCTAGGTTCCATTACTTCAGTCACGCTATAAATAAACTGATTCCTCGGCCTTCCCATTTATTTTCATTAAACAATCCTATTTTCCCATTGTTTATCATATGTTGTCCTCTATACATTTTCCATTTTATGTCACTCTACTTAACAAAGTGTTGACTACTTCGTAGGCTTGCATGTCCAGAGGCAACGTTATTGAATTGAATTCCCGGGCTGTTTGGCCGTGGTCCATTGCTAAAATCGATAGCAGATGTTTTTGGCCGTGCCATCGACGGCCATCATCAGTGCAAAATTTGAGTTTGTACAAACGTAGGTAAAAAATGTAGTGCAAACTCAAATTTAGCACTGATGATGGCCGTCGATGGCACGGCCAAAAACATCTGCTATGGATTTAGTAATGGACCACGGCCAAACAGCCCGTGGAACTCAATTTAATAACAAATTCTTGACCGTACATATGTAACTGATGATGTAATGTTTTGTGTTGCAGTGAGGTTCACAAGTTCTGCAACAGCAGCAGTCTCTCAACGGTAGGCTTCGCGTGTGTTGTTGTTTGATAATAAATGGAAGCAGCAGCAGTAGCAGTATCAGTATTGGCATGACCAATTAACTCGTGTAATGAGCAGAACAGAACACATCATCAACAACAAAACACACCTGTTTATACGTCAACAACTATCTTTGATATTATTGTACTACTACACTTCTTGTTATTATTGTAAATGAATATTATTTTTTATTTAATACATTAAATCTCATTAGATATTATTAACTATTCCAGTGTTTTGACAGCATTACAAGTATTGTATTAGTGTTTTCTTTTTTTAAACTGTGTTGGTAAATCTACTGTAAAAAAAAAGAGGAAAAAAAAGTAAAAATACTAATAAAACATGGTGCAGATTTTTTCTTTTTTGTTTTATTTCATCTGTAGAATTAAAAGAAAAAAAATATTAAAAAGTTTTCGAACAAGATTTTATGAATTTTTAATTTTTGTGAGTTTTAGATATGTGAAATTGTAAAAGCTGAAACAAGAAAGAGTTGAAAGATTTGGATACATACAAGTGTTATTTTTATTTTTCACCTTTTGTTATCTATCCTGGTACAAGTATATACATGTGGTGTGTAAAGTCTTACGTTCTGCTGTGCATTTTTTACACATGTTTAAGACAACATAGATATCATTTAATTCATAAATAAATATAAGTGTTGGAATCGCAGTAAAGCATTGGGTTACCAGAATTCAATTATCTGCCACATTACATGTAGCAATGTTTGGTTAGTTCAAGGATTCATGGAGTGTGATCAGTTCTTGTGTGTACCAAATTCTTCGGCTTACCACTGCATCTGTAGGGAAACTGTATTCCTCGGTAATGAGTTTTAATCTCTGTAATCCAAGCAGCTACACGAATGCGATAATGACTCCATATTGCATACCGAAAGAATATTTGATTGATCTGTGTTAAGCGATATGTGTTACATATGGGCTCTGAGATTTCCAGTCCAATGTGCACTATTGAAACAGATGATAAATATATAAAAGGTTTTTAAAAACACAAACATCTGGTAAGTTTCACAATTCATTCTTAACCTCTGACAATTGTTTCAGCGTGTTAGGCTATTCTCAAAAAGGGGTGCTAAGAACAACTGGTTGTTGAAGCGAGCGTTTGTGTGTTTTTAAAACCTTTGTAGTAATATGTTTTTGACCAAGTGTCCAACGAATCTTCAATCAATATATGTAAAAGAGTTTATTACTTGAATTCCCCATAAAATTGTGTAGCTAAATTTTCAGGTGACCAACCTTTTTTTAGTGTCTTCTAATTGCACATTTGTTTCTGTTCCTTTGTCAGTGATCAGTGATACCAATCTCTGCAAGTCGTGTGATTTGCAGAGGAGACATACCATGCCAGACAGTATTCTCAAGACTTTCCAATAAGTGACTACTTCCCCCAAGTTGGCATAAATTTCATATCTACTTTATTGTATCTAGTAACACTAACAAACTTGAGGTCACAATACAAGAAACAATTCTACAGCCTGACCAAACAGCGATGACAAACCTGTGTGACAGACTGGAAGTGTGTGATCTCCTGGGCAAAGGAGATTTGAAAAAGGTTTTGTTAAAAATGAATGGTTGAAGAACTGTGGTAAATGACATTCTATTTCTTATTGATGTGTAACAATAAATACACTTTTAATTTAAAATTTCATAGTGTCCATAACATTGTCAAAATCATGGCTCATCATATACAAAATAAATACAAACAAATCTTTGCCTTTACTCAGCCATGCTAGTACAGATGTTTACAGTGTTATGTGACAGCAATCTTTGAAGCAAAAGCTCAGTACTATAGGAGAGAATATAAAGTTTTTCTTAAATACTTTAATTAATAAAGTTCTGCTAATGGTTATAATCACAAACAGAAAAAACATTGTTGCATACCACTATAGTAAAAACTCTCGAGTAGCACTTCCCAGCTCCTCATCAGATCAGAAATTTGTGCAACAGTTGTTTTTCTGTTTCAAATGCTTCTAATCACATTGGTTTCAACAATTCCAAATACAAGGATACATGTTCTCTTTAAAACTTCCAAATGATAGGTGATTATTATCTGGTGAATACTCCTTCCCAGATTACTACCTCTATCATAATAATTCATTCTCAGTGTTTCAACCCAAAGAATCTGGAATAGTCTTCAGAAGCTAAAGGTGGCAGTTAAAGGACCCTGTTGTTTTCAACAGGATCCTTCAACCACAACTTCGCTTCTGAACATGATTTCAAAGGAGTTTTAATGTCAGAAATCCAAGCAACTATGTGGAGGTGATAATGACTCCACACTGTATTAAAGGGAAGTTTATCTGGTAGATAAGGGTAATCTGAGACAAAGAATTGGAAGAAACTAGTACCCTCCTTGAGCTGCAGAACTTGCCCAGTATTTTAAACGAAGTACATTTATTAAACATAAATTTTGGTATTGGATAATTTTTTAATAATGAAAAATGTTTTTAATCCTGAATACTATTTATACAACAATATAAAAATTGTAGACCATACAATCATACTATGAACACTAAAATTTCGGATTTGAGTTACAATTAATTCCTTTTAATCTGACAGCCTACTGGAGTCTCAAAATTCCTTTCAACTTTTAATCTTTTTTCTGGATCCCAAAATTTTCAAAACTTGACACTACATTCAGATGTTAGTTAAAATTCTCTATGTTGCCCTACATAAATGTTTGTATGAAATTTTTTGGCCCCTGGCATCCAAGTATTTTGAAATTTTCAAGAATGAACATTATATTCAGAATGTGGTTAAAACTCCCTTAAATTTGACACGTCCCATGGGGTTTTACAATTTTTTCACATTTTTGCCTCACCCCCGTTTTTGAGGGAATCAGTCTTAACAAACAATAAGGTAAAAGTATAAACATGTATGTCAAGTGATGTAAAAATCAGTTGATGGGTTCAAAACTAATTGTGAGACATTACCCCAAACAGACAGACAAATGCCAAATGGTCGACTTAAAACTGAACTCGCTTTGCTTGTTTAATGATTAAAAACGTGTAAAAAAAGTAAATATCTTATTGGTACACTATGATGGGGTAGTTTGGGAAGTGTTCATCAAGGATACACTCTGCACGCTATTTACAATAGTGAATACCAGAGTTACTGAATTAACTAAATTTCAGTCAAATAAACAGTTAATTTTTATGCCTAAATAGGGAAATTTTGAGTAGCTACATGAGGGAAAAGAGGTTTGACTGATCTGGCAAGACTGGGCATTGGTCTGTATAAGATGATTGATTGATGCAATGTAAACGTTACATTATGAATACAGTTGCAAGCATTAGCTTTCAAAAAAATATGAAGACCGAAATGGTGTTATTTAAAATCCTAAATTTAATTAAATATCGTTATTGTATTAACGACACGGAACACTTAAGTTTTTATAAGTAAAAGCATAAAGTTTTACCTTACAGCCTGAACCGGTTTTCTCCTTTAAATGGCTTCTTCAGAGGCTGCCGCTGGTAGCGCTGTCCGTCTTGTGGGTGACGGAATCGAATTTTGAAAGATCGATGCTGTGTGTGTGTGGGGTGAGATATCTTCGAATAATGCGTGCGATTTGAATTGCGTCTGTTCGTTTAGGATGTCGTTCTTATTTGTTTTTGTGTGTTTGTATATTTCTAATTGTTCTAGAGTGTCTATAGTTTTTGGTCTTTTGTGTGTATGTGTAGAATGTTCATGTTATTGTCGATGTTTTTATATGTGTGGTTTACTTCAATGAGGTGGTTTGCAAAGGTGGATTCTGTAGTGGAGTGGAGTGCCTTTGTGTGTTCAATGTATCTCTGTTTGAAGCTACGTCCTGTCTGGCCTATGTAGAATTTATTGCAATTTAGCTTAGTGTTCCGAGTCGTTAATACAATAGTGATATTTAGTTAAGTCATGGACAACGAAATCCAAGAACTAAATTTAATATCGCTTATGATTCCCTTGAACTGGAATCCGTCCATCCACTGGAAGCTCTATTGATCTTGAGCTGAAAAGCCTTAATGCAACTCCTGGACGATCTCTTTCCACTTAGGATTTGTAGTGAACGTAATAAATAAATCAGGCCACGAGTATTTGCGTACGTAGCAAAAAGCGTCTTGCTCATGCATATATCGTGGACCTCCCGTGAAACTTGAGTAGAATGACCAAGCGGCCTGAATTATCCAAACTTTCATTATTTCATAATGCATCCTGCAAATGTATGTAATTCTCAGCTCTTAACCGAATTTGATGAGTACGGATGTATATAAGCCTTTCCATCTCTATCTTAGCATACATATCAACAATATATTGATTCAGAAGCTGTTTGTAATAAATTAAATGATTGTACTCATCTTTTCTCATCATGAGTCTGTACGAATAAAATTGTAGAGCTGAAACTTTCTTAGTAGTTTGTAACCCAGTGTGAGGATCGACTAATTTCAACGGAAAATGATAACCATCTTCTCCTCTGCAAAACATTAAAGGGTACTGTAAAGCATCATAAGCTCGATGTGTTTCTGCAATTCGATGTAACGTATGATCCCTCGCACGGATTATTATATCGCGTTTATCGCATTCCTGGTTAACTAAAACTACTGCCACTTCATTAGTTGTCAGTGCATTGTAGCGACCCCTGTGCTCTTCATGATTTTATTTTCGATCAGCATGAATCACAATATTGTACTGATTATTATTCGCAGATGTTACAAATTCAAACGCACTTTTCAGTTCACTAACATAGGGTTGATTGCGTGAAGTAAATTTTGAAGTTCTGTTACTAATGTCTTATCCAATTTACGAATATGATCCATACTTGTTTCAGCTTGCTGTAAATAATCAGCTATGAAATACACCTGTAGAAATTTTGGTACTTAATTTTGTGTGGGGAGTAATGATCCCATGAGGTGATATACTTACCCTTGAATTTTGAAAGTAGGCATGAAGCTCCCTTCGACTATTTCATTGGCTCCAAATGATGTAAATTGAAAAGCTGAATTGTATGATCTTAATGCATTCAAAAATTTTTTTGATAAAAGATGTTCTCCATTTAATAATGATTTTAACGGTTCTGGAAGAGGAAGTATGGAATCTATCGCACTTTTCCTGCAGAGCAACATAATCCATGAGATTCATTTTTCCACTTTAAAGCTTTACAATGAGGGCAAACTATACTCGGTAACCCGATATCTGTTTCATTCGCGTAATTAATAACTGAATTATAATTGAAATCACTATTTTAATTTTACATTCCATTTTAAAGTAGGACCTTGTGATCTAAGAGTCGCTTGCCTGCGTCTTTGTGCCGCTAATCTATTTTCATGATTCATAGGACTTGAGACTTCTTCTATTCCAGATCTTTCTGAATAGTTTCCAGGAGCTGATTGCATTTCGACTCCTTCGACGTCTTTTTCAGATGCTCTAAGATGTCTCATTCTTTTCGCAGCAGCAGTAGATCTTCCTAAACATGATCGTCTTTTGGCATTGCAAAGCTAAAAAAAGTGGAAATGTATTTATTTTATCTATACTAATAAATCTCTAGGGGGGTAATTAATAATTTATACAATACATATTGCACATGTTACTTACCGATGACATAAAATTAACGAAAAGAAAAAAGGCACTTGTACTACATCACTGACACTCATCGCATGACTGAGGTGAAGTAAGTTGAGTATAATTCTCGAGAATTAATTATCCCTACTGCACATACTGAATATTCAATGTCGAAGAGTATGGTTTGTCAGAATCAACATTTACTATATAATCAATGTTACAATATAATCAAACAATAATGTAAATATTCAAATGGACTAACTGATATCAATATACTTATGTATACACTATTTGTATTATTCTATACGAATAAACATTTCATCTAATTTTGTTACTGCATGTTTGTAAATATCTACTAAATTATCAAATTTTGATTTTACGTATCAAGGAAACATGAATGATGGATCTATTGCTTCGCGCTTTTTGGATATTCATAACTTACAATATAAGAATATTATTAATATAGATGTACCATTAGCAATTTACCAACTCGACAGTTACCACAACAATCATACAAATATTCGTCTGCGAAGCTGCGGATACCTGCTAGTAATATAATAAGATAGCTTAGAATCTGATGTAAAGTCTACCTAATTGACTTGTAAGCAATTTTAAGACGTGCCATTTATGCAATTGGGCGGAGTGGGTAATGCGGCGCACTGTCAGACTAACTTGGGGTCGTGTCGAGAAGGTGAGTAGAAGGGAGAGAATTGAAGGGAATTAGTTGGACTTAAAAAATGAGTTGTTTGAAATAACTTCGGTTCTTTTTAACCTATCGTTATCAAATAAAGTGGAAAACCTTCCGTTGGGTACCTGCTATGAGTGTGCAAAGTTTTATTGAAATCGGTTCAGTAGATTCTGAGATTACCGCGAACAAACGTAGATCCCCCTCCTAGACATTTATTTGTATAGATTAGTCTTAATGAATGAATTATTGGATTTTGTTGTCCATGATGTGTTCAATGTTATCAACTAACTACATAGAACAATACTGACATGGAACACAATTATTTTCGATAAAAATGATTAGATTTTTATGTTACTACCTTAACTAGCTTTTGCTCATTATGAGCTTCATCAGAGACCGATATAGTTCATAATGCTAGGTTAAGGCAGTAAGGTAACGATTTAATTATTTTTATCAAAAATAATTGTATTCTGCATCAGGCAGAGCACTATAAATTGATTGAATGGTGATTTATATAGTTAGCTAATGACTGAATAATTGTACATCACTTTCAAATATTCAACTTGAGATTATTTCTAAAAAGATTTTGATGATGTCATCAAAGCAAAAAAATGATTATCTCTTGTGATAAATTGAAATAGTACTTAATTTCAAATAGATCTTATCCCAAGCCACTTCTTAATAATTTTTGTTTACTTGCTAAGACTTCTTTCGCTTAAAGTTAAAAGTAAGATAAAGACTGCGGTCAAGTTTGGATATCCTTTGTCAAGTCTGTGTTTGTAAATCAGGTTCAAGAATATTATTGCAGATGTCATTTTCAAAATATCATCACCTGTTAAGGCATGATGGGACAGTCCATCTCTTCAAGTTTATGTCATTCCTTTTTCTGACATATAAAATTATACACAATACATTACATTTGTGTGTTACCTTGCAGCATATATTCCACGACTGAAGACCTACCAATCAAGTGAATGGTGGCACAAATTCTACCATGAATGCTGACCACCTCCTCCAACACACTGGACTCAACCTTGCCTATAAACAAAACGCCAATCTAGCTGGACTTTAATTGGGATGCCAGGAGCAAAGATGGAATAACTTTCCATACGGCCAGAGGAACAATAACAACAACAACATTACTTTCATATTAAATTATTTATTAACAGTTGTAGCCGTCTTGACTTTTCCCTCGCAGCTGCAGTCCTGATGACAAACAAAAACAGTCATAGATAGCTAGCAAGGATCACTGAATGGAATCCTAGAGGAAAGAATGTGAAGAATAAGGTCTCAAAGGCCTTGAGAGAAGGAAGCAGATGGATTCCAGGTTAATTTGTCAACATTAGTTTCATACTAATTATTTATTAACAGTTGTAGCCGTCTTGACTCTTCTCTCGCAGCTGCAGTCCTGATGACAAACAAAAACAGTCATAGAAAGCTAGCAAGGACCACTGAATGGAATCCTAAAGGAAAGAATGTGAAGGATAAGGTCTCAAAGGCCTTGAGAGAAGTAAGCAGATGGATTCCAGGTTAATTTGTCAACAATACAGTGTCCAGTATACACTGTGCAAAAATATCGACAAAAAATAAAATAAATTCACAAATCAAAATATCTAATAAACAGTCAAATCTACATTAAATTGCATAGACAAAAATTTCTATAACTGAAAAGTTTAATGGAACAGTTTTAGTAGTAAAAACGTCCAATGAGCAATTATGTATTATTTGTATGCAGTGGTGCGGCCAATGAGAAGGTTACTGAGTGTTACAACCTTCCCTCCCCATTGGGTAGATCACCATCACCAATGAGGTCTTATAGACGAAATCTGCAGACACACAGTTACATTGATGGCGACCGTGGTATGACATACATTAACGCCTCTACCACATTCTCACTGGTTATCATAAGTAACTCGCTACATGGAAAAATCCTGACTCAGTTCAGTATTATTAGTCAGTGTTGTTACAGCAGGACTTTACTATTCTTATAGTCAGTACATTTGTGGCAATGTTATGACTGAATGGTGAGAATTGTAAAGACAATCCGAAAACAAAATGTATGATACAAATCAGTGGCAAACTCAAGAAACCGTAGAATGAATATAATGATGGCAATAATGTTTAAGTACAGTAACTTGGGAATATATTTGTGGGGCTACTTTCATATCATGTAAACCTGCAGTCCCCAGTGTAGAGGAAAATTAGAAAATAAAATTCCATTTATGTTGGAGAATATTTTATATCTAATTTAAACTTAATAAACTTCTTTGAACATTCACGACACTGGGTATATATTTCAGTGGAAATTCATGTCATTAAACGTTTAATGACTGTAGACATTTTTGCATTTCACTGATAAGCAGTGAACAAACCAGTGGAGAGAAACAACTTCCAAGATTGAGACTGGGAAGACAGAAAAACAGAAGACAATTGAAACACTGCAGACAACAGAATGGATTTCTGCTGTTTCATACAGTTTGATTGATTATAAACTGAAGGGATGAAGGTATTTGGAGAAACACTGGTCTATATTTATGTGTTTTAAAATTTGATTATGTGAGACCAGATAAGAACAATACAGAACAAACTACTTATGGATGATTTAGATTATCAACTTGCACAACAGTATGATGATGGTAATAGTAAAAAATGAAGAATTGAATTATCTTTTATTTAAACAATGTGAAAGAAAGCGAATAATGCCCGGCGTTTATCTGTGAATTTATTAAAACAAAAAATTATTTTGTTTATGTATCTGTGGTTACATAGCATGGAACTAAATCAATTGTTAATATTTTATTGAAATTTTTAACTTTTTGGTCGAATAAATTTATAACATTGATACAAAAAATTACCCCCTCTCCCTTCAACTACTCTTTTCATTTACAGATATTTCGTCAACCTTTGTACAGTTGACTTTCTTTTCAGGATACTTTATTTATCAAAATTAAGTACTTTACTCTTGTTAAAATGTAAAATGTTGCAGGTAAATTACCCCTCCCCTTAACCGGTCTTCACCAAAATCAATATGCCTTGAGTCCTCTACAACTCGGGCACATATGTAAAAAATTATTCGATTCTGTTTGAAATTGCAGGAGTTAACATTCGCCATAGAAAAAATTCTACACAGACGCAGACACTTTTCGGAAAATGACTTTTCTTCATGTTTTGAGGGTAGTACAATCAGAATATGCCCTTATCTCAAACATGATTAATTCTTATATCTCTTGGATTTTGTTGATTGTTTATGTACTTAACTAAATACAACTATTACATTAACGACTCGTAACAAAGTTTTTTATGAGTAAAAACATAAAGTTTTACCTTACAATCTTATATCTCACAGAAAGTAAGCCATATCTTTCCTACCAACATGGAAGGAGTTTACAAAACATGCCCGTCTTGACTCTTCCCTCGCAGTTCCGGTCCTGATGACAAGCCAACAATCATACATAGCTAGCAAGGATCACTGAATGGAATCCTGAAGGAACAAAGGTGAAGAAAAAGGCCTCCTGGAGTTTAAGAAACATTACCGCTGATAATTATATTTGTTTATTCTTAAATAATAATATTACAATAATACAAAATATACAGAATAATAATAGTAATAATTTAATTTGCCCGTAATAAATGTTTCCAAAGTATATACGATGTACACATATATATGAAATATATATATTTTTATGTATATGTATATATACTTTTTATACTCCCCCTGACATGACATATATGACTCAAGTAATGATTATAATATAGTATGTTTTTTTTAAATACTGTTACAGTTATTTTAATAACAATTAGCAAGAAGTAAATCTGTATGCTCATCAATTAAACAACATATCATGTACAACACAGACTAATTAATTACATAATGTCATATGTTACAGATGATTTGTCTCTTTCTCTCCCTCACGCACACAAACACTTGTACACACATTTGAAACACGAGATACGTTTCCTTCTTTGAATCATCTCATGTCCTAAAAATGAATTAATCGCTTTTTAATACAACCAACAACAAAAAATACTATCAACATAAACATATACTTCTTATACATATTAAGCTAAAATTATTATATAATTAATTTTATTATTATTTACAATATGGTTATTAATTTTGGTTCCAATATTGAGCTGGCATCAAGACACCAAAAGACTTAATCGGAAATAGTCCGAAATATTAAAAACAAATTAAATGTACATTATATATTAGTTTGAATTCTACTGATCACTTGTTACTAAGACAGTTACTGACACAGAATAATTAATAAACTATAAAATGAAAATAATTACTCATATACACTTTAAAATTAAAAACTCTTAATTCTGACAAAATTTGAAAAATTATAAAGACTATTTGAATCAGAGATTAAGCAAATTATAAACCTTTAACAACAACAAAAAATCAAACCGATCAATGAAAGAAAGTACAGTTCCCTTTTCCTGGTGTTAATAGCAAGTGATCGATTAAAGAACAATATTATAAAACAAAATGTACAATGAAAACAAAAACTTTGCTCAGCAAAGAACTAAGTAATGTACTGGCTAAAAAAATATAATACACTGACATAGATTAAAGTAACATTATTAACAAGAAAAAATAATATTTTTTGACTATTTGTTTAAATAATATGTTTTTTTTAAATTATACATAACTTTCTTTCCTTCCCTCAGTGCCTTCTATATAGTATTCTTTCTTCATGAGGTTATTCTAAAATTATGGTTATAAATGAGAAAAACAACTTATCAAAATATACTTTTTGTTATTATTACACACCAGTATATATAAAGGTATATATACCAGAGGTAAATGAAATCATATATTATTTGTTTGAGTAATATAGAATAACAATATAAATAAATAAGATAGAATTAATGTCTTTATTACCACGAAGAAGAAAGACAGTCATTGGAAGTTAAACACTACAAGTTTGATTAAAATGATACTTGTAAACTTCTCATTACACAGAAGATGAAGTATTACCAACTTACCAAATAAACTACAAACAAAAAATATGATTTATTACTATTCTCGTTGTTTATATACAATCTTTACTAATAAATAATATTTCGTTGCATGATGTAAATAAAGTAAAAACAGTGACATGAGATTATCCTCAATTTCCCACACAACAAATTTTTTTGAGTATTTATTGATTTCTTAATAACCGTATTATAAATGCCAGAAACAGTTTAAATTATCTCAAAGGCCACATTCACTAGTTAACTTTTTCCATAACTCTGAAAAAATATATTTACTTTTGTACAACAATAAACATGCCCAGTTGGACAGACAGGACAGTAAAACACATAACATGGCTGTGTAAATTTGGAATCAGTAACAACAGACAGAATTCCATGTGACAACACTAACTGTCCACAGAACTGAGGCAACATGTGCATTATTCATATTTCTAATGCAACCTAGATATATTACATTTACTGCTATTATGTAGTCTTATATGAAAAACAATATTCAAAACAAAGGCACTTTGTTAATAACAAAGGCACATCTCCTAATTAGCAATTTTAAACTCCACAAGTACACAAATACTTGAATATTTTCCATTTGAAAGTTTTGCAGTTTCTTCAAATTATCTAATACTTTTCAAGATGTCATGCAAACATTTATAATTATATCATGAATGCAACATAAGTATTTATTGAAGTATGTTCAGTAATTTTCAAATTTAGGTAAAACGACACTTTCCATTATATCAACTTATAAACTTGAGTTAATGTCTGCTGAATTTATGTTCATAATAAGTTTATCATACTCTTATACACATGATCACAATGTATAGCTGTTGCAGACCCGGGGCCTGTACAACTGAAGTAATTAAGATGAAGTTACTATTTACAAAGGAACTAAACAGCTATTTATTGACTATATATATTGTATATTACATAATTAACATATAAACACAGGTACAAATAAATACTTATTATAGTTTTATATTATCAACAATGTTGTATATTATCAAAACAATATTAATAAAGAATCAGATGATTTAATTGTTAGATAGGCAAATTAAATCTTATGAATTCAACCGTTTTCTACAATAAAATGATTTACTGGAAATCCTACATTAATCACTCATTTTATTTATAACATTTATACATATGCAGCTGAAGTATATTTCATTGATATCCCATAAATAACGTATACTGCCCACATATTATAGCCATTAATTTTGGATAACCATTGTTTTTCAACCTGTTGCATATTGTGAGAAATATCATAGAAGCTGTTACTTGTACGATCTATGGTAGATGTAGTTATTGCTGAAAATAATTGAATAAGTGAGAGAATTCGTTTTAAAACTTACAGAAGCTGTGTTTTATAATTCTTGCGAAGTCTGTAGTATAATTTATATTAAAAATGTCATTTAAACACATTTTATTCTAACGTTCTATGAATATAGTAGGGTTAATTATTATTAAAAGACACTTTCAACTTGTTATATTTACTACTTGTTACTCAATTTTTTCAACTTTTAACTTATAAACTATATGTTTCCATGTTTGTCTACGACAGGCCTGAGGCATAAACTTTTAATTATAAGAAGAAGAAGAAGAAGAAGAGGAAGAAACTATTAACATAAATCTCAGCATACATTTACCAAGTCGAACTTTATAGATGTTTACAGTCTCTATGGACTTTTTACAGAATATAAACAAATAATGTCTAATAAATAAGTTATTATTTGGCAACTTTTCTAAGGCTGTCTTTACCAAAGGCACGAATTGATTCCAATAACATATCTCTTGGATCGGCTTCTGGTGGAGGTAATTGTTTTAGAGGCCTTCTTGATGTGGTAGTCGATTTTAAAACTGGCATAATTGGTGGTGGCGGAGGTATTCCACCTGAACTTTCAGTGCCACTATCAAGACTAATGCTTCGGAAACCTTTCACTACTGGTAATGGAAAATTTGTAGGTCTAACATTAACACTTCTTTCTATTGTGTTACTACCAAAAAATGTGTTTGTTTTGTCTGCTGATGCTGGGCTTGGTGTTGATGAAGATGATGTGACTCTGCTATTTGCATTATTACTATTACTATTATTTAAAGCTTTTGAACTATCAGTCGGGAAATCTGATTGTGCCTTTAAACTTACAACTGTAGGCGATGAATCATTTGGTATCCTTGGTGTGTTTGATGTACTGGATGAACTTGAATCTCTTCTCTGATTACTCAGTGGATGGGCTTTACTTGAATCAATTGGACTATTGGGATCAACGAATCCTCCTGAACTTAACTTTGACAACGCTCGTACATCACTTGACTTGTATTCAATTTTATTCGGTAACACACCATTTTTAATTTTCCTTTCTTCATTAATCATAACTTTACTAGACAGTTTTTCATTAGTTGTTTTGATTTCAACTTTTGTTTCTGGCCCGTTGATACCAACAATAGACGTGAACTTTTTACCACCACTAGCACTACTAATATTAGTTGTTATTGGAGTGGTACTGCTGTTCAGCAAAACTTTGGATGTGCCTGAATTTTTCTTTTCTTTGTTTTCCTCTGCATGTTTGGTGATTGGTGTTTCTGTACCAAATAAATAACATGAAACTGGCCTTGATTTTGATGATGATGATGATGCTGACGATGATGACTGTCCAAATTTCTTAGCTATGCTATTCACACCTGTAAATGATGCTGTTTCATCTTGGCTAGTTTTGTTAATTTCAATTTTATACTTATCATCAGGTCTGTTGATGTTTTCAAAACTTTTCCCTGTTTGCAGGAAACCTGTAGCACCCATGTTCAATCCAGCGTATGGTTTTTTCAGTTCGACAGATCGAACGATTGGAACGTGTGACAGGTCAACACTTTTAGGTCTTGCAGATTCTACTTTTACAGTATTGTTTTTAGAAACCAGTCTCATAGTGATATTAGCAGGTGGCTCTCTTTGTTTTGTTGTTTCTTTTTCTTTCACTTCTGGTATGGATGATGGCTGTGATGACGTTAGTAATGTTGGTTCTTCAGTGCTTCGTTTTCCAACACCAAAAACGTAATCCTTATCGTTTTTAATACTCACTTGTCTTTTTGGTCGTTCATTCCACGTTGACAAATTAATAGTCGGTGGTCCACTGTAAACATATCTGACCGGTTTCTCTGATGCTTCTTGATCGACTGAATGTGACCGCTCAAACACTTTCCCCCGTGTCACTTCATGATCGACTACATCCTCGGATTGTGTGCATTTAAATTTTAATGCATGGTCTCTTTCGTTGTCTTCTAAGAGCTTGCGTTCAAATTTCAAATTGGAATTCGAAGCAACCCTGAAAAAAAAAACAATTGCTATATGTCAGTCTTTTTGCAATGATTTAAACAGAAATGTGAGACACAGAAATGGGCAACACTCGCCAAAATGTAAAAGGGTATTTGTGATTATCAACCCAAATGTAATATGTTATAAATTCTGAAGGCCCATTTTGTCATAATGCTGTTATTTACAGGGGAATGCCAACAGGTTATTTCTCAGCCGACCTGAGCATTAAGTTTGTTATACACACTAAACAGTTGTATCTTGGCTCCCAGATAAACAGCACCAATGACATCAACACTGAAATAAGAAGAAGACTATATCTCAAAATAAAACATATTATGGATTAAAAAAGCACCTAACATCTAGCTTCATCTCAAGAAGCATGAAATGCAAAATCTACAAATCACTTATCAGGCCAGTGCTGGTATATGGTTCAGAAATCTGGACAGTGACAAAAAATAGCAAGAGACTTCTAGGTTGCTGTGAAAGATGGATTCTAAGAACAATATTTAGAGGAGTACAAAAAAATTGAATGTGGTGCAGGCGCTATAATTATGAACTATACCACCTTTACAAAGAGCTGGACATTGTCAGGCTAATCAAAATACACAGGCTAAGGTGGGTTGGACATATAGAGAGAATGGAGGAAGGACAGCCTGTGAAACTTATTTTGTACCAGAAACCAATGGGTAGTAGAAAAAGGGAAAGCCCCGAAGTACGAGGCGTGTCCGGAAAGTAAAGATACAAAGGTCGTAATTGGTCTAAAAATATTTATTTACAAATCATTAACTGACAGTTACGTAAATACATATATCTTTATTTCTCTACATAATTACCGCCATTATCCAAGCACCTATTAAGTCTGGGAACCAGCTTTTGTATCCCCGTGTCATAGAAGTCCGCCGCCAACCCTTTGAACCATGTCATGACCTCTTCTTTTACCTCGTCATCGTCATCGAACTTTTTTCCGGCCAGATATTGTTTCAGGTGAAGGAACAAGTGAAAATCACTGGGCGCAAGGTCCGGGCTATGCGGCGGGTGATCCAAAACATCGCATTTCCACTGCACGCGTGACCTCTGCGCTGCTCGGCAGTTGGAAATGCGATGTTTTGGATCACCCGCCGCATAGCCCGGACCTCGCGCCCAGTGATTTTCACTTGTTCCTTCACCTGAAACAATATCTGGCCGGAAAAAAGTTCGATGACGATGACGAGGTAAAAGAAGAGGTCATGACATGGTTCAAAGGGTTGGCGGCAGACTTCTATGACACGGGGATACAAAAGCTGGTTCCCAGACTTAATAGGTGCTTGGATAATGGTGGTAATTATGTAGAGAAATAAAGATATATGTATTTACGTAATTGTCAGTTATGATTTGTAAATAAATATTTTTAGACCAATTACGACCTTTGTATCTTTACTTTCCGGACACGCCTAGTAGATTCAAAGACCAGATAGGGGAGGACCTCGGAAAGCTGAACATAAGAAACTGGAAAGCCAAGGCACGCAATAGGGAGGAATGGAATCGACTCTTGGAGCAGGCCAAGACTCACCAAGGGTTGTAGAGCCATGGCTGATGATGATGATACACACTAAACAGCTGCTGAGAGCTACACTAAACCAGGTGCTGAAATGAATACAACTCCACTCCCTTTCAAGTTTAGAAACACAATGCACAGAATACTATAACGTTACATTCAAGTTTCAGTTTCAATTGTGTGATGGTACAATCATGGTACATTGTATAATTACCTAAAATATGGTAACGAGATAATAAATATTGTATTTTCCTATTTTTTGACATACCCAACCCAACCTCAAACACCCGATATCGAATTTACAGTGAGTGGACTATATTACAGTATTTGCCAGGATTTGAACAAATTCATGACAAAAAACGGTGTCACATCACAAAAACAGTGTGCAGTTATTGAGATAAGCAGAGCCAAGCCTTCGTTACGTCAGAGGCTGAGAATGTGTTGACAACTACAAACGGCGATGTCAACACGTTAGACAAAGAAAATGTGACGTCAGTACACCCCACTTCCGCAGATTCCAACCAGGAATTGCCGTCATTCTGTTGCAACAACTAAGCAGCGCCGGCCGGCTGCCCATTCACTTACGAGTGAATTTTAACTTTTTAGACCACTGTAGGTGGTTAATAAACAGTATATAATACCTATATTGCAAGATGTACTAAGAACAGTAATAGTTCGGTTTGGTGTAGGCGTCCTCGGCCAAAGAATCGTCCGAAAGAAGATCGACGTATAGAATCGGTCCCACGACGGTGGGTTACGTGGGTCGACACAAAAGGGTGTCCCGTCAAGCGCAGTAAAATACACCGATTGTGCCGATGTCGGTACGGTTCCAAAAGTGCGAGGAAGTCAACACGGAAACGGGTGAGAACATTCCTATTACATCTTCAATCCTTTGATTCATTCCCAATACCAAATTTTGAATCAATGTAAAATCGTTTTAAATTCAATACTAAAAAATCATTTAAATTTTTCAATATATAAAGGGAGCTCCACTATGTATGAAATTTGTACCATGAGTATGAGAGAGTGAGTATTTGAGTGTGTGGGTTAAAAAATATTAAGTGTTGGGTTGTGCTGAAATTTTAATAATTTACGTTTAAATAATTATTATAATACAACGTATATTTTTTGCGTAGAGTAATATCATGGGGACAACGCCCATGGCGCAATATATATCCATGTAACATTGATCATGTTTAATGTTAATAAATACTTTTTATATGTTATTTGAAGTTTCGTTATTTCAGGTAATGGGTTTCACTGAAATGGTACGTGTTAACCGAATTTTGGCCCTAATAATAGTAAATGTCGATCATACACAGTACAGTACAGACACTTACACAACATGGCACCCTAGATTGTTGTACAGACAAAATACATTGTACATTGTAATCGAACAATATAAATGAATATAAGAGATTACATTTGCGCCCTTAAGAATAGGGACTAATAGATTACATTGGCGCCCGATGATAACAGGAACTTGATATAAGACTTAATTTTATATGGAGTAATACCTACCAGGAAAGTGGAACGGTTATCTGAAGTAATTGCGTAAGTACATACACACGTGCGTAGAATAGGGTTAAGTTCCTAGGTTATAAATATACATGTTTTAGCAAGATAGAATAACAAAGATGAATACCAATGATAATATAACTATAGAAATCAGCGCTACTGATATAAATTTAACCAGTGAAATGGAGGTTCAAATAAATCCCATTAGTCAGAATGAGGTAAATACGCCTGTATCTACCGAAATAACGCAAACTGACACATCCATTTCAACTAATTTAGACAGTAAATCAGATGAAAGTAACGCAATGATACAATTGTTATTAAAACTAGATAAAAAACTAGACGAACAGAAAATTGATTCTGATATTAAATTCAATGAATTAAAGAATGAAATAAAAGGTCAAAACTTTCACTTAGAAGAACGAATTAATACAGTAGAAAAACGTTGTGATAACATACAGAAAACTACACTAGCAATTGTTGATGACAAGTTCAATAGTACCATTAGTGAGTTAGACACTAAAATCGATCTTGCTTGTGGCACAATAAATAACACGATTAAAAGTCAATTAGAGACAAGCAGTACAGAAATACAACAGAAATGTTTACATTTTGTAGAAAGTCAAGTAGAAGTTAAAACCAATGTGTTGCAAAATCATTTAGAAAACATTGAAATAAACGTGATAGATATCACTAAAAATTTAGAAGCTATAGATAGTACTATGACTGAACATGAGAAAAATACCAAGAGTAGATTTAATTTGTTACAAAGTAAGATTAAAGAAATTGATGACTTAACTGTACACAATAGTATGGATGTGCATGATAAATATGATATGATTGCAAATAATTTGACCAGTGTAAAAAACGAATTACGGGGAGAAATAAATAAAAATGTTTCAAGCATAACTGATAGAGTAGTAGTAACTAGAGATTTCTATAATGAAATAGAACTAGAGAATTTTAGCCATGAAAACAGAGTAATACATCCCATGCGATTCCTTAATCAGACTAGGGATTATAATCATTTTAGTAGTAGTAGCTGGGAAGTGAAATTAAATAAAATTATTAAATGTTTCAAGGGTAACTCAGTCATATGGGCTGAAGCTCATAGGTTAGAATGGGATTGCTATAATACTTTTGAAAAAGCTTTTAAGGGTAAATATTGGACAGAAGAAGAGCAGGAGACTTTAAGAAGCCGTATTATGGGAACGGGTAATTTCATGGGACGTAACGTTAGTAATAATAACATTACTATTTATGTAACAAAATTGTACAACGAAGCTAAATATTTAGAGCCTCCTATACCATTTAAGTCATTTGTTAGGTATGTTAGTAAGCACTTACCTAGAGAAGTGCAAGTCACTCTGATGACTAAAGAAATAGAAAATCTTGATGAACTGGAAAGGGTATTAGATATACTACAAAGTATAAATGATCGTGAAATGGGTAGACGCCCTATACAACCAAATACGTATAACTATAACAATAATAACAATGAGTTTAATCGGCCAAGGCCTTATTTTACTCATACTGGCAATAAATATAATGTTAGAAATGATTTACAGACACCAGGCGGTTGGAGTTGTTCTGGTTGCAGGAAGGAGAATCGGGGTCACATGCAGCATTGTTATTTCTGTAAAGCACCAAGAAATAACCAAGTAAAGCAATTCATACCTGCAAACAGAGGAGCCCCTAGTAACAGAGGAGCACCGTATCACCATCAGGGACCAACACGCGGACACCCTGTGCCGTCAACAAGTCATAATAGGACACAGCCGGAAAACTGAAGTCAACAGTGGTAAGTAGGACCCGACCACTGTTCAGGGAAACTCATGAGGTCCGACCCATCGAGAACTTAAAATCCAACGTTATAAAAGCAGACATCGTTGCAGATTTATTGGAGGAGGAGTGTAACACGACATTGGAGGTGAGAGCTGGACTCACGGAAATACAGGTAACAATAGATAATAGAAACTTTAAAACACTTGTCGATACAGGGAGTGAAATTTCAGTAATAGCCGAGAACATTTTAAGTGAATTGAAAGAATTGAATAAGAACATACCAGTTTTACCTGTAGCAGGGGTTACAGTAATAGGAGTCACGGGGGTACGTAGTAAAAGGGTGACAAAACAGATACATTTAAGCTTCTCAATTGGAGATATGAATTTTGATAATACATTTTTGGTAGTCAAGGGGTTAAGTTTGGATATCATTTTGGGAAATGATTTTTTACAAAGAAATAAAGCTGTAATAAATTTTAAAGAAAAAATTTTGGAGTTAGATGGGGGTGATCGGTCTGTGAAAATTAATTTTGAAAATGTGATAAATAAAGTTAGAACCACTGGTGTGAAATTGTTACAGAAACAAGTAGTTGAGAATAACTTAGATACTAAAGTAAATTTTTGTATAGAGGGTGAGTATTTAGAAGATGTTGATAATGAACTGAGTAATATTAATAATGAAGTATGGGAGATAAGGGCGGATGAATTCTGTAGTGGGGGTGAGGTGATAAGAAGTGGCCAACGTAGAGCGTTATGGCAGGTAATAGAGCAGTTTAAGGGAGTGTTTGCCGATATTCCAGGAAGGGCAAAAAATTATGAATGTATGTTACAGATAAAGGAACACACACCATTCATGCAGCGGAGTTATCCAGTGCCTTACTCTAAAAGACGAGCGGTGCAAGAAGAGTTGGACAAGATGTTAGATAATGGTATCATAGAGAGGTCAGTGTCTCACTACTCAAATCCGTTAGTGGTGGTAATCAAGAAGGAAGGAGGAGTAAGATTATGCCTAGACGCAAGGAAAATTAACCAAATTATTATACCAGACCGAGAATCACCAGAATCTATAAATGAGATCTTTCAAAAGTTTAGTGGCGTAAGATTTATGACGTCCTTAGATCTGACTGCGGGATATTGGCAGGTACCTTTAGCCGAGGTAAGTAGGCAATACACAGCATTTTTATTTAATGGGAAAAATTATCAGTTTAAGCGACTACCATTTGGGCTGAATACCAGCGTAGCTAGTTTCATTAAATGTTTGGATAGAATTTTGAGACCAAAAGATTTAGATTTTCTCACAGTATATGTGGATGATATTTTAATAGCTTCACGTACCTTTGAAGACCATTTAGAACATTTAAAATATGTGTTAGGAAAATTAGAAGCGGGAGGATTAACCGTAAATTGGGATAAGTCCAAATTTCTACAAACGAAAATTAATTTTTTAGGATTCATTATTACATCGGAAGGAATTTCCGCAAACCCGGACAAGGTCGAATCTATAATGCGTTTCCCTGAACCGCGAAACATCAAACAACTTCAGAGTTTTCTTGGGCTGTGCAACTTTTATAGGAAATTTCAAAGGGACTACGCCTACCTAACCGCAAAGTTAAGTGCGGTATTACAGAAGAACCGACAATGGAAATGGGGAGAAATGGAGCGTGGAGCCTTTGAAGAAATAAAACGAAAATTTAGTGACATGATTATGATGAACCACCCGGATTTTGATAAAATGTTTTATTTACAGACGGACGCCAGCAATGTAGCTGTGGGAGCAGAGCTGTATCAGGAAGATGAGGAGAAGGAACATAAGACAATTGCGTTCGCTAGTCGATCCTTACTGCCAGCTGAAAAGAATTATACGACCACCGAGAAGGAATTACTCAGTATTGTGTTTGCAGTTGGTAAATTTCGAACGTATATATTAGGTAACAAAACGATCATTAGGACTGATCATAAAGCTTTGTCATTCCTCAACACTTGTAAACTGGCTCATAGTCGATTAACCAGGTGGGTACTTGTTTTACAGGAGTACAACTTCGAGTGGGAGTACATTAAAGGAACAGAAAATAAGGTACCCGACACTCTATCCAGAGTAGATTGTGAAAATAACAAAACAGGTAGGGACTTAAAAGAAATTGAAATTTTTCAGATTAGTAGAGAAGACAGAATCTTTGGAGAGGAGCTGAAGGATATTAACACCATGCAGAGAGCAGATGGTAAGTCTGGAAAAATAATACACAGTTTAGAGACGGAGCTGGATGAGTCTGAGTACAATCAATATTTTAAAATTTATCAAGGGTTATTGTTTAAGAAGGTAATAGGGGGTGAGCGTGACTGGAAATTAGTGATACCAGCAGTGTTGGAAGAGAAAATCATTTGGGATTGTCATATACGATATGGTCATTTTGGGGCTAAAAAGTGTGTCAATGTTTTAAAAGAATCATGTATTTTCAGAAATATGGAGAGGCGAGTGAGGCAGTTGCTGAGGAGTTGTGATTTGTGTCAAAAGTCGAAGGTGGTTAACTACAGAGTAGAAGGTGAGTTAAATTATATTAAGGTAGATCGACCTTTTGATTTAGTTGCTGTTGATTTGTTTGGACCATTGCCGAAGGGTAGAGGCGGAGTAGTTTATGTATTCGTAATGCTTGACACTTTCTCAAAATATGTAAAATTGTATAGCGTAAAAAGAGCTACCAGTAAGGTATTGAGTGAAAAAATAACCAAAGACTATATGATTAACGTGGGTAAGCCAAAAGTAATTTTATCTGACCATGGGCCGCAGTTCATCAGCGGGAGATGGCGTCAAACCTTAGGATGGGAAGGCATCCTCACGAAGCATACGGCTGTGTATCATCCCCAGTCCAACCAGGCTGAGCGTGTAATGAGAGAAATAGGCAGGATCTTCAGAGCCTATTGTCACGCTAAACACAGCGAGTGGCCGTTGTACGTACGAAAGGTGGAAACTTGGCTGAACAGTACCACCCACGAGTCTACTGGCTATACACCTTATGAATTAGTTAGGGGAACACGCCCCCCAAGAATCTTAGAACAATTATTCGACTATCCACCTGAAGGTAGAACAACTGATATAAACATTAAAATCCGGTTGGCGAATGAAAATTTAATTAGTAAGGGTGAACAGAGAAAACGTAGACACGACGCAAGAGGTAAGTGGATTAAGTATAACATAGGACAAATGGTATTAGTTAAGAGACATGACTTATCGAGTGCACAAGACAAAGAAATTAAGAAATTCTTTCTCTTATACGAAGGGCCATATGAGGTCATAGAAGTTAAGATGCAAAATTCTTATGTATTACAGAACAACGTAACTGGAGAGATAGTAGGAACACACAATGCTACAAATTTAAAGTTGTACTGGTCGACTTAGTTATTTTATATTGATGTTTTATATTTGGAGTATATGAGTATTAATTTAGTTATTGGTTTACAGAAGGGACTCTTCCCCATTTTCGGGCGATCACAGATTCACCACCTCTGATCGTGGATTTTGGAGTTTGGGAGGCGGACCATGGTTGGCGGAACTGACGTAAGGAAGTGAAAGCAACTATGGCCTTCCTCCACACAAAATTGGTAGAAATTTGAAAATTTAATCTTATTATTGAACGGGGAGGGGGACCCCTAATTCTTGGGATATAAAAAAAAAAAAAAAATCTATATTTTGGCATTGATCCCTTGAATCTTGTTTTATTCTAAAATTTTATAGAATAAAATTTGAAAATTGTGTAACTTAAGAGGTTAACTCATTAAGGAGTTGTATATTTTTTTTATGTAACTAAGTATATCACAAGATCCATTGTTTTCCTGGAGTGTTAGAAAAGTGATGTTTTGGACTTGGAAAGTGTCTACAAATTTATTAATGTAACTAATGAAAAAATTAACATTTTTTTAAAATGATATTTCAATTGTGATTTTTTTTTTGTGAAGTAATAACCTTAAGAGGTTAAAAGGACATAGTGCTACTATGGTAAATTTTAATTTAAATACAACTTTTAAGGAAATTATACAAATGTTACTGCATATCTTAGATATGATTAAATATGATTGAGTATTTAAAATGTATTAACTGTATTATTAATATATCAGTGTTAATTATTAATGTATTGTGTATTTATTTGAAAACTTTTTAACATGATTTTATAATAATGGCGTTGTTAATAATATTTATCAGCCAGATGATTAACTGTTAATAATAATAATAATACTAATAATCATAATAAAAGTTTATTTTAAGAGTTATAAATAAATAAATCGATTTATTAAATTTCTTGATTTGTTTTCTCCAAGTTTGGGAGATATATAATTATATTTTATATTATATATATTTTATATTTTTATCTTTTATTCAATTTTTTATAATTTTGTGCTTATGTTACAATTATAGTAATTATAGAACGAAGATAATTATTATCGATAGGAATCGAAACCATTATTCAAGTTAGGGTTTGTAATATGCAGGAAAGATATTCTTTTTAATCCTTGAGATTTATTATTTTTATAATTTTTATACTTTCTAATTTTATTTAATATAATTTATAATTTTATAAATAGTAAGCCAACCCAGTGCTTATTGGCACAAACCAGCACTTAGCTAAGGGGAACCATATCAGTTAAGGAGGTAGTGATTCAATAAGCCACTATATTAATATTTTTTATAAATTGTTTCAGTGTTTGGTGGTGTGACAGCGGTCCTGAGCTGGCTAACGCGTCAGAGCAGGGGCGTTAAGAGCCTAAGTGGCCTTATGGTGTTGGGATCTCGCAGGAGAAGTCCAGTAAGGTCATGAAGGTACAGTCATTATCACCAGACCAAGGGTGAGTGATTATTGTTTTTTATATAAATTTGTAAGGGGTTTGTGGCGACTTGTCCTGGCTGATCCCTTTAGGAAGTATGAAAGGGTCAATGAAAGTTTGTGTGCTTCGTCACACCATCTTTCATTGAGGGGGTTTTGTGATGGTACAATCATGGTACATTGTATAATTACCTAAAATATGGTAACGAGATAATAAATATTGTATTTTCCTATTTTTTGACATACCCAACCCAACCTCAAACACCCGATATCGAATTTACAGTGAGTGGACTATATTACAGTATTTGCCAGGATTTGAACAAATTCATGACAAAAAACGGTGTCACATCACAAAAACAGTGTGCAGTTATTGAGATAAGCAGAGCCAAGCCTTCGTTACGTCAGAGGCTGAGAATGTGTTGACAACTACAAACGGCGATGTCAACACGTTAGACAAAGAAAATGTGACGTCAGTACACCCCACTTCCGCAGATTCCAACCAGGAATTGCCGTCATTCTGTTGCAACAACTAAGCAGCGCCGGCCGGCTGCCCATTCACTTACGAGTGAATTTTAACTTTTTAGACCACTGTAGGTGGTTAATAAACAGTATATAATACCTATATTGCAAGATGTACTAAGAACAGTAATAGTTCGGTTTGGTGTAGGCGTCCTCGGCCAAAGAATCGTCCGAAAGAAGATCGACGTATAGAATCGGTCCCACGACGGTGGGTTACGTGGGTCGACACAAAAGGGTGTCCCGTCAAGCGCAGTAAAATACACCGATTGTGCCGATGTCGGTACGGTTCCAAAAGTGCGAGGAAGTCAACACGGAAATGGGTGAGAACATTCCTATTACATCTTCAATCCTTTGATTCATTCCCAATACCAAATTTTGAATCAATGTAAAATCGTTTTAAATTCAATACTAAAAAATCATTTAAATTTTTCAATATATAAAGGGAGCTCCACTATGTATGAAATTTGTACCATGAGTATGAGAGAGTGAGTATTTGAGTGTGTGGGTTAAAAAATATTAAGTGTTGGGTTGTGCTGAAATTTTAATAATTTACGTTTAAATAATTATTATAATACAACGTATATTTTTTGCGTAGAGTAATATCATGGGGACAACGCCCATGGCGCAATATATATCCATGTAACATTGATCATGTTTAATGTTAATAAATACTTTTTATATGTTATTTGAAGTTTCGTTATTTCAGGTAATGGGTTTCACTGAAATGGTATGTGTTAACCGAATTCTGGCCCTAATAATAGTAAATGTCGATCATACACAGTACAGTACAGACACTTACACAACATGGCACCCTAGATTGTTGTACAGACAAAATACATTGTACATTGTAATCGAACAATATAAATGAATATAAGAGATTACATTTGCGCCCTTAAGAATAGGGACTAATAGATTACAATTGGATTGCCACAGCAGATTGAGAGATTAATTACTCTTGGATTTCGTTGTCCATGACGTGTCTGTTACTTAACTAAATATCACTATAGTATTGACGACTCGGAACACTAAGTTTTTTATAAGTAAAAACGTAAAGTTTTACCTTACAGCCTAAACCGGCTTTCACCTTTAGAAGGTTTCATCAGAGGCTGCCATAGGTAGCGTTGTCCGTCTTGTTGTTGGCGACGGGAAAGTTTTTCGAAAGATCGAAGCTGTGTGTGTGTGTGTGGTGAGATGTGTTCGAATAATGCGTGCGATTTGAATTGTGTCTGTTCATTTAGGATGTCGTTTTTATTTGTTTTTGTGCGTTTGTATATTTCTAATTGTTCTAGAGTGTCTAGTTTTCGGCCTTTTGTGTGTACGTGTAGAATGTTCATGTTATTGTCGATGTTTTTATATGTGTGGTTTGCTTCAATGAGGTGGTTTGCAAAGGTAGATTCTGTGGTGGTGTGGAGTGCTTTTGTGTGTTCAATGTATCTCTGTTTGAAGCTACGTCCTGTCTGGCCTATGTAGAATTTATTGCAATTTGAGCAATTTAGCTTGTATACACCGGGTAGATCGAATTTGTTTTGTGCTTTGGGCATGTGTTTTGATAGTGTGTGTTCTGTTTTGTTAGTAGTTTTGTAAGCGATTCTGTATCCTGCTTTTTTGAATTTGTGGGCAATTTTTTCAGTTTGTTTGTTGATGTATGTTAGTGTTATGAATTTGTTGTTTTCTGTCTTTGTCTGTTGTTTGTTTTGTGTAGGAGTTTACTGACTATTGTTCTGTCATAACCGTTAGATTCTGCTAGATATTTTATCGTGTTTAGTTCGTCTTTGTAGTCTATTTCATCTAAGGGGATGTTGTTAAGTCTATGTATAATGGTTCTAAAAGCAGCTAGTTTGTGTTGTATTGGGTGATTGGAGGTGTTGTGTATTAGTGTGTCAGTTGTAGTTGGTTTCCTGTATATACTGAATTTGTGCCTGTGTTCTAGTTTTGTGATGGAGAGGTCTAAGAAGTTTATGGTATTGTTGTGTTCGTATTCGGCAGTGAAGGTTATGTTTTTATGTATTTTGTTTATGTGCGTTAGTAACTGTTCACATTGTCTTTTGTTTCCCCTGTATAGTATTAGAATGTCATCAACGTATCTATGCCAATATAGTATTTTATGTGAGTGTCTGTCATTGTTTGTGAGTATTTTTGTTTTTTCTAAGTGTTGGAGGAAGACTTCTGCTAGAATGCTGGATATGGGGGAGCCCATGGGTAGGCCATCGTTCTGTGTGTAGTATTTATTGTTATAAGTAAAGTAGTTTTGTTTTGTGATAATGTTCAGAGTTTCTGTTATTTCATTGATAAGTTCGTCTGGTGTGTTGTTCTGTTTGAGTTTGTTTTGTAGGATGGTGATTGTTTCAGAGATTGGGATGTTTGTGTACAGGTTTTTAATGTCAAAGGAGGCTAATGTGGCATTATGGGGGATGTTTGTCTTTTATTTTTGTTACTAGGTCAGTGTTGTTTTTTACTGCAATGTTGTTGTCAACTTGTGTGTGTTGTCTAATTATTTTGTCTAGATATTTTGCCAGTTTGTGTGCAGGGGCATTACAGTAGTTGATAATGGGGCGGATCGGAATGTCTTCTTTATGGATTTTGGGAAGCGCTTGGATACAGAATCGCTTACAAAACTACTAACAAAACAGAACACACACTATCAAAACGCATGCCCAAAGCACAAAACAAATTCGATCTACCCGGTGTATACAAGCTAAATTGCTCAAATTGCAATAAATTCTACATAGGCCAGACAGGACGTAGCTTCAAACAGAGATACATTGAACACACAAAAGCACTCCACACCACCACAGAATCTACCTTTGCAAACCACCTCATTGAAGCAAACCACACATATAAAAACATCGACAATAACATGTACACACAAAAGGCCGAAAACTAGACACTCTAGAACAATTAGAAATATACAAACACACAAAAACAAATAAAAACGACATCCTAAACGAACAGACACAATTCAAATCGCACGCATTATTCGAACACATCTCACCACACACACACAGCTTCGATCTTTCGAAAAACTTTCCCGTCGCCAACAACAAGACGGACAACGCTACCTATGGCAGCCTCTGATGAAGCTTTCTAAAGGTGAAAGCCGGTTTAGGCTGTAAGGTAAAACTTTACGTTTTTACTTATAAAAAACGTAGTGTTCCGAGTCGTCAATACTATAGTGATATTTAATTAATTACTCACTATGCACATTGAATGTGTTTATAATTATTGTCAGATTACCTCTCCTTTTCGAAAGTATTGTGGCTGGTGGTACCTGCAAGATTCACAGTACCCTGTGACTGGCTCAGCTGTGGTAGAATACTTCGTAGAACCTATAGAAACAAAATAAAAATTAATGACAATGACACACCACATACACTATAACGATTGTACAACAAGATGAATGAGATAAACTATGAAATCAATAACAGTTTATGACTAAGACCAATCACCTTAAGGTAATTAAATACAGGATCTCTATTACAAACTATATACAATTATGTAAAGTGTTTTTGTGTTTTTATGAGTGGAACTTTTAATAATAGCACTTAATCTAGATAATGTTGTAGAAGAACCTGCACTACCTATAGGAAAATCTGTTCATGAACAAAGGAGAACTTCACACTGGGTATTTGAAACTGGAACACACTGCAGAACAAATATGAAGAGAAGATGTTGCATACAGACAGGCCCGGATTTAGGTGTCCTGCCGCCCCTAGGCACTATTGTTAGCACCCCCCCCCAAACAAGTAACTTCTATATATTCAATTCTCCTTGACTGCTGAAAAAAAGTTGCTGAAAATAGTCATTTCAACTATCTCTATTGCAAATAGAGATCTTAATCTATTGCAAATCATTTGATCTTAATCTAAAAGGGAAATTGATGGGACTGTGAAAAAGACTACATTTTTTTTACTTTTATTAATATTTTTTTACGTGTACACTTTAGTAACACATAGATTAGTTTTATAACAAGTAATATGCGTAGGCCTACTTTCTTTTTATAGGTTTATTTATATTTATTTAGTTAATTTAATTAATTAATTTAGTTAATGTAAATAAATTAAATGTATCAAGTTCTTCCCTTCATTTAAACATCATTGTCTATTATGGTTTGAATATATGATCTTGCGCAGTAGGGATTGACTTCTAGATCAAGGCGCTCCAAGCGATATCGAAAAAAACTATTTTAGTCAGCAAAAAAGTGGACAAGAATTTCAACGGAGTGTCCAGACCTGTATATACGACCGTGCTCCGCTACGACCACCGCTATTGATAGGCCCAGTGTCAATACCGCGTTATTCAATGATATAATTAAAGGTTATTTCAAAACCATTTTCTTGTCCAATACAAATACTGTAATTAAAAAACCGAAAACATTAAATTTTAACAAATAATTTTTCACCTCGTGCCGCCCCCCTGAGCCTGCCGCCCCTAGTGGGAAATCCGGGCCTGCATACAGAGGGCCCCCAAAGTAATATGATGAGTACAGATTGGGGCCCCCAAAGTAATGTGATGAGTACAGATTGATATTATTAAAACTATATGTCATAATACGCAGGTTATGTTACTCATGTGTATTTACTTTATCCAAAGTAGGTGTACAACTTATGTATATTGATGGAGACTATTTTTACGATACGCTAGAATGTTCTGCATCAATGTAGCCCTACTGTACATTGATAGGCAAAAGTAATTTGTTCTACATGATTCTAGAATATATGCCTAGAAAATGGATTATGAAGCAGAGTTAGTGTGTGTATCAGTAATTCAGTATCACAGTTGTTGATCGTGAGAGGTATATTGATTTCACAATTGTACTTTGTGAGAGGTATATAATTTTTATTTTGTGAAAATGTATTTGTGATATCGGTTGATAAACAAGGTGTCGACGGTGATACGAGTGTTTTATTTCAATTGCTCTGCTACAAGATAACAAAGAAAAGAGTCAAGACTGTTGTTTTACAAGATAACAAAAAATAAAAGGTAATGGATAGGTGTAAAGTGTGGATTATTGAAAACAGAAGGAATAGGCTGCAAGTTCAAAAATGAATAATTTTTATACAAACATTTTACATAAATTAATTATTTATCTAGAGCCTTACTTTCAGGGTGCACCTACGACACTTTATTTAATTTTTGATGCGAAAAATATTTAAATGACCTAGCCTTTCTGTTGTGACATATAGAGCAGTCAGTTTTGGTATATTAGGTGAGTTTGTTATAGTTAACAAGGCAGGTCAAAGAATTAGATTACATTACATTATGTGTAAACACTGAGATGAAGTGTTGTAAAATAGTGAAAAAACTGCACAAGGCTTTTCACAAGTGTAGTATTTACAAACGAGCAGTTTACAAATGGTATAGCTATTTCCAAAACAGCTGTGATTCAGTTGAAAATAAGGACAGTAAGATACTGTGATATTATGTTTAATGAATTTTTACTATTAGGCACTACAGTTAATAGGAATACTGCTGGAGCATTTCCATCATTTTTGTGAAGATATTTGTAGAAAATGGCCAGATTTATGGAAGCTACATCATGATATTGAGTTAGTTCACGCATCAATGTTTGTTCAAAACTTGTTGGCCAAAAATAATAACATAATGACACTGGAAGCACAGATTCACCATGGTACCACGGCACCATGTGACTTTTTACTTCCATGTTCTGTAAGGAAATGGAAGTATGGTGATCACACACAAAATCATGTTCGAGATAACGGCTGATTCTGATTCTACTACCCTCAAAACATGAAGAAAAGTTATTTTTTTAAACAAGTGTCTGTGTGTAGAATTTTCCATACAAAGTGACTGTGTATAGAATTTTTCTATGACGAACAACAATACCTGCTGCAAATTCAAACAGAATCAAATAATTTGTTTGCATATGTGCCCGAGTTGTAGAGGACTCAAGGCCTATTGATTTTGGTGAAGATCGGTTAAGGGGAAGGGGTAGTTTACCTGCAACGTTTTATGTTTTTATCAAGAGTAAAGTACTTAATTTTGATAAATAAAGTATCCTGAAAAGAAGGTCATAATAATCGACTATAGGAAGGCAGATGAAATATCTATAAATGAAAAGGGTAGTTGAAGGGGAGGGAGTAATTTTCAATAAATGAAAATTGATAGTTGAAGGGGGAGGGGATAATTTTTTATGTGTACCTACGTTATCGGCAACAAAGAAGTAGTTTGTTGTTAAAATTCCTTCCCGGGCAGTTTGGCCATGGTCCAATGTTTTCTGCAAAACCAGACTTTTTGGTAGTGCCATCGACTGCCATCATCAGTGAAAATAGAGTGCGCTAATGTGAGGTGGTATACTGTATGTTAGTGACCACAGTATTGTGGTTAAGGCTGAAGAAAGAAGTAGTTTCTATGGAAATATTTCATTTCAAAAATGATTTTAAATATAAATCTTAGAACATGGAAGTTGCGTATGCTTCTCCATACCGATATTTTTGTTAATCCTAGTAATGACAAAGAATTATTTTAGTATTGCTCTTCATGCATTTTTACTTCCTATGATAATCTATGAGCTCACTTTTTCAAATAATATTGTACAAAGGTAGATGAAATATCTATAAATGAAAAGTGTAGTTGAAGAGGGAGGAGGTAATTTTACTTCCATTGTGACGATTTTAAAAGAGGAAAAAATGAAATAAAAGAAATTTAAAATAATTTAAAATCTCACATTAAAACAGAACATAAACCCCTAATGAAAATGATAATGTAACCCCGCAATAATACCCAAAATAAATAGTTTTAAAACCAAAAAGAATTCTATAATAAAATTGCGATAACACCCCTTAATAATTAACCCGGCTTTAACCTGCCGAAACCGGCATCAACACGCATAATTACCCGTGAATATGACTAATAATTGTATTAAATCGGAACTTGATAAAAAACATAAAGATGTACAATAATAAAATAATAAGTAAGAGATACCGTAGTATAATTAAATATAGTTAAATATGTCAGAGAATAAACGAGTAAATATTAATCGAATATGGAACTACTTTTATGCTGAATAGTAAGTGAAGCGAGATTACTACTCTGACCCCTTAACTAATAAACTACTTGTAATGGAGCGCTCACGCCGTAAGCAGCGTAAAGCGTTGTTTCGCTACGTATATAAATAAAAATGTGAAAGGGTTGATACTATGACTATTTAAATGAGTAAATTTGTGTGGTGATGACATCTCTCTATATTATAAAATAATGGACTATGTAAATAATACAGTATTACAACCAAGAAGGTGAGAGTAAACTAATCTATCATCATGTGAAGTGTGTAACAGTGAAACAAACATTCTATCTATGTATTCTAACTACAAGAATTATTAAGAGTAACTACAGTCGCCGGAGATGAATGTACCACACCAGGAATTATTTCACATACTTCTAGAACTTCACCATCACAGTATGATAAGGTAACGACTGAACTTCAAGAAACATCAGGAGGACCGAAGAACTAATTCTGCAGCAACTTCAGGAAACACACAGGTGACATGGAGGCTTGTCTTCCATGGTTAAGAGTTACAAAATTATAAACCCAAAAAGACAATTTAAATTATCATATTAAAGACTTTAAAACTTATGTTTAAATGTAATAACATTAAAGACTTTAGAAACCTGACATTTTAGGTAAAAAGGTAAAGTTTAAACTAAAAGTTTTGTTGTTTTAGAAGATTAGTAAAAAACCATTCTTCAAATGGTTAGAGTTTCAATATTGTACATGGCAAGGTGACCATAATTCATTTAATATATTTAATCCCGGATCCGTGGAATTAATCAATAAGATGTACATCATATTTTGAAGCCCCTTTGTAAAGTAGTAATTTATATATTGAATCATATAGTAAACTATATTGTTTGAGAACTTTCAATAGAGAACTTAATCACCAAATGTAATAAAGAGATGTCATATAAGTACCAAGTAAAATGAGTGCATAAATCAACAGTCTCCCCTTCCAAATATCCTGCTATATAAATTGTTTATTTGTTGTGATTATTTTCAGTGCTTCACAACGAAGGCAGCCGGTATAATTGGCACTTCCAATTATCACTGGTTCCCTAAGTTATAACTCAAGAGAAGAGGTTATAATTTGCGCAACTCTGCTTGCTCAATCTTATTCTATTTTGCTGCTATTTGCTTATTTTGCGTATTTGCTATTTTGCGTAAGAGAAAAGAAAGAAGTAATTGCGTCCCGATATCCCACGCACAAAAGCTGTTGATCTATACACTCATGTATTTCAATATGTGTCAGAGTTTGAAATAAGATAAAAATAGTAATTAATATTATAGTAATATAGTATAAATAACTTTATTAGTAAATATAAGATGTGTAACGTAATATTAGCATATAATCCCATGTAAACAAACCATGTCGGTACTTGTAGAAAGTCCCATTCATAAACGTGTCACATTCTCGACTATCTCAGACGGGTAGTTTCCTGCTGCCGTTTGTTTAAAATTGTCATTGTTTAGTTGAGTTGAAAATAAGTCACCCTCCTTGTGTGGCCTATTGTTATAAGAAGCGTGTCTCTTCCTGTGTGTAGTAGCCGAAGGGGGAATCCTTTTGCCGTACGCATATTTAAATCTGTGTGAGATTTCTCTCTCTCTACCAATGTAAAATGACAAAGCTTGTCATCTCATTTTGATTGTTTATTAATGAACGAGTAAGAATACGATTGATTTATATTTTTATATTTGTGTGTAAAAAAAAGAGATAGCGTTGTATCGTAACTAATGCAAATGTTTAATAATAACTGTTAATAAATGTTTACCATGTACTAAAGTGTGTAGGCGATAATTGTGTATAGGATAGTAGAGCAAATAATATTATGACTTAAAGTTCAAATGAATAAATGACTTAGTTAACCCTCCCTTGTTAGATAAAGTATTAAACCCCAGGTCCAAAAACAGTAAACTTGTAAACTGAGCCAAATAAATTAATAATAATAAATAAAGTGTGCTAAATAATTATGGTAAGTCGATAGGAAATAATTCTAGGTAAGTTTTTTTAAACCCCCCAAAGTAATAGTAAGTGAATAATAAAGGCTGAATAAATCTTAAGTTAAACTAAATTTGTGTAACGTGTAGCAGTAAATAAGAGAAAGGTAAATAATAATAAAAGTATAGTTGAATAGTCAACAACCAGTTGTGGCCAGTAAGAGAACAATAAAGCGTGTTAAGAAATTGTAGTAAGCAGCCACACACTCTCCCTATTGTGATAAACCGTTGCCTCCCTAAACAATGAATACCACCGCGCGTGAAATACAATGAATTGTGTAAAGTCTCTCCCCTTCCGCAAAGTTGTCTAGTTATGGTTAAAGAGATAATAAGAATTACCATCGTGAGATTCCGCTTCTCTCAAGTAACTATAATCTAGAGTGGAGTATGGGATCTTCTTTAGATTATTTTAGAAGTAAGTCTATGGTATATAATCAAGATAGAATTATATACATGTAAAGTAACTAGTCACAACGGCGCCGGCTGAAAAGGATAATGATGAGGCAAAAAGGTGCCAAGAGTTCATTTATGAATGCTGAAAGCTAACGTGTAGAGTTAGAGTAAGCTGATGTCAGTCGGGCCACGATATTGTGAGTTACTGTAATTAGGGAAATTAGAATTATAAGTTAGTACTGTAAGAAGTGAGATAAAGGGAATTTCACGGAGGAGAACATTTAAATGAACAAGATCATTTAAAGAGATATAGAGAAAACAAATCGTGTACTAAATTAAATTTTAACACAGAAGTCCCCGAGCATACTCCCAGTACGTTGCTCACCTAATAACCCGTAACATACTCACCCGGTGTCGATTTTTAAGCAGAGGAGTATGTGACGATTTTAAAAGAGGAAAAAATGAAATAAAAGAAATTTAAAATAATTTAAAATCTCACATTAAAACAGAACATAAACCCCTAATGAAAATGATAATGTAACCCCGCAATAATACCCAAAATAAATAGTTTTAAAACCAAAAAGAATTCTATAATAAAATTGCGATAACACCCCTTAATAATTAACCCAGCTTTAACCTGCCGAAACCGGCATCAACACGCATAATTACCCGTGAATATGACTAATAATTGTATTAAATCGGAACTTGATAAAAAACATAAAGATGTACAATAATAAAATAATAAGTAAGAGATACCGTAGTATAATTAAATATAGTTAAATATGTCAGAGAATAAACGAGTAAATATTAATCGAATATGGAACTACTTTTATGCTGAATAGTAAGTGAAGCGAGATTACTACTCTGACCCCTTAACTAATAAACTACTTGTAATGGAGCGCTCACGCCGTAAGCAGCGTAAAGCGTTGTTTCGCTACGTATATAAATAAAAATGTGAAAGGGTTGATACTATGACTATTTAAATGAGTAAATTTGTGTGGTGATGACATCTCTCTATATTATAAAATAATGGACTATGTAAATAATACAGTATTACAACCAAGAAGGTGAGAGTAAACTAATCTATCATCATGTGAAGTGTGTAACAGTGAAACAAACATTCTATCTATGTATTCTAACTACAAGAATTATTAAGAGTAACTACAGTCGCCGGAGATGAATGTACCACACCAGGAATTATTTCACATACTTCTAGAACTTCACCATCACAGTATGATAAGGTAACGACTGAACTTCAAGAAACATCAGGAGGACCGAAGAACTAATTCTGCAGCAACTTCAGGAAACACACAGGTGACATGGAGGCTTGTCTTCCATGGTTAAGAGTTACAAAATTATAAACCCAAAAAGACAATTTAAATTATCATATTAAAGACTTTAAAACTTATGTTTAAATGTAATAACATTAAAGACTTTAGAAACCTGACATTTTAGGTAAAAAGGTAAAGTTTAAACTAAAAGTTTTGTTGTTTTAGAAGATTAGTAAAAAACCAGTCTTCAAATGGTTAGAGTTTCAATATTGTACATGGCAAGGTGACCATAATTCATTTAATATATTTAATCCCGGATCCGTGGAATTAATCAATAAGATGTACATCATATTTTGAAGCCCCTTTGTAAAGTAGTAATTTATATATTGAATCATATAGTAAACTATATTGTTTGAGAACTTTCAATAGAGAACTTAATCACCAAATGTAATAAAGAGATGTCATATAAGTACCAAGTAAAATGAGTGCATAAATCAACAGTCTCCCCTTCCACCCTTCCAAATATCCTGCTATATAAATTGTTTATTTGTTGTGATTATTTTCAGTGCTTCACAACGAAGGCAGCCGGTATAATTGGCACTTCCAATTATCACTGGTTCCCTAAGTTATAACTCAAGAGAAGAGGTTATAATTTTGGTGGAAGAGCGTAGTTTAGTTTGTTTATTTGTAAAAAAAAAAGAAAAAGGAGTAAGAACACGATTGATTTATAGTTTTATATTTTTGTGTAAAAAAAAAAGGAAGCGTTGTATAACAATTAATGCAAATAGTAGAATAATTAGTTATAGCCGCTCACGTTACTAAAATGGCCGAATTTAATCCTGATCTGTTATTAAAAGATGAGCTATGCTACGAGGCACTTTTACGAGGTCTAAAACACGTAAATGTAACCGTGTCGGAGTTACGAAAATCATTACGCCAAACCGGATCAGATACACCATCGCAGTTAGATAGATTGCGTGAACTCGATTATGACAGAGAACGAGAAACCTGTTATGCGAAATATAGGGAATTGATAGTATTATCTCAGAACCTTGAGGACAAGAAATAACCTACGGAATTTTTGCGCGTTGCGCAACGTATAGAACATTTAACCCGCCGGTTAAATAATTTATTAAGCTGGCCCGACGTCGCCATAATCCCCCCCGATGTGCAGAAATTTGCGGAGGAGGCATTAAGCCAATTACCTATAATTATCAACGACTTACGACGAAAATCAGACTCATCGAGAATGGAGGAAATTGAGCACTACTTACAAAAATTATATATCTCCCCAGTTCAATCCCCTACTTTAGAACACCCTCCCTCCACCTCGATCCCCGAATCACCCACCGTATCGAAGATACAACCGAGTCATGAACAATTACCTAGTAGAGAATTAAATACCCACACTATGTCAGAACCCCCACCGCCAAATGTTCAGCATTCTCGCACTAGTAAATATGCGATTACAAATCCCAATGCAAACACCAATCTTTCGAAAAGTACACCTAACGTATGTTTTAATGTAGACCTCTACGGAAAGATTTCCCACCCAGTAGAGAAAATAATTAATGATATTCCTTACACCGATGGCTTAAGCATCACGACTCTATTGACTTTTATCAGATATCTACTGCAAATAAAAGATCTACAACTATTGAGCGATTGGCAAATACTGCAGGTCATCTTACCCAAATGTAAACCACCTTTACGAGATCGTGTCCTCGAATCATTAAACTCGAATCTTCCGGTAGAAGAACTTGATACAAATATAATCAAATATTTTATTCCCACTGGAATATATGAGGAGATAAAAAGAAATACCGTACTTCGAGTACAAAGAGCTCAAGAAAGATTGGCCCACTATATCGCAGACATCAGAGAATCTTCACGTCTACTGCAAGTCGACTGGACTGAAAAACAATTGGTCGATACTATATTGGTAGGCTTATCTCCTGAAGAATGCTCCCGTTTAGCTCTAATAAGTAGACCCCTTACTTTCGCTGACCTTGAACAATGTAGTGTGCACTCTTCAAATGTGTGGTATGCAGATCAGCATCGACATGCACCGGTATCCACAACACCACATAGAAAGGAAACGCAAGCCCTATCCTCAGATACAAGAAGTCTACGAGAACGACGCCCATTTCGGCGACCAACCTATGTTCATGGCCACGGTAAGTACAAAGAGCCACCACCTAGACACGAAACCAGTGAGACCTCGCGTAAAGAATATATATGCTATAACTGCGGAAAACCTGGACACCTCAGTAGAAACTGTAAACGGAAACAGTATCATCAGAAAACTCATTATCCAAAAAACATGTAAGGCAGGGAGATCCGAAACCCTGTGTCTTCCGCAGCATCGTGAAAACAGGTAAACCCCTGAGAAACCACAAATTAAAACAAAATACTAATAATAATAACAAAAGAAAATTAGACCCCTATGTTAGGAAATTTATCGATAAATGTAACTCTATTAGTAAATGTGATTACAATAGGTGTGAATTACCATATATACAAGTTGACATTGGTGTTACATCCACCCTCGGATTAATTGATTCCGGATCCACGCGAAGTTTAATTAGTCAAGAGCTAGCAAATCAATTATTTAAACACAATTTAGTTAAACGCAGTCAATCAGTAAATATTAGATGCGCTACAGCTAATAAACAAAACTTAATGATAAAGCTTATCATCACTTTTAAAGTAAAAATTAAAAATCTAACGTGGTATTTTCCAATGTTGGTATGCGACGAATTAGGACCCGAATTAATATTGGGAGCTGATTTTATCAGTAAAACAGGAATAATTTTAGACATTCACGAGAAGATATTTTACTTTGGATTCGATCGTTCACGGAAATATAACTTGCATGATAATGCAAATAACAGAGAAAGTACTAGCACCACTTCTACACATATAAAGCATCACGAATCTGAATTAAGTCATCTGAAAAGTAAAGATAGACGGAACATACAGACTTTAATAAAACAATTCTCCAACGTCCTCACCCCAAAATTAGGACTGACGGATCTGATAGAGTACAAAATAAATTTGAGCGACAACAAAGTAATTCGTTTAGCCCCATACAAATTATCACCACCAAAAATGGAAGTGATGAGGAACCAAATTAATAAATTGTTAGAACAAGGAGTCATCGAACCCTCTACGTCATCTTATTCATCACCTGCGTTTTTAGTACCCAAAAGTAACGACAAACATAGATTAGTGGTGGACTACAGACAACTAAATAAACGGATAGAATTTGAATCTATACCCCTTCCCGACATCCACAGTGCATTTCATTATTTTACTAAAGCAAAAATCTTTACCATTATGGATTTAAATCAGGCATTTCATCAGATACCTCTTTCGGAAGAATCAAAACGTCTTACCGCCTTTGCCGTCCCTTTCAACCTATACCAATTTACAAGGGTACCTTTTGGTATATCCCAAGGTAGTTCTGTATGTAGCAGATTATTAGAAAAATTATTTCATGACATAAAGTTTAAATATGTGTACCACTACCTAGATGACATTGTTATTTACAGCGAGTCAATTGAGCAACATCTTGAACATCTACGTGAAGTACTAACCCGATTGGAGAAAGCTGGATTAACCGTAAATCCCAGTAAAGTAAATTTTGCTGTGACACAATTCTCATTTTTAGGTCACATCGTAAAAGCCAACGGAAAGGTAAGCATAGACCCAGAGCGAACCCGTGCCATAAGAGAATTTTTACCGCCGCGGGATGCGAAAGGAATAGCTCGATTTTTGGGAATGATAAATTATTTCCATAAGTACATCCCACATCTAGCCGAAATTGCAGCACCGCTAAATACCTTAAGAAAGAAGGGAATTAAATTTGAATGGAATGAGCAACACCAAACCGCATTCGAGAAATTAAAAGAAAGCATAATATCACCCCCGTACTACAATTAGCCGACTTTACAAAACCATTTGTAGTGCAGACAGACAGTTCTAGTGTCGCACTAGGTGCAGTAATATATCAGGAAGTAGATAACTCGAGGTTACCTATTAGTTACGCTTCTCGCACCCTGACTGAGCAAGAAAAGAAATACTCCACATACGAATTAGAATGTTTAGCTATAGTTTTCGCTTTTGAGAAGTTCAAACCATTTTTAGAACATAAGGAGTTTTTATTAGAAACAGATAATCAAGCGTTATCTTGGCTACTAAATCACCCAAAACAGTTAGGCCGTATCGGAAGATGGGTATTAAGATTAAATTGTTTTAAATTCAAAGTACAACATATTAGAGGCACCCAAAACGTAGTTGCCGATACACTGTCACGTATGTTCCAGCCTAGTAGTAATACTTACGAAAACAAGAGTAGAGAAACGCCGATTATTAATACGTTAATTACCGAATTTCCTCTTGCATTTACGGATTTAGCCCAGTATCAAATACAAGACCCACGTTTGAGTCCAATTATTGAACAACTTGAAAAAGGAAATAAGTCAGAGAAATACATATTAAGTAGGAGAGTATTATGTTGTAGAATAGCGAACGGAAAATATCTACGACTAATTGCCCCTGATATTATTAAACCTATGCTGATGGAATATTATCACTCTTCCACCATTGGAGCACATATGGGAATAAATAAAACCATACACAGAATTCGTAAAGAATATCACTGGGAAAATATGAACAGTGAGATCGCCAATTTTGTAAAAAAGTGTAAGTTGTGTGCACTCAGCAAACCAGCGAGAAACAGCCAAATAAGTCAGTTAATCTCAGAGATTCCTGCTACCCCATTCTCCAAAATTTATTTAGACTTCTCAGGACCCTACCCGCGTTCCAAATCAGGAAATACAATGTTACTAATTTGTGTAGACTCTTTTAGCAAATTCGTCTGGATGTACCCCATGCGGCGAGCCTTAGCTACAACCACAGTAAATATTTTACAGCATAGATTATTTAAAGAATTCGGTATTCCTGTCCATCTAGTGTCGGATAACGGACCACAGTTTAAGTCCAAGGAATTCAGGAACATGTGTTTCAAACTAGGTATAAACCATATTACCACTACAGAGTATCGTCCGCAAGGTAATATAGCTGAGAGGTATTTGCGAAACCTAAAATCTGCTTTAATTGCCTACCATGCTAACGACCATACTTCTTGGGACCAGAACTTATCCTGGATACAATTCGCTTTTAATTCAGCGTATCATGAAGGACATAAGTCTACCCCATTCGAATTATTGTTCAAGTATAAACCCAACCACCCATTATCCGCTAAGTGGAAAATACATGAATTGTTACCACTTGAAATTAGGGATAAAAATATTAGGAAAATATGGAATGAAGCGCGCGCTAATTTACGAACAAACTTAGCGAAATCAAGGAAATATCACGAGCGAAATAAAAATAATGAAGTAAAGTACCAAATCGGTAACTTAGTTATGTGTAAAACACATCCTACGAGTAGTGCAATCGATAAGACCACTTCCAAGCTATCATACCGATGGTGCGGTCCTTATCAAATTCACAAATATTTAACTCCAGTAACCGTAGCACTGTATGAACCCTCTACTCAAAAATATGTACGAAGGACACATATTTCTCAGATAAAACATTATCACGAAGAAGGTAATGGTAGAGTGCAAGTTAAATAAATGTAAAGAAAAAAGAAAGGTATATGTTTTGTACTCAACTGCAAAGGAGTACTAGAGTAACGTTTAGCTAGCTAATGGTATAGATAGGTACGAGGCCTGATCACCCTTGAATCCTATTCTTCGAAAGTAGAGCAAAGTAAGAAGTCAGCTGACAGCAAATATGAGAAATAATTAAGTAACAAATTACTTAATGAGTAATTCTATCACTAGAATAACTCCCAACTAAAGAAAAACCCGGTAGTAGTCATAAGTAGTAGTGTTAAGAAAATTTAGAATGTTAACAATATGTTTTTTTATAATGTGTGAATTTTATGTAGTAGTAGAATTAGCCTTTAAAGTATGATATGTAGTTAGTAAGAGGAATCAATTCGAGACTGACGTGTGTAACTCATAATTACGTACAGAGAGAAACGGGTGAGAGAAATTACACACAGAAATCCCCAAGCATACTCTCGGTATATTCAAAAAAAAAATTTATACCGGCGTCTGTGGCTTAAGCGGCGGAGTATGTGACGATTTCATTAATAAAAAATATGTTAATTAATTAAGTTGATAATATATAAGTGAAGAAATTTTAAATTTCTTAATAAAATCTCACATTGTAAACTAAATCTTATGGCAATCATTTAATAATAATAATATTTAATATAAGTCTAATAATAAAATTAAAAGGGAATGGAATTGTACAGAAAGGGTAAAGCTTATTAATTTATCCTGCATAAACAAGAACTGACCAGAATTAACTTGTTTTCTGACCCCTAAATAAACTAAGTATTATTGTAAATTTGTTATTATTTAAATAATTAATTAAGACCATTGTTACGTACTTTGATAACTTCTGCAACTAAGAATATCACGATTTAATTATTTAATCAACCGTAGTCCTTTAATTAAAATTAGAAACACGGAACTACTTTTATGTTGCCTAGTAATTGTCTTGAGATTACTACGCTCCCCTTAACTATTTTCTACTACTTGCAATGGAGCGGTCGAAGCGTAAACAGCATACTGCCGAGATGCGGTATAGTAATTATATTTTCAAAAGTTAATAAACTCACAGTTGAGACGTAGCGGCACTAAATACAAATTTAAACAACATGTGAACCGCGAATATAATCTACAAGTATAATTAAAGTAAATATGTAGTGAACAAGTGAGTGTGAATGAGAATTGAGCGTCTATGACATCTCTAGAAATCTAAACAATAAAGTGTATGTAATTAGAAATATGGTGAAATCATAATGTGAAACTCAATAACTAAATCAACATGTGACGTGATTACAAGTGAATAAAACTTTTGTGTAAAAGTCCAAAACAACAAGCGATTACTACAACTTATTAAAAAAAGGAGAGAACCAGGACTCCGAACCTAAAATGACCTCCGAACTTCACCAACAACAGAAACCTGATCTTCAGAAGAAAACTACAAGACACCAGGACAACCGAGAGAGTCGCCGATTCGCCGAGGATGATACCCACAGGTGACACTGAACTTTGAATTCAGTGGTTCAAAACTTGAAGTATAATATTGTATGATAAACACTAAATAGATAAAAACTGAACGTTAAGTAAAACAAGAAAGACTGATTTAATTAAATTAAATGTAATTTCATGTTTAGCAATAACATGCGTTAATTTAAATAATTTTTGGTTAAATAAAGCAGTATTTAAGATAACACAAGAATAAATATTATAAATGTAATATCATATGCTGAAACGAAGTACTCGGATCCGAGGGTATTAATAAAAGAAAAACTATGTTAACTCAGTACTAAATTACTCTAATTCTCTTTGTACAAGAGGTACAAATGTTTTAGCTTTAATATACTCATTGCTAAATTTATGTAATAAAGAGATGTCATGGTTATCCAACAGGTGAGTGAATATATCTACCAAATCCCTTGTCAATATCCCTCAATTCACGGGACCCTATTTAACATTTGTGTACTTAATAGTTATTTATGATTTTGTAAAGAATATGGCAGCCTTGTTTAATTGACCTGAGCCAATTAATCAGGTTCCCGAATTGTAACGTGTGCAAAACGTTACACCATATTCCTTAAGGAATGGAAGTATGGTGATGGCAAAAAAAATCGTGTTCGAGATTATTGCAGATTCTGATTCTACTACACTCAAAACATGAAAAAAAGTCGTTTTCCAAAAAGCGTCTGTGTGTGTGTGTGTGTGTGTTCTGTGTCTGTAGATTTTTTTTCTATGGCAAACGATAACTGCCGCAAATTCAAACAGAATCAAATAATTTTTTGCATACAGCCCTGATTTGTAGAGTACTCACGACCTATTGTTTTTGGTGAAGATCGGTTGAGGGAAAGGGGTAGTTTAACTGCAACAGTTTTTTTTTATCAAGGGAATTTTTTTTTTTTGGCAAACGATAACAGCCGCAAATTCAAACAGAATCAAATAATGTTTCGTATACAGCCCTGAATTGTAGAGTTCTCAAGACCTATGGTTTTTGGTGAAGATCGGTTAAGGGAAAGGGGTAGTTTACCTGTAACGTTTTATGTTTTAACAAGGGTATTTCCTATGGCAAACGATAACAGCCGCAAATTCAAACAGAATCAAAAGATTATTTGTATACAGCCCTAAATTGCAGAGTTCTCAAGACCTATTGTTTTTGGTGAAGATCGGTTAAGGGAAAGGGGTAGTTTACCTGCAGCGTTTTTTTATCAAGGGTATTTTTTATGGCAAACGATAACAGCCGCAAATTCAAACAGAATCAAATAATGTTTTGCATACACCCCTGATTTGTAGAGTACTCAAGACCTATTGTTTTTGGTGAAGATCGGATAAGGGGAAGGGGTAGTTTACCTGCAACGTTTTTTTATCAAGCGTATTTTCTATGACGAACGGTAACAGCCGCAAATTCAAACAGAATCAAATAATTTTTTGCATACGTCCCTGAATTGTAGAGGTCTCAAAGACTTTCGATTTTGGTGAAGATCGGTTAAGGGGAAGGGGTAGTTTACCTGCAACCTTTTACGTTTTAACAAGAGTAAAGTACTTGAAAATTTATTTAAACTTTTTGAAACAATGGTAATTGTTAAAAATAAAATAATTTTGTTGCCAGGCAATAAAATTATAATTTTTTCATTTTAATGTAATATAATATTTTTCATTTAATACAGCAATAAAAGGGCAGGTAAGACACAGCCTGGCTGTTTGGCTGAAAATGATTTTAAATATAAATCTTAGAATATGGAAGTCATGTATGGTTCTCCATACCGATATTTTTGTATTGATGTTATAAATTTATTCAACCCAAAACTTAAAAATTTCAATAAAATATTAACAATTGATATCGTTCGATGCTATGTCACCACGGATACATAAACAAAATAACTTTTTGTTTTCAGAAATAAGAAATAAACAATTCAGAAACAGATAACAAATGCTAGATGGTATTCACTTTCTTTCATGTTGTTTAAATAAAAGATTAACTCTTTATTTTTAAAATATTAACAACTAGGTACAATGCGAATTTTGATTATCTCTCTCAGCATTTTTACCAAAAGCATGCTGATCTATTTGGTTTCATTCTTAGTGTAGGCCTACATATTAAAAATACTTTTATAATTAATTAGAACATGGAAGTCATGTATGGTTCTCCATACTGATTTTTTTTATTCCAAAGAATGAAAAAAAATCGATGAAAAGACAATATTGTGGACCGTTGAAGACATAAAACAAAAATCTCAAGGGTACACCTGAAAGTGCACTCTGAATGTTTAGGGTCATCTAATTTAGATACAACTATACCTCCTCACAAGGCAATGGCAACCAGTGAGAAGTAACTTGTCTAGCATAATCTCCCTCCCCCAACCATGCGGTACGGGGCTGGCATTAAACTGTACATTCTATATGCCTGTGAGAGAATCTGTAACACACGCAGCATGACTGCATGCATGGAGGGTACAAACCAGTTGAAAGACTGATGAACTCAAGAAGAATATATATATAAATACAGGTCAATAGAGAGAGATAATTTTTCACATAAGCAAAAACTTCATAAACCTTCTGATCAAACCTCAAGTACACTCTACTTGCCAAGAGGTGGGAATAGTCACACGACACAATACCAACATATAAGTAGCAGTCATAACATTTCAAGTATATTAACGTAATGCTGTTATGTGTAAACTTATTGCATAATTCATTTTCTATCTGCGCATGTTTCATCAACATAATAAATATATAAGAATCGAACTTATCATCCCTAATGATTTTAAATTCTCATTCTATGTTAAAGACATTTCTCTTGTATTATTCCACTAATTTTTTTTTTTTAATCATAAATAGCTTTTCAATTTCTCAATATACATTTCTTCATACTCAATATACATTTCTTCATATTTGCTGATTACTTATGTTAAACTTGCCTTTATTGTTTGTGCTTTTATTAAATTTTATTTAGAACGAGTGAAAGTGTTACACACTCAAACATACAAGATCTGTCCAAAAAGTATCCAGTCGCTTTTTCAGTACTTTGATAATGTGCCACGTGGCCCTTATGGAAATACGTAACCAACTGCAGGAGACAATACCGTGCATGCACGAATGGTCACACTTCTGTTGGACCCATCCCTCATTCACCAGTGAGATACCCATTAAGTAAGCTTGCGTTTTGTGTGACTGTCACGTTCACAATAACTGAACAACTAAATCTGCATCAAGGTTTGCTTCAAACTTGGAGATGATTAACAGGGTGTTTAGGGAGGATTCTATGAGAGCTGCTCACATTAAAATATGGTATCGTACTTTCAAGATGGCTGTGTCATTCTGAAAGCAACAGCGAGGTCGTGTTGAGTGTTTTATTCGACAATGAAGGTGGGTCCATAATAAGTACACTCCTCCAAGACAGACAATAACTGTGGAGTATTACACAAAAATTCTTTGTAGACTGAAGGACGTAGTGAGAAGAAAATGGAAGCAGCTGTGGGCAAGTGGTAACTGGCACCTTCACCATGACAATGCACTTGCTCATGCTTTGCACCTGGTACAGGATTTCTTGGTGAAACACGGGTTGCACAGCTACCACACAGTTCTGATTGGGTCCCCTCTGACTTCTGACTCTTTCTAGTGCTAAGTCACCACTGAAAGGAACAAGATTTCAGTCAGTAGACGAGATTCTGAAGAATGCAATGTGACGATTTTAAAATAATGTTTAAATCGCACAAATAAAAAATTGCTTTCAATATAAGTAAGAGTATTATCCACCCCTTACCTATGCCTAGATTCATGCAACAATGTGCAAATTGTCCCGTACCAACACGTTAAGAACGGTGTTATTTAGCTAATAATAATAATTACTTTAATTAAATAAAATACGTACTAAATAGATAAAGAAATTCCTAATTCATAATCAAAAGGTAAAATAATGTATTACGACTTAATTAGTAAATAATTAATATAACTTAAAAGAACGAACTATTTTCTCAGTGCGTAAAACCGCGCCAGCTACTGACCCCTTGCCGCTAAACATTGCTTGCATTCGCCCGATAGACACCGAGGTGTAAGGATGTAGCTGCTGTGTTGTGAACATACACATAGGTGTATACAGTTAAACAATATTTAATCAAGTTTATAATGAGTTCTATTTGACCTATGTAGTATAATAATAATAATAAAAACAAAATTATAATGTAGTGCGTGAAGAAATATGTAAAGAATAATAATAAAGAAAAAAGGAAACTTAGCCGACACATCTCTTAGCAAACTGTAAGTGGTGAGAAATGTTACTTACCAGATTTAGTGCTGACAAAATAAGAACTGTAACTAAAAGTAAAATGTAATTAACCGACTCCAAAAGAAGAAAACACAAACAGCAACCGGATGAACTTCTAGTACCAAAATCTAATCGTCTAGGAAGAGACTACCAGAAACAATCAACCTCATGGAACATCAAGAAGAACCGTGGATCACACCTTACGAGAGGACTGAAGATGACCATCATGGACCCCACAGCATACCCATGTTACATTCAGGTGATATCAAAACATAATGTTTGTAACATAAATTCATTGTAAAACAACAAGACCAGTAGCAAAAGAACAGTAAAGAACTTTTGATAATTTAAAGTTTAATATATATATTTTTGTAATCACTGTAATGAAGTAGTAATGACATTAAGATGTTTAGATTTAAATTAATTTTAAAATTTACAACCAAAATTATTCTTCTAATAATTTGGTTGAAGTTGTAATAAAAACATAACTAAGTTGAGTCCCGGATCCGTGGTACTGAAAACAATATCTAGCTGAATGCTTTTGATATAAAAAGAATAAGAAGTAAATTTTCAAAATATTTAATGCAGAAATTTTTAGAATCTGAGTTTTAAAAGTAAAGTAAAGTATGAGAGATAAATATGTTAATAAAGAGATGTTTTTGCTAACACCCAACGAGTGAATAAATTTATACAATCCTTGCTTAATTCCTGAACAATAAAGTGTTATAATTTGTTAGTGATTAAGTTTTACTAACAACGGCAGCTAGTTCAATTAACAGGTAACAAATTGAACTGGTTCCCGACATTTGTGATATCTTAACAAGGGAGACGTCACAGCAACTCCATAATTGATGGTAACTCCAACAGAGGAATTTCCATACTGTTTCAAGAGAAGTGGAATACATGCTGGGACAAGTGTGTGTGAAGTTCAAAATGAAGTACTTCAAAGTTCTCAAAATACCACATGGCTGGATACTTTTTGGACAGACCTCTTTTAAGTTAGATCTACCTTTAAATAATTTTTCTATATTTAACTTGTTAGTGGATTCACAAATTTTGTGGTTTGTAATTTTGTTCCTGATCTGAAATGCTCAATAATCTTACTAGAAGTACTGAAAATAATGAAATGCAACAAGGGCTTCGTTGTTTGTAAAAAATTTCAGTAATTTTTGCAATACAAGATTTTAAAATTTCTGTCTTAATGTGTGTTTTAGTCTAGTATGGTTGCTGCAAATCTTATTTCCATTAAATTGAGCAAATCAGAATCATATTTCTTAACTATCAACCCAATACATATTCTCAACTCTCAATGATTAACAGAATACAGTTGTACAATACCTGCAGTGATTGGAGTCCAGTCGTTTCACTATCATGTCCATTCTGCCAATTTGTCACTTTGTCTGACAGATGTCGCTGTTCTCTGTTGCTCTCAGAATCTGTGGAAAATATAAAGATTATTACACATCTAACTACATTTACTTGTCCCTATGCGTATGTGCATATGACATACTGTTAATCACTACTATATCAATTTTATACACATCAGCAGTCAGGATTTCAGCAGTTATACTAGTTCAAAGTAATCTCTGCTCTAGGTTTATAAGGGAATGTAAGCTTTAAGTTTAACATAAGTGTTTGTACTGTCAACATTTTCTGGGCTGTTAGGCCATGGTCCAGAATGTCTATAAATACTTCCAGATGTTTTGTCTGTACCCATCCTTCCAACTGCCGATCCTACCCGCCTCAATACCTACAGAATCACTGAACAGTGAGCTATTTGACTAACCTACCGTAGACCTCCTAAAACCAAAACCAGCAACAATGCTCTGTATACTCTCAACAAACTCTTTCCCAACCTAGACACCTTCCTTTATAAACTGAATTGGAAATATTCCCAAACCGCCCAGCAATGTGTTTCGTTCCAACCCATTGCAGCCTCCATCAACAGAACAATCCAAAACTCCCGCCAACCCTCCTTCCTAAAAAACCATCTCCTTACTATTGCCGATGGGCCTCCTCCCAGAAATCCTCGCCGAGAGAGAAATACCTAAATCCATTCTTCAAACATACTCCATCTAGCATCTTTCTTGATCTCATAACTCCTTAAATTTCCCTATCTCCTCAACCTGTCTTTAGCCCTCCCATTGTGTCCCCCACCTATACCTTCCTCCATCTTTTGCGTCCTGCACTACACGACCCTGTCTCGGCTGTCCATTTAAAATTTTCATGCTGGCAGTTCAATCAGCCTCTTCCAACAGCCATTTGGCTCCACGCACTACATCAACACATAAATACACATCCACGCACTACTCTTTCTCCTGAGTGCCTCCACTTTGTCTGGCTCTGGCCCGCTCTGGTGTGCAATTCCTCACAATCTTCAATACAGCTGAAGGGGGCTTGCCCCAGATCCGTTGGGACAAGCCTCAAACTACATGGAAAAAGTCAGTACCCATGACAGACGCTTAGATATAGTAAGATACCCGGGCTAATCAATAAAGGAGAGTGATTGGTTAAATAATGACAAACCAGCTACAGTGAAAGTTTGACATCATAGAAAATTGTATAAATACAAGTGCCTCAATGGAGTAGGACAGTCTTTACTCGTAGTACTGTGCGGGCATCTGAGACCTCTGTTCATGCGCCACTGAAGATGTCTCTCCTGGGTACAAACAAAACTCCTGACAGTATTTGTAAACATTACACTACGGCTTAACAGCCCAGAAAAGTTTGACAGTCGACTCTATTTTATTTATAACACCATGTAAGTAAATAGCTATACAGAAATATTTTTCTAAAAAACAAAAAAAAAGATATGATTAAGCTAATTCCAAGTTTATCGATTACTTTATGCTTTTACTTAACATTACCCTGTTATTTTTGCTGGGAATCAAAGATAATTTTCCAATTTGAAATTTAAAAAATCAACCAAAGTACAAGAAAGATTACTGAATTTAGCCATAATAAGTATTGACAATGATACTGGCAGAAATATAAATGAATTTAGGACACAAAAATTAAGAAAAACTGATTCTGATTATTGTAAAATTAACAAATACTGTAACTGATATTTTGAGGTTATGAGAGTGTGAGACGATTGATAAATAAAAGCATTTGGTTTGTATTAAGAATGGATCCCTATTTAGCTTCACTCTAGTCAAATCATTCACATGCCCACAACCAACAGAAGTGACAGAACAACTACGTAACCTGTAATGGATAAGTGACGCAACTGTTCAGAATTCTTGTAATCATCACAATCGCTGATGACAGAAAGCACTGATAGTACACCACAAGTTCCTTGTCAGCACCGCGAGTCATGGGTCACATGACATTTGGTACAAATACCATCTATAGAGGGTGATTACAATCATATGTACAAAGAGGCAATAACTGTGAGTTGGGTTTAACAAACAGTTTCACAAGATCTGTCTACAACTGTCACAAGCACAGTTTACTGGCTCACTGTTGAGCATAGAATCCATAGTTTTGGTCCGTAGTTTATTTGAGAATATTGTAACTGTTGAAATGTGTCATTAGACATGTTGGTAATACTCATGTCAGTGGCGCTCCAGGTTCTGACAATTGTTTGGGGGTTCAATGTCAGAATATTTCTACTAAGATAAGCGCAATTATCCCATTCCAAATAACACACGGGTGGGCCGCAACATGAAGACATAACTACTGACAACTTTTAGTAGGCATAATATTAAATTGTGTTCACGCTATTTGTAAATTATTCTAAAAATATATTAATATTGATTGTTAAACTTTCACTTGTGAACTTACTTTGTTTTTTCCCGTACGCGTTTCGGCGTGATGTGCGCCTTCTTCAGCGGTGTGAGACAGAATGTCCGGAACTTGTAACGATTTTTTAGTTGGTAGGTTGAGTGTGGGGGGGTGGAAGAGAATTGGCATGGGGATCCGAATTATTGTATGTTTTATGTATAATTGTGTCAAAGAGTGCGTGCGATTTAAAGTGTAATTGGTCGTTAAGTATGTTGTTTGGTTGTGTTGTGTAGTGTTTGTATATTTCATATTGTTCTGCTGTGTTAAGTTTCCGACTTTTAGGCAAGTAGTGTAATATCTCAAGATTATTATCTATGTTGGTGTAGCTGTGGTTTTTTGTGTGTATGTGTGTGGCAAACGCGGAATGTATGTTGTTGCTGGATAGAGCTTTTAGGTGTTCAGAGTAACGTGAAGAAAAAGATCTTCCCGTCTGGCCTATATAGAAACTATTACAATCACTACAGTTTAATTTGTATACCCCCATTTTGTTGTATTTGTCTATGTCCGTGTTTGTATCATTGATGTGTTTTTTGATGGTATTGTTTGTTCTGTAGGCTATTTTGTACTTGTGTTTCCTGAATGTGTTGGCGATTTTGTGTGTGTTGGAGTTATGGTATGTGAGTGTGATGTATTTATTTTGTTATGTGTTGTTGGTATTTATTGTTTTGTTGTTTTTGTTTATGATGTGTCTGTGTAGTTTGTTTATTAAATTAGGGTTGTACCGTTTTTTATTGCTATATATTTGATTGTGTTGAGTTCTTCGTTATAATCTTGTTTACTTAATGGTATTTTTGTTAGTCTATGGAGCAAAAAAAAAAACCACAGCTACACCAACATAGATAATAATCTTGAGATATTACACTACTTGCCTAAAAGTAGGAAACTTAACATAGCAGAACAATATGAAATATACAAACACTACACAACACAACCAAACAACATACTTAACGACCAATTACACTTTAAATCACACGCACTCTTGGACACAATTATACATAAAACCTACAATAATTCGGATCCCCGCGCCAATTCCCTTCCACCCCTCCACTCAACCTACCAACTAAAAATATCGGTATGGAGAACCATACATGACTTCCATATTCTAAGATTTATATTTAAAATCATTTTCAGCCAAACAGCCAGGGAAGGAATTTGAACAAAAAAATACTTCTTTGTTGCCAATAACGTAGTACACATATAAAAAAAAATTATCCCCTCCCCCTTCAACTATAATTTTGATTTATAGAAAATTACCCCCAGCCCGTTCAACTAGCCTCTACATTTATAGATATTTCATCTATGTTTCTACAGTGGATTATTAAGATCTTATCAGGATACTTTATCAAAATTAAGTACTTTACTCATGTTACAACAAAAAATGTTTCAGGTAAACTGCCCTTTCCCCGTAACCGATCTTCACCAGAATCAACAGACATTGAGTTCTCTATAGCTCAGGCACATATGTAAAAAATTATTTGATTCTGTTTGAATTTACGGTAGTTATGGTTCGTCATATAAAAAATTACCCATGTTAAAACATACAACATGAGATTTATAAAACATATCTAAGATTTATATTTAAAATCATTTTTGAAATAAAATATTTTCATAGAACCTACTAACGCTGGGGAAATCTGAGGAGCCAATCAGAGTTGGGCCTACCTGTCACTCTGCTGAATTTGGTGGAAAGCCCTGTCACTGTCGTCAAAGTATCAGCCTTGACAGGGTCCTCTTTTTCTGCAAAATGGGAGAGGCTTGAGATGGAGTGAGTGACATGGTCCCCACCTCAATGAAGAACCCATTGTTTTATAAAAATATATTTAAATTTTGAAAACTGAAAATTCTTTTCTTGTTGTAAATATTTATATTTTATAATCAAAATGACTTTATTTTTGTTACCTGGCAACAAAATTATTTTATTTTAAACAATTACCATTGTTTCAAAAAGTTTAAATAAATTTTCAAGTACTTTACTCTTGTTAAAACGTAAAAGGTTGCAGGTAAACTACCCCTTTCCCTTAACCGATCTTCACAAAAATCGAAAGTCCTTGAGATCTCTACAATTCAGGGATGTATGCAAAACATTATTTGATTCTGTTTGAATTTGCGGCAGTTATCGTTTGCCATAGAAAAACAAACGTTGCAGGTAAACTACCCCTTCCCCTCAACCGATCTTCACCAAAAACAATAGGTCTTGAGTACTCTACAAATCAGGGCTGTATGCAGAAAATTATTTGATTCTGTTTGAACTTGCGGCTGTTATCGTTTGCCATAGAAAATACACTTGTTAAAAAAACGTTGTAGGTAAACTACCCCTTTCCCTTAACCGATCTTCACCAAAAACAATAGGTCTTGAGAACTCTACAATTTAGGGCTGTATGCAAATAATCTTTTGATTCTGTTTGAATTTGCGGCTGTTATCGTTTGCCATAGGAAATACCCTTGTTAAAACATAAAACGTTACAGGTAAACTACCCCTTTCCCTTAACCGATCTTCACCAAAAACAATAGGTCTTGAGAACTCTACAATTCAGGGCTGTATGCGAAACATTATTTGATTCTGTTTGAATTTGCGGCTGTTATCGTTTGCCAAAAAAAAAAATTTCCCTTGATAAAAAAAAACCGTTGCAGGTAAACTACCCCTTTCCCTCAACCGATCTTCACCAAAAACAATAGGTCTTGAGTACTCTACAAATCAGGGCTGTATGCAAAAAATTATTTGATTCTGTTTGAATTTGCGGCAGTTATCGTTTGCCATAGAAAAAAAACTACAGACAGACACACAGACACTTTTCGGAAAACGACTTTTTTTCATGTTTTGAGTGTAATAGAATCAGAATCTGCAATAATCTCGAACATGATTTTTTTTGCCATCACCATACTTCCATTCCTTAAGGAATATGGAAGTAAAACCGTTACAAGTTCCGGACATTCTGTCTCACACCGCTGAAGAAGGCGCACATCACGCCAAAACGCGTACGGGAAAAAACAATGTAAGTTCACAAGTGAAAGTTTAACAATCAATATTAATTAAGTGCTGTGAATGAAGAAGATGAACTATCAAAACAACTGTAAAAATATATAGTTAAAATAAAGGGATAGTTAAATATTTCTGTTTAACATTTTAAACCGGGAACAGGCCTACCGAGTTTCTTAATTTTGCATTTATTTTTAATAGAGAGAGAAGAAAAATTTGTTATTAAAATAGGCTAAACACTATTAATTTTACCAAATCAATGAACTGAACGCAGAAATAAGAAATACCTAACACTTAACACACAAAAATATCAGCAAACACTTTAAAGGTTATACACGCTTCGTTCAGCTTAACATTAATACAATTATTTAATGACTACTTTAAATACACTTTATTTTTCGAATACAATTACTTCACTATTTTATTTTATTTTAAGACTTTACTGCACACATTTTTATTGCATTCTAAATGAAATAGAGAAATCTGACACAAAACTGAAGGTAAACGGACAAATCATGTGGTAAAAATCATAATAATGGCGAATGGCGGTATTATGAAAATGGTAAACTTCCCGGTCAGTGCAGTTCAGCCCTCGTTGGAACTATTTATATCTGTCGCTAACACTCAGGATTAGCGACAGTTGAATGTAATTTTGCGTATACTGATTCCCCCCTCCATAGCTGTCTACGCAGTCTAGGAGGTGCTGAGAGCTACTTTGAACCTCAAGCAGTAATAGCAAGCAACTCACCTATTATGCGAATCAATAACTATTCAGTCAACAAAATTAATCTCCCAAATCTTGTTATTTAAATATCAAACCATTATCTCACCAAATCCTTAAACATATTTAAATTATTTAGGGGGTTCACTACTGAACCAATGAACCATAATGCACGAGCCACCACTGACTCATATGAACCACAATACATTACCCGACAAAGTGGTGCACTGAGGAGGATGTTGGTGGTTAAAATGACCTAACCTACATAATGAAGAAAAAAATATAAAAAAATAAAACTATCTGATGGTACAAATTTAGTCGTATGAACTAAAATATCGTGTAATTAATTATCTGAAAAGTTAATTTTGAAACAGTACAGCTATCTTAGAAGTACAAAATCGCTTTGTGTATATTCTGTTATCTGTCTGGAGCTCGAGAGATCACTTTAATTTGTATTCTATTTTTAGAGGTTATGTGAGTAGAAAAGAGTTAGCCTTTCACTGTTTATTTAGACTGCAGTGTATCCAACACAGCTTACGATGTTTATATTGCAGTGATCTATTACACAGCAATTTAAAAAATTTATAAGAGGAGTTAATTCAGTTTATGACTTGCAATATTAGAGTGCGTTTTGAAGAGATTGGTTACAGTAACTTGCAGGGGTAGTATACCTGCAACGTTTTACGTTTTAACAAGAGTAAAGTACTTAATTTTGATAAATAAAGTATCTTGAAAAGAAAATCATAGTAATCCACTACAGAAAGGTTGATGAAATATCTATAAATGAAAAGGGTAGTTGAAGGGGGAGGGGGTAATTTTTCATATTGGTGTTATAAATTTATTCTACCGAAAACTTAAAAAATTCAATAAAATGTTAACAATTGATATAGTTCCCTGCTATGTAACTGAGGATACATAAACAAAATATTTTTTCGTTTTCAGAAATTCACAGATAACAAACGCCGGGCGGTATTCACTTTCTTTCGTGTTGTTTAAATAAAAGATTTAATTCTTTTCTTTATAAAATAAAAGATTAAATTTAATTCTTTATTTTTAAAATATTAACAACTAGGTACAATTCGTGTTTTGATTATCTTTCTGAGCGTTTTTACCAAAAGCATGCTGATATATTTGGTTCCGTTCTGAGTGTACATATTAAAAATAATTTTATAATTAATTAGAACATGGAAGTCATATGTATGGTTCTCCATACCGAATTTTTATTCTAGGTTTTTGAGTAGAAAAGAGGTATTCTTTGAATGTTTATTTAGCCTGCAGTGTATCCAAGCTAGCTTATGATGTTTATACTGCAGTGATATATTCCACAGCAATTTAAACAATTTAAAAGAGGAGTTAATTCAGTTTATGACATGCAATATTAGAGTACGTTTTGGAGCGACTGTTATTGTCTCTTGCAGTTTAGTCATTATTTTGTATTACTTACTGCGACATTATTAATAAGATGACATTTATTGTGTGTTGGGCATTCTTTAGCTTGAAGAATTGTATCTGACTGTTGTTTTTGTTTATCTTTGACTCAGGGGTGGAGTGGCATCCCTGGGGGCCCTCGGCTGGAAGCAGTCAAGGGGCCCCCTGCAGCTACACACATAAATGTGCACGCGTGTATTTGTGGGAGTATACTTTTTTAAAATTATTTATTTACTCTTTATATATACATGGTATGTACAGTATTTACATAAGAGAACGTTTTAATACAAAACATACAGGACAGTTTACTTGATTATTTAGACTTTAACATAACCAGGGTTAAAACTATAATTACCTATGTCAATGATATATATTGGGTAAGTTACCAATAAATACTACTGGACATAATCACGCTATTTATTCAGTGAACTTACAATACACATTTAAAAGTAATATAAAATTGTAAAAAAAAAATTTAATATGTAATTTAGATCCACATTCAAATATCACTGATATTATGATTACAGTACTTCTGTCACTTTCCCATATTTGGGTAGTTTCCAAATGATTGTAGTTTGTTCATGCATACAAAACATTTTTATAAAATTTTAAGAATTATTTCTCCGCACAGTAAAAACTAATAGATTTAATTTAAATTTAATGTTTTAGGTTTTGTTTGCTATATACATGGCTCATAAAATTTCATTTTTTTTATATCTTAAGGAAATCAGATCAACATTTAAAAGGTAGCATGTGGTAGTAAATTTATCAGTGGCGGCTGGTGTTATGGTTGCAGCGTTGCACAACCACCAATATAGAATAACTAAACTATAAAATAATATACAAAATCATTAAGCAGTTAAAAATGTCATTAATTTCAACGGAAAACATATTAGATTCTATGCGGCAATGTTCACATACAATTCAAATGTGGCATGCAGGCTGGTGATTGTAGCCCATTTGCAACTTGAAGAGTAAATTGCAGAGCTTACTACACAAGCATATGGGAGAACGTGCGTTACTCTTCACAGTTGCCCTATATTCCCTACATTAGCTAGGCGGTTGCAGAGTTTCTGCAACATTCAATTAACAGCGCTGTAGTGCATATTTAATTTTGTCATGAAGTGACCACAGCCTTCTTGATTTAATGTTGTACCAGGTTTAATGTTTACGTTGGTTCAAAGTAAACGTGTACTTGCTTTTGAGGTTATAAAATTATAGTTTGTGATTTTATAAAATTTTGTATAACTGTGATTGTGATAATTACGTGTCAATTAATTGTGTGTTAAGTATGTTTTTATTTGTTAAGACCTGTTGTGTGCTTTTGTGTTTGTGCTTTTGGAATTAGTGATTCTGTGTGCTTTTAAACTTTTTTTTTTATTTTAAAATGAATAGCGTTAAAAACTTTTAAGAAATTCCCTTTCTGCAAAAACCAGTGGAGGAAAAAATTGAAATTAAACGACTAGGACGACCAATGCCTCCCTTAACAATAAATCAAATTGTAAAGTCAGGCGGTCGACAATTTAATCGAGAATTTAAAATAGAATATTATGAAAATAGACTGGTTATGTGGTTGAGACAAAAAAATTCTTTATTTTGTTTCCCGTGTTTATTGTTTGGAGGAGAGGACCCCTGAACAAAATTCGGAATGAAAGATATTAATCATCTTGCCGAAAGAATAAGAAAACATCAGGCATCAAGTGTACACATAAAGAATGCTTTCAGTTTGCTCTTTTTGGCACAATTAATATAGCACAGCAGCTGGAGAGTGAATATAGACGAAACATTGTTTTACACAACAAAAGAGTACGAAATAATCGGTACGCCTTAAATATAATAATAAACTGTATCCGCTTCTGTGGAGCTTTTGAATTAGCTTTGCAGGGTCATGATGAGACTGAATCTTCATCAAATCCTGGTGTATTTCGAGGATTAATTGATTTCAGTTCTGAGCTTGACACAGCAATGAAAAATCATTTAGAGAAAGCAACTGTATTTAAGGGCACCTCAAAAACAATTCAAAATGCGTTGAAAAACACAATATAGATGTAGCGGTGAAAAAGACAAAGACAGTTTTTGATTACATAAAGAATAGTAGTACTGAAATAACGCCTGAATTACAGAAAAGCGATGTTTATAAGTTGAACTGTAAACAGTGATAAGGTTTATCTGGGTGAAACAGGACGTAAGTTCAAAATTAGATTGAGAGAGCATGCGAGAGGAGAAGGAGACAGAACTACGAATTCGCTCCATGCGAGACATTTTAGTGAAACAGGGCATAGGTTTTTAGACCCAACGAGAACGTCAAAAAAGTAAGGTTAGAGAATAACATAAGTAAATGCAAATTGTATGAAGAATTAGAAATATTAAAAGTAAGGAAAAAGAATAGGAATGCGCTTTAGAATATAAAGACTGAATTTAGTAATGAGGATATATTTTACTATATTTTGAAAGAGTAATGTATAAAAGGTGTAATATGGTTACAGGATATGTGTTCAGAAGGTAGAAAGCTGTAGGAGATTTCTAGAGGGTAATGTATGCGATGAGGTCAAGTTGACTAAGTAAGGGGCGGGGCTAACAAGGACTGGGCGGTAAGTAATGCCTCCTATTGGTGAATGTAACCAGTTATGCGTGGGAGGGTTAGTATATATACAAGGGAAGTAGGTATTTTAATGTTGTTGTAGTAAGAACTTGATAATGGTTGCGAAACCGAAAGGCCTCTTTTGAGGGAAAATTGTACATAGCAGAGAAGCAACAAAATACGACAAATTTGGGGTTTATATATAGGGAAAATCTGTTCTTATAGCTCAAAGAAGTCATTTAAAAATAACTAACCTGTATTATAAATATGCTGTTTTTATTTTTTATTTCTCGTAAACACAAGGATTGGTTTCAAATCAGTGTACTGTATTATTTTATAGGTATATAAAAAGCACGATTCTGTTTACCTTTTTCTTTTCTCTGCATATTTAGTATTTGATCACTGCACAGTTAGTGCAATACTCATTCATGAGTACGTGGGAACATGGAATCTGGCATAGGTAGACATACTGATAGAATCATTCCATTATCATTAGCAGCTGTCTTTTAGGGGAAAACAGTAACTTTCTATTTTTTTCCATACAACAGCATTACGTATGAGGCAGATATGTTGGTCTGCACCCTGTTTATTGTGTCGTTTTACCCCTCCCTCCATCCTCACCCCCACAAACTCGACAACTACTGCAACCACCAAAATTTGGAACCACCAGCCGCCACTGAAATTTATTAGATTTTTGTTTGGCACTCGCAGAAAATTCCGTACTAAATTGTAAAATTGATTACATCATAGTTGTCATGTTGTAGTGTTATAATTTTTGTATTAAGAAGTATTTCTATGGTTTAAAAGTTGTTAACTTTATGACCTATTTCACCTGTACTTTTATTTTGTGACAAGCGAATGGTAATATTTTGTTTATCAGTAACTGTAATTAAAGTCATAATTAGCTACTTCATGTGGTGTCAGTTATTCTGTTTGCACTGTACAACATGGCAATCTGTGTGACCGTTATAACGATACAGTTTTTTTAAATACCAGTAATGTCAAAGAATTATTTTAGTACTGCTCTTCATAAATTTTTACTTCCTATGATAACATATGAGCTCACTTTTTCAAATAATATTGTCTGTAGTATTTTTTTTCAATAGTAATTAGACTCAATCATTTATTCCAACTATGATTAGTTTGGCAATAATAATTATTATCAACACAAAAAATATTATTGTTAATATTATTAACTTGATTAGAAAAAGCATTTAAATGTATACTAACCCAAAACAGTTCCTCGTTTTCTTTGTTCTATGAATGTGGTGTTGAAAGTGTAAAGCCATGTTTGAGACAGCAGCCAGTGAATTTGAGAATTGTATGACCAAGTGTATGTTTTTCTTGAGTTGACAAATAGCAACCATTATTTTAACAGATTCTAAAATTAAGTATCCACCATAGAGAAGGTATCACATGTGATAATAACTGCCGTCGTATGTTGTTTGTTTGTAATTTGATTTACTTCAGTGATTATTTTTTTTTTAAGACAGGTTTTTATTTTATAATGTAAATAACTCTTATTGTGGTATAATAAAATATTTTTTAGGTGTCGTGTAGAAGCAAAAAACTATTCTGTAAAAAACACAAAGTAAAATAATAAAGAGTAAAAATTAGAATGGCATGTTCAAGATAATAACAATACACGTAATAGTGCTGTACGTAATACCAATATAATACAATCTTAAATATGTAATTTTGTTATTGCTTTTAAAGATGATAATTTTCGTTTCGCTGCCCAAAGCATCCCAAAAAGGCTTCCCCCAGGCTCAAGCCTCGGAAAAAAGTATCTTAAAACTCGGGTATTCCCAATACAAGAAAATGGCTCATGGAGACTGAGATACAACAACGAACTGTATCAAATATATAAAGAGATACCAGTCTCAAAATTTATAAGAATACAAAGATTGCGTTGGGCCGGACATGTTATGAGAATGGAGGATGGCAGGAACCCCAAGAGGGCTTTGCTGGGTACACGGGAGGGAACGAGACCTAGAGGTAGACCGAGGAAGAGGTGGGAAGATAGCGTTGCAGAGGATGCGAGAGACATGGGGATAAGAAACTGGAGGAGGGTTGCAGTGGATAGAGTGGATTGGAGGCAGAGATTGGTGGAGGCCAGGGCCCGACTTGGGCTGTAGCGCCATAGGAGGAGGAGGAGGAAAACTCGGGTATTAACCATTCCGGTTTGTAATTTTACAACATGTGAGAGTGTGCATGCATGCACGCATGCACACACACACTGTGGACACACAAACGTGCCCATATTTATATAATTAAAAAATGTTCTCCGTTCATAATTTCTTCACCAGTAAGCAGACAAGAGGAACAACACCACTCAGCTATCAGTACTAAATGTCCACGGCATTTGTTATCACAGCACAAGATCTCTTTCATCCTTTCCCCTGTGTCTGTTCTGTGCTGCCAATGTTATTTCAGAAAGACAATGAATTGCATTACTATTAGTGGTTAAAACTATCAGACTAATACACCTGCATCTCTGCTGCTTCCAGCATTTTTCCTGTCTTCATTTCTTACACATTTGGTAATCCTTCTTCTAATTACCCTCATGAGGATATAGTGGCATTATGATATTGCTGCCTCAATGGCTTCTATGTCTGGAGCCACTTGTACACCTTCATGTTTGATCTAAGCGTCGTACAGGCCCCCCCCCCTGTTTGTCCTCTCAGCTGCTTTCAATTTATTTTTCTAAAAACTACACATTTCTAAATCATTGCATAAACACACACAGCAAGGAGCCTATGGCATCAGTTGCATCCCACATCTCACCTGCAAGTAATTTCTGTTTCCCCAGTCTGTCTCCTGTAAACTCCTTGTCCTCATATCCCCCCCACATCCTGTTTCCAACTTCTTCAATCAAGGCTTACCTTTTTCCTGAGATTGAGCAGACGATATTCTAATATCCTCATAGGCCACCTCTCGTTGTTCACTCGCTGTATGTGTCCATACCATATCAACATACATTGTTCAACTATCTTGTTAATATTTTCTTCTAAAATTTACTCATTTCCTTATTACTTCATTTCTCACATGGTGCAGTCAGGATATCTGACAAGATCTTCTCAAATGATCTATTCTTTGTAAACCATTCATATTAAGTGATCAAAGTATTCCAAGCAACTTCTAGGAATTCTGGAGGAAAGTATATTTCTGATGCACAACTGTTCTAAATCGATGCACTGTATGATGGTCTGTTCAGGAAATTCTTAACATCCTTCTGTATACCTACATTTCAAGGTCTCTATTTTCTCCCAGTCACTTGATTTAAGAATACATATCTTCTTGGCTGCATATGCTGCTATTGGTAACATCAGTATCTGCATTAACTTGAATTTGATGTTATGAGTATGCACTGAATGTTTCCAGATTTTGCTGAGATTTTCTATAGAACTTCTGGCTGGTGAAGGGGGTAACAAATGAGTAAGGAGGAGTAGGAGGAGGAACAAGAAGAAGAAAAATTGCACAATTCAGTTCTCTACACAAAATGTTACAAATAGGGGGAAAGTGTAACCACAGTGAAACATTCTAGCCAAAACTAACCGAATGGGACTTATATCATATAGGTAAATGCATAGAATTATGCAACTCCAGTAGTAGTCAATTTATTCTTGTACCATCAATGCAGTGGACTGTTGATGATTCCCTTTTACTTAAAATGCCTGTCTGATATTGCTGCCTTTTAGAATCTATTGCTATAGTCATTTCCTTTTTTTGCTATTATAGCTGCCTTTCTTTGCTATTGTTTTAAAGTCATTTGAAAGTGGCAACAAATTCTCTGTCTGCCTTTATCATGAATTTCTTCCATTAAGCATTCTCCCTAATATTATAGTCATGAAGATGCTGTGTCTAATTAAGCGCCCTACCTGTCTGCAATCTGTTGTCAAACCATCCTATGCTATAGTAGTAGAACCTGGATACTAACCCAAAGCACACTGGAGCGTCTGAAGATATTTAAGAAGAAACTCCTAGGACAGATCATTGGTTCATATAAGGTTTGATAAAAAATTTCATGCAGTTTTTTTAATTTTCCATGCTAGAAACTACAGATTCAAAATTTTTGTCGCTTTGGTACATCTGTCTGTAACAATTATCTACATTTGTATCCATACTGGATGCTTAGTTCAAATTTGACAACTAACTGAGTAAATTGTGTTTTGATGTAGTTGGCAATGTTTTTAATATTTTAAAATGCAGAATCAAAGAACATGTATTCAATTTTGTATCAAAAATGAGAGAAAGTGCTCTGACAAGGTGAAAATGTTGCAGAAGGCTTTTGGTGAATGTGGTTTGCATGAACGAGGGGTTTATAAATGGTATAAACGCTTTCAAGTCGGTCATGAATCAGTTGAAGATGATGTTAGAGTTGGAAGACCAACCACATCAATGACCAACGAAGAAGTGGAAGAAGTTAAGGAAAAAATCATTGCTAATCATCAATTCACTATTAGGGAAGTTGCTGAAGAAGTCAGTATTTCATATGGATCATGCAGAGCTATTTCCACTGACGTTTTGCACATGAAACAAGTGGCAGTGAAGTTTGTTCAAAAATTGTTGAATTTTCAGCAAAAATTGCATCGTAAGGAAATCTCTGAGCAAATGATAAATGAAGTCACTAATGACCCAACGCATTATAACAGGCCATGAACCATGAGTATACGGCTATTGTAACAGTACAGTTAGGCCCATACCGGGATAATTTGGGGAGAAATAATAATTGTAAATTTTATTGAAAATTATAACGACGTATGTAATGTGAGCGAATTAGTGTCAAGGTCAGTGAAGCAGAACGCAAGCGAAGCAGTTATTTTTAACCGCATGACATTTGAACTTTGTAAATCGAGATCACAACATATGACGTCAGGGCCGAACCTAGCAATACGTCACTTGGAATGTAAGGCGTCATCAACAGCGTTCTGCGCTGAGAACAAAGCAGTCGGCAATGAACATCTAACAACTACGGACGTGGGCCATTCGCTCGCCCGCCGGCTGAGTACAGTTTTTTGTCTCGCCCGCACATCATAAAATGTGAATTTTACATTTTGAATCTGAAACCAGTATTTTGAATAACGAGGTAAATGCAGTGACAAATTTAAGGTGGAGTGACAGTTTCGTCTAGCAAATAAAAAGTGAAAATGAGGAGACAGTAATGTCGTGCACATGCACGAGGAGACCTCTTATGGACGTAATCCAAGGATTATGTAAGGGAAGTAAATTATACCAAATTACAAATAAAATCAATCAAAATCATGCAAATTTAAGAAATAAAATAAAATGAGCTCTAAAGGGGAATCTAAATTATGTACTGGGTGAGAGTGTGTGTATGTATGGGCGAGTGGAAATTATGTAATTAATAGCACTGGTTAACGTTAAGAGAATTTAATCTAATGTTTTCAAGGTCTGTTTTATTGTATCTTAATGAATTTAAATTTTGTAACCTCATAAAAGTAGGGTAAATTTTAAATAAAATGTACCAAGTTAGCGTTCACAGAGTAGACGTGTAGAAGAGGGAGAGAAAATATTGTTCGTAATAATGCAAAATAAGTCAATTTAATGTGTTCCTTTGACTATACAGAATTTAAAATGATGTGTTGAATAAAACTAAGTTCATTTAAAAAACAAGTAGAGCTGAATCATTTATTGGAATAAACCATATCTGTTCTCCAAAATACACTCAAACGAACTCTGGACCTGGTAAGTAAATTATACGATGTTGGTAGTCAGCAAAGATGGCGGCTAAAATAGTCAAAAATTAATACTTCTAAACAAAGGTCAATAATAAAGTAAAGTAGAGTTTGCAATTAAAATAAATTGACATCAAAACCAAGGCCCAGTCATCTCAATGGAACCTCCCAAGTGAAACAACATAAAAAAAAAAGGATGTCAAGTTCAGTCAAATATTAAAGTTCTTCTGTTTTCTTCTATTATCGTGGTATTCTGTACCATGGATTTTTACCACTAGGTGCTACGGTCAATAAAGAATACTATTTGGCCAGTTTACATCGCTTGTGTGAAGCTATTCATAGACATCGGCCCAATTTATGGAAATTGCACCACGATAATGCACCAGCTCACACGTCACTGCTTGTGCAAGAATTTTTTGCCAAAAATAAGACTAATGATACTGCAACCACCGTATTCACCTGATATGGCTGTTTCGTTCTCTCCAAGAATAAAAAACCATGAAAGGACAAAGTTTTGCTACTGTTGAAGAAACAAAACAAAAATCCCTGACTGAGCTCAAGGCTATACCAAAAGTGCATTCCAGAAATGTTTTAAAGACAGACTATAATTATGTTACAACTGCAGATTACTTTAACAGAGGGCAACACTAATATAGTCAAATAAAGGCATAATTATTTTCCACTAAACAAAAACTTCATGAACTTTGTGATCAAAACGTTGTACAACCCTTACTGACGTTCCAGTTATCTAAACAAATAAGACATGATGATAAATAAATTTTAAAAAGTCATGAAATGTTTCAAAACTGAAACTGACACAGCCAGAAGGCTGAGATATTTCTGGATGATAGGAAACTAATGCAAGTTGATTCCTTTAAATGTGTGTGAAACAGAATATCGGACTGCATAGAATTTTTGTATTATTTTGAGTATTGGGCCTTCTTATTGTTTAAATTCGTGACATGGTATTCAGAAATGTGGTCCTGAAAACCAAGAAGAAACTTATAAAGAGTTTCATATGGAGCATAAACACATATGACTCAGAAACCTGGACTTTGAGGAAATCGAAGAGGACTTATCTTTTAACTTTTGCAATGAGGTGACGGAATAGGGCCTTAAGAATCTTATGGATGGAAAGAGTACCTAATGATGAGGTTTTGGCAAGAGTGGGTGAAAAAAGGGACGCTGATTGGAACCATTGTGGAAAGGAAAAGCAATATGGTTGGTTAGGCCATTCAACCTGGTTCACCACCCTGTTTGAGGGAATGATCAAGATGCGTAGTAGGAGAAGGACACCCAGGCAGGAGTACATGAACGGAGTAAAAGAAGGAAGAAGGTTTGTGGTGATCAAGACTGTCTATGGAAATGGAGAAATTGAAACCTCACCAACCTCTGGGTTGAGAAGAAGAAGAAAAAAGAGAAACAAAGGTAGTTTCTGCACGAGATGGAGGAGAATGTACATTCTTCTGGAGCTAATTCTACTCAGGTATATGAAAAATGTTCACCTGAATCAAGTCATTCTTTCCAAAACAAAATTTTATTTAACAAGTCATACCCAGTTCCTACCACTTATGGTTACATGTCTCTGTTTCAAACTCATCACATTCTGTTTTCATAATAAATAAACAGTCCTGTAGATAATTCTTACTTTCAGCCAAAGAGCTCTTTTGCCTTTATTTTTTTACTTTCATGAAATCATCTGTGCAAAGACTGCTCTCTTGCTCACTACGTACGGTAAACAGAATCAGTGGTAAGGAAGAGCCCTGTTTGAGACATCATTACACTTTATTTCCAAGCTTTGACTTCTACGCAACTCATACATATCCTTAACATAAACTGTTTAAGTATTGCATCTGTTAGTTACACATGCAGCACAGCACATTTTATGCCATGTTTCCATTCATGCAAGCATTTTATTATTGAAATATAGTGTTGAAAATGTATACAAAATTTCAGCTGTACATCATACCTAGCCTAACTTAATCTAGTCAATAAATTGATCCCTCCTTTTTATAGGTAACAGTGCATGCAAAGATAACTAACCTCACCAAAGAAACAGAGAGCTTTTCTTATGTTTCTTCTGCTGTCTAAAGAAAACAGATTAACATCAAACATGTCTTACCTCTGCTGATATTGACTTCACTAGTAGTCTTCCTCAGTCTTGGCCACATTTCATCATGCCTCATGTAATTGTCTTCATCAACTTTTTCCGACAAAGTTATATTTGACTTTGCAAGGTGTGCTTTGTATGGCTGTGAATTCCTCGGCATATTGGCAGCAAGAAGCGACACATACGATATCGATCTCTTCACAGTTGGCTGAATTGGTTTGTCATCGACGCTGAATGAACATGTTCTTGTCAGGCTTGGTTCTGCCACTCGTGGTTTTGGCGCTCTGAATGCGGCATCGTCTTTTGAAGTGTCTCTTTTTTCACCGGCAGAACTTTTTATTGAATCATCTTCAAACACTTCAATCGGTTTCTTATTGTCTTTGTACGTTGTTATCGTGAAGTTGTCTAATGTGCGTGATAAAGTAGCACGTTCTAGAGTACTGCTCTTTTTCATTTGCGTTTCCACATCTACTTCTGGTTTGTTTAATCTTTCCGTAATCACTGAGGACAATTCATTTATTACGGCTTTCTTTTCTGTTACAGTTTCTGTTGTTGTTGTCACTTTACTTGCACTTTCAGCAACTCCTTTATTTGCCTTCGAGTCTTGTACAGATGATTCAGATGATTTTAAGTTAACAGAATTAATAATATTATATTCAGTCTCATCATGTTTTGCTACAACTAAGTTTTCAGTATTATCTTTGGTAATAGTATTATCAGTTTTATTGTTATCTTTAGCATCTTGTTTAACGGTTCTCTGCTGTACACTTCCTTTTGTACTGGTTACAGCAGTCTTTTTCAGACTACTTTCAGTTTCTAAAATTGATGGAGGACCAAATACATCAGTCAAATTGCCTATAACATGAAGTAAACAAAAAAAGTATAAGTGCATATGCACATATAAAACAAAAAAAATATTAAAAAAATAATAAATAAAAAAGTCTGGTACTGTCGTTGACACTACCTTCCTTGTGTATCATATGGCTCAAAGTGATTCCTAAACCATTTCAATAGTACAAAACAAGAACACTTTTACAGAGGCTTTTTAACAATGTTAAAAGTTCTAGGTCTGATGTTTCGATGGCTCAAGCAGATTATCATGATCAGACAGCAGGATAGTTACTGGTCTCTGGGGCATCCTACTGTTGGTCCTTATTGTGATGATGTGACTGCTTGAGCTGTCGAAACATCATGACATCAAACCAAAGAGATCATGTTTAACAACAGACGATGGCCGAATGTTTTAACAAATACTAGCCTTACTAAAAAAGACCGTAAGAAAGTAATAATAAAAAGGAAAACAGAAATCCACTAACTACACCATTATTATCTTCAATATGAATGTAACAAGAAAACTTAATACACACCTTTGTGAAACGACAGTGAAAAGGGTTACTATACTATGTGCATCGGGAGTGTGAGTAGATATTTTGGTGGTCATACATGTTTATAACCAACATATTACAATGCCAGAAGGGTGTAAATATATTGCTGTACTGCTGTAAATTCTTAGAGTACATAAATCTTGTCAAAATAATTGAAAATTGTAAAATTTATAACAAGCTTAGGTCGAAAAGTCACATTGAAAGTGTACTTCTCAACAGCAGGGATGCACATGAAATTAGAGTCACATTTTTTAACGTTAATGTCCATAACATCAAATTATTTTAATGCAACATGGTGTTTCTACAATGAACTGTATTAGTTATGTAGTCAGCATAATGTTTTGTGAAATAACTTTTGTTTAGAGATTGCGCACAAGAGTTTGTCGTTTAGAGTTTTTTCAAGACTAATGAGTTTTTATTTTTTTAGGACATTGGCTGAAAACTATTTCTTTTATGCAAATTAACAGATTATTTTAAAATAAGTTCCACGACAACAATGTACTGAAAAAAACATGTATAAAATATTTGCTTGATTACTTTTGTACTTCTCTTTTGGAACATGGACACAAAAAATACCATTATGTAATATACAACAAGATAGTGCAACAAATACAGTATGGTGTGATGATCTCATGAACTAACATTGTACGGTAATAATCATAAAAAATGACTGGTTGTGAATACCACAACTAGCAGCTGGCAATGCATTGTACTAGCCATGCAACCACCACACTAAAAACACAAAAGCCACACGGTATGCCTTGGTCCTTTACGGACTGTTGAGCAGAGGTTAATTTTTATTTTTAATCATAGAAAATGAAATTGAGAAAATGATAGATGTTACAATACAAAGATATGGAAAAATATGAATAATAAAAAGGCTTATTGAGAAATACACAGTCGACATTTTCAACAATAATTATAAAAAATCTTTTTGAAAATTAAGCACATCTGTTAACTAAAATACACTGCTTAGTATTTATTTTGAATTTATATAACATTTTTTTGGGGGTTGTGTAATTTTTTGACCGCCCCATATAAGTAAAATTGTTAATGAAAAGTATTAAAATACCTGGTAACATGATTTTAATAATTACCTATAGTCACTGTGTCAAACTGTGTCACAGTCGGTGAACTCATTTCATCTCTGAACGTCGGCGGTGCGGGCAGTTTGTATTCCCAATCCATAGGGTCTGGATTTATTGATGACTGATCCAGATCCTTTTGTGTCAGTGATGCTGGGGGCGACGGTAATGATGACAATGAAAGAGGAGGTTCTTCGCCCATGCCCGATTCCAGACTTGTGTGGTCTCTCGTTGCGTTATGGAATATTCTGTCAATTTCTTCATCGGCCATTCGCAATTCTGAACTGTCTCCGTTTAATGAGTCTGCTAAGGACCCTGGACATGGACATGGATAATTTATAATTTTGTATTTTGTTTCTGCAAGTCTACATTATCACAAAAGATAAGCTATGGCATAGGCACAAACACACAGACCACATAGTACACAAATGTAACATATTTTGTCTGAACAATAACAAAAAATATATGGTATGTTGTTTGTCAAATAGATCAGTGAAATTTTTTTTACATGATGTGCTATTCAAGTATATAGTACAGTTGCTGTGAACATAACATGGTTGAAGGGACAGAAGCTATTGCAGCACTGTTACCAAAGATGGGGTTACTCGAAGAAACATACAGCAGTTCAGCCTGTACCATGTAAACAGGTCTATGTATGCATTCAGATTTTACAAAGAGTAGGCTAGGCAGGCTACTCACATTTATATTACACACAACATAAAGCATGATTTTGTTTTAGGCTTCAGCACAGCCATCACCTTACTTTACACTTGTGATTTTAAATTTTGTGTCCCTGTTGTTTAGTGGTGTACCTAGGAGCTGATCTTTGGTGGTCGTGGGGGGGGGGGGGACGAGACTAACTTCAATGTTGGACTTCCTATTCTCCCAGTGACTAACGAGAAAGCCAGGATTCTCGAGATTTATTAAATTCTTTGTGTCTCAAAGTTTTTGAGTAAACCAACATGAAGTTTAATCTTGAAAAAAAAAACATGGAAAAGCATTGATTTCAAAACATTCTAACTTGATTATTAAAATTAAATATAATATATCTCATGTATTTATTATAAAGTGTTTGACATTCACAGATGACTTTGCTATACATTCTGAACATCTGACATCTGCAGTAACACACGTTAATTTTTTAGAGAACATAGCCAGTAGAACGGCCTAAGAATTTCTGCAGAAAAATAAATTTCTCACGAACATTAAAAATACGCCAAATTTCCTGCTAACGGATAGTGGTTGAATACAGAGGATTAGAGAATTTTTAAGATTAGAGAATAATTCAAGGGTTTAGAAAAATCTAGAAAGAGCATATGGTATAAGATATTTACAATAAAAAGTGCATATCTAAAAATGCGAAAATAAGGCATTACAGTACAGTAGTGAAGTCAGAATGCCTATATGCAAGTGAATGTCTAGCATTGAATTATAATTTAGACAAACTAGAAATATCGGCAAGACAAATTATTAGGAAAATATTAGGGCCATTAAAAACTTCAGAAGGTAGGAAATTCAGAAGTAATGATGAAATATATCAAAGTGTAGAAAATATAACAGAAACAATGAGAAAAAGAAGACTATTATTTTTTGGACACTTATATAGAATGGACGACAATAGGTTAACAAAGCAGATCTTCAAATATCTGTGGGGGAAGAAGTCAACATCAAGTTGGATTAAAGAAGTCCAAAAGGATTTAGAAAAAAAAATATATAAACGCGGAAGAAGCAATTGAAAGAGAAGTTTTTCAGGCAAAAGTGTTAAAAGTGGAAGGAGTTCAGGGTAGAAGAGAGAAAAACACAGGTTCAAAGTGGACTGAAGACAGGAAGAAGGGACACAGTGAAAAGATGAAAGAATACTGGAGAAAAAGAAAAGAACAAAGAATAAAGAATTGAAATTTGCATGTGGTCCTTATATGGGGGATAAAAAAACATCTTATGTAATTAGGAAACATTTTAATTCTAAAATTGTATTCCTAATAGATCTTGTGAAAATGAGTACTTCTGTAGACATTTAAAAAAATCCTGTATTATTATGTCTTCTCACTTTAATTTAAGGATGTTGTCCCAAGAATGTTGTAAGCAGCTTATAGTTCATGCTAATGTACATTATTTTTGAATGAAAAATTCACCAACAAAGCCTTCTGATTTTTCAGAATTAAGTCAAGAACTGCTACTTTACCTGTGCGAAGACGGTGGTTCAAAACAAAGATATTACGCTACAAGAGTCATGACATAGACACCCCTTTAATTATAACTGTGGTTGTGCAAACAAGATATAGGCAGATTAATAGACTCTCCCTTCGTTTTATGGTGTGTGATTGAAAATTTATCTAAAAGAAATGTATACAAAATCTGTAAACTGGTGTGCAGTGTATGTGGATTTTTTTTTACTGATTTGCTCAGGATTTCGAGAACGTTCGCGAGCGAAAGGAAAAGGAAAAATCGATGACGAATCATTGTTCATTTTATTAGGTTATATTCATGAGGATTAAATAAAAATTCAAAACGTTTTTCATTAACACTCATGAATATTTATTCAATATTATTTATTAAATGCGCACACTAAAATTTAAAATGACGTACAGTAATATTAAAAATTGTACTGTACGTATATTTGAAAACAAAATACTTTGCATGAAGCTTACTTTTTAAAAAACGAATGAAGAGTTTTTTTGTTTTTAAGTTGACAGTCTTTGTCTGGTACTAATATCCTGCCATTTTAGGTGTAGCCTACATATTATTTCCTAGTGGGGTAGGCCTACTTCGAACTATACGGAATCTTGAACTATCGAACCTCGAACTATTGAGACTCTACTGTACTGTATAGCCTTACAGTAGACCCTTTAGTACTGTCACAATAAACTGAAAATTTTATGGAAACTGACAAAATAAGACACTGTAAACGACAGTATCACAAAATTCTGCAAGACAACTACAAAATGAGCTCCATAGTGTGATACCTGAGGTTGTTTTCTGGCCAAGATATTACAACCGACGTTGTCGACTATGTTAATCATTCTTGACGATATCAATCAAGGTTGATTTATATAAATCATAAAACTGTGTTTATGTAAAATTTTAATTTAGTAAGCAATCTGTTTGCTGCTTATAAAATCAAGTTTTGATTTAGAAAATCAAGTTGTACCCCAACTTGAGATGGATTCATCTCATATATGAATATAAATTTCATCTTATGATACATACCATCATAACCATAATCGTAAAATAGGGTTACCAGCATCTGTTCAGACTATCTTCAATATGAAATTACATCCAAAGGCAGTGGCATAACTATCGAGGGTATCTGGGATCATCCCCCTCCCCCAAACTATTAAATATTTCAGAAAAATTTCATAATGTAGGGCACCACTTAATTTAGGCCTATTTATAAGCCAACTGTGCGTGCGTGCGTGCGTGCGCGCGCGCGCGTGTGTGTGTGTGTGTTTTAAAATAAGGCTTATAAATAATTGCAGAAAAAAGAAATTGCAATATTTGTAAATTAATAAAAACAAGTTAAGACAATCACTCAACATCTGGTAAATAACATACATATTTATAGCATTAAAAAAAAAATTACGCAAGCACCAGAAAATGAAGGCAGAGCCTATTGATCTACCTTTTTCATCCAGACACACTTCCCTTTAAAGGCTTGTCAGAATTTTTCATTTGTCAGAATTACTGAGAAAAATGGGGGGGGGGTCCAACCTTCAAGCTAGTCTCATACCTCCCTCTACTTCTCTCATACCTCACCCAGAGGAGTTGCTCCTAGTTAAGTCACTCTCCAAAGATATACTCAAGATTGAGAAAAAAAAAAATAGTTCTATTGATTGACTGTAAAAATAGATAAATGGGTGTTTAATTTGAAGAAGAAAAAGATAACTGGAATGGAGGATATTTTACAGTAAATTTTGGGTACTTTGGTGGATAATTTTACTAACACATATTGGCAACTACAACCACTCACACATCACATACATAATACAACGTTTGCAATCTGTTTTTTTAGTTCTCCAAGTATTCTGCTGATTGAGTCTTCCCTCTACGATTGTCTTTTGTTTGTTATGCAGGAGTGTATAAGTTACATAATAATCTTTCAATGCCCAACAGAATTGTATTTAATGTCTTGGCTGCTGGATCAATCAATCCTTGGACCCCAATGAGGAGATCAAAGCAAGAATCGAAATGTCTCGGTCTGCATTTCTCAAACTAAAGACACTTTTCACAAACAGAACGCTGGGCCTCTGTCCCAGAGAGAGAGATATGTCAGATGCCATGTGTGGTCCATCCACCTATATGCATGTGAAACATGGACACTAAAACAAAATACTACAGGTCGTATCAGTGTTTTCGAAGTTGACTCTGAAGACGCCTTTTGAGAATTTCTTGGACAAGCCACACTAGAACTGACACCATATTCAACACAATGGGACACAAGTCCTAATTACTTGCAACTATCAATAGAAGAAAATATGGATACTTGAGACATATACAAAGAGGACCCCGATATGCCCTACTTCGACTCTTTCTAAATAGAAAAATAAAAGGTAATAATGGATTGGTCGGAAAAATTATCTTGGCTCCGTAGCTACCAATAGTGGTCAGGCCTAACTGCTGTAGTACTCTACACAAGTCGAAGACAAGTAGAAAGACATAATTGAAATGTGAGTCATTACAATGAATGATTGGGGAGGCAAAAGAAGAAGAAGGCAACTGCATTAACCCTTCAAAGGGGGAAGAATAAGCATTGCATCAGATTTTCTATAGACCAAAAACTCTCAAATGACAATTTTCAAGGACCACAAGAGAATCATGCAGGACACAATTTGAAATCAATGTGGACATCTTGGCAAAGCGAGGGACAAAGATCTACCACCGGGATAAAGTACCCACGACTTCAGCACCCTAAGAAGACTGATGACGAAGAAAACAATCGCTTGCTTCCTGGAAAAAGCAAGAAACATATCAAAAGGAAAGCCATGCTCAGGGATTGAACAGTTATGGGATATAACTGTAGAAAACCCAGGAAGGAAGTAGTCGCCAACTTTAGATTTGAAACTGGCCATGGCTGTCTCTCAATGCATCTCTACAAATTAAAAATTTCCACCACAGAAGAATGTGTATGGTGCAGGAGAGAAGACTCAAAAATGAACAAAAATCATCTATTGAAGTGTGTGAAGCTGAACCGGGAAATGCAAGAACTCAAAATTTACAGTGGTCTTTATTGGGAAGCCTGATACCAAATGGGTTAAAATGTACCAAAGGAGAGCCATTTGATAACAAACAAACAATCTGAAATCATCAAGAGGCTTGTTTCAACTGTGGACACATACAAAGTAAACATAATGCACATGATACAAAGTGTATGCATGGTTACGATATATGACTTTTGTTTGGCGAGAATAAGAGAAGACAGTATAATGATGAAGATTTTCTCTAATTTAAGGAACACTGTACAACACTGGTTAGGAAAAAACTGAACAGAAAACGTTTGGGATTACAGAGCAACACCAGAAAATAAGCACTCAAAACACAACACACAAAAAATCTATGTTCTGATTGACTGTGTTGTTGAAACAGATAATTCTTGTTGATAAAAGTAATGTGTTTTTTATTTTCCAATATTTTTACTAATTTCATCATATAATGGTTGCCCTTGGAAAATGTTACTACTTTACTGATGATGGTTGAAAAAATTTTTAAGTTTTTTTATAGTGAACAAGCAATTTTTATGTGTGTAGTCAAATATTTTAAGTTTGAAAGAAAATGATTTATAATTTCTATCTACTTTTCTTAATAAATCAAAGATGTTCTTTTTCTTTTTAGGTGCAAACAAATGGCTGCCTATCTGCTAGAAAGAATCATTATTATTCCATTTAAAAAATGATTTAAAATGTCATGTGTTTGTGATAAAACGGAATTAACTACCGTTAATTTTATGAATAATTAGACAAATAGACAATTAGACAATTGTTTAGACTTTTAAACAATTTTCAACAGGAATAACAAAACATGGTTGCATCTTCTTTTTTCAACTTTGGGCATAAAAAGTTCGACATTTGTGCAGGGAAATACATATACAGTTTGCAAAAGTTTCATGTTTTTAAGTACAGCTGAGGTGCTTCATGTAGTTTCAAATGATGGAAATATTAATTTCATTTAGTGAAAAGCATTATGATTTTAAATGTACATGAATAACGCACACACAAACATAAGCAACAAAAAATTTGTAAGTCGTTAAGCTGTATTACATTTGTGATATTAATCAATAAATGTTAGCACTTTTTGAAAACAACAAAATATTGATGGGTAGGGACCCACGTCCATGGCCCTTATTGTGTTAAAGACCATGTATTTAGAATTTTATATTTAAGGAAGAGAGAAAATATGTGTTGGTGAGAAAGCTGAGGGCTAATGTTTTTGGAGTAATTAAGAAAAGCATTTAATAGATTAACAGTGAATATTATTAAACCAAAAATGAACATAAAGATATGTTAATACAAAAGTGATAGAAACAATGAGATGGAAACAGTGCTGAGACAGGTTACAGAAAAGTATAAGTTAACCACCACCATTTTTACATCATTAACAAAATAAATACTAAACTGTATATACAATACTGTATACACACAACGTATGCTATTTAATGTACATCTTCCTTTGTATAAAACATATCTGTAATTATTTTTTTAGTCTTTAGTACTCAAAGGCTATACAAGACAGAGACTAAAGCTTAAATTTATATAGCTAACTTTTCTTATGGCTTTTGTTCCTAATTATAGTTAATGGTTTATATTCGGTTATACACATAAAGTCAGGTGCTCACAAACACACAGAAGAAGGAAACAATGATGAAAATACAAACAAGAACTTGAGAAAATAAAAACTAAAAACACTATAGTACGGGACTTAGCATTGTAAGCTTCGAGGTTACGCAATAGTAACAGCTCTTCCCCGCCCCTCGCCCTCCAGCGTTGTCGCACGTTACACTTGGTTATGCGTAGGCAAAAGCGGGGAGGGCGGGGAGTGAAGCGATATGGCAATACCGCAGTCGCCTTGAAGCTTATATTGATACGTCTCACATTATAGTGGGTAGCTACTTTGTCTCCAAAGACTTTGGCATTCACTTTCGTAACAACAGCTGACAAAAGCTCAGCGCATGTTATGTATAAAATTGCATTGTGCTTAGAGCAATGTGTTAATTACTAACTAATAGAAATTAAAAATATAAATTTATAAAACTGATTATAGTAGAAACATTATGTAACAACATATTTAATGTGTTTATAACATTACAAGTTTTTGGCCAATTTATTTTCCCAAAACATTGATATTTTGAAAAGTAGTTATAGACAATATTGATGTCTAAATCTTATACAGCAAACAACATTTTAAACAGGACATTTTAAACTTTATGAAGATGTAGGAAACTTGTATTTTTACTGTATAGTGTAGAAGCTACAGCATTTTAAGTGAAAGCAAACAATGCCTGGCCTGGGTGAATGACAGCCATTTTAAGACCCCAGCATCACACTGTTAATATGTACAACTGTTTGGAAAATAAGACTTTTAACTGTCTTGTCAGCTTTCATATAGGAAGATGAACATTATTTTTTTTTTTACTATATTCCTTATAATATAAAATATAGAAAAAACCCACAGCATGCACACCTGATTGTGATCCTAAAACCCATGCAGTTGAAGTTTTCTTGTCTTCTTTGTTTGGTTGTCTTCTACTGTCTGTGAGGCATTCTACATTTCGCCATCTGTCCAGCTGCCCACCAATTTCAGACGTGACCAGAATGTTATTCGCATCATCAATGCAGGCGACTGAGAAGTTTCTCTCGAAACCAGACTTGTTACTGCTGACACTGTCTTTTTTCGACAACAAATCTTGATCGGAAACAGTTGCTTTCAACATTTTCTCTGCGTTTCGTTCACTTTTATATGTAACCAATGATGCAGAAGATGTCACTGATAATGCATCAATATTCTCTTGACTGTTGGTGATAGTATCGTCACTTGAAGTTGAAGCATCTTCAAAATCATCAAGTTTCTTCAGTTCAGGCACTTTTTTTTGGCCAAATTTCTCAGCTAATTCTTCAAAACAAGCTTTATGACTTTTCTCAATTGATGCAAGTGAATCTGTTTGTTTTTTTGGTGAAATTAAGTCAGTTTGGTTTTCTGGTTCATTTACTATTGGTGTCTCTTTCAGATCTTCTGGGGCGTTCAATTCTTTAGGCATTTCTTTGATTTCCTGGTGTTGTTCAATTGACTGTTCCAATATATCTGGCTCTTTTGAAACAATGGTTTTACTATTTGGTTCTTTTTGTTCAATCTCAATGTTTTTATCCGGAATCACTGGTTCATTACTTTTTACTGGTTCTTCTTCTGTTTTCTGTTCAACAGCTTTGTTGGTTTCATCTGATTGCTTAGTTTCAACAAAAACTTCAGGGCTTTCCGGTTGAACTAATTTTGGCATTTCTTCAATTTCATCTGGTGCCGACACAACGCGCTGATGATGTTCTAATGGAGCATGTGGTTCGATTATAATGCTGTCCAAACTTTTTGTTGGTTTCAAAATGCTGCGTGGTTTAGGTAATGGTGCTTTATACTGTTTTGTTGATTTTAGAACTTTTGTACTTGATGCAGATGACGTTGAAGTTTCAGAAATATCAGACGATGGTGATCCCAGTGCTGCTGCTACATCTTCGTCCCTTGAAACTATTCTGTCAACATTTATGAAGCTTCTTGGTCGAGGTTTCGGAGGAGCTTAACAACCATCAAGTGTTAGTCAACCACCATTCCACAGGCATGCAATAAAGCAGATGAGGGAGAAGAAATTGATGGAAGAGACAGGAGTAGTAATGATGAAAGATCGGGAAAAGAAAGAGACAAAAAGAAAAAATCATGTTAATAAATGCTGTACTACTACTGTTCTCTAGCTATCTACATTTAATTTACGCACACATACATTTGCACATACACACACAATACTACTATGGACATTCTACCACTGCAGCATAAATATTAAATAATATGCTACTAAGGCTTTCTCACAGCTGGTGTCAATAGTGTTGGGAACAAAGTGACTAAACTCCGGGGCTATTGGACCGTGACATGTGAAACAACTCAATTAGTAATATCTTACCTTAGGGTTCTTCTCCAGGATCTTACAGACGAAAACAGCTGCAGACAAGGTTATCTGGGTTTAAGTTGCGAAATAATTACGCTAACACATTTTATACTATCTAAATCACATGCTTATTTTTATTTGCTATCAAAACCTCACACCCTTCTTTCACGTTCTATAAAAGGCTGTACCACTATTTTATATCAAACCATGAAATTAATTCTTATCTCTATTAAGTTTTGTTTTATACTATTATGAGTGATATTACTAATTGGATATGAATATTGAGACGAACCAGTACGTAACCTCTACTTTGCCACACACACACCCGCTCTCTTTCTTTCACATTAATATTCAAATAAACCCCATTCCCTTAGAGAGCTCATAATAAACAGGTTTAGATTTTAAGGCTGTTCAAATTTTGTAATTAGAAAAACGTGATTTAATGAGTACTCAGCCTGGTTATAGACCTGGTCCAATTTTGTAAGCATTTATTTTGTCCCGCACTCCGAAAGTCACTTGAAGTTAGTTCACGTTATTTTGTCATTTGTATGGCGTTAATTGTTTGCGGGTTATTCGAACCGTTTTATTACATTTCACTTTTAATAATTTAGTCGGCCGACTTTATTTTTGATCGAGTACTTTATATTGTTCCGCTACATTGTTCATGCTTTAATAGCCGTACTGGATAAGCCTACTTTAATTTCGGCCTATCTTACACGCCCGAGGCCATGGTTTTTAGTTAATGCACTGCGCTCTGCTTAAGGTGACCGTCTGATGCAAACACTGGTGATGAAGTTCTTACTGTGATTTACACAGAGAGGACTGGGCTGGCAAGCTGTTGCGTAATGCGTCTGGCTTGGCTGTCTAGACATCAACAAGCATACAATAACATTGTATGTTTCGCTGGTTACTAGGGGGTACCTCACAGGTGAATACTAGCTGCTTTGAAATTACCTGATTTATATTTTTACTGTCTCTAACACACAATTCTGTACCGTAACACATGGTCCACTCCTGTTGTTACAAACAGGCATTTCGACCTCTCCTCTCACACCTTCAGTGTGAAAAAATTATCCGCTAACTGACATGGCCTTTGTCAGTTAACCATAGTATTGTGACAAAATAATGATGAAGACTTTTTAGTATGACCCATTATGAATGACCCACCCAATAGCCTGGAGTTCAGTCAGTCTGTTCCCAATATGCTACCAGTTATGTGATTCAAAATTCACACACACACACACACTACAGTTATACAGTTCTAATTTTAGTAATATACTGTTAGTAATTAGAATTACATTTATTCAAGAATAATATTATCAAACATGGAAAAGACTAAAGCAACAGGAATGATCGCAGGCAATCATCATCATATTAAAATATGCAACCAACAAGTTGAAGATGTAAACAGATTCTCATGTTTGGGAGGAATTATAACAAGCACAGGACGTATGACGACATCTGCTACACAGGAGCTACCGTTGGATGAATCTGCATAGCTAGAATCACCTTTGTACGTTCTGAAACAAGTGTATGGAATAGTCAAAACGACAAAAATGAAGATGAGAATTTTCAATACTAACGTCAAGTTCATTCTACTGCATGTATGTGAAACATGGAAAGCATTCAGCACAACTGATAGGAAGCTACACGCATTCAAGAATGGATGTTTTTAGAAGGTTACTGAAGACCCGCTGGACAGATTTCATATGTAATTAAGAACCAAGGAGATGCTCAAAAAAAAAAATATATAAGATCAGAAGTATAAAACCCACACATGGAATTGGATAGAACACTGAGAAGAAGAGACCAGAATTCAAGACAGTGAGAAGGCCACTTGATTGGAACCCACAGGGTAGCAGATGGGAGGGGTTTATTACATTTATTACAATTCCTTTTAGTCTGACACCCTGTTGGACTTTCACAACTTTTTCAAATTTTTGATATCTTTTTTTGAGCCCTGGGGTCCCAAAATTTAAAAAAATGAATGTATGTTCAGACTGTGGTTAAAATTCCCTGTAAACTGATACCCCACATGGTATTTTGAGATTTTTTCACAATTTTGACCCCCTCACATATTTGCCTCTCACCTCCTATTTGGGGGGGGGGGGTCAAACTAAAAAACAATAGGGTTCTGTACATTAAAAGTCTGGGTACATGCAAGCCACGTTTTATGAAGATGCGTTCGAGGTTTGATGCATTCAAAAGTTATTGTGAAACACACCCCAAATAGATCGGCAGACGGACAGATGCAAAATGCTCAAATTAAATAAGAAAACTTGTTTGGCTCGTTTAATAACAGACGGAAATATTGCAGGAAAGAGGAAGATGGAAGATATGACATGCCAATGGACTTCATAATGGTTTGAAATTACAGAGACCTTAAACATGCAGCACACGAATGGAGAGAACAGATCAACTGAACCATGTCTTCAGACACAATTACTACTGGTGATCCAAAGAAGAAAGTGGAACCAGTTTGGCCATATATTAAAAAGGAGGGGAGGGGGTTTATTACCAAACAAATGCTTAAATATAATCTAGTAGGAAAACAGAAAATCCGGAGCCAAACTTCTCTCCGACTCAAAAGAGTTAGCATGGATAACACAGTGAGAGAGTGGAAGGCTGGGAGACAATGTGCATTGTTGATAGAGAGCCAATGGGATGAATTCTGAAAGCAGTACGGGAGTATTAGTTTAAGGCGATGAAGAAATGTTGGAAAACCTCAGATGAGATGGACTTTGAAGTTGGAACAGTAAGGTGCGACTAATCCAAGTTCTATTTGTTTCCGAAGTACTAAAAATATTTAGAAAAATTAAAATAGGATGGACATAAGCAAAAGCTAAAGTAAAAATTAGATAAAACTAGAAGAGAATGATTGAAGACTTATATTCTCCAGCAGCAGTCAAGGTGATGAAATAGTGTAATGCAATGCTAGTCACATTATACCTTACTTACGTAGCGCTAATGAAATATTCTTGTTTTTTTTTTACATGTTAAATATTAACATCTACAATGCTAACTTTTATAATATAAAATTAGAAGCGTTTAGAACTCTCATCAGACTGATAGTAATTTAAGGCAGTGAAATGCATTCAACGACAAAAAGAAAGACGAAGAAGATTTTAAAAGCTTTGAATGGAAAACAAAGAGAGAAATATGTTTAGGTTGGCCAAAGAAATTTGAATTAAATGCCTTAACAATTAATGAAGACAGAGCTTCATAAACCCCAAAGGATAAGACAGGTAGGACATGAAAGTTCTTAAGCTACCAAGAGCGGCTTCAACATTGTTGAAATTATTATTATCCACCGGGCTGTTAGGCCGTGGTCCACAGTGTCATTACTGACATATGTTTTGGCCCCATCCTCAGTATTCTCTACCTCATCTCTGAGGTGAATTGGCAGACACTGAGGATGGGCTCAGATGGTGGGGCCAAAACATATGCCAATAACGACAATTGTGGACCACGGCCTAACAGTCCGGTGGATAATAATAATTTCAACAATAGGTAGGACTTGTTTATCCAATGGACTATATATGTATCACTACTGACTCAGATCACTAATTTTTTTATTACAACTAGTTTTCGCTTATTACAAGTTTCAAATTTACAAGCTTATTACAAGTTTGCAAGCAAAAACTAATTCAGGCTACAAGGTAACAGTTTAACATTTTTGCCAATAAAAAAAATTAATGATCTGAGTCAGCAGTGATGTATTTATAATTAGTTAATCAACAGGCACGTCACGGACAACAAAATCCAGGTATCTAATGGAGTCGGGCGGGCATACCAGAATAATGACCATGTATGGAAACCTCATCTGATACCAGAAGAAGAGGAAGATCAAGCAAGATGTGGACTGATGTATGTAGAGGAGGAATTGTGGGTAACATGAACACATAACTGAAGAAATTTTGCTGAGCATAGAAGGATGCGGTTGTCTATTACAGTACAGCATGCCAAAACGCATGACGGGTTGTACCGTCAGGCAAAGAAGAAGAAGAGACTGAAATACCGTAATCTACCTACATAGACCAATGCCATGTCAGTAGTAGCTTTGTCTGTTCATTTTAATATCTACTACTACAGTTTATATTCTACAAAGAATACATCTAATCTACATCTACAGCTACAGCTACAGCTATACTTATAGTAACAACGTCTACAGTTAGAGGTACTTATTGCTGATACTATTCTTATAATCTACACACACCACACTACAGATATATAAAGTATCAATAAATTCATATACAACTTTCAGAATTCATTTAGTACTAATAGCACACAAGTGTTACTTAATTAAAAAAAAGCTAACAAATTAGCTAAAAGCAGCTCCCAGTTAAACTGATGCTGCTACTAATTACTGGTATTTTTACAATATAATTATCTTAAAGTCATAAATAAGAATGTAAAATAATATTATTGTGAATAAAACAAATTGGCCCTTTGTTGAGGACCTAGTTAATTCACATATTTAATTGCAAAATGTTAAATCCAGCTGCCATTTTGTATAGACACAGAAGACATATTATGTACTTTAAATGGCAAAAATCTTTATAAAGGCATTTGAACGCAAATTTATTCATATTCAAATCATTACATTCAGGTGATACTCAAGTATCATATTTACCAGACCACCTGTTCAACAGTGATCAGCTGATCACTTTTCAGGTGAGAAAGTAATCACAGCGACCATTTACCAAAGAGCTCTAATTTTCACTAGGCTCCTACAGGAATACATATTATACTGATTGTCAGCTGTATTGATGATGACAGATATTCTAAGCATGTTGACATATTAAACATCAAGTTTTATGTTATTTGAAATTTTATTTTCTGTATTAATTTCATAGAAATAAAGAACTTATAATGCACAATATGTTACTGTCTGTAACCATTTAAAAACCTGTCTTATTTATTTAATTAACTTTCTTTCCAAATGCAGAGCATCAGGGAGTATCAAGGAGAATCAAGAGGTATTTCAATGATGATGAAGTACTCTGTGGAAGAGTTTCAGAAATTCTGCACTAGCCAATCAAACTCACAAACGTTAACCATAGTTCATGTATCCATGGAAACAGGCATTTCAGAATACTCTTGTATGGCAGTGAGTTATCGGTTCTGACAAATGTAAGTTCAAATCTATTTTTAAGCTCAAAAAAAGATTGCACAAGAGCAGATCATATTAGCAACAACTCGGTCAGGGTAGAGTTAGATATGCTGGCAATAAAAATAAAAAAAATCACGAAAATAGAAGAAGTTGGGGCAACTAGGAGATGTCCGAAGATTCCACAAGAGTAAGTATGATGAAGAGGATTCTATGATGTGAAGAAGCTATCCATAATGACAATAAAGAATGGAGGGAGTAAAATGAAACTGGCGATCTTCTTGGAGACAACAGAATTTGTGCACTTCTCACTTAGTGTTTAGTCTCACTTGACAGAAGTTCTTTTCTGGGGTAGGTGTCTTTCATTTTTATTTCTTAATGTTCTTATTTCCTTGTCGTGGGCTACTAATAAATCTGTAGTAATCCCTTGTAGACTGATGTTGAGGACAACACGAGTTAGTAGCGACTACAGACTCTAATGGATCGTGAAGCAAGGAGGATGCCACTCTCCAGGGATAGAACAGGAGACCAATTGTATTGAAGCAAACAGGGCCATTGTCACTGGGCTGCATGGTTGTAATATGATTTGGAGAAGAAATGAGAGTCTCGGAACATGAACTGCTTTAATGGATAAAAGAAAACCCGATGCACAAGAATCAGATAAAGAAGAAGAAGGTTTACTTGATTCATAAAGAAGTGATAACTGGTCTTGAAAATATGTTTTGAAACCACATCAGATATTCTGTAACTGAATAAGACAGAAAATACACATAGAGCTTTATGATAGACTTATTCCATTTAATACACAACTGTCAGTTTTCTTCTATACTGTGTTTATATACCTTAGAAAAATAACGTTAACAACATATTTTTAAAAAGTAAAGCTAGATTTAACAATCTGCTAAAAATGATGTACTGTTATTTTTTTATTGTTAATAAGTTCAAAAAATGTTTGTTATGTTAAACAGCTATCTGTTTGTAATGTTTGTTATGTTAAACAGCTATCTGCTCTAATTCATACAACCGGAATATTTAGTTTAGTTTGGTTAGTTTATTATTTAATATTAAAAAAAATTGTTTACACCCCAAAAGACTGGCAGCACTCCAGGAGAATCAAATAGCAGTTTCAATAAAAGTACGATTGAACTCTTTGCTCAACACTAAATATATTCACCAGCTTTGTTTGTCAATATATCATCCAACTGTTGCAAGAAATTATTCCATGATTGTGATGACTCGCGACGATTGATTGACAAGTTTTCAGGTGGCGGCTGAAATAAATTACATTTAATTGGTGCATCAGACTTTTTTATGGCGTCTCCTGTGTTTTGATTCTGTTTTGAAGTTTCTTTATTTTTACTGTTATTATTATCATCATCATTGGTTTCATTCTTATTCATTTCCATTTTCAAATTGTGCATCTTGATTCTAAAGCTTTCGCACGTGTTTATAACGTTTCTATCGATTCTGCTCTCTACAATACAATCATCGTGATCAGAAAAACTGTACAATTCATTGTCATTAACACCATCAAAATTGTTATTGCTGATTAATATTTTGTTGCTTTCAATAGCATGTTGATTGTAAAAATTGATTTTCTCTGATAGACTCATCACCTTACAAGTGTCCAGGTCTTCCTTATCATCAACAGACTTCACAGATCCTCGACCATCGTAATTAGTTGTGAATCTGATTGGACTCCTTGATTTTCTGATGCTGCCTGGAAAACCTGAAGTGAGTCTGTTTGGTTGCTCACTGTTGATGTTATAATTGACTGCATAGTTTTCATTATCAAATCCATTTTCCAGAAATTCTGGTTCATTATCATATACACTGGTTTTATTGCAATGTTCAAAGAATTCAAACGTATCTTTTATCACTACGTTGTTTGTACTCGCTGGCTTGTGAGTTCTGTCGCCCATAAGTGACCTCCTAAGGTTACTTACATTAGCAAAAAATTCTCTACCAGGTAAACTGAAAGAATGAGAAGAATTTATTTTAACATCTTTTTTATATGACTGCCTGTTGGGATCAAGTTTTGAAGGAAATTCCAGTGAATTTTTATCACTAGTGATAACAGGTTTGCTGTTTATCTTATTATTACTGTTAGTTTTTATATCAGTTACATTATTATTGTTATTGTTATTATTATTAAATATTTTCAAACGTCTCGGCGACAATGGCCGAATTATGGCATTTTTAAGTTTATCATCAAATTCATTCAGTTTCTTCTTAGTTTCAGAAATGAATTTGGCAGGTGACAAAGAAACAAACCTACCTGGAATACTGTCTACGGGCGGCTGGGCGGGGGTATCTACAGCACTACCAGTGGTGGCAATGGTATCTACTTTGACATTGGGCGGTAGAGGAACTGTTTGGATGGGAGTTGGTGATTCAGGAATTGATGTTGTAGACGACGTGCTTGACAAACGAGGCAACGTCGCAGACTTTCTAGTGCTGTTACTGTCGCTGCCGCTTAACGTTGTAGATGACGACGATGTTATCGAAGACACAGACGCTGTTCTTTGCTGTTGCTGCTGTTCTTCATTCACTGACGACATTTTCGCTGTTGCTAATGATGGTGGTGGAGGTGCAGCTTTTTTCTTACGCCCTGTTTGGAAGCACAAAAGAAATACTCTGTCACAAAACACAAAAATGTAGACAGTGAATATGAACTATTAAGAAAAATTGAAGTATTGTAATGACAGCTTTTAATAATTCTTCGTGTATAAAACACACGTCAAGGCTGTGTACTTAATTAATAATTTTTTTCTAATTACTCAATATATATAATTTCGTTTTATTTTAAAACTTACTTAAGGGAATGCCATACTGTAACGTGATAATTTGATTACATATGAAGACAGAAGCTATTATTGTACAAGATGAAACAGATGCTAATTATATATGCCAAAAATGTACATTAGTATTATACTACTAATGTAATAATATTATATATTGGTAAAAGAATACCAGAAAAGGGGTATAAATGTAAGTTCAATGCAACTGTGTGCATGACTAATTGCCTGGATGACGTTTGTATGGGGACTTTTGTTACAAACATAGGAACTTTTGACATTTAGAGTCAATAACATACCTGGATGGATTATCAAACACGGATATAAAGAAAAGAACCTTTGGTGACTGGAAGGTAACAGGAACGTTAATCTGATTTACTGGAGTTGAAATGCAATCAATAAAAACAAAGCTACGATCTATGTGGAACACACAAAGAAGATTTTAGATATGGTAGAAGTAACAAATGGGTGACTGGTACAGACAGGATTGGGTCTTCCTATGTCAGGGATGTGTGAAGCATAAAAAACAACAAATTACATATTTTGTAAAAGTCTACTGTTGTACATTTATGCTACATACATACGTGCATGTGTGTGTACACGTGTAATTTACATGACTCTCTCTTGCATATCATTGTTTTATTTAGAATATGCTTCCAAATGCAAACATTTATTTTGGTTTTTGTTTATGTGCAGATTTCATTAGATAACATGTTGTTTTTAACAAATATCATACACAATTTTTTAATTACACTTCCAGTACAAAACTAACAATTTCTTATTAGACAAAACAGGTAAAAAGTAATTCAAAATGTGATAACTACAGGAAATTTACAACCAAATATTTGATCATTCATGCTGAACATCTAATTTCAAGACATTTGGAGTAATATGAGTTGTGACACAGTTAAATTATAAGAGTGGTTGTTGTAAACATTCATTCCCCTCACCATTACGATTTACATGAAATAGTTGTCACGATCGTGTGAGATTTATGGAAATGAAAAAGTCGAGCAGCACATTAACTTCAAGTTTCTCGTGAAACTCAAGTAACTCCAACTGAATGCCTTCAACTGTTAACAGATATTTACAGGGATAATTATATGTACGTATATCATGTGCAAAGGTGAAATGTTGTGATATGTTCTGTGGCTAACAACAGCATACTATTAATAGGCATTGTACTTCAAGTGAGAAATGTTACTACAGCTGATGGAAGGGGAGCTTACCAGTAACGTAACCAACAACTTTCATCACACAGACTTTTATAAAAATTAGATATGGGCAAGACTGTCGCTCATATAATCAACTCACTTTCCTATGCATAGAATATTAAGGTACGAACATGCCGATGCAGCATTACTGGCAGACTGCAGCTAACTGTAAGACACCGCCACAAGTCAGCTGACAAACAGTTCATTTTGTTGTGCAAAAAGAAACTGTTTTATAGTTCAAAATTGTCAAATATTTTTCTTCATTATAGTTCGTTGTTTGCCTAGTTTAGTTTTTATAAGACAAACCAACAAATTAATCTCTTCTACTCAAAGGTTGATATAGCTGGTATTCTTAAAAGGAAGTCCCCTTTAACTTCAAGCAAAGCTTTCACCTTACTTATGACTTTTAAAATTTAAAGATATGATTTGATAATTATACTTAAAGATATAAAGTCATGACCATTATACTTAAAGATATTTATAAAGAGAGACAAAGAAACTAAATCTATCAAATCGTCTTTCATTTATAATTAAAATCCAAATATTAACTATGAAGCCGGAATCACGACCAAAAACGCATCATGAACTGATGAGATAAGATCGCATCCACCTTGAACTCAGTTGCACTATGGAGTGAGGGAAGTCATGTGATTCAGTGAATCAATTAGGTAGTGTGCCACCTTACTACATTGCTGTCTTCTGTGAGATTTATTCTTGCCTCACTCTAACAGTAAGCTGCACGGTAATGTACTACAGTAAGCATCTTCGACATGTTCGCTCGTATTCGAATCTATACATTTGTTATGACCTCACTGACGTACTGTACAGTAATGTCTTCTCACAGTAAGGTGCAGAGTACCAGTAATGCTGCGTTGGCATGTTCGTACCCTAAGAATCAAAATTACACTGAAGCAATGAATAAACTACACAAATAAAATATAAAACAACTAACACTTAAATTACAAAACAAAGCACTAGTTACACCTTCTTTTCAACTACTGCTAATAGGCAATACTCCCAATTATGAATGGCACCAAGTTCCCTTGGGTACTTTACAGTTAGTGTATGTATTTATGGGTGAATAAGAAGAAGAAAAATGTTTTTAAATTTATGAAGAAATTTTAAAATAAGATATCACATAGAAAACATTTAGAACAGTTTACAATAAATAAATAAATAACACAAAATACCAAAATACTGAACTACCAAAAAGTTGATTTAAATAACCTATTTTTTATTAGTGGATTGTGATTCCTTTTAGGCAAAACTCCTTATCACTATCTGGTACTCTAAATGACCCTCTGTTAAATGCTTCCAACTGATTTAACTCATCACCAGGTCAGAACGAAAGCCCACACTTTCTCGCTAATGGCACCAGAATTTTGAACTGAATTTGAACTTTATTTTGTAGCACTACACAGCATCTCTGATATTGTAAGCAGGCACCTTTAAGGTGTCAGTCACTCTCCATGAGCCAGACAGACAAAGGTAATCAGATCCAAGCAGCACATGCTAAAGACGTACGTGAAGAAAGAGAGAGGGGTATACTGAAAGCATTGTTGAGTGGTGTTCTACATAAAAACTGATTACAAAGCCCTTTAAACTCTGCACACTCCCACCTAGGAAACAGACAACGGTTCAGATGCCTTGTAGTTTTTGCCGCTGAATCATTGACGGCTACGCCAAGACAACTCCAACCACAAAATACTTGGCTCTCCAGATTGGTGGTAAGCCAATAACTCATTGTTCTTAAAATGTTTTACAGTTTAAAATTCAAATTCTAAGCCTCATAAATTGAATAGTCATTACAATACATAAGACAAAAGCTATGGGAATGGCACACAAAATTCAGAACATAGAATATACAAATTATAGTTCATTAATATTCTATCTCATAATAGTCTATTATAGACTATCTAAAAAAATACTGAAGAGAATAGAAAGTGTATGAATACAACAATCATTAATCTGTAGCATTTCCCTGTAAAATCACACTATTAAAAATTTCACTAAGAACTTGAAAAATTGTAATGTTCAGATCCATTAATGTCACAACAGGTTCATTGATATATTTAATAACTAAAGTTATGAAATTATTACACTATTTAATAAACATTAATTTATTTAATAAATTAAAAGTAAATCCCAAAAACAGTATGATTGTATCTTAATATGATCAAGAACATTTCAAACGTACTATTTTAAAAAATCTGTAACTTTTAATTGTTTCATATTTAATTTTGACACTATAGACACAGTCTTCAAGATCGTTTGAACACTGAAAAACTTGATCTTTTGACATTCACTTGAGTGAATTTCTGAATTCATCATGTTAGCAGCTTCTGTAGCCATTAGTAAGTATATCTTCTGTTATACCGTGGTCATTGTTGTTTTTTCATAGAAGATTTGGGATTGTTTTTTTTTGTCACATTTTCATGAATTTCACCACCTGTCATCTCTCCAGAAACAGCAATTTTATTGCCACTGTTTACGTAGTTATCATAACTGTCTTCAGCCACTACGATATTAAATCTGTGAGTTGGCTTAAAATGGTACCATGATGTTTTCCATTTAATGCACCTAAATCATTGGTCCGTACCTGGCATTTCATTGCACAAAACTAACAGTTATTTTTAACGCTGTTATGGTTTTTGTATCCTACATAGTTTTACTGTTACTAAATGCATAATTCTGTGAAACTCTTGTGACACAAGAAATGTTGTGACTTTAACTTATTCAAATTTATGGGTTAAAAGTTATATAAAAAAAAATCGAATTAACCAGACTTCACTGTGATATTAAATACAGAGGCACAGTAAGGCAATGAAAGTATATTCACATAGATGATTACAATAATGCATCACACACACATACACACACACACACACAGCAAGGCCGTAACCTTGACGGAAGAAGAAGATAAACATTAAGTGATTTCAATACAACTTACCACCGATTGTGGTGAGTGATGTCGCCGATGTGCTGTGGTTGTACTGCCTCATGGTGGTCTGTTGGACCGTGTTACCGACAGTCGTTAGATTGGACAGAGACCTCGACAGATTGTTACTGACTTCGCAGGCCGACTGAGTCAGCTCCGATGTTGACACGCTTGGTAATTTGCTACGCCTTGGTAACGAATCTGGTAGGCTTTAACACACAGACCAAACACACAGATAAAGTTAGACTTACCACACAATGTTATTTGTTACTGTTAATTTGACTAGCGGGCTTAGAGCGTGTGGATGCTTAAATGCTTAATTTGTTCTGTAAACATTACAATTAGAAAGTGGGGGTTTTTAACACTTCACATATAATATTCACACATTCTCTTCGCTTGCCACATTTACAGATGGATGTAAACAGCCTCTTCCATCTTTAAAGCATACATAAATGCGCACACACACACACACACACTTAGTACATAAATATATAAATCACCAGTTTGATAACTGATTAATGAAATAATATATAATTCATTAAATGATATAGATCTACATTATTTAATTAACAAAATCACATATGCAAAACTGTTTTTATAGACAGACTACAAGATATATATATATAATGATACAAGCTTATATTTTTATGTATAAAATGCAAGAGCATAGGTGTACTTTATTTCCTTGTTAGTAAACACAATCAGTTCAACATTCCAGAACTTTTTTGGAAATGTAATTTTTATAATCTTATTTTTAAATATAAAAATACGAGTTATTAATATACAGTCAAATATAAATTAATTAAAAAACGACTACTTTTAAATTTTAGACTAAGTGTCAATAATTCATATAAAATATTTAATATTAAGTTACCTAATGTAATACATGTAAATAAAGGTAATTAGCATATAACCTAAATCACAGCATAACTTCAACTCATCAGCACATTAAATATAACAACAGAAAGCACACAGAAATTGAAATTGTCTGGTGATGTTGGACAGAAATTGATTCAACAAAATGCGCATATTAAGAAAAAATAAAGTAAATAATTGCATTTGAAATTTTTTTAAATAGAATCAAAATATATGCAAGACACAGTCACAATTATTCAATATTTATTACTGTTTGGGTATATATTTTAGGCATCCAATAATAAGGCTTAAAATTTTTGAAAGTGTTATTGTAATATTTAGTTCAAGATAAGTGTACATAATTGTGTACCAGAAGCTGGCTTCAGTTAACAATAAACAAAACACAGGCAGACGTAACTATCAAATTATTTTAGTCCCACACGTTTGTTTGTTTGTTTTTTATGTGTACAAAAGATACAGTGGTAAAACATTTTCAAAATATATTTTTCATAATTACACATCCTGTTTTTGCTCACAATATTTATCTACAAATGTTTTAGTAAATAAATTCTATAATCATCTCTGTCTGTAACAACAAGTGTGAAACTAAAACTCTGTCTGTCTGAGCAATGGAGAAACTAAAAGAGAGGGAGGGAGAGAGAGAGAGAGAGAGAGAGAGAGAGAGAGAGAGAGAGAGAGAGAGAGAGAGAGAGATACGTCATCATAAATGTTTTATACATATTGCTATTAATCTGTGCATATGAAACATGGGCACTAAAACAAAATATTATAAATTGTAAATGACACCATCTTATATATAAAAATGAATGTTTCTTTGTTTGTCCCGTATGCGTTCCTATACCATTCATCCGATTGCGATGAAACTTCGGTGAGTTGTTGTGCGCACGTCCGCGAAGGTTTCTGAATTTTTTTCGATGGGGTCCTTTGGGGTCTTCCACATCTCCTCCTAAGCCACTGGACCGATTTCAATCAAACTTGGCACAAATATTTTACGCAATGGGAGAACCAACATAGGATAGGTGTTTTTCCGATGGGGTGTTTTGGGGGTTCTTTGGGGTCTTTCACATCTTCTCCTAAACCACTGGACCGATTTCAACCAAACTTGGCACAAATATTGTACGCAACGGGAGAACCAACATAGGATAGGTGTTTTTTTCGACGGGGTCCTTTGGGGTCTTCCACATCTCCTCCTAAACCACTGGACCGATTTCAACCAAACTTGGCACAAATATTTTACGCAACAGGAGAACCAACATAGGATATTTGTTTTTTCGATATTATCCTTCGGGGCGTCCTTTGGGGTCTTCCACATCTCCTCCAAACCACTGGACCGATTTCAACCAAACTTGGCACAAATATTTTATGCAAAGGGAGAACCAATATAGGACAAGTGTTTTTTCAATACGATGCTTTGGGGGGTCCTTTGGGGTCTTCTACATCTCCTCCTAAACCATTGGACCGATTTCAACCAAACTTGGCACAAATATTTTACGCAATGGGAGAACCAACATAGGACAGGTGTTTTTTTTTCGATACGATCCTCTGGGGGGTCCTTTGGGGTCTTAAAAAACTATTAGATCTGGTTACTATGGCAACCCAATAGAATAGATTCTGTTCTAAATATATTAACGCATTAAATTGAAGACCACGCAAACGAAGTTGTGGGCAACAGCTATTTATTTTTAAGAAACCTACTTTAATTGAACTTTATTAATTAAACTAACATTTTCATTACGTACAACGTGACACTCTGTAGCGAAGCACGGGTATTCCGCTAATACTTAATATAATGGAACACGAGTCCCAATTACTTACGACTATCAAAAGAAGAACATATGCATAGTTGGGACGTATTGTGGGGTTATTGGTACCCAAGTCCACTCGTGTGAATTTACAGAAAAATGAAATTAAGGTTTTCAAGTGCAATGATAAATCATAAATGATTTTTAAGGTTAATTTTTTTGTCTATTTGTATCGGCCATCTGAGGACCACATGCCAATTTCAATTCTTTATTCCTTGTTCTAGTCTTTTTCTCCAATATTCTTTCATCTTTTCACTATGTCTCTTCTTCCTGTCATCAGTCCACTTTGAACCTGCATTTTTTTCTCTCCTACCCTGGACTCCTTCCAGTTTTAACACTTTTGCCCGAAAAACTTCTCTTTCATTTGCTTCTTATGTGTTTGTATTATTTTTCTCTAAATCCTTTTTGACTTATTTAATCTAACTTGATGTTGACTTCTTTTCCCACAGATATTTAAAGATCTGCTTTGTTAGCCTATTGTCGCCCATTCTATATAAATGTCCAAAAAATACTAGTCTTCTTTTTCTCACTGTTTCTGTTATATTTTCTATACTTTGATACATATCATCATTACTTCTTAATTTCCAACATTCTGAAGTTTTTCATGGGCCTACTATTTTCCTAATAATTCGTCTTTCCAACATTTCTAGTTTGTCTAAATTATATTTAATGCTAGACATTCACTTACATATAGGCACTGTGGCCTTACTAGTGTACTGTAATGCTTTATTTTTTGCATTTTTTGATATGCACTTTTTATTATAAATAAATGTTAATTCTTATTATCATTAACAGCGTTTTTTAATGATTATATAGCTGTTAAAAAATAAAAAGAAAAAGAGAAATGCACAAATATGTTGTTTTTGAAACATCACTGAAATTTGGACTTGCGGTAGTTTTATCACTAACCCCTCGATGTACAAAGAGGAGCCCAATACATCCTACTAAGACTCATTCTAAATGGAAAAATAAAAGGTAAAAGACAGAATGGTAGGCAAAAACTATCTTTGCTCCGTAACCTCCAACAGCGGTCAGGTCCAACTGCTGAAGAACCATTGCACTCTGCACATTACCAACCAAAATATAAAGAAATCGATGAGAGTTGTATTAAGCAGGATACTAAAAGAAGAAGAGTATTAATCTGAAGCTATCTTCTTCTGTCCCAATTTAAACTATAGTGAACGCCCTCTTAACCGGCCTCGGATTAACCAGCCACCTGGCTGTGAGATGAACAATAGCTCATACAGTACCGAGTGGGTCACCAACATGTCAAAACGTTGTAACGGTACATAACCCGGTCCCAATAAAGTAACTAATGAGAATAAAAGTCAGAAATGGGTAGAACTAAAGCTTGCTCAAAATTTAATTATATCACTCCACATAATAAACAATTCGAGTGGTATATAGTGCGAAGTGAGTTCTAGTGTACCCATTGAGGTGAAAAACCAAAGTGAAACTAATGTATTTCTAAACTGTGCTGTATGTTTTGATAGGATAAAACTATGGAAGTAGTATGTAATAATACTAATTGATTTTTGTGATTTTATTTATTTATTGTAATTTATATTGTATGAACCACAATTTGTTATACCCAAGTTAATATTATATTGTTTCAAATAATTATGTTAGATTGTAAGAAAACCCAGGGTTAATTTTAAAAGACATAAAAATTTTAACTACCAAAGATAATATAAAATTAAAATAATCCTAGGAAGGAAAGGACAACAGGAAGTAGTACCGGGTATGAACACTATTCGATACTAAATAAATAATATATAAATTTATTTAATGATAATAAAATGATAAAATATTTATATACAAGGTCATAAAAAAAAAATTAACCAAAACATATTATGTGAATTAAATTAGTAAATAAACCGGAATGGAAGGGAATTATTTTTACATAAATAAAAATATAAATTTATAATAATCACAAACTGCCTACATAATAAAAATACTATGTGTTACTAAGAGTGATGGAAAATAACAAGTATTGTTAATAAGAATAAAATTTTGAACTGAACCAGAGAGTTGAAGAATCGATGCGACAAAAATTATAAAAAAATAACCTTTTTTGGACATTGGAGGAGGCGAAATTCACGCAAGAGTAATAAACAAAGTGAATACTAACCAATTATACCTGAGGAATCCAAATTAAAAGGTGTTATACATTAAAAAACCGTGGATGAAACCATTCTGAGGATCCAATATAATTCGGCCTACGTCTAGTAGACAATCAGAAACTCATCCAAATGAAAAGGAAATAATAACGCAAGACGTACCTCATCACAGAATAAAACTTCAATCCAGTAAGGACAACACGGAGCGAGGTAATATAAACATTTTTCGTAATAAATCCTGAAGAAAACTCGTTTTTTAATAGTGAAAATAGAACAAAAAATATTAATTGTATCATATGTTTATTTCAAAAGTAAACAAATACATGCTGCTCTCTAACGGCAATTCCGGAAACTACGTAACATGTGAAAAATAAACCAAAATTATTTATTAATTTTTTATATTTGTAAAGCGTAGCAATTAGCCATTTCTGATACTCTCATAACATAAAGAATTCACCCTGAACCCTGGGGAATTAATAAGAATTATGTAATAACTGATGTATTTTATTATAGCGTAATATTGGTTAAATAACTACATATATGTTTTGTTCTTTAGACAGATCTATGTTTACTCGGTAAAGTCGAGAAGATGTTTTCTTTTTAAAAAGATTAATTGTGATACCTATACTTGGGTGGCTGGAGACAAAAGTCAATAATCAATAAAGCAATATTATTGAAAATTAATATTGAATTATAACGTGTTATAATTTATTGTAGTGGGTAGTTAATGAAAATTTCAGCACAACATACAGAAAAAATTGTCACAACAGAGGGGCAAATTTGTTACTTACTCTCTCTTCTGCATAAGGCTGAACAAATTACCTCCTTGACCCCAAATCACACACTCTCGATTTCTTTTAGATTGAGTAAAACAAGATAAACGAAATCCTTTATTTATACCGTTTAAAACGTCAGTTAGTATAATTCAAAAGTGACGCATACTGCGTGAGGCATATAATAACACTTCCATAAAACCTCACGAAAATAGCGGTACGTTACAAGATTTGGGCGTACAACTGTGGGGCAGAATTAACGAAGCTGGTAATTGCAATACACTCGTAAGTGGTGAACGCCTCGTGATAAAGTAGTACGTTACAGAATTGACGCGTACAACGTGGTGCAGGATTTAACTCTACTACACCTCACATAAAAGCGGTACGTTACAGATTGGCGCTCAACGTAAAAAGGCGGTAATTAGAAAAGAATTTTGATATTTAATAAAAAGATATATCAAAAAATCTAATTATCGTTGGCAGTTATGAGGAAACAAGAAATGCCTAATACCCGAGGAAAATCGAAGAAGAGGGCAGAAGAAAAGGAGATTGAAGAAGGTGGACAGGAACAAGAAATAGAATTAGTTACGGACAGTGAAATGGACCAACAGACAGGTGATACAGAAGAAACCGAAGTAGTTATGGATACGGAAAAGGAAATAGTGGAAGAGGATGCCCAAGGGGACCAACCAGATAAATCCACCCAAAAAGAAGACATGAGCATGCAGGAGCTGTTGAGAATTATTATGGAAAGCAATAGACAAACCAATGATAAAATAGACGAAAAATTTAAGGAACAGAAGGAAGATAATAAGAAAACCAATAACAAAATAGATGAAAATTTTAGAAAACAGGAGGAAAGCAATAAACAAACCAATGATAAAATAGACGAAAAATTTAGGAAACAGGAGGAACAAAATAAGGAGAATTTTAAGAAACAGGAGGAACAAAATAGACAGACCAATGAGAAAATAGAAACCATTCATGGAAATATCAAACAAACCATGAATGAACAATACAATGAACTGAAAGAAATTATTAATGGACAAAGGGAAGAGATGAATGCAAAATTTGAAGAGAATAATAAGAATTTAAAACAATTTGAGTGTAAAATGGAGAATGTCAATAAGGAGATATGGAAAACTTTCGGAGAGAAGTTTGAAAATGTTAATACGCGTATCCAAAAAGCATATACATACAAAGAGGAGACAAATAAACAAATGGACCATAGTGTCAAGAATTTGGATGAAACATCAGACAGCACTTCAGAAGGTATTAAAGTAAGTCCGAATACAGAAGAGAGTAGGAAGGAAATAGAAATTACAGAATACCAAGGTGTAATGCCATCGGAAAATAAAAATAGCCACAACAAAAAGGATGTTCAAACCGTGGAAAAGAAGACCAAGGAAATAATAAAAACAAGTAGAAAGAAAATAATAAATACCAAGGAAGAATGGGAGATGATTACAGGTGGATTAATTAATGTATTCAACCTTCCAATTAACGAACAGAGGGAGTTAATTAAGTTTACATCCCAGTTAAAGGTGTCAACGATGGAAGTGTATCAGACAATATCAGCCATATCTTCAAGACGGAAGACAACATGCAAATATTGGGCAAATAATCCAGAGTTAAAAGGGAATGAAATGAGATTAAAAATGAGCAACTATGTTATGTTAGAGGAGGTACAATACTGGTTAGTCAAAAAGGAACGAATTATGACGGAAGACTGGTACTTAAGTGAAAGTTTCATAGCAGCAAAGTGGGAGAGCCGGATGGTAAGAAGATTATCAAGGAGAGAATTAATTACGAACACCCCAACAATCCGAGAACATGGAGTACCTGAAATAATGGACCACAGTTAAACAGACTCCAAACAAACCAGAAAAAAGGGACGGATTTTATGAATACAGGACCAAGCAACCCAGTGTAAATAAAAACCCCAAAATTCTAAAAGCATGTAAGGACATCTTACTCAACTTATTTCGAACAACATAATTTAAAATGAAGAAACTAAAAAACCCCAAAATTCAAAAAGTGTGTAAGTACAACTTACTTAAGATATTTTGCAACCATTAGAATTAATAAAAAGTGTGTAAGTACAACTTACTCAAGTTATTTCGAACAATATAATTTAAAATAAAAAGACAAAACACCAAGAAAATGTAAGAGCAGATTATATAATTTAGTTATGAAGAATTGATTTAAACTGAAATAATAGGAAAAGTAATATTTTAATGGTAACAAACAGAAAAAGAATTATATGTTGAATGGTAATGTGCTCAGATAAGAAGAATAAAGATGAATTTAATGACTCCAATGAAACTGAAGGAGGATGATAATTAATAAAAAATTAGAATTTCTCGGAATTGAAGATTTTATAAGAAGAAATGATACGGAGAAATATGTCACAAGAAGTGAAGTCAGAAGAGTTTTAACATAAAGCCTATCAATGATGTTATATGCTATTAATTAATGGAAAAGAAGAAGGAATCAAGGAGAAGAAGAAATATATAAATAAATACAAACAGCTACAGTATGAAGAATCCCAAAAGTGTTTGGTACTAGTCGCTAATAGACTACTACTTATGATTTTTTTTATTTTTATGTATTGACCGTAGAAATGTTCCGGCAATAATTTTTATGAGCAGGGATGATGTTCCCCTGGTCTCAGAAGGTGTAAGGATGGACAGCGGTGTATGGACCCAGAGTGGCCACCCGACTGGAACCACCGCACAGGATAGGGAAAAATGTTAGGGAAATTGAATATTTAAGGGATAATAATTATAAAATAGCTGAAAAGAGTGATATTAGATTCCAGAAGTATAGATGAAGAAAATAGAAGGAAGATAGCAGACCGATGCTTAATTGATAAAGCGAATTTATAGAAGCAAATAGAAATGAGTGTTGAAACAATTTTAATATGATTAGTGTGACCAGTCCTTATCAAATAAAATGTGGAAGTACCACTAACCCCGAGAAATAATTGATGAATTTGCCTCCAAGAGAGAGAGAGTAAAGTAAGAAAACGACAATTACCACAAGTCTGAATTACCAGAGTTTATAATCAGTCAGCAATGAAACATTATTATGAAAACAAAGTCAAGACCATTAGGAGACTTGAACCAATTAACAATTTATTTCTATCAACGAGTTGAACTAAAATAAATTTGTTCTAGTGGGGGGGCTTTATGTAACGGTACATAACCCGGTCCCAATAAAGTAACTAATGAGAATAAAAGTCAGAAATGGGTAGAAGTAAAGCTCGCTCAAAATTTAATTATATCACTCCACATAATAAACAATTCGAGTGGTATATAGTGCGAAGTGAGTTCTAGTGTACCCATTGAGGTGAAAAACCAAAGTGAAACTAATGTATTTCTAAACTGTGCTGTATGTTTTGATAGGATAAAACTATGGAAGTAGTATGTAATAATACTAATTGATTTTTGTGATTTTATTTATTTATTGTAATTTATATTGTATGAACCACAATTTGTTATACCCAAGTTAATATTATATTGTTTCAAATAATTATGTTAGATTGTAAGAAAACCCAGGGTTAATTTTAAAAGACATAAAAATTTTAACTACCAAAGATAATATAAAATTAAAATAATCCTAGGAAGGAAAGGACAACAGGAAGTAGTACCGGGTATGAACACTATTCGATACTAAATAAATAATATATAAATTTATTTAATGATAATAAAATGATAAAATATTTATATACAAGGTCATAAAAAAAAAATTAACCAAAACATATTATGTGAATTAAATTAGTAAATAAACCGGAATGGAAGGGAATTATTTTTACATAAATAAAAATATAAATTTATAATAATCACAAACTGCCTACATAATAAAAATACTATGTGTTACTAAGAGTGATGGAAAATAACAAGTATTGTTAATAAGAATAAAATTTTGAACTGAACCAGAGAGTTGAAGAATCGATGCGACAAAAATTATAAAAAAATAACCTTTTTTGGACATTGGAGGAGGCGAAATTCACGCAAGAGTAATAAACAAAGTGAATACTAACCAATTATACCTGAGGAATCCAAATTAAAAGGTGTTATACATTAAAAAACCGTGGATGAAACCATTCTGAGGATCCAATATAATTCGGCCTACGTCTAGTAGACAATCAGAAACTCATCCAAATGAAAAGGAAATAATAACGCAAGACGTACCTCATCACAGAATAAAACTTCAATCCAGTAAGGACAACACGGAGCGAGGTAATATAAACATTTTTCGTAATAAATCCTGAAGAAAACTCGTTTTTTAATAGTGAAAATAGAACAAAAAATATTAATTGTATCATATGTTTATTTCAAAAGTAAACAAATACATGCTGCTCTCTAACGGCAATTCCGGAAACTACGTAACATGTGAAAAATAAACCAAAATTATTTATTAATTTTTTATATTTGTAAAGCGTAGCAATTAGCCATTTCTGATACTCTCATAACATAAAGAATTCACCCTGAACCCTGGGGAATTAATAAGAATTATGTAATAACTGATGTATTTTATTATAGCGTAATATTGGTTAAATAACTACATATATGTTTTGTTCTTTAGACAGATCTATGTTTACTCGGTAAAGTCGAGAAGATGTTTTCTTTTTAAAAAGATTAATTGTGATACCTATACTTGGGTGGCTGGAGACAAAAGTCAATAATCAATAAAGCAATATTATTGAAAATTAATATTGAATTATAACGTGTTATAATTTATTGTAGTGGGTAGTTAATGAAAATTTCAGCACAACATACAGAAAAAATTGTCACAACAGAGGGGCAAATTTGGTACTTACTCTCTCTTCTGCATAAGGCTGAACAAATTACCTCCTTGACCCCAAATCACACACTCTCGATTTCTTTTAGATTGAGTAAAACAAGATAAACGAAATCCTTTATTTATACCGTTTAAAACGTCAGTTAGTATAATTCAAAAGTGACGCATACTGCGTGAGGCATATAATAACACTTCCATAAAACCTCACGAAAATAGCGGTACGTTACAAGATTTGGGCGTACAACTGTGGGGCAGCATTAACGAAGCTGGTAATTGCAATACACTCGTAAGTGGTGAACGCCTCGTGATAAAGTAGTACGTTACAGAATTGACGCGTACAACGTGGTGCAGGATTTAACTCTACTACACCTCACATAAAAGCGGTACGTTACAACGTGCATGATTTGCACTTGTTTACATTTTTAGTCAGTTCAGTGGTTGATTTATCAAAATGAAGATGTGTGTCGATTAGTACTACTGTCAGTGATTTCGTGAGTTTCCTGATGCTATTTGAGACGTCGAAGAATAGATAACTGGTGATCAAGAGGTTGAAAAAGAAACTTTGGGTGATGAGGAAATTGTAAGTGTTGCCTGCCAACAAACTGGTAATGTCGAAGATGAGATCTAAGAAGAAAAAGAAGAAGAGGACAGTTAGGGAAAAGTCAATCACAAAGACTCATTGGAAGCATTACAGCTGGTAGTGTGATACGTTGAACAACAAGGTGAGGAGTCTTTCTATCGATGTCACGTTTATCAGAAAGTAGCATGACTACGCTTATAAAAATTCATTGAAAACTAAGAAGCAACAAACAATCACAGATTTTTTAAAGTACAACTGTATAACACCAAAAATTTTGAAAAGTTTTTATTTCATAATTGGCAGTAAGAAGTGTCACTGAAAGCAATAACGAAGGGTGTATGTGTGGAAAGCATATTTTGTAAGGGACAAAAGGAGAAGCTAGCAAACACGCTCTAGTGACGGACAGGTCATAAATTTTGTAGGCAGCTGCAATGCACGCCCTGTGAACAAGCAGAGTTCATTGCTCCCTGTACATAGAACACCAGTTTTTTTTTGTGAAAACACACTGATTCCATAGGAAACTACATACAATGTGTACAGAGCCATTAAAGGAGAAAAGGCTTAACAATGGTCAAGCATACATGTATACGCCAGCTATCAGGAGAAAGCGACGAACGGTGTATAGATTTGAAGGACTCCAGCGGTCGACGACAGGGTTTTGAACTTACTTGGAAATGAAAGCGCAGAGAGTATGTCCAAACTCAAGGATGGGGTGTTGGCTGACAACGAAAAGAAAAACCCAACTTTCAAAGAAGGGTAGGCGAGGCCCCTGAACAACAATAGATAATAACGCCAGATCGACGAAGTTCAGAAACAATGCAAATGGAAGAGAAACTCAGAGTTGTCGGTGTAGACTTCAGAAAAAATGACAGATACAATTTATTGCTGCATTGTCTGGAAATGACAACGACCTCAAAATACGAAGCAAGGGAAGAAGCTGGTGGGGAACCAGGAGCCCTATCAGAGAACGCCTTTGAAAAGAGAGGTGGTATTTGGACTTGGAGGGAAAAATATGAAACCAATAAGGACACGGCATCGTGGGAATCAGAAGTCTGGTGGGAAATTTGGTAAGGAGAATATAGGAAGGAGACAGGAACGCGCTCGGGGTGTTCTAACTAAATTTCGGACGCGATCAGAGTGAAGTCCGTGACGGGAGTAATTACCGTTTGATTGAACTTAGAATAATTCGATACACAGTGTGAGAAGTGTATACGAACACTTTACAACAAATAACTTTTAAGAAAGATTAACAACATAAACTACATTCATGAACACTTGAACCAAAGATACCGCAACAATAAATCACGATGTCGGTGTACAACATAGAATGCTAACTTTTAATCATAAGTTATAATCCGAAACGCATGGAGATGGTGAGTGAAGTGTCTGTGAGTGACATAGTGGGATTCATCCGGTACCATCTATCATCTGGAGGAATTATCTGCACGATTCCAGAATGATCGACATGAGGGAATCATCACCGCAACCACCGAGTGATTGGATATTCGAATATCAAGTATCGTAAAACATGTCTTAATTAATTTAGATCCACTGTCTGTCATCTCAAAGAATCCACACACACTAGAATTCATTAAAGTCATAAATTTTGTAGGCAGCTGCAATGCACGCCCTGTGAACAAGCAGAGTTCATTGCTCCCTGTACATAGAACACCAGTTTTTTTTTGTGAAAACACACTGATTCCATAGGAAACTACATACAATGTGTACAGAGCCATTAAAGGAGAAAAGGCTTAACAATGGTCAAGCATACATGTATACGCCAGCTATCAGGAGAAAGCGACGAACGGTGTATAGATTTGAAGGACTCCAGCGGTCGACGACAGGGTTTTGAACTTACTTGGAAATGAAAGCGCAGAGAGTATGTCCAAACTCAAGGATGGGGTGTTGGCTGACAACGAAAAGAAAAACCCAACTTTCAAAGAAGGGTAGGCGAGGCCCCTGAACAACAATAGATAATAACGCCAGATCGACGAAGTTCAGAAACAATGCAAATGGAAGAGAAACTCAGAGTTGTCGGTGTAGACTTCAGAAAAAATGACAGATACAATTTATTGCTGCATTGTCTGGAAATGACAACGACCTCAAAATACGAAGCAAGGGAAGAAGCTGGTGGGGAACCAGGAGCCCTATCAGAGAACGCCTTTGAAAAGAGAGGTGGTATTTGGACTTGGAGGGAAAAATATGAAACCAATAAGGACACGGCATCGTGGGAATCAGAAGTCTGGTGGGAAATTTGGTAAGGAGAATATAGGAAGGAGACAGGAACGCGCTCAGGGTGTTCTAACTAAATTTCGGACGCGATCGGAGTGAAGTCCGTGACGGGAGTAATTACCGTTTGATTGAACTTAGAATAATTCGATACACAGTGTGAGAAGTGTATACGAACACTTTACAACAAATAACTTTTAAGAAAGATTAACAACATAAACTACATTCATGAACACTTGAACCAAAGATACCGCAACAATAAATCACGATGTCGGTGTACAACATAGAATGCTAACTTTTAATCATAAGTTATAATCCGAAACGCATGGAGATGGTGAGTGAAGTGTCTGTGAGTGACATAGTGGGATTCATCCGGTACCATCTATCATCTGGAGGAATTATCTGCACGATTCCAGAATGATCGACATGAGGGAATCATCACCGCAACCACCGAGTGATTGGATATTCGAATATCAAGTATCGTAAAACATGTCTTAATTAATTTAGATCCACTGTCTGTCATCTCAAAGAATCCACACACACTAGAATTCATTAAAGTAATCATAAAGGAATTAAAGAAATCGATTTAAAGTTTTATTTAGAAGTAAAATTATCATTCTTTATCAGTTTTGGAGTAATGTTTATTTCCAAGTTCTAAATGAATCCGTAATTACAAGTATAGTGATAACTTAAGAGATTATTCATATTAAGAATTTATAAGATGAAACTAAACATTATAATTTAGTAAAGTACTAAACACAATTGGTGAATGATTATTAATATGCAACCATTAGATTGAGAGTTTAAATAACAAATTTTATTAATGTATTATTGTTTGATATTTACAATTTAATAATGAGTATTCAATTTTATTAATGTATTATTGTTTGATATTTACAATTTAATAATGAGTATTTAATTTTGGTAATATGTTATTTTATATTTACAAGTAATAATGAGTACGTAAATTTTTGTGTTATTGTTTGATATTTACAAGTGATAACAAACTAGTGTGAATAAATTTAAGAGCTATCAGTAGAAATGAGCATTTATTATTTTTTTACCCCGAGATAAAGGGCTTGTCTCTAAGTCCTTATATTGACGCACACGACGTCGGGCAAACTAAAATTCCTATATTGGCGTCCCAAAACGCGGGACATTAAATAAATAATATAACAGTAAATGTTAAGTAATTATATTGGCGCCGCAACTAGTGTGGCATAAGATTTAAAACATTATATTGGCACCACAACAAGGTGGGGCTTAATTAATTAAAAAGAGTTGTCTTAACAGAATATTATAACTGAAATATATAGCATTGTTCAGTGTCATAAATGCAGTAATTATTACTTTATTTCGCCAAGCGTTTTATTAGATTAATGTTGTGTTTGAAAGAAACTCATGTTGTGTTTGATAAAACTCAGTTTGAAAGAAAATTCTATTTAACCAGTCATTTTTTTAACCGGCCGACCCCCCGGTGCCAAGCTGACCAGTTAAGAGTTAAGAGGTCGTCCACTGTAATGGGTTATTCACATTAGTCACATCTTAAGTTAAGGTGTGGCTGTACCCACCCATGTTGATTCAGAATATTGAGTAGAAGTACAGAGAGATCAACTGCTTGGCCTACTCAATTGCGGAGTGCTCAACTGTTTCACATGCACAGACAAAAGTTCATCTTATCTTCTTAACTTATATATGGATGATGTCGTCATATACAATTGGCAGATGAGTTTTTCAGGGAATTTTATAATTGGCCACTATAGAATATGATGTCAGGCTACTTTTAGTAGAACATTTTTTGTGATAAAGTCAGAAAACAGGTTGCACATAACTATACACTTATTAAATACAACTTCCAAGAACTTAGGATTGTGTATATTCATAACAAAGACCAAAGTGACAGCTTTCCAGGTTCCATACTGTTGTTGATGGCGCTATTCTGGAACAAACGTGCATTGGGTGAAAATAAACCTACTTGCAGTGTATTTATTTGAAGATTACTGTGAGATCTGCAGGAAACTCAACAAGTTACTTACAAAGGAATAATTTAGAAATTGTAAATTATTTTACAATAAATAAAACAATGAATGTTAAACAATAAAACAGTGTTGTTAAAATTAAATTTAATTAAGAAAGTTGTGTTAGTGGTTAAAATCACAAGCAGAATGATCACTGTTGCACACCACTATATAAAATTATCCCGATTAGCGCTTTCAAGCTTCACAGCTCATCATCAGATCGGAATTATAGAACCAGAACAAATTATATTATAGAACGGAATTATATATAGGAAAAATAGAACCAGAACAAAAGAATTATGCAGGGTCATTGACATACATAGGTTCACATACTAGAAAAATTATAAAATGTTTTAATGAATAAGGAGTAGATATAGCTATTAAAAAATGTGAAACGGTATTTGATAAGATAAGGAATAAAAATATAGAAAAAATCCCAGTATTACAGAAAAGCGGAATTTATAAATTAAAATGTAGAGACTGCAACAAAGTGTACCTAGGTGAGACAGGACGAAAATTCGTATGCAGGTTGTCTGACCACAAACGTGGAGAAGGTAATAGAACAACGAATTCGTTATATGCAAGACATTTCATAGAAGACAACCATAAGTTTGTTAATCCTTTGGAAGACTATGAAATTGTAAAAATAGTAAATAACACAGTTGAAAGGAAGCTTAGGGAGGAGTTAGAAATATTGAAAGAAAGAGAAAAAGGGTTAGACAATTTAATTAATACTAAAATTAAATTTGATAATGAAGAAATATTTTATAACATAATTAAGAAGTAAATGATAGAGGACAGATAGATAAGATTAAGAATTAAATTGCTTAGGACTAATTAGGTGTTTTTAAAATAAGGGTGTGTGACTGGCACACATGTGTGGATGAGAAAGACTAGGTTTAAAAGGAATGCACACGCACGCACACACACACACACACACTGAAACACAAGGAATTTGCTAGAAAAATATGTAACTGTCCAGATGGTGGGACAGGACTGAGGGTGGGGAAGGGACATTCAATTATAGCTTGTTGTGTGTGAGTAGGGTGGGGTGAGATGTGAGTGAAGGGTTTTTTTTTCAGCTTTTTGGTTTAATTCCGATCTGACGATGAGCTGTGAAGCTTGAAAGCGCTAATCGGGATAATGTTATATAGTGGTGTGCAACAGTGATCATTCTGCTTGTTAAAATTAAATGTCAAACAGCTTTCAGGTACAGGTTGTTATTACAAAACTGAGTCTGACTGGCACCCAGTTACAGTGGCCGCATTTGGTAGTTTTGATTGGTGCCCCCACAAACTATAGGATTAAGGTCTTTACAACTAGGTCTTTTACCCCCACTATATTTTTGCCCCTCCCCCCACCTCAATACAATGTGCTGCAGGGCCTATAGCTCTTCTCATGTTATTTGTATGGTCAGAAAAAAAATGTGTCTAGTACTGAAGGAGGAAAACGAGTTGACTGAGGTGACATACAAGTCAAATAACTGTGACAGGACCTATCTGTAAAGGCAGATAAGTATGATAGCAAACTGAATTTCTAGGCAGAATAAGTGTTATGTGCAACCTACGTAGGGGAGATAATCGTATCTTAAGATACCATGTCATTTACCTTATATCCTGAATTTTTTGTAACAAATTATTTTCATCTTTTGTTCATGAAATGTACAACACAAAATATAATATCATTCTAAACAGGAAATGAGACAAGAAGACATTACACAAAGGGCTATTTAAGATACTAATAGAAATAAACTTGATGCAAAAAGGAAAAAATAACTTTTCTGAATCAAACAATATTTTTACAACATAATTTTACAGATTTTGGCTGACAGGCCAATGGAAAACTGAAATGAACTTAAGGCTAAAGTCTTCTACTTTAAGAGAAGGGAGCTGAATTTGCCCAGCTGTACATTTATAACAAAAATATATCTCATTTAATAAGTTTTTTGAGATGCCATTTGGTAAATGATAACAAAAAAAATTTTTGAAAATATTGTACTTAATTAAGACAAATACAAATTTCTATGTAAGAAAAGAAAAATGAATCTGTGTCCCTCGTATGTCTCTTCCCATCATTTTGTTTTTTCTGGATTTTATATTCCACATTTTACACATATGATATAGCATGAGACGAGTCAGAGTTACAAGTGAGCAAAGAAATTATTTGGGAGTGCAGCTGATACTGGAGTTTGTAGAAGAGAGACACCTAAGTTGGAGATGTCATCTATGTAGACGAAGAGGAAAAGAAGACACGGGAAATATAGTGTGGGAGATTCTAAAGACGAAGGAGAAAAACTGGAGGGGAGGTGAAGATACCGGCAAGAGGTAAGGGCTGGTGGCATCAGTTTGTGTTCAGAAGATAAACCTGAATCACTACAGGTATTTTAATGGTGAATCATTAAACGTAAATGAACTTATTTGTGTTTTAATAGTAAACGGACTGATAGAATGTACTTCACTGATTTATGTATTTTATTGACTGATGTTCTGAACTTTATGAATTAATGAACAGGTTTTTTTGTATTACAAACTTAAGATCCGTAAAAGCTGAACAACACTTTGACAAAAAAAGTTTTTGATTAAATAAAATAAACAATATGGCTTATATGAACAGAATTAAAAAAGAAAAACTGAGCAAAGTACGGTAATTGTACATTAAAACTATGGCTCACAATAATAATCAACTAAAACACACTTTTGTACACCGTTTTTTTTTTTAATTTGTCAAAAATAAAAATGATCTATTATACTAAGAACACTTGTTAGCAGATTAATACTAGTACAACCTGTTGACCAATTTGAGTACACATACACCCAGTTGGTAAAATAGTTGGCGACTGCTGATTCACATCATATGCATTTGAACTAAAAAATATAACCAGTCGGATGACAGCTAATCCATCAGAACCGCAACTGTCGTGCCACACTTTGTCCTAATCAGTCACTTTGGTGAAGTGGTCAAGTGATTGGTTTTACTTATCACAAAAATTGATACAGTACACGAGCGAGCAGTTTTGCTGGTAAAATATCAACGGTGCAGTATAATAATACAATCGTACAGGTTTTATAGAATATAAATGTGGACTATAATTGCATTTATTGTTAACATTTCACAATGCAACTGAATGCATGTTCGTCAAAAATCACACAACCTGTTATAAACCTTCGTTCCAAGTTGAGTTATAACTTTACTTTTGTATCAACGTATCAGCAATCATATCTTTATAAGTAGGATTCAGATATTCTATATGATATTTTATGACTTCTACACAATTATATTTGTCATCGTCATCTTCAATCATATGTGATAGCCTGGTTACAGCAGGATACTAATACGCATACTAATACGGGATACTAAATCTCTATTTGGACCTACTCCTCCCTTCAAATGGCATAGGTGAAATATTCATCTCTTCACATCCACACTCAATGTCATCTAAGTGCTTCAATCTTTTCCTCTCCTTGACTTCCTTCCTTCTTTTTTACCTTCGTCTACTGATATCACAAAAATTGTTGTTTGCAATCCAACTGGCTTCAGGAAGTGTTCATCTTTTGCCTTCTTCACAACTTCCAAAAGTGTTCTACCCTTCTTGATTCATTTAAGCACCTCTTCGTTGGTATTTTTATTCACATGCGTATATTCCTATATTCACATGCTTCTACATCAATGCTTGGAATGCCTCAATTTTATCTTTATCTCTTTGCCCTATCATCTATATCTCTGATCCAAGGAAAGTGAAAAAACAAACTTTGTCAAATGATTCCGTCTCTGTGGTTATTGTGCTTCTGACCACAGCAAGTCACCATGCTCCCAGAGTATCTGTATCTATTAAGTTAGGTATGACACAAATAACATTCCCCCCCCCAACACATACAATGTGTTTATGTTTCTTCGTTTCTTAAAATCTACGTGCGTGTCATCTATTAAGGTATTTCGCTGGCTCCACTGGTAAAACCTTGAGCACATCAAATCTATTTACACTAATACCTGACTGAAATATGTCGGTAAAGTATTCCATTGTTCTACTATAACATAATGATTTATGCCCATGGTGAAATCTTTACATTATTATACACAGCTCGTAAAGTTGTTTTTTTAAATCAAAAAGATTATATTCCTAAAATCACTCCAAATTTATAACAGACAAGTAGTGAAAATAGTCATCTACCTAGGTACTGTCCTGATAAATACATGCAGAAGTTTGGAAGAAATTGTACGAAGAGCAGAGATGGTAAAATCAGTACTGGTGCAACTAACAAGACTATGAAAGAGCCCACAAACCCTTTTTTCAGTTTTGTTCCTTTAGATACAAAACGCTTAATGACTAATATTGTTATCTCCATGTTTATGTGCCCCTCGGAGTGCTGGACAATATAGAAAACTGCTCCCTTTATAGAGTTGACGGATTTGAAGTGGCATTAACAAAATTATAAATTAATAATGACAACAAAATATCAAATGATGAAATATTTTGATCACATCTGGTGGCGTATCTAGAATTTGGCCTTTGGAGGGGGGGTCTGGGGGGGTAGGCTTCATAGAAAAGAAAAAACAGGTTAAGACTAATCAACATTACTATCTCTAAAATGGCTGTTATAAATCCCATTAAATCGATTTTTCTATATTTCATATTTGAAACATATTTATGCTACTGAGTAATAAACCTGTCTGTACATTTAATAAATAATTACTACTATATTAGTGTACGCAGCTGAAAAATAATAATAAAACAGCCTAAAAATTAAGAGATTAACAAAATTCATATACTTTTTTGACCCTCTGGGGGGGGGGGGGTCCTGTAAATACGCCCTGATCACATCGTAAGAGAAGAGGAGGAAGACAAAGAAGGTCTCGTACACAGTTCACTGATATAATAATATGAAAAATAACAAACACATCTCTGATGACCTAAACATATGAGGATGACCAAAGTCGGGAGCTGACGAGGAAGAAAGAAAACATTTTTATATACTCCAGTATCTCAATGTCACACACACCGATATTAATAGCAGCTATGGCATATAACACTGTGATTTATTTGTAATATCTGTCTTTCCTGATACCCTGCTCTACTAAAAATATCGGTATGGAGAACCATACACGACTTCCATGTTCTAAGATTTATATTTAAAATCATTTTCGAAATGAAATATTTCCATAGAAACTACTTACTTCTCCTTACTGCTCCAGCCTTAACCACAGTACTGTGGTCACTAACGTATACCACCTCACAGTATCGCTCTCGATTTTCACTGAAGTTAGAAGTCGATGGCACTGCCGAAACGTCTGGTTTTGCAGAAAAAAATTGGAATATGGCCAAACAGCCCGGGAAGGAATTTTAACAACAAAATACTTCTTTGTTGCTGATAACGTAGGCCTTGAGTCCTATTTATCAAAATTAAGTACTTTACTCTTGTTAAAACATAAAACGTTGCAGGTAAACTACCCCTTACTCTTAACCGATCTTCACCAAAATCAATATGCTTCGAGACTTTCAAAATTCAGGAACGTATGCTAAAAATTATTTGATTCTGTTTGAATATGCGGCAGTTATCATTTGTCATAGATAAAATTACCCTTGTTAAAACAAAAAACGTTGCAGGTAAACTACCCCTTTCCCTTAACTGATCTTCACCAAAATCAACAACCCTTGAGTCCTCTACAATTCAGGGACGTATGCAAAACATTATTGGATTTTGTTTGAATGTGTGGCAGTTATCATTCGTCAAAGAAAACATTACTCTTGCTAAAACATAAAACGTTGCAGGTAAACTACCCTTCCCCCATAACCGATCTTCACTAAAGTCAACAGGACTTGAGTCCTCTACAACTCAGGCACATATATAAAAAATTGTTTGATTCTGTTTGAATTTACGGCAGTTATCGTTCGTCATGGAAAAATTACTCTTGTTAAAATATAAAATGTTGCAGGTAAACGACCCCTTTACCTTAACCGATCTTCACGAAAATCAACAGACCTTGAGTGCTCTACAATTCAAGGCTGTATACAAACAATTATTTGATTCTGTTAGAAGTTGCGGGTGTTATCGTTTACCATAGAAAACATTCTACACACAGACAGACAGACACTTTTCGAAAAATGACTTTTCTTCATGTTTTGGGGGTAGTACAATCAGAATCAGCCGTTATCTCGAACACGATTTTTTTCACCATGTCCATACTTCCATTTCCTTGTGGAACATGGAAGTAAAATCGGTATGGAGAACCAAACATGACTTTCATGTCCTAAAATTTATATTTAAAATCATTTAAATATTAATTAAATAAATGGATGCTTGAGTTCTGAAGAAATTACGTATCAGCTAAAATGGTACCACCATGTCAGGTGGATTAAAACTATCCTCAACCTTCGTGAGGAAGGACTGTACTTTTGGATAAAATGTCTGTAGGTCGAACGAAGAGCTAGCTAGAGGTAGCTGCGATCTGATTCCTGTAATGAAACTGGACTCTCGCTGCGAGGGGCCGAGGGATGTCTATAATGTTATCAAAGTCTTTCCTGTCAATACTATACTATAGTCAGCTGCATGGAAGTAGTATCGTCAAGGTCACTCACTTTCACTGCTTCTCCCTGTCACCTCCACGCCCCTCGCCCAGCGTTGTTGCCGGCTAGTACAGTGTGTAGCGTTTTAGCAGTGTTACGAAAACAAATTTCATACATCCACATTATATTCTTCGTTTCAAATTTATTTATGCGTATCGCGTAAATGAATTTGTTTTATCAGGAATAATTAGTTGTGGGTAACACTACTCAGTTAAATTCTGGGCGCCAGTATTTGAGCTCTAAAAATTTGTGTGAGTCGGCAACATATTTTTTGTTGTCGCGTAAATATCTACAGAATTTCTATCTTTGCGTTTCTTCTGTTTCTTTGGCTTTTTTTTTGTTACGATTTGCAGTTCTCTGAAACTACTATTTATACTGCGCTGGTTTTTCTTATGTTAGAATCTAAACCTTTTAGCAATACACACCCTAACTTTACGAAGTACCATTAGGTCAGTTATTTTGTGATTTCCGTACAGTGCACTTACTTATTAAAGTTTTACTGTTTTCTTCATGGGCGGTTATCCTACAGACTGACAGTTGTCTGAGAACGCTGACCTTGCCTGCTGTTGTCGCTTTAATTTTTTCATACTCACGGTCTTTTCCCTTTTGTAAATGAATCTGTTTTTGTTCTCTACACGGTCTTTCCTAAGCCATATGGTTCGGAAGTTCTGTTAGGTATATGTACACATTTGGTATGCACATTGCGTATACCCTGTCGGCATGACTTTTCGGTAAATATTGCTGTCTGACACTTTTATGAATGCCTTTGTCATTTTACAATCCCCTCAAAAATGTGTATGTTTACTGCCCGCGCTACTACCTTTCTTCTGTTGCACAAAGATAAATAGGACTGAGCAATTTCTGTAAACAAAATTGTCGCTGTTGTGACAAAAGCCAATCCCATTTCAGTTACAGTACCCCATTCCAAGTAGGTTGGGTGGACGAGGTGAGGAAGAGACGAATTACCAACAAACATCCAAAATATTTATCGTCCTTAGTATGGTTGACAGACATTTTGTGCGTTTCATGTGAACGGTTGACGTCTTTATTGTAGACAGTGTGTGTATTAGTTTATTTCAATAATTTGTATTTATTATGAGTGATATTGAGGAACAGTATCCTACATTTAGTTCGAGTACAAGCAGCGGTGGTGTACGTGCGGGCCGAGAGTACATTAGAAAACAAAGTAAAGTCATCATAGCAAACGTTTACAAGTTTTTTAAAAATCTTGCGTATAATGAAGAAGCCAGGAGGAACATAAACTTTGCACAAGTTCGAAAATTGACAGCGGAAGCTTGTGGCATTTCTGAACAGTCGGTGCAACGTATTAGCAATACCGTTGCTTCGGCAGATGATCAAGGCGTGAGTGTTGTGTTCAGTTCTCCAAGGAAAGGGTATAAACGGGAACACAAAAACACTGAACTGGACGATTTTAATAAACAAATAGTCCGCATTATTAATAAGCAGCGCAGGAAATAAAAATAGAATATTTTTCTGAGTCACGAATAGTGCGGTGTCTTCAATAATTAAATGGGGCAAGCTTAAGACACAGGATGCGTATAAAATTCGTTCAAACAAACTATAGCTGACGCGTCGAATTGAATGTTATGTATAAGATACGGAAATTAATTGTTAATTAATTATTAACAATATATTAATTGTGATGTAATTATTATTAAGAATTATTGACAATGTAACAATGTACTCTAATGCATGTATTACAAACTTTCTCACTTTGTTATATTCTTTACATTAAGTAGGCTTACTTACTAGTGTAGCATTTTTCGGAAGAAAGGGAAACTGTTGCTTAGTGGCAACGCTGTAAGTAAGCGGTGTGACCTTGACGATACTAGTTCCATGCAGCTGACTCTAGTCATTTTTTTTTTTTAAATCGAGTCTTGATTTCTTTCTTTCCATTTGTCTTCTGATTTCCTGAACAACTATTCTGTTCACCCGTATAATTATAAATTTATCAACAAAACATTCCTTCCTTAATATGTTCATGTCTCCTGTTTAACACCCACCATTCTATCCATGTCATAACGCTATATTCCACACAGGCTAGTAAATAACTAGCCATCAGGGAGGTCAAAATATTTTCAAGGAGGGGCAAACGATTTTCCAAAGGAGAAAAATATTTATATATTTTTCATACACACACACATGCACATATTATTTTATAATTCTCATATCATAATACAAATAAGTACACAGATGGTATTAATTGAGTAATTAAATATTACCTGAATAGTCTTGTCTTGTGGTTCACTTGTTTTATATTAAAACACTACGCGTTTCAGAACTAAAGTTCCATCCTCAGGTTATTTTCCTCGTTAGAGGTCGTCACAACATTAAGACACAAAACACAAAAAACAACACTTAAAACACATATATAAAACAATCATTAGCGCGCGAGAATAACGGTGCACACCGTGATGAAGCTACAACGACATTGCCGTCTCTAGTCAACACATTCACTGTCTTATCTGTGACGCAAGTCTCAGACGTTCTGAGACTTGTAAAGCCGTATCATATAGCGGAAATTCAAATGATCGTTTAATAAATGCTCAGGATATAATTTATGTGCCTTATAAATTTCGAATTCCTCAGCGGCATCCATATAACGGCCTTTTTTTACAAACATGTAAAGGTGCAAGATTTGTAGCCAGATTTGTGTAATTATGGTTACTATCCATTAAATGTCGGCCAAAATTAGGTTTTGTTTGACCTAGATCTTTTTTAGGTACATGTTCTTTAAATCGTTGTAAAAACGATCTCCCCGTCTGGCCTATATAAAAGCACTTACAGTCACTACACTTAATTTTGTAGATGCCCGTTTTTTCATCCAGTGGTCTAATAATTTTAGGGCGAAGCAATTTATGTATGCTGTTGTTCGTGCGAAATTTGACCTCCATTTTCAATTTCTTAAGTTGTAATGCTTTAATACAACACTGCCCAGCAATCCACAGGAAGCAAATCGATGTCCATCTTTTCGGCTTGCACGCGTTGTGTTGGTGTGGGTTTCGGCACTTTCCATTTAAAAAGCGTACGAACATAAGAAAATAAACATGAGTGAGGCCGCGTGAATTGTGTGTGTGTGTGTGTGTGTGTGTGTGTGTGTGTGTGTGTGTGTGTGTCCTGCCGGCCTTTTTATTGCGGTAATCATAATAATAAACTTTGGAAAAGTAAACATTACATAATTGAGATATGCTTGCCTGCCAGGAACGATATATTTTCACTCACACGTGATTTAAATTAAAATGAAAAATATAGAATTTTATTAAAGTGAAATGAAATGTTTCCATAGAAACTACTTCTTTGTTGTCAATAACATAGCACACATATAAAACTTATAAAAATTTACCTCCTCCATCATCAACTACCATTTTAATTTATACAAAAAATACCCCCTCCCCCTTCAACTACCCTTTTTATTTATAGATATTTCATCTACCTTTCTACAGTGGATTATTATGACCTTCTTTTCAGGATACTTTATATATCAAAATTAAGGACTTTACTCTTGTTAAAACGTAAAATGTTGCAGGTAAACTACCCCTTTCCCTTAACCGATCTTCACCAAAAACAATAGGCCTTCAGTCCTCTACAATTCAGGGCTGTATGCAAAAAATTATTTGATTCTGTTTGAATTTGCGGCTGTTATCATTTGCAAATAGAAAAAATTCCTCACACACACACACACACACACACACACACACACACACACACACACACACACACACACACTTCAAAAAATTACTTTTTTTTCATGTTTTTATGGTAGTACAATCAGAATCTGCAGTTATCTCGAACACGATTTTTTTCGCCATGACCATACTTCCATTTCCTTATGGAACATGGAAGTAATAAAATGATTCAATATTTGTAAAATCTGTGACCAGTCTGTTATATTCATTTGAAGTTTAAAATTATTAATTTTGATTTCCATTTCGAAATGAAAAGCTACTACAACTTACCATAAAATGCAATCTTAAATCCCGTTATCAAAACAAACCACAAAATAAATACGAAGATACACACATACACCAGTACGAAGAATACCAAGATTATGACAAAGTGGTGATGAAATTATACTTTATTATTACAAAAACACACACTGACGAAAAAATAATGAACAATATTTAGCTCGTACACTGTACACACACTGAACGATACAATGTGATACAATCAAATCGACTGATGACGACTGTATTGTTGCGTATGTTGTTAAAGCTACAGATAAGGTGGCGACACATATGTATGTATATATGTATGACTGCTTTAGCCACTGCTGGTGCTCTTGTTGTTGTCAACAAGAATGAACGATATCCAGGTATTGTGATAAGATAAAAGATACGGCAAAAAAAAAAAAAAATACACTAAATACAACAGCAAATGCAGAAGTCTGACTCTCGGATATTTCTGTTTGTTTAAACAAAATATAAGTTTTTAATTTAATGAATTATAAATTGTATTGTTTTTACAATTAAATGTAAATTAATTATATATAACTAGCACTCTTCTGCAGAGTTGAGCCTAGGCAGGGACGGATTAGAAGTGCGTGGTGCCCTATGCTGCATTCAGACTGGTGCCTCCTCGATTCAAAATTCAACCTTTTATCTATTATTTACACTGATAAATGGCATAACAAATTTTGAAAGTTAACAATTACTTTATTAAACCCGCAAATTACAACAAATATTTAGCTAAATAGTGATTACAATGAGCATAGTAGTACTTAAGCTTTGAAAATACTAATCGATCCATTTTTTCTTTATTTTGCCTTAACGAAGTTTTGTATAATTTCTTCTAAACCAAGCAATTCAAGTATCTCACTGTCAATATTCAACCTTGTCAAGATAACCTCTCATCTCCCATAGTTGAACTCAACATATCTTTAATGCGTTTTAATACAGTAAATTATCTTTCAGATTCACAGTTAGTTATTGGAATCATAAAGATCAGACAATAAGCAATGTATATATTCAGAAATACATCCATCATTTTACAGTCAATACTCCAGTTTAATACTTTGTATCATGGAATCTATCATCTTCATTCGAACAATTTGAAAAAATTCTTTCTTGAAATTTTACTTGTGGCACAAAGTGCTTCAATTCTATTAAAAGATTGTTATTCATATAATTTGAGTAAGCTTCTATAAAGCTTCCCCTTCATTTTCCAACTCAACACTTGCCATGGTTAATGCATGGTGATCATGAGCTTTGCTTTGCTTAATCATTTCAGCTGAATGGTACCCCTCTGACAGCTAACGATGTTGCCTTAGATGTTGAGTAAAAGTGCTGTCCACTCTTCATTCAACTAAAAACTGGCAAAAATATACCACAACTGGAAGAGGAATGAGTATTCATTTTTAACTTTAACATAAAATTATCAACTTCTTACGGTATCAACTATACCATAATTGAAGCCAGGTTCTTCAACAAAAACTGTGTAGCTAATTTTCAACTGTTTAAACGAGACGAAAGAATTTTATGCAAACTGCAATAAGAATTTAATACAAATTACCATAATAATGAAAAAAAACATTAAATATTTAATGAACAGCTGACTATGTAAATAAACATTACAACGTTCTAAAATTTAAATCAAAATAAAGTTGATTATTTGTTAATTTTTATTATATGAGGGTCATTCAATAAGTAAACAGACAAACAGTTGTAGAAAAGAAATTAATTGTAGCAGCTGATTGAAACTTTCAGGAGCGTTACCTGGCAATGCCGTTGTGAGTTTGATCAGCTGTTCAATAATATATTGCATAAACATAACCAATACAGTTTTATTTACAATGGCGTGTCCTCTTGAGGACAGTACTTTCGAAGAACAGCATTCTGTTATAAGATTTTTGGATTTGGAACCACTATAACCACTAACTTGGATTCACTATTTTGAACCTGAGTCAAAGCGACAAAGCATGGAGTGGAAGCATCCCAGTTCACCCGCCAAAAAGAAATTCAAAACCCAGCCATCGGCTGGTAAGGTGATGTTAACCATCTTTTGGAGCTCCCAAGGCCCAATTTTCTGTGATTACCTACAAGACCAGCGTACCATCAATAGTCAGTACTATTCTGACATGATTGTGAACAAAGTTAAGCCTGCATTGAAGAAGAAATGTCCGGGTTGGCAGAGGAAAGGTGTGATTCTTCTTCACGATAATGCCCGCCCACACACGGAAAAATTAATGCTCGAAACAATAAAAAAAGTAGGTTGGGAGATCCTGCCTCATCCCCCTTATAACCCTGACCTTGCTCCATCTGACTTTTTCTTGTTTGGCCCACTCAAGGAGACTTTGAGTGGTGTCAAGTTCAACAGCAATGAAGAAGTGAAGGAAAAAGTCCAAAACTGGCTTCGACATCAAGGTAAAGAATTCTTTCCTGAGGGAATAAAAAAGCTTGTAAAGAGATGGGTCAAGTGCATAGACGTTTCTGAAGATTACGTTGAAAAGTAAACAAAAAATTGTATTGATTGAATAAAACATTTTTGCTCCACAGCTGTTTGTTTGTTTACTTATTGAATGACCCTTGTAATTGAAACAAGTGATTATACGTTAATTCATATAAAATCTCTGAAGATACAGAATAATTTCTGTGAAACACATGTCACGTGAAATAAAATAAATTTTTACTTGCTGAAGTATTTATTATTTGAAGAATGTAAATCAGTATGTTACAGAGATAAGAAGAAGTGGACTACATATATACAATAGAAAAAAAATGATACACCGCTTGTTGGATTTTTACAGAAAATTTTGAAATCTCCATCCATGAAGGTTTTCTTTAAATATTTAAATTATAAGTGTGCAAAAGTGCATTAAAATGATATTGTGTATAAGACTTCAAATAAGGCAAATGCTAAGATCAGATAAGCAAAATTAGTCTTATATTTAATATTGATATATCTAATTTTGGTATAACACCACAATAAATCATGGAGCACTGCATCACTTTATCAATACAAACACAATGCACATGCATATGTAAGCTTGTTGTTTTAACCTACTTTAGTTGGACAGATAAAATACATATAAAAAATTGTGTTTGCTTCTTCACTTGAAATACCTTCTGAAGCAGATTAAGTAACAACTAGCAATGTGAACGATATAATCTGAATAATAGATATTTATTATCATAACCAGAATTCCTTATAACACCACTTATCTCAAAAGGCATGTTTACATGAGACTGGGGATTTAGTCAAGGTCGTCATATTGTCTCATTTATTCCTTTTTGAATTCACGCATTATGTCAATGGCCTTCTGCGATTCAAGAAACTCTGGCTGTGTACATATGCAGCCATATCCATACATACTGGGAATACCATATGGTCTCATCCTCAATGAAGGGAAAATCTCAACCTACACCCCCGTGTGGTACAGAGTGCCACGCCTATGGCGGGTGATGCAGACTGGGATCAAGTGAGTCCCAGGATACAGAGCCCCCTCTCCATAAAAGGCCAATTGTCTCTTAATAGGGTGGGATGAGTGGATAGTGGTTCAGGGCATATTCTTGCCCTTGTGATGGGAAACTGTCCCTATAGGCAGATGAGCTAAAGTGGTCAACGGCACAGAGGTGGAGGAGATAACAGAATACCATTCCATTAAAGATTGTTGAGATATCCTTAGTAGTGCATGGTATGGTCCACTATATTATAATTGAATATGGAGGTAAAATCGCCCCTTCATTTGGATCTCTAGGAAGGGGCTAAATCAAGGTAAGGGACCAAATATGTGAAGGGAAATACAAGATAATGTGATAGTGGAAACACTGTAGGGGCTGGTAAATAGAAAGCAGAATAGAGACCTGATGAGAGGTCAGATGATGGATGATCTATGTATGCCATATCAAAAAATGAAATGACTAGTCCAGAATAGGAAAGTGTGGAGGGAGCATGCCTTGTAAAACCTGTCTTTGGGCAGAAAATTGCACATGAAAATACACAGAAAATTAATAGCTTTCTGCGGTATGACCTGGTTTAGGAGAGATGGGGTAAGATGTTTTATTTTGACAGTTCAACTTCAAGCAACCTACATACATACAGGTTTTGTTTGAAGGAGTCAAACTGCAGCCTTACATCTTGCACATGGTGCTGAGTGACTATTATCTGTTTCATTAAGCTAGAGGTCTGGCAGGCTGGCTATAAAATGCTTTGAAATCAAAGAAGAACTCATGAATCATGTCAGTTACTGGCCGGGTACCATGGTGGCAATGTTCTTTGACAAGGGACCGCAATTTATGCTTACTGTGGTAACAAAAGTGTCTGAACGTTGGTCACAACAATGGGGAAAATTGCGTAAGATTGGTATGTAACTTTTTTATATAATATTTTTTTAAATTAATTATATAATATTTTTTTAAATTAATAAGTCCTCATATTATTCTTGTTAATGAAACAGTAATTACAATATTAAAGCTTTCACAATCGGAATTATCTTCAGTACAATTATTTTCCAGGCTGTTGGACCATAATCCTGTTTTTTTGTAGATCCAAACATTTCAACTGCACCTGTAGCAGCCATCCAAGCTCTTGGCCAATTAGATAGCAACCCGCACCCGGACACCTACATAAGTGCAATGGTTTGGGGTCGCATAATTATGACCAAGCTCTCCACCAATCAGATAGCAGCCTGCACCTGGGCGGCTATATAAGTGTGATGGGCAACTATATAAGTGCGATGGGTTGGGGTCGTGTCATCACTTAGTTGTCAGAGGAGCAGAATAGAAGACCAATGAGGATGACTACCACAGCTGCAGTAGAAATGATTGGATCTAAAAAAATGAGACCCCATGGGCCAACAGACCAGAAAATAATTTTACTGAAAATTAATTACAATAATATGTTAATAATTATTCCTTTGTAAGTAACTTGTTGAGTTTCCTCCAGGTCTCGTATGTAATATCTTCAAATAAATATACTGCAAGTAGGTTTATTTTCACCTGACGCATGTTTCACAGAAATTATTCTGTATCTTCAGAGGTTTGTTTTAATTGTAATTGAATGTTTTGCTTACAATATAGTTAACGGATAATCACTTTTACTTTGATTATGCTTTCGATTGTTGTAATGTTTATGTAGTCAGCTATTTATTATATATTTAACGTTTTATTTTATTATTGTAATAAATGTAAGATTTTAAATAAATCATCTTGTTTTGTTTTTATTTGAATTTGTTCTTTAATTAATAGATTATTATTACTGTGTTTGTAAATATTAAGATTTTCCCAGATATTCATTTTGTTACCTTTTTGTATGTTTTTATTTAATTTGACATTTTGAATGTCTGGATATTTATGTTTATTGTTTACACAGTGTGTGGCTAAATTAGATTTGTAAATATTTGGCTTCAAAAACGCATTGCGATGTTGAATGAATCTCTCGGACAGTTTTTTCTTCTCGAATGAACCTCTGAAGATACAGAATAATTTCTGTGAAACGTGCGTCAGATGAAAATAAATCTACTTGCAGTGTATTTATTTGAAGTTATTATATGTTAATAAGAATATATTTTTTATTATTTACTTTACAATGAGAAATTGAATTATCACTGTTGCACACCACTATAGAAAATTATCTGATTAGGGCTTTCAAGCTTCAAAGCTCATCGTCAGATTTATACTTCTGTTTGTGATTATAACCACTAACACAACTTTCTTAATTAAATATACTTTACAGTTTGAATTATGAAAGATATCCGGGCTGTTTGGCCGTGGTCCCTGGTTAAAAAGAAAACCAAACGTTTCAGCAGCTCCACTGGTTGCCATCATCAGTGGAATAAAATTTCTGCACTTTGGGTGTCCACGTGCAGGCCCACAGTACTGTGGTACAGACTAAAGCTGTCCTGCCATGCTACCTGTACATATAAATTCAGCAAAGTCCCACGTACAGGTAAAAATGACACCATCAACCAATCACAACAGAGATGGTGTATGATTGGCTCACACCAAGCTACGCCATTATGTGACTCACTTGTTTTCCAAGAAATACTGTGGGGAAGGCTGCTGATTTCCCACGATGCTACCTGTGCTAATTGTTTACTAATTGCAACCCCCGCACAGGTAAGTACAGCATCACCGGCCAATCAGAAACAAGAAGGTGTGTGAGAGGCTCGCATCGCGCCATGCCATAATGTACTTAATGAGATGCTTTCGCCCCGCCGATTCATAGCGATCGCAGCATGCTTCTGAATCAAGACGGACTCCATATGAAGACGAGGGAAGTAATCACTCACCGCCGACAAGAGTTTCGTCTCATCGAAACGGATCCGATAGTCAGCATTGGCAAGCGCGTGTTCGGCCACGGCAGACTTCTCCGGCTGTCCCAGTCTACAGTAACGGCTATGTTCACCCACGCGTGTGCGGACGCTGCGCTTCGTGGTACCAATGTACACCTGGCCGCATGAGCAGGGAACTCCGTACACACCGCACGATGACAGCGGGTCTCGGACATCCTTCGTCGGCCGCAAGAACTGGTGTATCTTCTTTGTCGGCTTGAATACTGGCCTCACACCGTGCCGACTGAGCAGCCTACCAATGCGGTCCGTCACCCCATGAATGTAGGGCAACGCCGCGAAACCGACGGTCTCCCGTGAATCCACTTCCGGCCTGGCTGTTCTTCTCGGCCGGACCGCACGTCTCACCTCCCCGACGGAATACCCATTGGCTTGCAGCGCTAGTTCGAGGTGGCGCAGCTCATCATCGAGGTACCGGGGCTCGCATATCCTCCTAGCCCGGTCCACCAAGGTCTTCAACACCGCCCTCTTCTGGCTGGGATGGTGGTTCGACTGTTTATGGAGATAGCGGTTAGTGTGCGACGGTTTTCTATAAACTTTATGTCTGAGGCTGCCATCGGTCCTTCTAAGGACCAACACGTCCAGAAAAGCCAGCTGATTGTCGGTCTCCCTCTCAACGGTAAACTGTATCCGTGGGTGAACCTGATTGAGATGTGCCAGGAACCTGCCGAGTTCTTCCTCACCATGGCTCCAGATAACAAATGTGTCATCAACATACCGGAACCAGCACCTCGGCTTCAGTGGAAAAGATGTAATTGCCCGCTGTTCGAACCTTTCCATATAAAAGTTCGCCACCACAGGACTGAGTGGACTCCCCATGGCCACACCATCAATCATTTCGAAGAACTCACCGCCGTACTGAAAATATGTAGTTTTCAGAACATGCCGGAAAAGCGCTGTAATGTCTGCCAGAAAAAGGTTAGCTAAGTGGCCAAGGACATCATCTATGGGCACCATGGTGAACAACTAAACCACGTCAAAGCTGACCATTATGTCTCCAGGCTGCAACGACAACCCACCGAGCCTTTCAAGAAAGTGTGTTGAATCCCTCACATATGACTCCGTACCACCTATATGTGGCCGGAGAAGCTCGGTCAAGTGTTTAGCCAGATGGTAGGTTGGAGATCCTATGGCGCTGACGATGGGTCTGAGCGGGACGTCCGGCTTGTGGATTTTGGGGAGCCCATAAAGCCTAGGTGGAAGGGCTTCCGAACACCGGACGGCTGCCTTCACATCAGGCTCCAAGGAAGACCGCTTAACCAGAAAATCGGTCCTTTTTAGGACCACTGCGGTTGGATCTCTTCTCAGTTTTTTGTAGTTTTCTGGGTCCAGCAGTTCCCCGATCTTCCGTTGGTAGTCTTCGGTGTTCATTACAACAGTCGCACTCCCCTTATCCGCCGGTAATATGATGACAGACTCATCCCGCCTTAATGTCCTTAGTGCCCGCAGCTCACTCACTGGTATGTTGCATTGCGGCGGTTTCGCTCTAGCCAGGATCCTCGATGCTTCGATCCTGACTTCATCTGCCTGTTCACGCGGCAGCCGCCGCACTCCAGCTTCAACGTTGGCAATGATGTCCTCCACTGGAATCTTCTTAGGGGCCACTGCAAACTTCTCCCCCCTCGCCAAGACAGCAGTTTCGGTGGTGGTAAGCTGGCGGTCCGACAGGTTCACTACTGTCCTGTCCGTCTCTAAGCTGCTTCGCTGTTGTCCCTGGTTGTTCTCCTCGGGGCTATCTCTCCAGTACTTACTCTCATGGCGCGATCGAACACTATCGCGAACGGCCTCGGAAGTGCTGGAACTTAGGCTATCCACCAGATCCCAGTGGCCAGGTGACAACACAGTGCTTAATTCCAGGTGTAGGCGGAACAACCTCATATTGTTGTCGGCAAGATCTTTCCTGGTCTGGTGGATACGTTCGCGTAGCATCGCCTGCTCTGCACGTCGATAAATGCGACTGGCTTGCGGTGTAAAAATGGAATTCTTCAATTTAAGAAACCGGGGAATAACACCAGTATCCCGGCATCGTGACAGAAAAGCCAGTGAACAGAGCAGGTGTACCTTCTTCTTTCTTAGCCCCTCAAATCATCTGATATTTTTTGAAACTTCCTCCCCGTAGAGGCGTCTTAAATTATTCCTTAGGCTTTCACGGCCGGTGTCATTTGAATGATGAAAGATATCCGGGCTGTTTGGCCGTGGTCCCCTATGATTGGCTCGCACCAAGCTACGCCATTATGTGACTCACTTGTTTTCCAAGAAATACTGTGGGGAAGGCTGCTGATTCCCGCGATGCTACCTGTGCTAATTGTTTACTAATTGCAACCCCCGCACAGGTAAGTATAGCATCACCGGCCAATCAGAAACAAGAAGGTGTGTGAGAGGCTCGCATCGCGCCATGCCATAATGTACTTAATGAGATGCTTTCGCCCCGCCGATTCATAGCGATCGCAGCATGCTTCTGAATCAAGACGTTTGTTCTTTTCTGTGAGTTTGTGTGGCACCCACCCCAAACAGATTTTACGGTAGCCCAGTTCTGCAATAATGTGTCCTACTTGTTCTTTTGATATGCGTATCTGGGTGGCGATGCGTTGTTGTATGATGCGACGGTCATTTTGAATCAATTCATTCACCTCCATTTGGTGCTTCTCATCAGTCATAAAACTGGTCGACCACTGCGAGGTTCATCCTCAATATTCGGTTTACCAGTATCTGATGCATGAAATTTTATTGGCCACCTACTCACAGTACTTCGATCAAGAGTTTCATCACCATAAACAGGTTTTAGACGACGATGAATGTCACTAGCGTTCACTTTTTCAACTGTTAAAAATTCAATCACTGCACGTTGTTGACATACCTGGCGTACTCGACTCCATAACATGGCGACTGACAGAAAATAAGATGGAGTTGGTCAATGAGATTTCCGACATAAATGTCGCTAAAAGATGTCACCATACATAGTGCTGTACATTGTTTTGTTTTCCCATTATATGCAACTGTGCATTACTTATCAGTTGCTCCTCGTATAATTAATTAATTAAAAACAAATGAATGAATTATTTAATTAGTCATCCTACCTGTTACTCTGTGGACTCTCGCTGAGTACAGACGCTTCATGATAACCACTAGAATCGGAACTATTGCGAGAATGACAGATAACAGTCGCCGTCTGTCCAACAGTCTGGCTCTCGTTCAGCTGTATTTTGTCTCCACCGTTCTGGAAAAACAAAAATTCTGTAACTCTATGTTGTGTATGTTGTGCTGGTAATGCATCTCATGAATATTATGCTTTAGGAAAATGTATCACCAAACATACTTCTCTGATGAAACATACTGTTTTCACAACACATACAAAGGAAATTATACTATAAAAACAAAACTTTTTCAGTTTCACCTGTTTCCAAATCACTTTCATCTTTTGGTACATAATGTAAAATTTGACTTGGGGTCTATCTTGCCTCATTTTTTCAAAATTCATTTTTCACCTCATTCTATATTCTTAAATTCTATTACTATATGTGGAAAGAATTTACACAGAAACTGCAAGGATTTGGTTTACACATTTCCACAGTGAAGACTAAGGTGATGGTGTTTAATAAAGCTGCTGATGCCATATGAGTAGAAATTTGTAACGGTACAATTCTGGTCCTATAATAATCTCCTGGGAAATAATTGTTATAATTGTTTTTAAATCCCTATAAAGAAAACAGCGTAAAGTTGTCCAAAGGTTTTCAACGACGTAATATTGAGCGGACAGGATTTGTGTCGAGGTCAGGGGAAAATCACAGTAATAGCAAAAAACAGTTCGTCATATTAAAGTAAACAAGCCTAACCCAATGATGACATCAGCTACAGGAATGCGATACGCATTAAATACATTTGTAAACAACAGGGTTTGGCCGTTTCGAACAAAGGACTAGTGACGCAGTTTGCCCCACCTCCGCATTGAATAGCTACAAACCGCTAGCAGTCTCGTCTCATCAGAGTAGCGGCCGGCCGGGAATTCTCAAAAAAGCTACTTATATCTAACTTTTACACAACCAAGAGTTTGTTAAATATATGAAAGTGCAGTATTTTTTAAAATAACAGTTCGACGAAAAACCCCAAATTTTGGGTTACGACAACATCGAGAGTGTGAGATCAACGATGGGACATCTTCGAAGAATTTCCAGCTAAGTCATAAAAATGGGGGGGTCCAAAAAGTCCAACTAAGGGTTTAGATAATCTTTTCTATTCATTAAAATTCGATTCATTAAAATGAGCTCAATTTTGGGGAAGTCAATTAATTAAAACTTTGTACCACGAATGAGAGTGCGAGTGAGAGAGAGGATATTTCATTACAATAATTAATAAGTGCTGGGTTGTGAAGTCATATTTTTTAATAACTATATATTATGTTTATTATGTAATAAGTATAAACATGTTATTTTGGAGAGCTTATAAAATGTTTAAGGGATATTATATGTTTACAAAATAAATGGGACTATGCCCCGAGGCATAGTAACGTGCGTGTTTGGCACAGTTCAGTAGAGTCATTTTCATATGTACGTAGAGTCTTTTTGATAATAAAAGGTAATACCATCATATTTGTACTGTTGCAATATATATTACATTTAATATTTATAATGAATTTACCTCAAGATATTTCATTGGTAAACAATATAAGCCAGAGTGAGTTATTTCAGGTAATACATTCCGCAAGTACTGGTTCGCTAACACGAATTATGACCTTAGGTAAGTATACATATTTTGTTGTATTTCAGTTTGCAACATGGCGCCCGATGAAAATTTCAATTACAAAATTATCGATAATAAAAAGTAAATAATAAAAGAAAGTTACAAATTGTTGTAGATGGCTGAAGCAGGTCATCAGTTTTGAATATCTGGATTATAATGTGTCTCACATTACAGATAATAATGTAGTGAATCAGCTACATAAGTACAGTTATATGTGCAGGATCATCAGGAGAACTCTAAAATCAATGACTAAAGAACACACCTAAAGTTCTACAACGTGATGACCATCCCTACACTTCTCTATGGGCCTGAAAAATGAAGTTTCATAAAATCCTAGGCCAGTAGTATCGAAGTGGCCAAAATGAGATTTATCAGGTGGGTATACTCTCCAACATCAAAGAAGAAGTGATGGATCTACAGCAGGAATTGAATATTTATGAATTTATGCGTTAGGATTGCCCGATATCGGCTAAAATGGTTGGGCCATCTTGAACAAATGGATGACTGCCTCATCCCCAAACAACTGTTGAATTATAAGGCACAGGAATGGAGAGGTGTAGAACGTACAAAGAACCGCTGGAGTGACCACCTTTAGTCTATCTACTTCAGACCGGAACAAACTATTTTTGGTTTACTTCTTGAAGAAGGTGATGATAATGATGATGATGTTGGAAAAAATTCCTAATTCTTGCCTTATTGTGTCACTGGTTGTGATTTTTTTTAGTAGAACATACTTCAAAAACTGCATTTCAGCCGCCTTTATCCTACTTAAACCTTTCGTAGTTGCCGCTCATGTTTCAGACTCACACAATAGGGTAGGCACAGCCACGGATATGTTATAAAATTCTGTTTGTACCTCTCTCTGTTTTTTTCACTCTAAGTTCATCTAACAGTTCCATAAACTGCCACTGAAACATACACACATTCACTCAATTAACTGGTCTGTTTATGTCTGTTCTGTCCATTATTGTCTGTACACAAGTCTTGATGGTGGCAATAAATACAGTTGAAACATCGACACACATGGTACAAAAATTGTGACTATACGGTACTTATCGACCAATCGTTGCTAAACTTTCATCAATTATTTATTAATTTGAAAAGTGTTAAAAGTTTAAGGTAATTCATTAAAACAAAACAAAACCTTACTTACAATTTGTTTATCATTAATTGTGGGTGGTTTTGGTGCTGGCCTTCTCTTTCTAATTGGTCGACTAGGTGGTGGAGGCGGCGGTGAAGCAGATGACTCGTCGGAATGTACTGGTGATAAACTTCGTCCACCAAGACTTCCACTGCTTACACTACCATCACACTAAACAACAAAACAAAATAAAACCACACATGTAATACAAAAAAAAAAACACGATTTTGTCAATATTGTATTGTTTTCATTAAAACAAATAATTGCTCAGTTTTCTGATAAAAAAACCTACGCAGATACAAAGATGTCACCAATAGCAAAGTTGTGCAGAAGAACGTTGGTTTTCACGGTTGGGTTGAGTTAGTCTTTAGATATGGAAACAAAATAATGACACTAAACACAGACTTAAGGAGACGTCTCAATGGTATGGTACTTGATTATTTGAAACATAGCTTGAGATAGAAGAAAAATTAAAGCTTATCAGATGATAACACACATAAAAGTGGCACTACACCTATGTGCTAAAGAATTACATGCCAGCAATGTACAAACATACAATGTATGATACAAAAGTGGCAGTCTCTGAGTACCAATGTGCTTTGGACAGCACAATGGCAATCAAGATGAGCTTGATTTTTTAGTACAACTTGCAAAGCACATTGTGCCGTCGTGCTAGTGTGTGGGCTCAGTCATGTGCCACGTGCCACAATGAAGCACTTTTAGGTTATATGCAGTTAGTCATAAGCTGTGATCTGCGTGGACCATTTATTGTTACCACGAGGGATTCAGCATCTTTTCTGTCTGTTCACTTTCTCCCCACATTTACTGGAACATACAGGAATTACACTGTTTATGGTGGGTAAAAAGCAAAGACCATTCTAATAAAAACATGAAGGACGCTGCCTACAAAGAGCTCATATAATTAACAAAATGTATAGTTCCCGACTGCTCTGTTGATTTTGTTAGATAAAAAAACTGACTTGTTAAGAGGAAACTTTAGAAGAGTAGTTAAGAAGTTAAAAGCCTCAACAAAGTCAGGAAGCACAGCTGATACCGTATATACACCCAAAATTGTGGCATTACCTATTATTATTATTATTATTATTATTATTCAGTGACCAAGAGGAAAGGAGAGCTTCAACTTCCAATTTTTGATTCTCCGTCTGTGGAAGAAACTGAATCGGAGTATATAGAAAATCGGAACAAGCAACTTTTGACAACATACTTATCATTATGGTTATTTAGGTTACAACCTATAATAGTAATAAACTGCATAATTTAGTTTTAATTATTGATTTCTTTTTCATAACTTTATGTATTCATCCATAAATAGCTTGACAGGTTTCTGGAAGTATTTTTCCAAGAGCCTGAGGAGAAATTATGCTTAAAAATTTCATAGCCTCTTAAAGTCTTCCCACTGGCTAAGTATCTTAATACTGCTACTACTCTCTGTTCTGGTGTAACTGTTCTTCGCAGTATACAAGAACGAATTTTCTCAACCCAGGTAGTTAAACATCTTATCATCCACTCTTAAGCAGTTCTAATAATCATTTGGGTTGTTTTCACTTAGCTCACTGAACAGTTTCATGTCTGACATTTTGCTTTACAGACAGAACACCTCATCGTTTCAAATTCAAGTTGTGCTGTGTTTCATGCAAAAGTATAACATTACTTAACAATACTGTTAACTTATGTGGTTAATCTTGTGTTCAATAATTCTCTACTATGTTTTCATTCAAATCTTTACTTCTGTGTAGAGATCCCTCAACTAACAAGGTGAGATTCATGAAGATAATGCATACAGTACCTTAATCATACAGTTTTACGTATTTACAACTCTTTGTTTTTAATTAATCCTAAAAGGGCCCATCAAAGATTAATTTTTGATTTTTAAACACTTGCACTTTTCTTTTCAATTTTATTTAAAAGATTTTTTTTTTGTAAGCTTTCTATATTTTCAGGTTACTACTCAAATCTGATGCACTCAAATCCTTAAATATAATTAATTCACTACCGACTCAGAACACAAAGTTTTTTATGGGTAAAAACGTAAAAGATTTACCTTATAGCCTGAACCAGTTGTAGTGAATTAATTATATTTTGTTAATCAACGGACACGTCATGGGCAAAGAAATCCAAGACCTTAAATAATTATTACTTTTTTATAAAGAGTGATTCCTATTTAGGATGTATTAGGTTTTTGCCAAGGAAAACAAATTTTGTTTTGTTTTGATATAATTCGTTTACAACTATTTTTATTTTTACTTTTTTTAATTAGTTTTCTTTTTAGATATATCATCTAATGTCAGAAATCACAGAAAAAATACTCCTGAGGCATTTTAAACTTTTTCTACACACTATTTCCATATCTTGAACACTGAGAAGGAAAAGAGTGAGACTATTCAGTGTATGGAGGAGGGTGGGCATCATCCTTAGTTATGCTAATGTACTAAAATTCAATAAAATTTTGAGACACACAGAATTATCAGTACCTTTCCTACATTAAATATTATGAGAATTTATATTGTTTGAGTAGCAAATACTCTGACAGCCTGTATTACAGTAAAACGACTGTCATGAGGCTGCATCACAGGTTTGGAATGTATAACAATATGAATGTACACTTAATTCACAATAAAATTTTACTTTAACAGGCATACTGTACTTTTAAAATAGGAACATAAGCTAATTACAAACAGCATTGTAATTCAGAAAGCCTAATATCCAAACAATGTATGTTTTTCTGCGTCCTAATAAATTTGTTCAACTATTTCTCATCACAAATATGGTTGCACCTTATACATGAATTACTTTTTTTCTGCGAAATGTTATGATGAAATGGGGGTCCACATTATACACGAGGACGCATTATACACGAGAAAATACGCTATTTAAAAGATCTAATTACCATTTTATTACAGTTAATGTCTACAATAAACACCATAGGTGTTGGTTTTTACACGCAGTCCACATTCTTGTGGTCAGCATGTGGTGGTGAGAATATGAAAGTGGAGACAATTTCTTCCAAAATAAACAGACCAGCCACAAGATGCAACATAATTTTTAGTGGCTGAGATGTGTATCACTTGTGTCAACTTTCTGACAGTGTCACTAAAACAGTTTTGTAACATTGGGCCAAGTGTTTGTCTCCTACTGTAGATAAACACAGAAAAGCGATAACAGTTGGATAACTCAATATATAAAGCAAACAATAAAATGCTGTACCGGCTACCAATCAGCAGCAAATTAGACTATTAACATTTTCAATTATTGCCAGACTTACTTGGTAGATTTCAAAACACAATAATGTCGATGTCGTCAACTGATAACAGGTTGAGACACTTCAACTGCCGCTTCTGTCAATGCCATTCAGATAAGACAAAAATGCTGAAATTTTGTAGTAGCAACTACACGAATTTTTTAAATAAAAAAATTCACACGGTTTTTAAATAAAAGTAAAATATTAGCAATACTTTTAATCAGTTATAACCAATAAAGCAGTAGAAAAAAAGTACTTCTACAAACTAATAAAAAAAAACCCTTACACACTAAAATTAACATACAAATAAATGTTCATTAGATTAGATTAGATAGTGTAAGTAAAATGATACCTTAAGATTCACATCAGTTTTAACCATATTTTTGTTTTGTTCCTGTACCCATAAAAATGTGAATACTTAAAAATCTTTTTGTTGATCAAAATCTAATCATTTTCAGAAGAATATAGTCTGTAAAAATTACTTGTAAATTTAAGAGAAATTTCATTTACACATATAAATTTTTCTTATAAATATAAAGAAGACATCACTTAAATAAAGATGAGCAACTGGACCTCGGCATGCTTCAAAATTACTATGGATTGAGACACGGCTGCACCATGATATTTTACCACTTTTATTCACCTTGAACACAAAAAATAGGAAGACAAAAATGTAAGAAGTGGACACCTTCAACTACAAAAAGGAAGACACTGTGATTGAATGGGTATCCCTGGTACATACAAAACTTTGTTTTCCTTCAGTTTTGTCAACAATTAGATTAATTAACTGTGAAACTCTTAATCTCCTCACCTAACTCCTTGCACTGTCTCAAAGTCACACAATATTAACTATACTCACCATAAAGAGCACACCCACACACACCCACACAATTCATAGCAATTAATCTTTTTACAATAACAAAACAGCACTGTACTCACAGATCTGTTATTGCGGGGTAAGGTGAAATTATTATAAGCGGAATTGGCCGTGTCCCTTTGTAACGCCATGATGTCTACAGTTGATACTTCTACGGGCAGGCTGCGATTATACACTAACGTCACTTCTTGCAGTTTGTAATCGGCTAGTGTACATGACAAGTTTAGTACCTGGTCTAGATTATCTGAAACAAAACCATAAAACATTAACTTGTATACTGTAAAATAGACATACACAATTGTCAACCACAAGGTATCTTGAAAAATATAGTAGAGGAAAGATTATTATTAAAATTGTTAATAAATTGATGACTCAACTGACAGGTTTACACAGTTAAGTAACAGCAAATTTGTTGCAAATACTGAGTGTCTCACTAAGTAACACAAATATTTTCTCAACATATTCTATGGGTGAAAATACGAAAAGAAGTTTATATAATCATAGTCTGAAAGTGATTTGTTTTTTAGTTACATCAACAACAATCAGTCCAAATTTGTACATAAAAGTACAGGGTAACATGGGATTACAGTTTTTGACATTATACACTGAACCAAATTGAAAACAAAATTCATGAGTTTACATTTTCAATAAATAAACTATTTACGTGCTTTTCTGAACACATGTACTAAACGAATTAATGAATTTTATAAAAACATTTAGAAAAGTGACAAAAGTATGAATTTACACAGCATGATTATATTATAATTATTTTATTTTCAAAATTAATTTTATTTGTTTAGCTCAAACAGTAAAATAATCTTTTCAAAGAAAAAATATACAGAATTAAAAAATAACCATGGGAAAAATTATTTGTTCAATAAGTAGATTAAAAAACCCACTCAACAATGGTGCAAACGTTTACCAAACAGTTTTGCAGTGTTATCCTTGTCGCTAGTTCTGCATTAAGAAATACAATTAATTACATAATTACAATTTCACCACAGTGTTAAGAATATCTCTGTGCACATATACAGACAAGCATCTTTTCTATGTTTACTGTGTGTGTGTGTGTGTGTGTGTGTGTGTGTGTGTGTGTGTGTGTGTGTGTGTGTGTGTGTGTGTGTGTGTGTGTGTGTGTGTGTGTGTGTGTGTGTGTGTGTGTGTGTGTGTGTGTGTGTGTGTGTGTGTGTGTGTGTGTGTGTGTGTGTGTGTGTGTGTGTGTGTGTGTGTGTGTGTGTGTGATTTACTAACGCAGTATGTAATAATAAGTACTGTAAATGTGTTTTGCCTTTATGTTACATGAACAAATTTTAGGTGGCTTTGAAGGAGAGTTTCAGACTATGTTGTCTACATGGGATCAACACACTTTCCTCACTCTCCATTCTCTCTCATCACATTTGTGGGTTTTGATTTGTGTAGATAATTTCCTTCCATTTCTTCCTGTCATGGTAACCAGAGTGAGGCATTATCTCTCCTCTCCTTTATTCCTATCACAACTCCTCTTGTCTTGATTGTTGTATTTTAGTCTTGGCCTACCATGATTATAACATAGTTACACATACAAAGGATTTACCGTTTCCAGTGTATATTTTGTATTAACATCTCCCATTTGTTTTCTGCCAATAAGGAATAGTTGCGATGTCCGTATGTCCACTTGTACCAGTCCATGATGTCCATTAAATACACAGATGAGCCCTAGTAGCATCAGGCCCGGGCCGCTTGTTCTCTCCTCATTGGCAGACTGGCATCCATTGAGTCAGTGGAGTTCTAAGTTGGACCATGCAAGAGGGGGAAGATACAGCACCCTGCCTTCACAGTGCCAGCCACCCCTGCCGCCGTCAGAAGGTGGAGGAAAAGCCGTACACCTCTGAGGGAGATCCTGTGGATCAACCCCAGAGGTCACGCCCACGACCATTCTGGGGTTCAGGGGTTATTGTGTTGATCAACGACGTACTTAAAAATGGTACCACAGGATCGTGAACCAGGCCGACCAGGGCTCCCCCTCCCACAGTGTTCACGAGTTGAGGAAAGGTTTCGTGGTGGCTGTAGTTGATCTTGCTGATCCTGCTAGAGTAAATTTTTCCTAAAACTAATCTTTCTGGAAGTTTGTGTGCAGTCTTGTGAACATTTGGACTCTGGTGGGCCGCACTCACTCTAGGTTCACGTCTTCTTTAATGCTTGGATGCTCACTGCCAATATGGAACCACTTTAGCCTTTGTGACTTAATAAAACGTTCTATCTTAAGGGAAGCCACAAGTAAATTAATCTTGAATTAATTGTTTGTACAATGAGAACACAGTTGCACACTGACACTGTCCACAGACGCTGCCTTCTTACTAATACAAGTCGACAAGTCACTTCACCATCATGTATGCAGACTCATAACTTGATTTATATCAAACTTAAGATTAGCTCATTATGCCTTAGCTCATTAAGAGGAACCACTTATGCCTTCTTCTTCCTCCAATGTTCAAATACTTAAATTTAAAAATATTTTATAATTTTATAAATTTATATTATCTAATTTAATAAAATACTATCATTCTATTTTAAGATCTGTTTTATTCTACAGTGCTGGTAGTATTAAGCATGAATTTTATTTTATTATGTATAATTATTTTCGGTTAACAATACCATGTAAGCGTCCACACAAACTTAAATATTTAGACTCATTATTTCTATTTAGCCTGTAAAGACAATTGTAGGTGGCAGACACAGGAAGCCTTCCAACATGGGGTTCCTTAGCAATAAAGCAACTTATCGAGAGATATCATCATACACTTCTTATCTTCTGGTAAAAAGACTAAGCAATGGGATGGAGGCAATTCATTCTGAATTAGTGATCGCAAACTCTCACTGGTGGAGTTGTCAAGGTTACACGACATGTTTGCGGGGTATTTGGCCACAATCTATTACTAACACTCATTGAAATACCAGGTGTATTGCCTGCATCCACAGTGGGCATCTTCAGTGGAGTGGGAACAAGTTATTACAGCTTGCCAAAGAATAAATTACAACTGTCCACCGAAGATGGCCACTTTGGATGCAGCCAAAATGTTTGACATTTCAACAAGTGTTAGTAACCACGACCTCATAGCCTGGCAACTGTGTCTCGTAACCTTGCCACACAAGCTGAAGTTTCCAGTAATGTGACAAGAAGTTGATTACGCAAAGGAAGTAAGATGAAACCTCATACCACTCTTTAATAGAAAGAGTCTCACACAAAAGAATAAACAGTGGTGGAAATTGCAAACATGCACGCAGTTTTTGAACAAATCTTGTAAGCCACACCATGAAGATAATATATGGAAGATGATGCTATGCAGTTTTGAACAAATCTTGTAAGCCACACCATGAAGATAATATATGGAAGATGATGCTATCCAGCCATAATCTATTACTAACACTCATTGAAATACCACATTTATTGGCTCCATCTTGTAACGGTACAGAAATGGGAATTTTATTTTATATAAATCAGTATTTAATTCAGTAATTCAATAGTTAACTGCACCTGTAAGGAGCCTCCAGTACAGCAATGCACATTGTTAGCCAAAACAATTGCCAGACGCATTGCGTAACCGCCAGCAGCAGCCTTGTGACACAGTCTCCAGTCTGCAGTGTGTCATCAGATAGTGCACAACGCACAGTAGTAAGCAGCATTCAGATAGTAAAGTTTGTTAATTAAAAACAGTGGCCTCGGGTTTACAGATAGGCCGTTAAGACAAATACGGCCTATCTAAAAGAGTGTGTAGACATTTATAAATATTACAATAACGCGCGCGGCCAGCCTACAACATCGAAGCGCAAAAAGTTATGTCGGCCGACTTAATCATCTTCTAGAACGGGATACGTTAATAAGTAAATCAATAAGAACCATGAGACAATAAACCGTAAAATCAGTACCGGTACCAACAGTGGCGTGAGTGCGAGAGAACTCAGAAATCGGTCAGCTAGTGAACTTGTGTCACGGTGATTACACGTGAATAATACTGGTGTGCACTGGAGGGAAGCTATTATCAGGATGAGTACCACCTTTTAAAGTTCAATTACTATGTCATAAAATTTGCTTTTATAAATACTTTAATAAGTAACAGAGATCTCTAATAGAGGGGAGTTTGGTTAAAGATTAACGAAAAAGGAAAGTGTGTGTGTGTGGTTATATACTGGTTCATTTTCAATTTTCTTATACGTATTTAGTAATGTTAATTATCATAGTATTTTAAAAACAAAAGATAACAAAGATACTGTCATTTGTAGAAGTAGAAAAAGGGGGCGATTTTCGATAAATAAAATAAGTATGTATTTTAGACAGCAAAAAATGAGTTAGCGTAATCATTTCCCACTTCTACCCAGATAGCCTTGTCTGCAGTGAATTTTCGTCTGTAAGACCCGGAAAAAATCAAATTAAAGGTAAGAGTGTATTTACTGGAAAAACTTATATTGAAATTTTGAGTTTGAAGTAAATTATAGAGTTTCACTGGCGCCCGAACAGGGACAGCGAATATAATTTGTGGTTATATTCGCCAGACCTAATTAAGCTGCAGAACGGGTTATTTGGGAGTGGGGCGAGGTTGTAAATTGTAGAAACAAAATTAGGCATATTTATATATATAAAAATAATAAATAAAAATGGAAAATAATAGTTTGACCGAATCAACGGTCATGAGTGGGTTGGAGGTCCATTCGACCCCAATCCCAGTTCAAAATAGAGAATCAAGTAAGTCAGATGAAATAGATGACTCAGGGATTCATGTAACCCCACCCGTAATGAATCAAAATAAACAATCTGAGGACAATGATATGATAAAAATGATGCAATTGCTTTTCAAAGAACAGAAGAGTGATTCTGATATTAAATTCCAGGAGTTAAAGAGTGATTCTGATATTAAATTCCATGAGTTAAAGAGTGATTCTGAGGTTAAATTTAATACAATTCATAGCAAATTCTATGAGTTAAAGGGCGATATAAATAATATTGACCAAAAATTTGATAAGCGCTTATATGATATGAAACAACAGAGTGTTAAGTTAGAAGACAACATTAATAAACGTTTAAATGAGACGAATGAATGTTTCAATACATTTAAAGAACAAGTGGTAGAACAAATTGAGAAACAAACACAAAAGGTAATTGAAAATTTGGAGTATAAAACAAATGAGAATTATAATATGTGTAAAAACGTGGTAGTTGAGAATAAGGAGATTAATGTTGAGAGTGATGAAGATTTTGTTGAAGTAGAGTTTAGTAATGAAGTGTTGCTAGCAAATGTCAATGAGAATGAGAGAGAGTGTGAAGACAGTTTAAGTGTAGAGGGTGAAAAGAGGGTAAATTTGTCTGGTGAGATGGGTGAAGAAAATGCTTCACTAGTATTGTTGGAGGACAAAGGTTCCTCCTTAGTTTTTGTAAAAGACAAAAGGTCTTTGACTTGTTTTTGTGTATCTGGTAAAGCCAGATGTTGTAATAATGTTGTGTTGCCCTCTGTGTGGAATGAGAATGTAAAATGTTGTGAGAAGTATTGTAATGAAAGTGATTATGAGAGAGAGAGAATGGTAGAAATATTTAAAGTAAAGAGAAATTATGAAGAGTTAGTACAGAATTTATGCATGGAGAGAGAGGAGCAAATTGATTTACCTGTTAACATAGAGTTGGATAATTATTTTGATGAATATGATAATGTAATAGTAATAACAAAAAACACTGACGGAGACTTTACAAATAATACTGATGTTGACCTGGTATATGATTATTATGGTAAAATGAATAAACTGAAATGTTACGGTTACTATACACAAGATAACCGTATGTGGAATGCAAATCAAATTGAAAATTGTTATTTGAAACCCAGGCTAATTTTTGACGATGGTGGCTGAGCCTTAAATTCACAAATGAACAATTTTAAACAGTTTGTTTATTGGTTCTGACCTCGCAACCCTGGACATTGAAGTGTGATAAAACTGAATAAGTAATGATGAAGAATTGTAAATATATGTTGTATATAATTAATTGTGTATCTTGTAAAATGTTAGATAAACAATGTATGTATGTAGTAGAAATTGTTGTGATGATAATAATAATATTAATATTTTGCAGCTTAAATAAATAACAAAAATAATTTGGAAGAAGATAACTATTGTACTTAGTGAAAATAACTAAAAATATTGTTTTCAATAATTGATTTAATTACAATAATTTGAAATGTTTAAATATTTTGATTGACTTAAATGTTATCTGGTTGAATTTTTCCAATGGATTTAAATTATTTTACGAGACTTGATATTAATAAATAAATGTTAAATTGTTTGACATGAAATAACATTGTTGTTAAAGTGTTTCAGAGGTTACGAGGAGATATTGGTGTGGGTATGGTGTGTATTTTGTATTCCTGCTAGTAGATGAATAATGTACTGTAAGTATAAAGCTTCTAATACCAATTAGATAGAATAAAACGCTTACAGGTGTGAAAAGAGTGTAACAATAATAAATGAATTGTGATAATGCTATTAAAGTAATTGTGGTGAATTAAAATATATCTGATCTGAATTGGAATAAAAAATTTAAGAGACAAATATGTTATCTAAAAGCTTTATAAAAACTGAAAAGTATAGGTGTTAGTATGATGTAACCAGAATGTTTAGACTATGAATGCTGAAACTGAGAATGTTTATAACCGTTGTTTATGAAAACAAGTCTGGCACACAAATGTTTATGTAAACAGTAGACAGGTATGCTGTATGTTGAGACTAATGTTCACAGACATACTTGGTGACCATAACAAAAACCGTTGTAGTCTGCTGAATCATTACCAGCAGCATAACCCTATTGTGACATAAAAGAATTGAAGTTAAATTTGTTCAGACAAAATAATGATGAGGTAATTACTGCAACTCAGAGTTTGAGAAATTAAATAAAATTAAATCCACTCGGCAAGTAAATCAATTGAAAATTTTAATAATAAATTTAAATTTATTCTGATTCAAACTCCAAATGTAATTGTAAAATAAATAAAATATGTACTCTACTTTAATGGGAAATTTAAGGAAATTTTGTGTAAATGTTGTCAAAAATGTTAGGGAATTAAGATGTATATATTACTGTCCATATAGATTTTTCATATGTTATGGATTTTTTGTCCTATACATATATAGTAGTTAAGGATACCTTGTATAATCTATGTATCATTTTGGAGGGCAATATTGTACGGGGAATATTATGCAATTTAACTGGAATTTATGTGTATCATTGTAAACCAATATTGTTTTATTAATACTATTTTTTAGGGTTTATAATATAAAATGAGCCAGTACGTTGTCAATGAACCAGTACGGCTAAGAGGAAACAAATCAGTTGTGGGATATGAGTGATGGAAGGCCGCTTGTCAATTTTGTAATCAAATGTTCTAAAGTCAGGCGATACTGGGTCGGGTATCTGTTCGATTTTTCGGTGTTGGGATCTCGAACAGAGAAGTCCAGTAAGATCGGATGGGTGCTGTCGCAGTCACCAGACTAGGGGGGTAAGAACCCATGATTTATTAGAGTGTTCAGGGGGGTTGTGGCGCCATATCCTCACTGATCCTCTTAGGGTTTAGGCAATAAGAGTTTGAACGCCTCGGCTTTCAACCTCTTATTGGGGGGGTATTGTAACGGTACAGAAATGGGAATTTTATTTTATATAAATCAGTATTTAATTCAGTAATTCAATAGTTAACTGCACCTGTAAGGAGCCTCCAGTACAGCAATGCACATTGTTAGCCAAAACAATTGCCAGACGCATTGCGTAACCGCCAGCAGCAGCCTTGTGACACAGTCTCCAGTCTGCAGTGTGTCATCAGATAGTGCAAAACGCACAGTAGTAAGCAGCATTCAGATAGTAAAGTTTGTTAATTAAAAAACAGTGGCCTCGGGTTTACAGATAGGCCGTTAAGACAAATACGGCCTATCTAAAAGAGTGTGTAGACATTTATAAATATTACAATAACGCGCGCGGCCAGCCTACAACATCGAAGCGCAAAAAGTTATGTCGGCCGACTTAATCATCTTCTAGAACGGGATACGAAGCGCAAAAAGTTATGTTGGCCGACTTAATCATCTTCTAGAACGGGATACGTTAATAAGTAAATCAATAAGAACCATGAGACAATAAACCGTAAAATCAGTACCGGTACCAACAGTGGCGTGAGTGCGAGAGAACTCAGAAATCGGTCAGCTAGTGAACTTGTGTCACGGTGATTACACGTGAATAATACTGGTGTGCACTGGAGGGAAGCTATTATCAGGATGAGTACCACCTTTTAAAGTTCAATTACTATGTCATAAAATTTGCTTTTATAAATACTTTAATAAGTAACAGAGATCTCTAATAGAGGGGAGTTTGGTTAAAGATTAACGAAAAAGGAAAGTGTGTGTGTGTGGTTATATACTGGTTCATTTTCAATTTTCTTATACGTATTTAGTAATGTTAATTATCATAGTATTTTAAAAACAAAAGATAACAAAGATACTGTCATTTGTAGAAGTAGAAAAAGGGGGCGATTTTCGATAAATAAAATAAGTATGTATTTTAGACAGCAAAAAATGAGTTAGCGTAATCATTTCCCACTTCTACCCAGATAGCCTTGTCTGCAGTGAATTTTCGTCTGTAAGACCCGGAAAAAATCAAATTAAAGGTAAGAGTATTTACTGGAAAAACTTATATTGAAATTTTGAGTTTGAAGTAAATTATAGAGTTTCAATCTGCAGTGGCCATCTTTAGTGGAGCGCGAACAAGGTATTATAATAATATTATATAAGAATACTGCTAAATAATAAATTACAATTTTCCACCAAAGATGGTCGCCGTGGGTGCAGCCGAAACATCTGGCATTTCAACAAGCGTTAGAACGGACCACAGCTGCATAGCCTGGCAAACATGTCTCATAACGCAGACATATGACTAGTTGTAGTTTCCGATAATATGGTAAGAAGTTTACACAAAGGAAGTGAGATATGGCTTCAGTAGCACACAAAAGATGAAGAAGAGAATTCTGTCTCTGTAATATAAAGAGGACCAGAGTTTACAAGACAGCAGCACTCCTGTTATATAGTAGTGAGATATAAGTATGACCACAGTATTGGTAACAAAATATAGTCTTCTGAGATGAAATCCCTACAATCTGTGAAAGGATATGCCAAGGAGCTGACAGAGTTAGAAATAAAGACAATCATGATAAACTATAGATATAACATTAATCAAAAAACAAAATTCAAAGGAAAATGGAAAAAGCCACACACAGAGGTAACCAAAGACACAGTAGTGTCATCTAGAATTTGACCTGGGGAAGGGGTCCAGGATCGGGTTGGCTTCATACAAAAGAAAAAACAGGTTAAGGCTAATCAACATTACTATCTTTAAAGTGGCTGAAATCAGTTCCATTAAAGTAAATGGTAATAACACAGTAAAAATATCGGTATGGAGAACCATACATGACTTCCATGTTCTAAGATTTATATTTAAATCATTTTCGAAATTAAATATTTCCATAGAAACTACTTCTTTCTACTTACTGCTTCAGCCTTAACCACAGTACCGTGGTCACTAACGTATACCACCTCACGTTATCGCACTCGATTTTCACTGATGATGGAAGTCAATGGCACTGCCTAAACGTCTGGTTTTGCAGAAAACATTGGTCTACGGCCAAACAGGCCGGGAAGGAATTTCAACAATAAACTACTTCTTTGTTGCCGATAATGTAGTACATATATAAAAAAAATTATCCCCTCCCCCTTCTACTATAATTTTCGTTTATAGAAAATTACCCCCACCCTGTTCAACTAGCCTCTTCATTTATAGATATTTCATCTACGTTCTACAGTGGATTATTAAGATCTTCTTATCAGGATACTTTATTTATCAAAATTAAGTACTTTACTCTTGTTACAACAGTTTTAATTTAATTTTATTACAGATTAATGTATATTCGCCCAGTATTGGATGAATTGGTGGGAACATCTTTGCCGAATGGATGACTGCCGCATTCCCAAACAACTCTGGAACTATAAGCCTAGGGACGGAGAGGTGTGGGACGTCCGAGGAAGCGCTGGAGTGACCAGTTCTAATCTTTGCCTATTTGAGACCGGAAGAAACCATCCTTGGTTTAATCCGTGAAGATGATGATGATGATTAATGTATATTTAGAATGTTTCATTTTCCTGTAACTTTTACTTGGGCTTAACCCCCCCCCCCATGCTTGAGTTGTGAATTAAATAATTTGTACACTGGTTGACACTAGAATATTTTATATTAGCTGTTGACTATGCACTTGCATTATTATTTTTAAATTAAAAAGTGAAATTTGTTAAACGTATTCAAATCAGACGCTGTTTTTCATCCATTCGTTAACCAGGAAAAACTAATAAGCAAAATTTTAATTTTAAATATGTTAAACGTGGAAAACTGTTTCCAGTAATAATGTATATTTACAAGTTAATGCCCTTAAATTTAACAAAAAATAAATCATAACACAATGATGGTGTAACTAACCTACCACAAAACTACGTTTTGGATTTGTATAAAATTACACAAACAAATAAATCAAAATAAATAACAACAGATATAACACTGTATTGATTTAATTTTTGACTGGTGTCAAAGTGATAACAAGACACTATTATTCACAAAACAGAATAGTTTTATTTCTCCTCCTGCTTACAATAATTACCCTGCAGTGGTATCATAATTAAGACTTTACAGTGCATAATATAACCAAATAGTGCAAACAGAAAAATTCAACCGACCAAACATAAGGCTAACCGAAGAGAAAAAGAAATATTTCACTAAATTTGTATAAATGTTATGTATTTATATTACAAATAATTTATATTCACAAAAACATATTTAGGATACTTTTAGTACAAAGTAATAATTACAGTGTCAGTTAGTTACAAAAAATTCAGTACATATTTACAATACAAGGGATTTATTATTCCCATTCTATTTGTGTCAACTGTGTTCGTTTAGTTTTGACACACGATGTGAAACAGAGGAAAACAAAAAACGAACGAATTAAAGAAAATTCCACCAAAATGAATTACAATTAAATACTAGAACAGCTAACGAACGAACAGCTAAGGTTCATGACAAACAAATGTTGTACAGCCAGTTTATTTGTGGTTACTTTATTTGATAACCACTTTGCAAAATTTACTGATACATGTTTGCTCTGCCGACAAAGATACAGGTAAGCAGACACACACACACACACACATGTACATGCGCGTGTTTAATTTTTTTGAATTGACAATAGGACATGTAAACAAATATTAAATTTCTTACCATACTTGCACACACACACACACACACACACACACACACACACACACCCCACTATTATCGACACACATTGTGTACTGATCAATAGCTTAGTTTAACTGGAAAGATTAGATAAAATTCCTTGGCTGCTGATTATATGATGAAAAAGAAAAAACCCATAAAGTAAATTTACAATAGTGTGCGTGGGTACGCTTGCTTTTATAGTATTGTATTCATGAGTCACTACTTTGTAATCTTGTTCCACTAAACTGTTGTACGTAAAAGTGTTCCGTGCTATGATTCCATATTTGGCTACATGAAATATGTGTCACAAATAAATTATTTTCTTTCTGTCCTCAAATTCTTACAGAATGGTTATGCAAGTAAAATAATTGTTTAACGACATCATTATTACATACAATTACACGAATATATAAGCATAGTAAGTTTTGTACCTGAATTATTCACTGTGGATGTGAATGTGGAGAATGCGACACAGAATGAAAGGAAACCATTGAAGAAGAAGAGGAACAAGAAGAAAAAATAAAAGAAGAAGAAGAACAAGGAAGGGAGGAAGAAGAAAGAAGAACATTTGAATGAAGTACTAAAAAAACTGAGCTCATGGAGCAGAACATCTTAGGTTGGTTACTATCCCACTTGCCAGCAGCAGTGTTGAAGCACATTCTCACCAAACTCATTTGTTGAGGTGGTAGACTATGCCCTACTAAGCGTATCACATAAAAATTATATTACATAAATTTAAATTTAAAAAAAAGTTATATAAATTCTGATGTTTAAATACTGTTATTATAATTTAAATGGGGTATGTAATAAAATTTATTAAATTCAAATTGATTTATGCTTTTATTATTTCATTAAACACCAGTAAATTATGAGTATACACACAACTGATATGAAAATGTACACACTTAACATACAAACAATTTTTGTTCACATTACACTTTGTCCAGGGAGGGTGTGACTGCATGACCATCAAGCAGGGTGCTACAAGGAAGACAAATGCCATAACAAGGTCTACTACAAGAACTGAGAAAAACCATTTCACTAAAAGCAACTGCCATATGGATACTAAAAAAGTGAGAGTTGGTGTACTGGTATGTAAATATATGTAACCTGAAAGATCAGCATTGTTGGTAGCAAGTCAAAGATTTTTCTGCAGAGCTGTTACCATTATCATACTCGAACCCTTTCACTGATATCAGTAAATATGATTTCAGGAATAATTAATTACAACAAAAATGAGAACAATATTTCTGGAAGACCATGAAAATGAATGATAATATGTTTCTACAGATTCACCATATGTAGTTAATAAGAAATACTTTTGTTTCATGAATGTAAATATAATCATTCTCCCATAATGGGTTTAAATTTTTTTTTTTTGACAAAACCACCTGATCATATATTACAATTATTTATTCACACAATTTTAATTTTAGGACTATACACTAATCTGATGTTTTAGCAATGTATTAAGTTTTACTGATGGGGATGTGTGTTGAGGGGCGAACCTATGGGGAATAGATCCCCTCCAAAATCCAAAAAAGAATTTTAAATGTAGCAAAAACTTTAAAACTGGTTGTGTGTTTTTTTGAAATGTAATTAATTGACTTCCAAATTTTGTCAGTTAAAAAAAAATACTATTTAGGTCATTGACAAATTTAAATAATCTACAATAATAGCAATAATAGGTTTATACTCAATAATAAATATAACTGATGTTGAAAGAAATAGTGAAAAATGAAAAGAAGTCGACTTGAAAGAGAGTACGAGGATATGATTTTCCGCTGGTTACGAGCAACTTGAAACTATGTTTGAGCCATATCAGATGATTTATTTAATTCCACAATGAAGGAACTGTTTCCTTTTACCCCCTAGTTGGCCGTAACCCGAGACCTACAGAAAAGACAGACCATGGTACAAACAATGATTTTTGAAGTCACGTGACATTATGACTTGAATAGTTCCAATGTTATCCTATGTACTCACAAAATTAACATGCTTCATTTGACCAAATTTACTTAAATATTTCGGATTTTTTACATGAAACATGCAATAAGTATATAATGAAACATGTATAATCCACATATTTAAAATATTAAGAAGGATAAATAAAACAATTATTTAACAAAGTATATAGTAATATTTATTTCTTCGTATTTTTTACCTTTCTTTCTTTATCTATTTTCCAGACAAACTGGAAACCTGTCTGGTATGTTTTTAACTGATTTTAATGGAATTAGCGAATTACAGCTATTATTTGCCTTTCAGTTTTAATGTGTTGGTATGATTTTTATTATGGGAATAAACAATACTCTAAGAGAAAACTATAGTTGAAAAAATCCCCCCCTGAAATGAAATCGTAGTTTCACCCCTGGTAGATCTGCTCAATTAAGGAGGTCTAAAAAAGATGTTGTTGAACAAAACAGCCAATAATCAACAATGGATATGAGCGTGTTACAAACTAGAACAAAGTGAAGACTCGATTAGCGTTCCTGCTGCAAGTGACACAATTTGTTGTATAACCACCCACAAAAAGAAAAATAGTGTTTTCGAGCCAAACAAGATACCGTTTTCACGATATTAATTGATGATTCGTTGGGCACTTGGTGAAACATATTAATACAAAGGTTTTTAAAAATATATAAACACTTGGTATGTTTCACAGATTTTATTTAACTCTGACAGCTGTTTCGACTTCTTAAGTCATTGTCAAAGAGATGAATGAAGTCATTCGACTTAAGAGGTCGAAACAGCTGTCAGAGTTAAATAAAATCTGTGAAACGTACCTAGTGTTTATATATTTTTAAAAAGACGTTTTGTTTATAACAGAGTACAACTGTCTGTTGGAGCTCAAATACAGTGAACACGATAACTGTAATTAATAATACACAACACCTTTTCTTTAATCTGTCCGACTTAACAGCTATTATCAGCAGTGATAATTTTTCAACATTGTTTTACTAACAGTAAGTAGTAGTGGTTTTGTGAGGTCTGTTTTTCTGTTATTAATATCTCACACACCAAATATACTACTTCATGTTTTAACTGCGTATCAAGAACAAACGTCAGGCCTCTGATGTTGTGTGAAGAAAAAAAAGAAGAAGAATACTATTATTTCCATTTTAATCAATTTAAGAATGTATTGTAAATTAATAACAAAATTAATTTTTGTCTTACAAAGGATGATTATATTAATACTACTGTAGTAAAACCTTCATCGTGCTTCCTCTAAATTAAATATATTATGCCCAACATTAATAATTAATGCTTGATGCCTTTACTTGGTGAAAATCCATTGTAAATTATAGTAAAAAATAAAACCATAAAATAGTTTTAGTGATTTTCACTTGACGAGTGAAAATCACTAAAACTATTTTATGGTTTTATTTTTTACTATAATTCCCAACATTAATTGTAATCACAAAACATTGAAATACTGATAATACAGACCATATTTGGTCTAAACCATATGTGACCAAGCCGAAGGTGTAAAAAAAAAACACACACACACACACTTTAATACTTTAATATTGATTTTCTTAAGTTACAAGCAAAATTAATTGCAAGGGCTGGTTGACTGTTTTTGTAATTTTCTTTACATTTCTTTTCGATTTACTCCTTTACATTTGTTCATTTTGAAAAGGGGAAAATAAATAAATGTAGGTTTATATGATATTGTTTTAAATCTTTTTCTTTGACTATTGTTTTTCTTTCTTTCTAAACTAACTAATGTCTAGCTTGAGCCTAGCAGTTTAAATACAGTTTGGATAAATCAAACTGTTAGCTTCAGTCTACCCTATCCTCGACACTGTGTGTCATTTGTTCAGGTTTGTATTCCATCGTGTGATGCTTCATTTTATAAGTAAAGTTATTATATTTGTATTTACATGGATAAGTTCACGATGAAATAATAAACAATTTCTATTTATTACAGAAAAAGAAGAAATAAAAATTATAAAAAAACAGGGCAGAAATGAATAATAAAAGAATATATTTGGACAAGAAATAGTGGTGAGAATCATAAAAATAAATGATTAATATATTCATAATTAAAATATACTGAGCATGGTTGGAAACATTATTTGCTGGGTTGTTGGGCCATGGCCCACCATTAGTGTTTACAGACGTTTCAGCCCAGGGGCGTAGCCAAGGGGGGGCAGTGAGGGGCAGCTGCCCCCCCTAGATCAAGTTACAAAGTAAAAAATATAAAATAAAAGTAGATAAAAACGCATGCGAGGAGTGCTAGAACAGGAGCAGTGATGGACAGTTATCCTTACTTTACTTTAAAGAATTAAAGAAACATATATAGTTAATTTACAGTTTTGAACTTCCCGCTTTTGTAAGTCCCTAGTTTTAAAGCATCCGCCATTTTCCTGGTGAACAGACCAGTCGCGTTATAGTTCAACTCGGCTTTGCAAGCTTCTTTTTAGTTTCCGTCTTTATTTAAATATAGTCTAACCTCATCAGAGACCTCACTTCATCCACAGTACCTACAGGACACATCAATAGTTAGTAGTAAAATGGATATACGAAAGTTTTTTAAAGGTAAATTAGCCATTAATTTTTTATGTCGATTTCTAAAATTTCAGGATATTTCTACAACGTTGAATAGTATTAAAATATATTGGTCACGTAATAGTATTTATAATTATACCTATAGTGGTTACGTTATTTTGTTTGTCTCAAAAAAGTCAAGACTACAGAACTCTCCCCGAGTGAAGAAAGTTAGTTTAAGTTTCGATTATTCGGACGCTTCCAATTTCCAAAACTAAAATTTCGGATACACTAATTACAAGCAGATGTGTATTTTATGATTTCAAAATACCTCTCGCAATAACAAGATATAAAAAAAGAAAAAAAATTACATTTTAATCGGCCACTTCGTCTCGTTCCACTTTGCGAATATTCACTTACTTGGCGTAATAACCAGGGTTGTGAAATTTTTGAAAAAAGATGGTGGATATAATTTTTTTACAACGCTTGTGATCAGGGTTGTAGCAGAGTAAGCATGAGAGTATAAGTCTAGTCTAGGGATAGTAGTGCTGATGCCTTAAGATTGCTGATAGGGATGGGTATCGATATATATATATATATATCAAAATATCGATATTGTCCCTTCAGTTATCGATTTTTTTCTTATTTTATGATAAGGTATTCTTATTTTCTTGTTTATGTCCTTGACAGCTGAATACGAGAATAGTTGACTTCGTGTAGTTTTATTTTAAAATCAGTTTCAAATTACCTTTTTTGAGTTTTTTGCGGAACAGTTTAGGAACCACTCAGCTATTCAACATCCATTTAAATGAGTGTCCAAGTATCGATATTTACTATTCATAATAACAGTTGGTCTAAGTGATGTTTGTTTTTTACATTATTTCTATCCAAGTCACATAAAAGATAAACAGAATCAAAGACGGAACAGACTCACTTGGGGGAAATTATAAATCTCTGTACTTCCAACTTGACCTTCAATCATGACCGATATATTGATGGTTTTCCTTCGATAATATTTATATATCGATGTTAATGACTCGATATTTTATCGATATCAAATATTAATAAGTTGGCGATCGATACCCATCCCTACTTGCTGATTGGTTTCCGCCATATTCAAAACTGCTATGTTAATTGAGCCGGTGAGAATGAAAGTGGCATAAGTCATAAAATTTGAATATATAAAGTATATAAAAACATGCAGAATACATATTTATAAATCAGATTAATCACTTACATGTAGACAGTGATCAGTTTTTAGTATTACAGTATCTTTTTATTTGATTTTTCAATAACAATTTTAACAAACCATTAAATTTCTCCAATTAGCCATAAAGCATTCTCACCGGCTCAATTATATTCGCCTTGTTTCGGCATCAGCAGCGCCACCCTAGCGACTTCTTGATGAAATGTCTAAACGGTGAAAAATTATATTTATATAGAAAAAATGTAAAGTTATTTCATTTAATAAAAAATTAAAAGAAAAGTAACAAACTACAAGAAATTTGGACACACCTTCCTGTATGCGGTAATGTAAAAATAAATTTGTTTAATTTTTCCTGCATAATCTTCTTTATTTGGGAATTCTCATCTTTATTTTAGGGAGTAAAAAAAAGGATTTAGATGACAGTGATAAACGTGAAAGCGAGAAGAAAGTTAAAACCTCACCAGCACCTTGCCCTGTTGAGCTTCAACCAGGGCCTTCTTCCATTCCAACACTCAGTGAGTCACCTAAACCTGATGTTGAAGACTGCTGTGAGTGTGAGAATGATTTGGGTCGGTGGATCGGACGGACGTCTCAGATGACAGCGCCAAAAAAAAAGGAACTGTTGACAAACTGTTGGGTTCCACCCACTACTTATGACTTTGCTAAAGATGTCGGCCTCTCAAGCAGGAAGTTTAATCACGGTTGGCTTCAAACTTACTCCCCTTGGTTAGCATATTCGAAGGGGTCGAAAGGCGCACTCTGAAAATTCTGTGTGCTGTTCCCACCCCTTCTTGGTACAGTGAAGGGTGTTTTAGGATCGTTCATTGTAACTCCTTTTATACGTTACAAACATTTACGTGAAAATTGCAAAAGTCATGCTTCCACCCACTGGCACAAAGCTGCAGTCAGTGCAGCCAAAACCTTTATGGACGAAATTCCTGTCGACGTTCAGGTGATATCGGGCCACAAGATACTAATAGAAGAAAACAAAAAAATCTTAGCATCGATAATTTCTACAATCGTATTTTGTGGTACCCATGATTTGCCTCTGAGGGAAATGAGCAGCATGAAGGTGTATTTCAAGACCTGATCCACTTCCGAATCGATGCTGGTGACCAAGAACTAAAACGTCACTGTGATATCCTTAATATGAGAAAAAATGCAACATATGTCCCCTCAGATCCAGAATGAAATTACTGATCTCTGCTGAGCTGTTATCAAAGATGACATTATAGAACAAGCAAAGAAGGCATTTGCCTTTAGCGTGCTGGCAGATTAGACTGCTGATATATCAGGGAAAGAGCAGCTGTCTATCGGTTTGCGCTTCTTCGATGAAAAAGAAATGCAAGTTCGGGAAGAGTTTGTGGGTTTTGTGGAACTTCCTGCCCTCAATGCCACCACGATTGCAACAGCGATAGACAAGTTTCTGGAAAAAGAAGGACTTGACCCGAAGAAATGAGTAGGTCAGGGTTATGATGGATGTTCAGCTATGGCTGGCAAGTATGGAGGTGTACAATCAATTATAAGAAATAAGTATGAGAAAGCCATCTTCTTTCATTGTGCATCACACAAATTAAATCTTGTTGTAAATGACTTGAATAGTGTTCCACAAATACGCAACACCATCGCCACTATCAAAGACATTATAAGGTTCTTCAGAGAGTCAGTGTTGAGAAGACGCTACGCCCCGAACATTCCAATGCTCTGTGAGTTGCGATGGTCCCAAAAATGCAAGAATATTTCAGTTTTTAACGAGCATTTCATAAAAATTGTTGAAGGGTTGAAGAGATTATCACTGGAAGAAGGAAATTCGAACACGAGGAATCAGGCATTTCAATTACATTCTGCAGCCACAAAACCTGAACTTATTGTTGCTGTTGCCTTGATAGCCAAATATTCTGCCTTATTGGAACCTGTTGTAAATGTTCTTCAATTTAAAACCCTGGACCTGGTCCAATGCTCAAAACACATCAAACGGATCCTTGGAGTGATAACAACTCATCGTAGTGATGCAGAGAAAGTTACTACAGAGCTTGTAAATAGTGTCGACGAGATTACCAAAGATGTTAGAGTGGAATTGACAGTCCCAAGATCTATTCAAAAACAAAAACATCGCTCCAATCCTCCAGCTTCCAGTCCTTTAGAGTACTGGAACAGATCCTTGGTAATTCCTTACTTCGATTCATTAGTTTCTTCACTGGAGGCACGTTTTTCAGATGAACACTCACCTGCCTTTTCAATTTTGTCTCTACATCTGTTAGATGATATCCATGATAACCATGAAAGACTTTAAAATAAAAGGCAAGGAGTTCTCAGATTTTTATAACTTAAAAGATGTTGCCTCCGAAGTTGAATTATGGTACAGGTACACTATGTGGGAGAAGAAGAAACTCAATAAAGAGCAGCTAAAAAAACTGACAATAGCAGATCTAGTAAAAGAGGCTGAAATCTTTTACCCGGCCACAAAAAAAGCACTGCTTATCTCTATTACTCTGCCTTGCACCACTTGTACTGTAGAGCGGTCGTTTAGTACGTTGCGGAGAGTAAAGACCTGGCTTAGGTCGACGATGACAGGGGAGCGTCTCAATGGACTATGCTTAATGAGTGTCCACAGAAAAACTGCTTTAGAAAAAAAGGAGCAATTGGAGAAGGTTGTGCTGAAAAGGTTTTCTGAAAATCCAAGAAAACTTATTTTAGTTTAACATTTTTTAGTTATTTGATTTAGTTTTTATTTTAGTTTAACTTATTTTAGTAAGTTATTTTAGTAACATGTTTTAGTTTAATACTTTGTGATAATATATCCTTTGCTAGTTTGCATACGAAAAACTAATATTGTTTTAAAAATATATAATTGTATAAAATTATACTGTACTATACTAATTTTATATCATACCGTACTATAAAACTTTAATTTTGTCATTCATCACGGTATTTGTAAGTAATTCTGTTTTTTCATTGTTGCCACGTTTTAATTAAAATCACATTATTATTTGTGACTTTTGGTGATTATTTAACCCTTAAAGCATCTTGGGGTCTCAGACACCCCAGAACATCTTTTCTTGGATCAAGTGTTCCAATCTTTAATTTCACCCCTTGAATTAAAATATTTTTGAACTTCTTGCGGTATATATTGACAATCTAGGGTACCCTCTTAACGATCAAATAGAAGTAATCGCCCAAGAATATAACAGTGCCTAGTACAGCCACGAAAGTAAAATATATGAAATCTAAGTGTGCAGTACTATGGTTAAATCTGAAACATTTCTTCGTAGTATTCTTCATTCCAGAGAAAAAATTCCTAAAGTTTTTAAATAAAGGAAAATTTTAATTTTTAACTCGATAACGGTGCGTGTTACTAAAAAGTAGCTAATAAAAAAAAATTTCATGTGAGAGGTAACTCACAAATAAAGTAACATAAAAGTCTTTTAAATAGATCCGACAATCACTGCTTTGGATCAATAGAGTAAAACTTTTTTAAATTCCCTTTTGGATTAATTTTAAAAATTTCTTTTTAGCTTAGATTCCTATAATAGGTATGCGATAGTTATACTGACGAGCCTTAATAACATACCGAGACGAAACAACTTGCTTATCACCCCCCCGGCACTTTTTAGGTAACCCTTTAGTCCTCTGCCCCCCCCCTATCCAAAATCCTGGCTACGTCCATGTTTCAGCCCCCACCCAAATGTCTGTAAACACTAATGGTGGGCCATGGCTTAACAATCTGGCAACTAATGTTTCCAACTTTGTTGACGCTGGCGATGAAGGCCTAGAAACTCTATACTGAACATGCTTAATGATTAACCACAAGAAGACAAAAAATTAATAATACTTTTACTTCCATATTCCTTAAGGAATGGAAGTATGGTGATGGCAAAAAAAATCGTGTTCGAGATTATTGCAGATTCTGATTCTACTACACTCAAAACATGAAAAAAAGTCGTTTTCCGAAAAGTGTCTGTGTGTGTGTCTGTCTGTCTGTCTGTGTGTCTATAGATTTTTTTTCTATGGCAAACGATAACTGCCGCAAATTCAAACAGAATCAAATAATTTTTTGCATATAGCCCTGACTTGTAGAGTACTCGTGACCTATTGTTTTTGGTGAAGATCGGTTGAGGGAAAGGGGTAGTATACCTGCAACGGTTTTTTTTTAGCAAGGGTAATTTTGTTTGTTTGGCAAACGATAACAGCCGCAAATTCAAACAGAATCAAATAATGTTTCGCATACAGCCCTGAATTGTAGAGTTCTCAAGATCTGTTGATTTTGGTGAAGATCGGTTAAGGGAAAGGGGTAGTTTACCTGTAACGTTTTATGTTTTAACAAGGGTATTTCCTATGGCAAACGATAACAGCCGCAAATTCAAACAGAATCAAAAGATTATTTGCATACAGCCCTAAATTGTAGAGTTCTGAAGATCTATTGTTTTTGGTGAAGATCGGTTGAGGGAAAGGGGTAGTTTACCTGTAGCGTTTTTTTAACAAGGGTATTTTCTATGGCAAACGATAACAGCCGCAAATTCAAACAGAATCAAATAATGTTTTGCATACAGCCCTGATTTGCAGAGTACTCAAGACCTATTATTTTTGGTGAAGATCGGTTAAGGGGAAGGGGTAGTTTACCTGCAACGTTTTTTTATCAAGCGTATTTTCTATGGCAAACGATAACAGCCGCAAATTCAAACAGAATCAAATAATTTTTTGCATACATCCCTGAATTGTAGAGGTCTCAATGACTTTCGATTTTGGTGAAGATCGGTTAAGGGGAAGGGGTAGTTTACCTGCAACCTTTTACGTTTTAACAAGAGTAAAGTACTTGAAAATTTATTTAAACTTTTTGAAACAATGGTAATTGTTAAAAATAAAATAATTTTGTTGCCAGGCAATAAAATTATAATTTTTTAATTTTAATGTAATATAATATTTTTCATTTAATACAGCAATAAAAAGGCAGGTAAGACACAGCCTGGCTGTTTGGCTGAAAATGATTTTAAATATAAATCTTAGAATATGGAAGTCATGTATGGTTCTCCATACCGATATTTTACTTCCATATTCCTTAAGGAATGGAAGTATGGTGATGGCAAAAAAAATCGTGTTCGAGATTATTGCAGATTCTGATTCTACTACACTCAAAACATGAAAAAAAGTCGTTTTCCGAAAAGTGTCTGTGTGTGTGTCTGTCTGTCTATCTATCTGTGTGTCTGTAGATTTTTTTTCTATGGCAAACGATAACTGCCGCAAATTCAAACAGAATCAAATAATGTTTCGTATACAGCCCTGAATTGTAGAGTTCTCAAGACCTATTGTTTTTGGTGAAGATCGGTTAAGGGAAAGGGGTAGTTTACCTGTAACGTTTTATGTTTTAACAAGGGTATTTCCTATGGCAAACGATAACAGCCGCAAATTCAAACAGAATCAAAATGTTATTTACGTACAGCCCTAAATTGTAGAGTTCTCAAGACCTATTGTTCTTGGTGAAGATCGGTTGAGGGAAAGGGGTAGTTTACCTGCAACATTTTTTTAACAAGGGTATTTTCTATGGCAAACTATAACAGCCGGAAATTCAAACAGAATCAAATAATTTTCTGCATACAGCCCTGATTTATAGAGTACTCAAGACCTATTGTCTTTGGTAAAGATCGGTTAAGGGGAAGGGGTAGTTTACCTGCAACGTTTTTTTGTCAAGCGTATTTCCTATGACAAACGATAACAGCCGCAAATTCAAACAGAATCAAATAAGTTTTTGCATACGTCCCTGAAATGTAGAGGTCTCAAGGACTTTCGATTTTGGTGAAGATCGGTTAAGGGGAAGGGGTAGTTTACCTGCAACCTTTTACGTTTTAACAAGAGTAAAGTACTTGAAAATTTATTTAAACTTTTTGAAACAATGGTAATTGTTAAAAATAAAATAATTTTGTTGCCAGGCAATAAAATTATAATTTTTTAATTTTAATGTAATATAATATTTTTCATTTAATACAGCAATAAAAAGGCAGGTAAGACACAGCCTGGCTGTTTGGCTGAAAATGATTTTAAATATAAATCTTAGAATATGGAAGTCATGTATGGTTCTCCATACCGATATTTTACTTCCATATTCCTTAAGGAATGGAAGTATGGTGATGGCAAAAAAAATCGTGTTCGAGATTATTGCAGATTCTGATTCTACTACACTCAAAACATGAAAAAAAGTCGTTTTCCGAAAAGTGTCTGTGTGTGTGTCTGTCTGTCTATCTATCTGTGTGTCTGTAGATTTTTTTTCTATGGCAAACGATAACTGCCGCAAATTCAAACAGAATCAAATAATGTTTCGTATACAGCCCTGAATTGTAGAGTTCTCAAGACCTATTGTTTTTGGTGAAGATCGGTTAAGGGAAAGGGGTAGTTTACCTGTAACGTTTTATGTTTTAACAAGGGTATTTCCTATGGCAAACGATAACAGCCGCAAATTCAAACAGAATCAAAATGTTATTTACGTACAGCCCTAAATTGTAGAGTTCTCAAGACCTATTGTTCTTGGTGAAGATCGGTTGAGGGAAAGGGGTAGTTTACCTGCAACATTTTTTTAACAAGGGTATTTTCTATGGCAAACGATAACAGCCGGAAATTCAAACAGAATCAAATAATTTTCTGCATACAGCCCTGATTTATAGAGTACTCAAGACCTATTGTCTTTGGTAAAGATCGGTTAAGGGGAAGGGGTAGTTTACCTGCAACGTTTTTTTGTCAAGCGTATTTCCTATGACAAACGATAACAGCCGCAAATTCAAACAGAATCAAATAAGTTTTTGCATACGTCCCTGAATTGTAGAGGTCTCAAGGACTTTCGATTTTGGTGAAGATCGGTTAAGGGGAAGGGGTAGTTTACCTGCAACCTTTTACGTTTTAACAAGAGTAAAGTACTTGAAAATTTATTTAAACTTTTTGAAACAATGGTAATTGTTAAAAATAAAATAATTTTGTTGCCAGGCAATAAAATTAAAATTTTTTCATTTAAATGTAATATAATATTTTTCATTTAATACGGCAATAAAAAGGCAGGTAAGACACACACACACACACACACACACACACACACACACACACACACACACACACACACACACACAATTCACGTTATTTCTGGCCTCACTCATGTTTATTTTCTTACGTTTGCACGCTTTTTAAATGGAAAGTGCCGAAACCCACACCAACATAACGCGTGCAAGCCGAAAAAATGGACATCAATTTGCTTACTGGCGAAGCTAGTAGTTAATGAATGGGTAGGCAAAAATCTTATCTCAAATTTTTTAAGGAATCACTAAAAGGACGGTGGGTCGAATCGGACGCTGAGGTAGAGTTTGCTGTAACCGAATGGTTCCACAAACAGCCGTAAGAATTTTACTAGCAGGGAATCTACAGGTTAGCGCAACAGTGGAACTCATGTCTTAATGTTATTGGAGACTTCTTTTAAAATTGTTGAATAAAAAATTCTTTACAGCTCTATACGTGTGTCTATTGAACAATCCTTGTATTAGTCATACACAATAATACAACTGATTGAACTTCAAATTTTTAAACTTGATTAGTTTCTATATATATGTTTAATGTTACAAATAATTCAAATAACAATCTTGATCATCTGTTAGTTCAGCGGAATAACAGTGACACTTTTAATAACCGCATAAAATAAACACTTAGAAACAACACAGGCGCTTTAACTTAACTGTTTGGACCACAGAAGTGAGGCATGCCTCAACGCTCTATGTGTACAGCGCGGGACAATCCCCCCTCCCTACACTTCCCTATCACACCACTACATTGCTTACATACGATGTATACAAAAAACGCTGAAGCAAGTTCAGGTTGCCTCATTCGCTTTAAACGAACTATGCCGAATCTCACCTGTCACCATCTAGCGGTCGCTCAATAAAGCACGTTTCGGTTTAATAAACTTGAAAGTCGCAGTAACAATGTATAATCTTTACGTTATGTAGTTCATACGTATTTATAATTTTTATTCTACAGAATTTTTTAGGGTAGGCATTGCCTCAATTGCCTCCATGTAACTTCGCCACTGATATATATGTGTACAACGTTATCGGCAACAAAGAAGTAGTTTTTGTTAAAATTCCTTCCCGGGATATTTGGCCGTAGTCCAATGTTTTCTACAAAACCAGACATTTCGGCAATGCCATCGACTTCCATCATCAGTGAAAATCGAGTGCGATAACGTGAGGTGGTATACATTAGTGACCACAGTACTGTGGTTAAGGCTGAAGCAGTAAGTAGAAAGAAGTAGTTTCTATGGTAATATTTCATTTCGAAAATGATTTTAAATATAAATCTTAGAATATGGAAGTCATGTATGGTTCTCCATACCGATATTTTTTATACTATATACCGTATATGCAGTTTCTCTTATAAGAATAATGGTTAAATATCTGTATATATGGCCATTAGGCGTTAGATCATCCCTAAGTTAAAAATGTCTTAAAAAGAAAAAGAATAATTTCTCAATTTTTGAACACCTGCATTATCATGCTAGAAAACAACTAACTAATATACTATTAATACCACACTAATATTTTGCTTCATGTATTAACTATACAGGACAGCCCTCAGGTCTCTCATGGTGTGAAGAACAAAAAGAAAAATACTAATATTTCCCAACCAATTTACGAATATATAGTAAATTAATAGCAAGATTAATATATTTTTTACAGTTGATAATTTTTATACTAAATGCTTCTGTGCTTGCTAAAATTAGTGTCCTCAACAAAGTTATTTTATTCTATTTTATTCCCCAGTTCAGCAACGGAGTAGTAAAACTTCAGATACACATCCCATACCTACTTTTTATATATATTTATTCATCTCTACTTATATTTCTTTGATGCTCTAATAAATTTTAAAATATTTTCATATAATCAGATGAATACATTAATATTATTAATTAATGACACAAAGACAAGATATAAACAAGACCCATAAACAAGAAATGAGAAACCATGCATGATGCAAAATTGAAAAGAAAACGACTTAAAAATTACCAGTGAGTACAAGATGAGAAAAATATTGAAAATATGACATGTTATTACAATCTTTGATGATGATAAATTCAAAACACACTTCCACCATCTATCAAAGTGAAATTTTAATAACGACAACATGTAAAATATGTAGTACTATCTAATTTATTACAGTTTAGAAAGTGCAATATTGTACTTTTATATCTTGGTGTACATAACATAACAACAAGTTGACAATTGTTGAATGACAATAATTTTCTAGTAACCTATGGCTCATTCACTTTCTTTCTGAATTTGTGAAAGCTGGCTGACACTGAGAGAGCTGCTGCTGGCTGCATTATGTTATTATCAGGAAGCTATTAAAAAATCTCATGCCGTTTCTACTTGGCGGGCCCTTCACTTTTAGCTGTAAATAGTGTACAGCTTTACAACAGATTTGGCAGTTAATTTTAAATTTTCTTTTGAAACAATACAAGTTTATAACACTTACTTTTTCTTCTGTTAAGCAAGTAGACACAATACCTGAAGTACGTTGCTATTAGAATTGATGTTTAATGAATATAGAAGCATATATATATACACAGAATTTTTAATTTTGTAAAATTTTTTCTTTGGAGTAACAACGTTACTAATGATATTTGCCGATTGCAAATATGCCAAAATTATGTATTACAAACAATTAAAAACTTGAACTAAAGTGTTTTAAGATATACAGGTATAAAAACAAATAAATTAATGGAAACGCCCATAAGACTAATTAAGAAAAAGGCAAGAAAATAAAAAAGTTTGTAATAATAAACTGGATTACAGAGACTAATTACAGATATTTCCTAAACTGAAATATATACTGTTATAAAATTATTATATTAAAAAAGAGATTTTTTCTTTTGTTATTCTTGAAAAGCAGTAAATCATATGGTTATAAAACACGCCACTTTTTATCTGTAAACTCAGTTGTTAGGTTAAGTTTACAAAACATGCAATTCGGTGCAGGCAATCAAATTTTCAGGGAAAAAAGAAATAAACATAATGTGTACCCAGTACTTTTGAAACTGAATAATAAAATATAAATATGAGTAATATAAATATTAATACTGCATTTATTTCTAACAAACATTGTGCAAGACATGATTCGGATGTTGCTGTGTATGTCTATCACCTTATGGTGAAGTTGGATCTCGATAAAAACATTCAAACACATTTTGCATAATACAATATAACTAGTGAGCATGACATTCACGTTGACGTGTCCTGCACTGTAGTTTCTTTCTAACTGCTTTATGACTGTTTGCCATCTATTGACCTCACCATATTTTGACTGCCTATTACATTTAATTTTCTGAATTCTGCCAATGATATCTATTTTACTGGAAAGCCATTTAATTGTGTTCTAGTCTCTTCTTGTTTGTCCTAACATAATGCTTTCCGTGCCCGTGTGCAATCCATTGGTTGATCTTAGAGCAGCAGTTTCTTCTCCCTCTTTTGTTTCCAACTTGACTGAATTTTTCCAATCATTTTTCTTAATGACTTTAATTACATAAATTTGGTCAAAGTTAAATTCTCTACAGATTTCATACTTAAATTTTATAAGTTTATTGGCAATTTAACATACTCTTGTTTGCTTATTATGAGAATGTAAAAAGAGCATTTTCAGGGAGCCATTTATTGTTTTTAAGGGGGTTTGCACACTTCTATCTTACCAATGTTAATTTACTCATTTTCATGTACCTTTTTCTCAATACCAGTAAGAGCTACAGAGCTGATATTTTGCAGGTACTTTTACTTGATCATAGTACAACTTTTAACGAAGGCAAATAAAAAAATTTTGATTAGTCCACACAAAAAAGATTTTGTTCTGTATATACATTTTCTTACATCTTTTTCTGAAACATTAAATTTTGTATTTCAGAAAGTAATCAATAAATCTTAAAAACCTCTCGTTAAAACTTGAAGTATATATTGTAAAAGCTACAGGAAAATTTTCAGTCTTCTATGTTTTATTGTTCCTGAGAAAAAGGAACAGATTAAAAAAAAACACAGTTTTCGGAAAACTGTACTTAAAATTTATTATACCTTTTTAATAAGTACCAGTAGAATATGAAGGTTCTGTTTCTTGATCAGCTTCTTCCCAGTCTTCCTCCAACATTTTTTTTGCTGTCTGCACTTTTCTATTTGCTTTTTTAACAAATTCACTAGTTTTTTTTTTCTGCTTTACTGATCCTAACATGATCAAAGTTCATCATTGCTGACACACAATTTTTTCCTTGTTTGATCCCTAAGGCTTCAAAGCACATAGCATTCATTTAACTGTTGTCCCTTCATCAAAACTTGCGCTACAGCTTCAGCAACACCAAATATTAACGTTTTTAGCCCAACAAATACTGTTCTTTGGAGGCGAGCCCATATAACTCCATTCACAGACTCGTTCAGATTTTGTGTCTTCCCATAAAGACATTTTCTTAAAAGCTCTGGGTTTGGCAAAACTTTGAAAATTGGTTTAATTTCCTGTATTAACTCAAAAGGGAGATGGAAATGTTCACCGTGGTTATATGTCATTTTATTTTCTTCAGCTTTTTTACACCAGCTGTTTTTACCAATGGGGCACATTCCATGATTGGGCTGATCGTCGCTGGAAGAAATTTGAAGAATTCTGCCCACAACTGCACGCTGCTCAGCCATACATGCCATCACAAAACATTTTTTAAAACCCATTTCCTGTCACAAAACCCTCACTTATTATATACCAAATTAAACAGGAAGAAACAATTTAGCAAAAAAACAAAAACTGAAAAATTTCTCTGTGTGTGTGTGCAAACTCCCTTAAAAAAAATTATCACATAGTAGTGGCGCTAGGACCAATATTTTTATAGAACTCAAATTTCTTGTTTAAATGGTTTAGTCAAATCACATTGAGAGAGACAAAACTTGTTTCAAAATTAGTGTCTACAGTTACTGGCACTGAATAATTAATAATGGTTATCATATAAATTAAAAAATGTTGTGTTAGTGGTTATAATCGTACACAGAAATAACACTTTTGTACACCAATATAGAAAATTTTTTTTTCCGATTAGTGCTTTCAAGTTTCACAGCTCATCATCAGATTGGGAAACTTTTTTCTATAGTGGTGTGCAACAGTGTTATTTCTGTTTGTGACTTATCATATTAATTGATATTAAACATAGAAAATATTCTGGCAACCATAACGTGAAGACAAAACATTTCTGGACATATGTTTACAACAATTATTTTCTTTAATAACTCTTAATGACATTTTCCACAATTATTAGTAAAACATATTACAATAATTAAGGAAACAATTTTATAAATAATGTTTTTCAAATTATGGCAATTTCAGTCATTTAGACTATTTTCAAACAATTTCTTAAGTTACAGAAGGAGCTTTGTAACAGAAACCACATAACCTTCCAGATATTATTATTATTATTGTTATTATTATTTCTGTCACTCTGAGGAAATTTGTTTCTTTGTTCCTTAAGTGTGAAAGAACATTTCTCCCTCAGTTACAAAATTTCCCCATTTATAAGCTATCGCAATTGTTTTATGACGATTTTCGGAGAAGGCTCGAGAAAAATATATGTCCCTTTGTAACTCAATAATTCAGATTTTAATGTGCTTAGAAATACTTACTAAACACAAAATGAAAGTAGAAAAGATAAGCTTATTTGATTTTTGTCGAGTGTCGAAATATTAATTCTACACAAAAGATATAAAGTAAAATAAAATAAAAAATATGTGAGTAAAAATATGGTTTAAGAACAATATTTTGTTTATTATTTATTAATTAAATGATCACCTGAATAAAGTAAAGTATTGTGCAAAACGAGAAAATTTCATACATGAGCCCCTGCTATTAAATAGAACCCAGTCCCCCCTAGCCTTAATCCGGCCATGGTTACCACCTATTCAGGTGGCTGGATGGACAAAGACAGACAGACAAGCAGACAGGTGCGCACGCATGCATGCACGCATGTATGCATTTACGCAATACAGTACTCCAAGAAGCTTAGCAAACTTTCAGTAACTATCCTGCATAGCGTTTGAGAATAGTTTGACTGTAACTTACTCTATATTAACAAATTAATTTAGTGAAATGTTTAACAAGTGTGGTATTAAAAATTTTACTTTGTCTTCGCATGTAGAAGATCCTGTATTTTCATGACCCTGCAGAACTACTTGTGTATAACGGATTATAAAATATACAGTTACAAATGGTGTTTCTCAGATATTACCAGAGTTCTTAATAGAAAATTATACCCATACAGACAAAGTAGTATTTTCTATAATGTGAATAAAAATAAAATGAAGAACATTTCTGCTTACCGCTGACAAACAATATCCATAATACTTTGTTTCTGTCATAGTAACACTACAACACTAATTCACATGCACGGCGCACAGTGTACACGCATGTAACAAAATAATACAATACAGAGACTCTAATCAGTCGTCTATACCTTATCTACCTTACACCAGTTGAATTACGTCACGTACTAATTCTGTGCCAATGGTATATATATCAGCCAACAGTAAATGATTTTATCTATATCTTACAAAAATAAGAAAATAAAAAGGCAAACATTAAGAACTGTATAAACAAAATTTAATTACTGTTTATATATAGAACATAAAGTAATATACAATGATTTTGTTTGAAACAAATATTAATAATATAATGTGGCCATTACTTCATTCACAACTATCATATCTTTGCTGTCAAGCCAAAGGACCCATATAAGACAGATGTGTGGCAAAAAAAGTTGTTTTTGAATGCAACAAAACTGAAACTTCTGTAAATTATACTTTTTTAAAACTACAAACACATATAGTGCACTCTTACATATTGCAATTTATAATATACAGCGTGGTCCACAGGAATCTGACGATTTTCAAAATAAAATAAGTAATGTAAAAAATATTTTATTTATTTTTGTTTTATTATATGATTACAGCAAATTTGATGCCACTTACAGGTTTAAGTTGATTTTTTAAATAAGACCTCTCTCAAATGTTCTCCATCATTTTGTATGCACTGCTGCAGTCTGTCCCGTAGATTTCCCATCACTGCTTGCACCATGTTCTTTGGTATGGATGTGATTTCTTCCTGTATGGAGGCCTTGAGTTTGTTCATGTCATTAGATTTATTAAAAACACTCTAGACTCGAGGTATCATAAAGAGAAAATAGTTACATACTGGCTCCATCCTGCTAGAACCATGCTCCGTTTAAGTCAATCCCACAACGACGCAGTTCAGAAGCAAGGAATTCCTGTAACATAACTGTGCATTGAACAGAAGTGACTGTCACCGTTTGTCCTTCCTCTTCAAAGAAAAAATCCCTATGATCCCAAAATTTGCACAGCACACCATACAGTTACACATGGACTGTGAAGAGGATGCCTATGTAGCTTTTGAGAATTTGCAAAAGCTCAGACCAGTAACAAAAATGTTGTTTGTTCACTGTGTCCAATAAAGGAAAATGTGCTTCTTCACTCATTACCAGGACCAATTCATCAGTTAACAAGTTCAGAAAGTTTGCCCGATTTCCTTTGCCGCAGTTATTTAACTCTTGCACCACTAACATTTCATATGGATGAAAGTTCAGATCTTTGTGTGGAATTCTTATGAAGAGTTCTTATGGGAGAATTCTTACAACACTGCTGCTGTGATAAATGTAGGGCTGCTGTATACTTTCTTGCTGAGCACTGAGGGCTCCTTAACATCGCCTGCCTGATTCTGTCATTGTTTGGAGGAGTTCTCACAGTGTGCGCTGGATCTGGTGGTTTGTTTTTCGTTGCAGAAGCAGTAGTTCAGTAATTCTTTATCCACAACTTTATCGTAATGGGACTAGGAACAGTATCGTGATGTGGAACATTAAAGTGCTGGGCAGAATAACTGCTGTGTAATTACAACTGAATCACCATTTTTAAAGTAAGTTTCTCCACTGTAACTGAAATGGCATCAGGCATGTAAGGTCACACAGCCAGTCCGATTCCCAATTACATGCCACGGTAGACCACGGCTGGCACTCTATGTTGATTTAAAAATCATCAGATTGCCGTGGACCATCGCCATTTTGACATTTACTATTGCACAGAAGTTGTGTGAAAGTATCCATGGAACCTTCCAACACCTAGACACACATGTTTCTGATTTATATACGTTGGAATGTTTGTAACATGTTTTAATTAGTAATCAGTACTTACTTGGATGCCTTAATGAATACCGAGATGAATCTAAATTCTTTTCTGAGCAGACTTGCATAAGAATATCAGACAACACAGCTTTGGGACTGACTCTGGCAACGTACAATTGATTACGTGGAAGATGTACCTGGAAAACAAGAGAGAAAATATGTTAATAAATAACAGAATGTGTATACAAACAGTAATAATTTATTTACCTGACTTAGGAAATTAATAAATTTATAAATCAAAAATATAACAAGTATATTAATAAAATAAAATGTAAATCAGTAAAAAAAGTACCGGTAGTAAGATAAAAATAATAATATTTAAAAAAAAGAAGAACAGTACAGGCAAATAATAAACATACAAAATGCCAAAAACAATCAAATGCTGTATTAACCAAATAATATTTTAATTAGTTGACCATTACAGTTAACCAGAATAAATATTGAAAACATATTGCAACAACAAAATATTATCCAGTTATTAGTATTAAATATCAGCAATAATGTTGACACATACTTTTCTTTAGTAACATTATTATTAGTAACTAGTATTTTTATTACGCATAAAAAATTCTTCAATCAAAACGTTTTCTTCTCGAATGTAGAAATCTTCACCAATGGGACTGTCAGGATTGTCTTATGTTGGTCTGTCTGTCTCAACTTCTTCCTCTCTCAAACTCTCTTGCACGTGACAGTGGTCATAAAAATTTTCGAAGTAGTTGCACTGGAAATATCCTCACTAAAGATTGCCACTTTTTATCATCATCATAAAACCATTAAGACGTTACTGTTTTCCTTCATTCCTTTCCCAGTGATACCATTTTTCTGAATACTTTATTAAGCCTATATCTGTTTTTAAATGTACATACGGTAATATATCAACAATATAAATATTTCAAAGTATCTTGGAATGGCCTCTGACACTAAGTTAAGAGGTAAACAGAACATAAAAGAGAAAAGACAGATACTGGACATGAGGTAGAGTAAACTGTATTGCCTTATGGGAAGAAATTCTCAGGTGTCAATATGCAGTGTAAAGAAATGGCGCTTTATTTGGCATGAAAAGCCTGTAGTAAATATGAATGCATTTATACCGTTACAATTACTAAAATATCATAAAAAATTATTTTAACTAACTGGGAAATTATACTGGGTATAAGAATTATGATATTAAGGTTGAGTTAGCTAAGTTCCAGACGATTTGTGAGACAATCACCCATATTTTTAGAAACATGGTACATCAAGATACAAAATTAAACTTTTACAAAGTTTTGTAAAGTCCTGTACTATCCTATGGATGTCAATTATGGGTAACACCCAACAAACAAGAAAGTAAAATATCAGCCTCACAAATGCTGTTCTTAAGAGGAGTTAAAAGATGTTATAAAGTTGATCGTGTAAAGAATGAGGCCAATAAGAGAAGAACTGCATTATGATATTAAGGTTGAGTTAGCTAAGTTCCAGACGATTTGTGAGACAATCACCCATATTTTTAGAAACATGGTACATCAAGATATAAAATTAAACTTTTACAAAGTTTTATAAAGTCCTGTACTATCCTATGGATGTCAATTATGGGCAACACCCAACAAACAAGAAAGTAAAATATCAGCCTCACAAATGGTGTTCTTAAGAGGAGTTAAAAGATGTTATAAAGTTGATCGTGTAAAGAATGAGGCCAATAAGAGAAGAACTGCAAGTTTTCAACTTGAATGAAAGACAACAAGATTATAAACAACAGTGGAAAGAACACTTAAAAAGAATGTCAGAGTCAAGACTGGCCAAACAAGTCTGGAAATATAAACCTACAGGACACAGGTAAGTGGGTAGACCCAGGAAAATATGGCTAGAGGAAATTGAAGGCAGATCAGGCAACACTTGTGTATGCCATGTTGTGAAGATGATGATCATTGTCAATAATTCGTAAAATATACTCTAAATAAATAAATAAATATTATTGATAGGCTATATTGTAAATAATTTTGATTTCCTGTCTTTGAATAAACAAACACATATTTATTATTTAATAAAAATTTACACGTAAAAGTTTCATTAGTGTTACATTATATCATGACATATAAAATTTCATTTTAAATTTCTCAAATCACGACGCCTCTGGATTCACTATAATTCACTAATCTTCCAATATACCGGCTGTGTTGAGGTATGTGATAAAAATGACCTGGATGTCGACAGAGTTATCGACCATAATATGGAATGCACGTGTGAAAAAATCAAGAAGGTCCATGATCATTGGGTAATACCACTGCTCATACAACGTCATGACACTTCTCATCTCGGTGTAGCATATCACATCATGGGGATATTTAGTAGTGGGAAGGTCCACTAACTCTTACTCTAATTTCAGAAAACATTCTCTTCTACAATTATGACGCAAGTATATTCAAGTGCATTAATATTTAAGTCCAACTATATTATAAATTATTATTAATTATTATATACAACAATTTATTTTTAATATCAGAGACTTACTACTGTACAGATAAACAGTTAACTGATAGTAATTATTTATTGTGATGTAATAACACAGACAGATGTTTTCATAACACACAACACTAAAGAATGGAACATTATTTACGTCAAGAACAGTGAAGGCAGACTGGTATTCTGAGCAGCTCCTACTATTAATACGACAATAATTTAGTTCTGCATCAAATATAGGACTACAGCTGTAAGCTTTTCTGCTGCCTCTGTTAATATGAATAAAACTATAGGATGCCAATGTGTGAATTTTAGGTTTCAAAATTTACGCATTAAGATTAGAAATAAATTAATAGTTGGTTTTTCACAGGAGTTTTAATAGAACAAACACAGTCTGCAAATAATATCGTTCTCATCAATCACGTAACACGGACCCACAGAATGACCATGATTCAATCCTTGTAAAGGTAGTCTTGATGTAACTTACAGCTGTTGCACTCCCTCCACCACTCTTTCCTCTTTCAAGCTGTGACTAATGTTCAACAGATTACAAATGATTTCAACATATTTTGTTATTTTTGTCTCTAGCAATAAACATTTTTTCGCATTAGTGATACTAACAATGATGTTTATGTCTGGCTTTATATAAGTAATCTGTGATATAATCTGCACAAGTCACCATGTGATCTCCACTCCTATATCGTGTGAGTACTACATGAGTCAAAATACTAGGTGAATGCTGGGATACCCGGTACTCACATGTAAATGTATTTACAGCATTTACTGTACTACTGCAAATTGGAATAGTTATAGAAACAGAAAACCAAAATATAGCCAACATATAGATACGTGAACAGTAAGCATGTACAAGTAAGTGCGGACAATTAATCTAACTGGTACAATATCTTACACAATCATCTGAAGATACGTACATAAATCTGTGTACAGAATAAAAGGTAAAACATTAAACAGATATTATCCATTAAACAGAATAAAACAGACATTATCCATTTCATATACAGAAATTCAAACACTTTTTGCTACAGTCCGTTTCTTGATGTATATAATATTATATTTAATTTTTATATTGAATTTACCTCAAGATATTTCTTTCCTTATTAGGGTAGAATAAGGAACCTAATAAGGAAAGAAATATCTTGAGGTAAATTCAATATAAAAATTAAATATAATATATAGAAATATGTTACAGTGACTATGCATCCTACAACTTTATTGATTTCTGAACTGAATTCATTTACGAATACACTTCTTACGCTCAGAATTTCATTTACATTAAGACAGAACGTTATTTTTACATCCATATATGAAAATAAGGGGAGGAGGCGGTGTAACTTAAAAAAAACTGCAATAATTGTAAAAAAAAAAATTAAATTGGAAAAATCATAACAGTTAAAAAAAAATATTAAAATCATATGCTCTGATGTCACGTAGAGGCAATTATTTCAGTGACTAGATTATTTACTGGATTTGCAACTACTTTTATGTTTATAAATACTAACGAGCTGTCACAAAGAATCACATTATTGAACGAGTGAAGTGTGTTCTTTGTTTCAACTCCACCATTTGCCATTTGTCTGTATGTCTTTCTGGGGTATGTCGCATGATAACTATTGACTGCGTCAACCAATTGTTGTAAAAGTTGGCATGCATGTCTTTTCTACATAATCCTACTGTTACTGAGATAAATCCCTCAAGAAAAAGCATAATTGTTACTTAGAAGTGAGAATATAAGAAATTCTTAGTTGTGTGGAGAAACAGAGACAGGTGTCAGGTGTGTATACAAGACTGTAGCATATGTTTTAAACATAAAAATAGTTTTAGGGAATTTTCCCAGGGTTGTGAATGGTACCTCACCCTCCTTCTCAATAAGCGTCCTGTCCAGGAAGTGATAATCATAGGAAATCTGGCGAGACACATCAAATAAGAATTAATGGTGACAAGGTCCAGACAGGAAATATAAAATGTCACATAAAGTTGATATCCTTTTGGGGGAGTCAAGTAATGGGTCACAAGTGTGAAGCCAGGTGTACTCCGTGTGAACATTAGTGAGAGCAGGTGTTTTATTCCGTGAGAACTTTTAATCTAAAGTAGTAAAACACCCCCAGAAAGTGACGTAGGGTCACGTGATGCAGTGTCTCAGACGAATAGTTGTAGTTCTTATAAAATTATAAGAGATTTACCCTCACTTCCAATAGATTTAGCCTATCATAGTTAAGGTTTAGAATTAAGATGAGGGAACAGTCCCACCACTAAAACTAATGGTTACACCCACGATGATGTACTATAAAAACTCTAGCATTCGCTGGAGAAGTCAGATCTGATTGTGTAAGCAGTCCAAGAGAACTTACTCATCTTTTGTCATTTTTATTTTGACTTTGATCTGTGTTGGAAGGTGTTCTTAGAGAGCCGGAAAACCAGATGTTGTCAATAATTTGTTTTTGTAATTTTTGAAGTAACTAAAAGTAGTTACATTAATTTGTGAACTAAGTACTAGTAACTGAAGGTACTTAGAATTTAAAAGAGTAATTGAATTAACTGACTTATAGTTTATCAAGAAGAGTTGTATAAAGTAACTTGTAAAAGTCGTTTGTATTTTGCTAATCACAATAAATTGTCTTCAAGAAGAACGGTTCATTCTAATGATTCAACTTCACCTCCAGAAACATGTAAAACAAACAGTTGTAACTTAGCAGCCACTCGATAGGTTACAACATTAATTTCAACATTTTCTGAACTCAGGAGCCTAAAAGTGGGATGAAATTTTTTTTAAATTGTAAAAATTCAGCTGGGAGTTAGGCTAATAGGAATTTTAACACAATTCGATTGTTTGGATTGTTAGCGTTTATTGTACGAGTGCTCTACAATTGTTAATGTATTGAAAAAACATAGTAGGGTAATCGGGACTTACAAAATTTTTCTGATAATTGAAAAATGATCTAATATCAAAATTTATCCAACAATAGATGTACTTCATTCAAAACAGTGAGCAAGTTCTACAGCTCAGTTGACTTCTTTTTAAAAAATTATATTTAATAATGTTATTATGTGTATTTGCATATAATAAAATGTTATTTTCGCAGATTGCTTCTGCAAGTGCATTTCATATTGATTTTCGTTATGAAATTCTCATTGAAACCTTTGATATTTTAGATTTTTTCTGTGAAACGTGTGTCAGAGTTTTATACATATTGAAGAAAATTAAAATACACTCGCCAAAGTAATCTATTATTGAATGATAACACAGAAATACTGCAAGGAACTTGAATAACAAGAGTTAGTTGAAAAGAAAAGATGAATGATATAATAATAATATGTGATAAGATTTATTTTGTAATTAAAAAATATAAAAGTAAGATGAGACCCATGGCCACTTTAGAATACTGCTACATAGAGACAAACTTTTGGACCACTTGATTATCACAACACGATGTCAGATACATTTGCATTACATGTTCACACTATACTATAGGGATCATGTTCTGTATAGGTGGGATAGAAAAAAAATAGACAACTAACTCCGACTAAATTAAAAATATTATTACAAAACAAGAAATAAACCTCTGTGGTCACATTACAACTTTATGGCACTCCACTGTTTCAATATATTACCATACCTAGGTACTTTACTTTCCGGTTTTTCACAATTCATAACCGAAACACACCACAACACTACTGCATACATTAACTAATACACCGACACGCCTGTACAGTTACAAAGACACACTGGTGATAGTAACTGTATTGTTTACTTCCAAATCAATGTCACCCCAGTCTAATTTTACAGAATTTCCACTAACAATGTTATCTTCCTAAGGCTTCGCATAGCATTTTAATTTGAATAAGGTTTCTTCTTTCTCATTAATCTTGTTACGTTCACAGGTTGCACTTGCTTCTTCACGAAAAACAAAAACATAATTTTTTTAATTTGCTGGTATTATTACACTATTCATTTTTGTTAGGGGTTACATATAATTGAAGAAATTTATAATGTTATTACCAGTGCCTAAGAACATGGTAGTTCAACATATGATTGAAAATGCTGGTCTACTGAAGTTGGTCACACTGCGGAAGGGGTGAGTATGAGTGGAAGCATGTTGTGGTAACAATGTTATAAACAATAACTGTCGTACATCTGATACAGCTTGGTCTGATGAGTCACACATTTAAAGTTGTCACATCATACACAGATTTGTTTTTGTTGTTTTTTTTTTTCTTTTTAATATTTTAAGTTTACTTGGTTTCAGTTGTCTATGTTTTTATTCTATTCCACTTAGACAGAACATGATTCCTAATATTCTTAATGCTGTACTACATATTGACAATGAAGATATTTCGTGTGGTTTGTTGACAGGGAGTAGGAGCAGCATAACTGTCTAAATTCTAAAACAAAGAACTGTTATTTGAATGATGAATAACATGTCAATGCCAAGGCAATATTAGTAAACAGCTAACAAATCAGACATGTGACTAAGTAAATAAAGCAAGAGAAATAAGAGTGATAACTCTAATTAAATAAAAATTTAAAATCTGAGCTTAAATTTTTTAATCAAAGGCAAAAATTAACTAATGAACATTGGTGGAATATAAACTGACGGGAAGAACCGTAAAAAATTTTTAAAGGAGAATAAGTAAAGCAAATAACTATCACGAGAGAGAGAGAGAGAGAGAGAGAGAGAGAGAGAGAGAGAGAGAGAGAGAGAGAGAGAGAGAGAGAGAGAGAGAGAGAGAGAATATCAAAACTAGAAAGTATTAAACCATGAGAAGAGTTGCTACAGGTGGATAGTCATAACAAAAGTATACGTTACTGTTGGAAAACATCGCTTTAAGAGACACGAAACTCAAATGATGAGGTATGAAAGTATATAAGTAGGTAAATAAATATTTATTATTAGTATTAAAATAAATACAAAGTTCGGCCGTACCTGTAACCTAAATGTCTGCTCAAACGGTTGGTTAACAGGTTTAAGTGGTCCTTTCTTGTTGCCTGACTGCGACATTTGGTGTTTGGGCACGATGTGGATCGTCCACGTGTCCAGCGCACCTACAACAACAAACACAATATTAGAATAATTTTTATATACATATTTTCACTTTATTGTGCAATTCATGTATTTAATTATAAAAATAAATACTTGTTTACTACAAGAATATATTTTTATTGATAATATTATGGGCTATTTATTTCAGTAGTTTAAACTACCACAAACAGATATTTATTTCATAAGAAATTATTTACAAATTTAAATGATATTAACAAAAACATTATCACTGGTTTTATTTGTTCTCACACACTGGTTTTAATTTAATTACACATTGAAACTTTTTATTAGTATCATCCAGAGTGAACTTTAGAAGTCAAAAAGGTGGTGCACATTACAAGTTAGAAGTTTAACTGAAACAGGTAAATATAATTTTTCTTCTTATCCCCACATGGATCACATGATATCATGTGTTCTGATCAGCAAATTCACAAGCCATTACTATCTCAATCTTCCAGGATGTCACTGCCCTTCGGGCTTATAAAAGAATATTTGCCTGGGCAACCAGTCAGCCTTCATTCAGTCTAGATGGTGCAATCATCGAATCCGAGATTTCCCGACCTTTCCACTCAGTGAGGGTATATTTAGTTTCCTGTGTACTTGGCACATGCAAACTGATAGTGAAGACACCCTTTCTAGGCGAAGAACTCCCTCCCCAACACCGAGTTACCTACTCACACTACAATGAATGTTATAAATAATTATCATAAGAAACAGAATATATGGCCACATTACTGAACAAGGAATTCACAGAATAATATTCAACAGGAAGTATATTTCTACATTGTTAAATTTATAGCTAAGTAGAAAACACTTCCATAATACGTATAGTTTGTATAAAGCGCTGAAGAATTAGCTTTGTTTGGGCATGTTCAAAGATTCCCAGAATGTAGACTGTCCGGACAAATTGTCAGTGAAGTGACGGATGATCAACAGATGAGAAAGAGAGGGACAACAGGATGTCAGGAGGGACTTGAGAATTGTGAAAATAGATAAACCGAGGAAGTTGGTGAGGAGAAGGAAGACTGGAAGTTAGTTGTTTGAAGAAGGCCAAGGTACAGACAGGACTGCATCCTCAGTAAGTACAGTCACACTACAAAAAATGTATTCAGACATTTTTTTTGAGTGTTGAGATTGATATGGATGGACTATATCTCTACCCTGTCCATGCTGTAAATGAGCATAAATTATCTTGCAGGACTATTTGAGGCTACCTTTTAATGCCAACTTTTAACACCAGCAGGTCTATGATTTTTTGAGGAGTGCACCCTACCATTATCACACCCAATCTGTCATTATCTTCTTCTTAATTGGAGCTACAGCTCTTGGAGAGCCTTGGCCTCCTGGACAATCTGCCTTCAGTCAACTCAATCCTCTGCTCTCAGTCTCCATCTTCTTACACTGAGCCTGCGCAGATCGTTCTCAAAATCATCCACCCATCATTTTCTATGCCAACCCCTCCTTCTTCTTCCACCAGGTCCCCCTATAAAAATTTTCTTCAATGTGGATGTCTCTAATGTTCTCTGGACATGCCCTGCCCACCGCATTCTACTTTTCTTTATTTGATGATATCTGGTTCTCCATAGATTTGCTGGATTTCTAGATTCGTCCTTATTCTCCATGCTCCTTGGACATTCACTACACCAAATATCCTCCTGAGGGCTTTTCTTTCCCACCTGTGCAACCACTATTCCTCTGTCACTCTCATTGTCCAAGTTTCTCACCCATATATGACCACTGGCTTAAGAACTGTTTTATAGAGAAGAATCTCGGTTGCTCTGCTTATGTTTTTACACTTAAATATTCCTTGTGCGGAGAAGTAACATCTGTTTCCAGCTGATATCCTTTATTTTATTTCTTTGGTAATAATGTTGTCCTCAGTAACTAATGAGCCCAATCTGTCATTATCACATGCACTAATTCAGTATCAGTAAACGATGTATAACAAATACTGGCATGAAGAGACTTTTTATTAGTATAGTGTGACATACGCAAACCACTCCACAACCCGCTAACAGTAGTATGCCTGTACATGATTCCATATTATGAGTTCTATTGCTCTATTGGCCAGGTAAAATACACTACACTATAAATGATGTTAAGTCTGTAAAATACACTGATTTAAACAATCATGCACAATAAGTGCTTATAAACAACAGTAACAACAGTTTTTATACCACATGACCTATGCATTAATGTTTTTCATCATCATCAACCTCAAGGATTTTGCTCATCCTGAACCTGTTCCGGGACCCACTTCGCTCTCGGCCGTCCTACATCTCCCTTCCCCACCGGTCTATATTCCAATGCTAGCACTGGAATCCTATCACCTGCCATTCTTCCCAAATGTTCACACCACCTTCTCTTGTTGTTCCTTAGCTGTTCCAACAATGGATCAATTCCCAGTTCCATCCTTATATCCACATTCTTCTCTTTCTATCAAGAATGGTACAGCCCAGAGTACTGCTCATAAACGTCATCTCCGCTCCCTGAATCTTTGCCTTGTCTCTTTCTGTCATAACTTCACCTCCATACATCAAAACTGGTACCACTACAGTGTTAAGAAACCTTATCCTTGTTTCCTTCTTACTAATGTTTTTGTTTTAAAATAACAACTCTCCCATGTGCAGAACTTGTGTAAGGTTTCATCCCGTACGAGAACTCTCTTCACGGCAATACAGTAACTTAGTTTCCACAAAACTGTTTTGAAATAAAATGGGACTATTACATGGTATAAATCAGACAAGATATCCTAATAAATATATTATGGTAGAATGGTTGTTCAAACATATAATACATATAACTTATTCTCTATGGTAAACTCAGGAAAAGTATAAACAACTTCATTGAAAATGTTTTCGACTGCCATTCTGAAACTGCAGGAGGTACTGACATGAATTTTCCATCAAAATGTTTCACATCTACAAATTAAATTATAGGCAAAATTCTGAGAACTGAACAATAGCAATTCTTTGATTACTTGGTATTTAGTTTAGAGGAAAATAATAATAGTTTCCAAAGTAATTTTGTTTGACTATCATCAGTTCTACCATAATGCATTTGGGTCATCTTACACGATTCATCAAGTACGTATCTGATGCTGCTAGACCTTTATAAAACAACCACTGGCGGGGTGGTTAAGGTTTTTTGTGTTTAAAAATAGCGTTTTTTTTTTTTTTTTTTTTCACATGCATGACAAAACTTCTTGGTCATATATTGCAACTGAACAAATTTCTTGTACAGTATTTTCAGTAACATCGGCTACAGAAACTACATGAGGAATTCAAAAAGTCGGGCCTCACAATAAGTCCTTCAAAAACGTAATACCTGGTGGCGGAATGAGTGGTGATCTAAATCTGTGGGAGCAAAGTAATAAGAAACACCACAGAATATAAATATTTGGGAGAAAAAATGTCACAAAATCGAGGACGCAATGATGAAACTATAAATAGAATATGACAAGCATGGGAAGCCACAAAAGACTTAAATGGTATTGTATAGAATAAAAACATCGCAAAAAACAACAAGATAGAAATCTATAAAACAATCATAGAAAGTATAGCAACCTATGGAGCCAAACTGTGTGAAATTAGTCAAAAAAATCAGTCATGTATTAGAGAAATGGAAACGGATTCCTGAAGTCGATGTTGTAGAAAAACAAGATTAAGCAGAATAAGAACCTCTTCATAGATTTCAGAAATGCATACGACGGCATTGACAGAAAAGAACTTTACACTGCTTTTGAAGAACTGGGCATACCAAAGAAGTTAATAAGATTGTGTAGGACGACAATGCTGACAGTGAAGGGCATGGTGAGGATTCAGAATGACTTATCAGGAGAGTTTGACTATGGAAAGGGAGTCCTCCAGGGCGATGCTCTTGCTTGCCTCCTCTTCAACCTTGCCTTAGAAAAAGCTATGAGAGATGCTGGAATAGATTCCTCTGGGACTGTATTCAACAGGTTGGTGCAGGTCCTAGGATACGCTGATGACCTAGATATAATCGGGAGGTCCCTTCGAGCAGTCACTGAAGCCTTTCTTGTTCTTGAAGGTCCCGCAAGGAGACTGGGTCTCATAATAAATGAAAGCAAGACAAAATACATGGCCACAGGACAGGAGGCTAGAGAAGGAGAGCACATCCAAATTGGCATCTATTCCTTCGAAAAAATCAACAACTTTCTTTATTTAGGATGCCAAGTTAACGCTGATGGGGAAACAACAGAGGAAATAAAGCGAAGAATCACCTCAGCTAATAGGTGCTTCTTTGGTCTCAGACCCCTGTTCCAAAGTAGAATAATTGCCAGGAGCATCAAGCTGCTTTTGTATAAAACACTGATCCGCCCAGTTCTCACCTATGGTTCTGAGACCTGGACCATTTCTAGAAAGTCTGAGTCAAGCCTGCTGGTTCATGAACACAAAATCCTCCGTAGTATATTTGGTCCAATATGTGTGGGAGGTGAATGGAGGAAAAGAACCAACCAAGAACTGAACACACTTCTGAATGAACCAGATATTGTGAAAATTTTAAAGCTTGGTAGACTCAGGTAGGCTGGACACGTGATCAGAATGGGAGAGAATGAAATACCAAGAAAGGCACTCACAGAACAGATCTATGGCACCAGGAGAGTTGGTAGACCCAAACTACGTTGGGAAGACGGTGTGAGCTATGATGTGCACCATATCCTTGGGACCCGGAACTGGAGAGCAGCTGCACTTGACCGGGACAACTGGCGGAGGCTGTTAAAGGAGGCTTTGACTCAGTAATGGGTTGTTGCGCCGCTGATGATGATGAAACAGAATAAGAAACACAGACATGAAGAAATGGGGATCAGCATCGATAGTGTTACAACATTACGGAACAGTCTACGTGTTTATCGAATGTTCCAGAGGAATCCGGCTTTAATGTGTGTGGTGTATGTGATTCTCGACACATTAGCTAGATTGTACCAGAAGCCGCGGGAACTGTTTGAAGGCCGCAATGAATTACGCTCTAATGTTTTCCTTTATTGTTAATGCGCAGATGGAATATTCTAGTATTTTGGCAGGGTATAAATTCAAGTACTGAACAACATTCAGTTTCAGTTTGAATTGCGATATATCTCAGTGAGGTTCGAGAGTATTGTGGCGAAGTGTTACGTGTTTTATGTGTTGTGCGGGACGATTGTAATAGAATTGTGTTTTATATTAGTAGACATTTTTATTGCATGTGAACAATTTTTATTTGATTTGTTGTAAGAGGCTGTCTTGTTAATTATAAATTGGTTAATTGTGACAATTAAAGCTGGTGATTAGTGACATAATTGGTGTCTTGTATTTTGTTTTCCACTGTACCATACGACGATCGAGTAGACCGTCGTAACAATATTATAGAGACAACAGAAGTAAAACGCTTGAAATGGTTTGAACATGTTCAATGAATGCCTGAAAACAGATGGTCAAATAAAGTATCCGAACGGACACCTACACCACCATCCTACTGCACTTGAGAAACATATGACAGAGACAATAGATAGAAGAGGTTTAAACAAACGAATGAAAGCCTGTGGAAACTAGGACATGAGAGGTGGTTGTATATTAACATGCTTACATATATTTTCAGTACTATACATGAATTTGACATTTTAGCAATATGTTAATTTTATTGAGGGGTTGCATGCCCTCAACACTTGTAAAATGTGAGGGGGTTATAATATTGAAAATATTACAAAATTAAAGCACTGAAGGCTTATCAAATTTAAGGGATTTTTAACCGGAATTTGAATGTAGTGTTCAGTACAGGGAATTACAAAATTTGTGGACATTAGGATCAAAAAGAAAGGTGGAAATCCATGCTGCCTATCAGATATATAGGGATTTTACTTAATATCAATTTTCACCCAACCCACATCTACTATTACTCTGAAAACTGTTTTAACTTTAGGTACCACAGCTAAAAATGGAAGTTTTGAAATTATGAAAATATTGTAAGAGTCTAGAAGGAGGGCATTTATAAGATGTTTGTATATTATAATACCATAAAATTGTGTAATATCTTCAAATACCAGTAAATACACTGCAAATAGGTTTATTTTCATCTGATGCATGTTTCACAGAAATTATTCTGTATCTTCAGAGGTTTGAATTGTAATGCACTTGTAGATTTTTAATTTCATAATTTGTAGATTTTTAATTATTTCGATTTTTATTAAATTTTGTGTTACAAATAGCAATTTTAATAACTATAAATTTAGCAGAACAGTGGGCTTGACGCTTGACAACTAACCCTGAAGTTTAGTTATCTACATTCTCTATCTTAAAACCTCTGAAGATACAGAATAATTTCTGTGAAACGTGCGTCAGGTGAAAATAAACCTACTTCCAGTATACTTATTTGAAGATATTACATGAGAGACCTGCAGGAAACTCGAGTTACTTACAAGGAATAATACCATAAAATTGTATTTTTGATATCAAATAATTAACTTTGATATGTAGCATATTATTTCTAACCTCTTCATTTGTATTGTATAAACAATAAGAACACACAAAAAGTAAAAGAAAAAGAAAATTTAAAAAAGTGTAAGAAATAACATATGATCCTGCTCACGATGTCTCATGGTTAACGCCAAGAATTAATTATACATGTAAAGGAGCTTTTATTCACAGTGTTAAAAAAAAAGAACTTATTGATTTGGTTGCATCTAACAATAATTTTCTTTTCTTAAGGTAGTGAACACATTGTGCATGCAGCTCAGGGAGCTGACTACATTAATAACACTATGCAGCATGAGTTTTGATGATCATATAAATTTAGGTAGTTTCAAAGTACCTTTTTGTGCTGATTTCAGATTTAATATTTATTTTTCTCTATAATCTACAAGTTTTTTGCAATTCAAATGAGCGTAAATAATAATAAAAACTGGTAATTTAGATTTCGCAAGTGGAGAATTTTTTTAGGACAAAAGGAATCAGCTGGCAACACTTGTTATACCCCACCTGGCTTTTTGTTGGCACCAAACAAGGAGTCTTAAGAAAATCTCAACAAAAATATCAAAAACTACAAAACTATCGTAAAATCCATGTTACAACATGTTAGGAATTGGGCTGTAACATGAGTGTTAAACTTCACTATCGTCACTCACACATCGATTTTTTCCCTGCGAATCTTGGCAATGTCAGGGAAAAACATGGAGAATGTTAAAATGATGCTCGACTACTGTTTTATGCTCAAGATAGACGGCACTGCTGAGGTGTGCAAATCAAGAAAAAGAAACTTCAACCAACCAGAAAAGAAGCATAAAAAAATAAAACAGCATAGTGAAGAGGAAATGTAAATTGTATATATATATTTTCTCATATCTTCTCATACATAATTTTATTACATGTTTTTATTCAATGTAAAATGTTCAAAATTAAATTGAAATGGTGTGTTCAAAATAAATCCTATTTAATTACAAAAACAGGCTTTTGAGTAATATTTCTTTCATGACACACATACTAATACATAGTCATACAGATGGGTTTATATGAAATATGTGTAATAAGTATGTATTCTTCTGTTGTACTGTCATAAATTTTGCCATAAAAGTCATAGAAACAATAAATAAATGTAGTAAAAACTCAAAAGTAAACAATGAATTTCTAAAATACTCTGATGTGTTACAAAAAAAAAAAGGTTACATCTGGAATCAGCAGTTAAAAACACCTATTTTCACTAAATCAACATACACAAATTTTTTTTCAGCATAGTGTAGTAAATGACTTATTTTTATTCCATCTTAATGACTTTTTTTTATTTCTATATTCTGAGGATTTTTCAATTTTCCCATAGAAGCGACAGTCCCAGGCAGAGTTAGGCAGTGTGGCCAGCACTACGTTACAACTGCTTGTTGTTACTAGAGGTGTGTTAAACTAGTATTTGAAAATAACAGGTAAGAACGATACCGTTCCAAAAAAATAACATGTACAAATACCTGTTATATATATGTATTATACATATATATGTGTTATATAATTTGTTATAAGAAATAAATTGAAACTAAAAGTATTAACAGCATTAGTTTACACTGTGACTTTATTAAGCTGTTACTGTTTAAAAGAAAATAAGAAACAAGAGAATTTATAGGCCTAACTTCTTTTGGAAATACTAATTTAAATATTCACTAGGAGCAAAAAAACTGACATATATTTAATATTAAATTATTGATTCCATTTTGGCTAGACAAATCAGTTGCGAAAATCAGGCAATGAAATTTAGAGTGCATGTAATAGCACAACAAAGAGTATAAGAAAAATTTATGTGAGCTGTGCAGTGAAGTTAAAATCATCTCCAAAATCACATTAACAAAAAGTACTATATGGCCTATCAGCCACTCTGTAGGTTATAACACAATATAATTAGCTTTTCAAAATTTACGAAGTTGGTGACTGGTATAATATATAATTTGTTATTATAATCTGTATTATATATCTGCATAACACACAAGAATAAATGTAACACCAATATGATTTTTTCATTTATTAAAAACACCTTCGTCTCTTTAGTATAGAGATATTCTGAACCTCGCTGTTTTACTTTGTTCCGTACTTGTATGGCGCAGAATGAAGTATTCAGCACCAAAAAGTGGCTTTGTACTCATGTACTCGTAATACTCCTAATACTCATTGTACTCGTTTACTTGTTGTTATTTTTGTACTTGTTTACTTGTTAGTTGCGTAGGGGGGTCCTGCGACTTGGAACTGCGAGGCAATGAGTAATCGGAACAGGTATTTCAACTTTTCAGCTACTGTTATATCCGTTCCACAAAATATTGTTCCAAAATATCTGTTGTAGGTATATCAGCCCACCTCTAGTTGTTACCCCCACCCCATTTACCAACCAAGAGTTCAGAGTACCTATATGACAAAATACCAACAACTGAGCAGCAGCCATTTTAATTACATTAATGTAATGTTGTTATTAAGAACATTATGTGTTGTTGTTATTATTATTAGACATATCTAATCTTATCATGCAACTTATTTCTTGTCTATGCGCACATTACTTCATTACAGAGAAAATATCAAAAAAGAGCTTAAACAGCACTGTAAGTAAAGATGTAATTTATGTTAATTAGTTTTTCAATTTTCAACTTATAAATAACTTTTTTATTAATTCGCGCAATAAAAGGACTTCAGATTTCATAAATACAATACAGTATGTGTTTTGGCCTCACATGGTTCCTGCTAATCTAATTTATATAAAATTCACCAAATCCGGATACTTTTCTTTGTTCAAATCTAATCATAACATGCTATAAATTAAATACAGATACTCATTCCACAGGCTGATAAAGCGGGCGCTAATTTTGTGCCTAGATTTTACAGTGCTGCCTGGTTATCGAACCCTGATAACTTCAGGGTTTGTTATCAAGTGTCAAGCCCACTGTTTTGCTAAACTCTTCGTTAAGTTCTAAAAAATTTTAGTTATTAAAATTCTGATTTTTAACAGAAAATTTAATTAAAATTCTAATAATTAAAAATCTATGAGGTTTCAATGTTAATGTGACCATCAAAACAGCTGATCCACATTACAGTAACCTAGACTACACTTTTCATGTTCTGAATGCATATCTGTATTGATATATGATGATGTGAAGAAGAAGTGTACTAATCGTAAATTATTCTATTTCTTATTGTGAGAATATGTAATGTTTTCATCTTGTTATTTGAATTAGCAGTCTCTGTAATTCCAACTTTGTCGTGTTTACTGCTGAATTGCTACCTGTTGTGGTTTAGGACTTGAAAATGGTGGAAACACTGAAAGTCCTCATCCGGAACATGGCAAGTAGCAGTTCAGCAGTAAATACGACAAAGTTGGAGTACTGTTTTCATTTGCAAGGTTAGATTATGTTTTTTTTTGTTTTTAGTTTACTGTTTGAAGAAATAAAAGCTATGGTTAGAAAAAAATATATATTTAATGTATGTATACAATGTTTACAAAAGAATAACATTTAAAATTAAGAACATAACGTTTTTTAACAAAACAACAGATTATATAATGTGTAAAACACAATTATTTCTGAATAGTAAGATTAAATCAAAACAAAAACAAAAAAAAACAACGTATTACCAAAAAAACAAGATTTGCTATTAGTTTGCATGTTACCCCAACAACATCAACTTTTGGCATCCGTGGCACACATCAGAGTTACATTAGTGCTTCAAACATTTTTCATAAAAATTATGACAATGAAAAACGATTTCAATCGTTGATCAACTATTGTATAACATATACTAATAAATTTTCTCGATTCTATTATCTAACAAACATTATATCCGATATTAACTGCATATCGATGCCAATAATCATATAATCGAAATGTAGCTGTGTGTGGGTACAGTTATTGGGAAAGTCCCTATTTTTAAAAATTGTTTAGATTACATTTATATTTGTACCAGGTAACAATTATTTTAGTGATAATATAATACTACTGTCAGTAACACGGAACTTACAATTTAATGACAGTATATAACTAGACCTTTGTAACTTTTACTACAAACTAAAAGAAGATACAACAAAATCAACAGTTGGTAAAACAGTTTACACTAACAAAACTTACACCAGACACTTGCCAAATTTCAATAATGGTACATATGACACCACACTACAAATACGATTTCACTAAAATTTTCATCATACGCTTATGGAATCACCACAGTTCTGATACCCACTATCTTTATTACTTACAGCCAGTTTAGTATTTCAAACATAATGTACGTTATCTTTGCAGAACCTCTCTCTCTCACACACACCAACACCAACACAAATTATGTGTTTGTATGTTTCAGAATTGAGTTACATCTTTCTAACTCCGAGATACTGAGAGATACCATACACTATTATAGTACATTGTACAAAGATAACATTAACTCACTAATGCGCATGTGCATGCATCTCTCTCTCTCTCTCTCTCTCTCTCTCTCTCTCTCTCTCTCTCTCTCTCTCTCTCTCTCTCTCTCTCTCTCTCTCTCTCTCACACACACACACACACACACACACACACACACACACACACACACACACACACACACACACACACACACACACACACACACAATGTACAACCTATTTAATAATTCCAATTGTCAACACATTCTTCCACAGAGCCAACAGGGTCTCTGATGAGGATCATTTCTTGGAGGATAAGAAACACTTAACAGGTCCTCTAGAGAGGCACGGCTGTAACAAGAATGCTACACATGAAGTATTCATGAAAACTGGAAAATGTTCAGAGACACCTACAATGGAAGACAATAACTAAAGAGCATTCATACGTTACATAAAAGGTACTACAGACAAAATTACAAGTATGTTCAGAAAATATGGTTTAGTGTATGTTAATACAATGTTTCACCCACATAAAAATTTTGGCACAATTCTTGAAACCAATCAAAGACAGAATCCTGTTCAACACTGAAGGCAGAGGCGGCTGGTGGTTCCAAATTTTGGTGGTTGCAGTAATTGGTTGAGTGGGACAGGTTAAAAGACATTAAACTGTCATAATCACAGTTATACAAAATGATTACTATAATTTTATAACCTCAAACAATGGATAACATTTGCCTTGAACCAATGTAAACACTAAATCTGACACAACTTATAAATCAAGAAGGCTGTGTTGATTTCATGACACAACTAAGTTGCGCTACAACACTACTAGCGGAGTGTTGCAGTAACTTTGCAACCACCTAGCTTGGGAACATGGGACAATTGTGAATAGTAGCGCACTTCCTCCCATATGTTTGTGTGGTAAGCTCTGCCATTTACTGTTCAAATTGCAAGCAGCCTACAACCACCAGCCTGCGCGCCACATTTGAATTGTACGCGGACATTTGTGTGTAGAATCTAATACGCTCTCCGTTGAAATTTGACACTTTTAGCTGCTTAATGTTTTTGTATATTATTTTATAGTTTAGTTATTCTATGCTGGAGGTTGTGCAATGCTGTAATCATAACACTGGCTGCCAATGACTGATGGTATATGTGGAACATCATGTAGCTGCGGTAAGATCTTTGTTGGCAGTTGCTGAGCATTCAACCACAACTAATCATATGGTAACTTGGAAGGTGCATCTGTTCTCTGCACAACATTTCTGGAAAGCATTTTGTAGTATAGCCTTGACCTTGCCTAGCATTTTCTTTAGCTCCTTCAGTTGTGAAATATAGTTCTTTCACAACATTCTTTGGAAAATATAAATGTTAAACAGACTTATATCAAGTCAAAACAGAAGTTATAATAGCATTTTGTTTGTAGCGATGTGTACATGGGCGAAACATGAAGAAAAGTGATAACAGGAGTGCAAGAACACATGAAACACACAAGAAAGGAGACAGAGAAATCAGAAATAATGGAGCACAGCTGTGAAAATAAACATTACATTTTATTTGAAGAAATGGCGGTTATAGCCAAGATTCAGAACTGTTTTCTGCAGGTGACAAGAGAGGCAATAGAAATCTACAAAAATAGGAACAACTTTAACAAAGCTGTAAGTTACCGGGAGGTTAGAAAGCTATTTTACTTCCATATTCCATAAGGAAATGGAAGTATGGTGATCGCAAAAAAATCATGTTCAAGATAAGGACTGATTCTGATTGTACTACCCTTAAAATATGAAGAAAAATCATTTTCCGAAAGGTGTCTGTGTGTCTGTATGTAGAATTTTTTCTATGGCGAACGATAACTGCTACAAATTCAAACATAATCAAATAATTTTTTGCATATGTGCCCGTGTTGTTGAGGACTCAGCACATAATGACTTTGGTGAAGATTGTTAAGGGTGAGGGGTAGTTTACCTGCAACATTTTACAGTTTTGACAAGAGTAAAACACTTAATTTTGATAAATGAAGTATCCTGAAAAGAAGGTCATAATAATCCACTGTCAAAAGGTAGATGAAATATCGGGTTATGGAAACCTGACAGGGTCATCTAATCAGACTGCCTGCTTTAGTCGTAAACGATCGCATTTACGACCTTAAAAGGGTCGCTTATTGTTCCAAAATACAATGACTGCAGGTACGAGTATAACAGGTAAAATTTAGGATGGCCCCGTGAAATTGTTTGAGGCACATTTTCAAATAAAATGAGCATTAGGATTGAACAGTAACTATTCTGTTACTTTTTGTCCTAACAAAATAAGGCTAATGACTTTGAGTACTTAACATATATTTTTCTTAACGGCTTCGGTAGAATGTATCTCTACCCGCTTAAGATATTATGGAAAGATACTGATTATTTTTGGGTTCCACAGACACCCAACGAATCTTACTTAGTCGCTCGCGATTGTACTTCCGTATACCGAGTGCACTTTCATCAACTTTGACAGTTTCCCCTACATCCCCAATTTTTCAAGAATTTTCAATCAGCCACACAACAAGAATTTCTCTGAAAGAATGTATTAATTTTCTTTGCTGTTGGTTGTGACAAACCAGTCACTCTACAATAACAGAAAAAGGAAACTTCAAAATCCATGCAATTAAAACGGACAACAAGGTGATGATGACGGGAAGAACGGTTGAAGTACAAAGATAGTACTGTCACATACATGTTTTTTCAGTTTACAGTTTTTTGCCCCACATCCATAAAACAAATTTCCAGTTTGCCCGTAATTAAATGCATGTTTCTTCACACTTTACAGTCAGTTGATTTTTTCACAAGTTTCCAGTCTTCAGCACAGTTTTTAAGGCCTCTCATCAGTACATAATTTATCAATGAATCTATATTGTTGAAATCTATCTCACTGTTCAGTTTACCGCTTAAAATCTGATGTAACAAAACACACTGGCACTGGATTACACACTGTAGTTTTAATGCTCTATGCTTCAAGAAAACATGATGTTGATAGAACACTGTGCACCGACTAAATAAAATGGCCTTTAAGAAACTAGATGGGACCACGTTGGTTGGGGATTCCTTAAATATGTATGAATAGACGACTTGCTTAGGTGCAATGAAAATAAACAATATGCAACCCTTTCGAAGGTTGTTAACGTAGTAGGCAGGTAGTCTGATACGATGGCCCCGTCAGGTTTCCAAAACCTAAAATATCTATAAATGAAAAGGGTAGTTGGAGGAGGGGTAGTTTTTGAAAATTACCTTTCTTTTGAAGAATAAACTACTTCATTTTGAAGGATAAGATATCTTTGTAATTACATATAATGAAACTATTACTCAATAAAAGTAAGAATATCAAAAATGGGGTTGTTTGGTTAAGGGGGAGGGTTAGTTTACCCGCATCGTTTTGTGTCTTAACAAGAGTAAAGTACTTAATTTTGATAAATAAATGCCCCGAAAATAAAGTCATATTAATCCACTGTAAAATGGTAAATGAGATATCTATAAATGGAGAGGGTAGTTGAAGGGGGAGGGGTGATTTTTTTAAAATTACTTTCCTGATATCACGTAAATTACAAGTATTTAAATTAAATTATTTAATTTAAATATACCTTAGCAATTATATACTGTAAAACTGTTACTCTATGAAAGTGTAAATATCATTACAAAATGTTTTTTTTAACTCATTTACTCCAAGGTATGCATTGTGTAAAGTGATAATAAAAGAATACAGCCAGCATTAAACAATATAAGTATTAAATGTACACAATAAGTTTTATAATGGCTGTAAGTGATACTTGTTATTGCACACAACAGTAATGATAAAAAGGAGTAGTCCTCTATGCTGAAGTTTAAAACACTGTTTTAAGTTTCTTACTTTACCCCTGTTTACCAGCAGCTCATGAAATATCGGTATGGAGAACCATACATGACTTCCATATTCTAAGATTTATATTTAAATCTTAATATCGCCTGCCAAGCGCGATATATTTTCTCTTATACATGATGTACATTAAAATGAAAAAATTTTAATTTTTTTGCTTGGCAACAAAATTATTTTATTTTTAACAATTACCATTGTTTGAAAAAGTTTAAATAAATTTTCAAGTACTTTACTCTTGTTAAAACGTAAAATGTTGCAGGTAAACTACCCCTTCCCCTTAACCGATCTTCACCAAAATCGAAAGTCCTTGAGACCTCTACAATTCAGGGACGTATGCAAAAAATTATTTGATTCTGTTTGAATTTGCGGCAGTTATCGTTTGCCATAGAAAATACGCTTGATAAAAAAACGTTGCTGGTAAACTACCCCTTCCCCTTAACCGATCTTCACCAAAAACAATAGGTCTTGAGTACTCTACAAATCAGGGCTGTATGCAAAACATTATTTGATTCTGTTTGAATTTGCAGCTGTTATCGTTTGCCATAGAAAATACCCTTGTTAAAAAAACGTTGCAGGTAAACTACCCCTTTCCCTCAACCGATCTTCACCAAAAACAATAGGTCACGAGTACTCTACAAATCAGGGCTGTATGCAAAAAATGATTTGATTCTGTTTGAATTTGCGGCAGTTATCGTTTGCCATAGAAAAAAATCTACACACACACACACACACACACACACACACACACACACACACACACACTTTTCGGAAAACGACTTTTTTTCATGTTTTGAGTGTAGTAGAATCAGAATCTGCAATAATCTCGAACACGATTTTTTTTGCCATCACCATACTTCCATTCCTTAAAGAATATGGAAGTAAAAAGTAAAATAAATGAAAAATATTATATTACATTAAAATGAAAAAATTATATTTTTATTGCCTGGCAACAAAATTATTTTATTTTTAAAAATTACCATTGTTTCAAAAAGTTTAAATAAATTTTCAAGTACTTTACTCTTGTTAAAACGTAAAAGGTTGCTGGTAAACTACCCCTTCCCCTTAACCGATCTTCACCAAAATCGAAAGTCATTGAGACCTCTACAATTCAGGGACGTATGCAAATCATTATTTGATTCTGTTTGAATTTGCGGCTGTTATCGTTTGCCATAGAAAATACCCTTGTTAAAAAAACGTTGCTGGTAAACTACCCCTTTCCCTCAACCGATCTTCACCAAAAACAATAGGTCTTGAGAACTCTACAATTTAGGGCTTTATGCAAATAATCTTTTGATTCTGTTTGAATTTGCGGCTGTTATCGTTTGCCATAGGAAATACCCTTGTTAAAACATAAAACGTTACAGGTAAACTACCCCTTTCCCTTAACCGATCTTCACCAAAATCAACAGATCGTGAGAACTCTACAATTCAGGGCTGTATGCGAAACATTATTTGATTCTGTTTGAATTTGCGGCTGTTATTGTTTGCCAAACAAACAAAATTACCCTTGCTAAAAAAAAACCGTTGCAGGTAAACTACCCCTTTCCCTCAACCGATCTTCACCAAAAACAATAGGTCGCGAGTACTCTGCAAATCAGGGCTGCATGCAAAAAATTATTTGATTCTGTTTGAATTTGCGGCAGTTATCGTTTGCCATAGAAACAAAATCTACAGACAGACAGACAGACACACAGACAGACAGACACACACACAGACACTTTTCGGAAAACGACTTTTTTTCATGTTTTGAGTGTAGTAGAATCAGAATCTGCAATAATCTCGAACACGATTTTTTTTGCCATCACCATACTTCCATTCCTTAAGGAATATGGAAGTAAAATATCGGTATGGAGAACCATACATGACTTCCATATTCTAAGATTTATATTTAAAATCATTTTCAGCCAAACAGCCAGGCTGTGTTTTACCTGCTTTTTTATTGCTGTATTAAATGAAAAATATTATATTACATTAAAATGAAAAAATTATAATTTTATTGCCTGGCAACAAAATTATTTTATTTTTAACAATTACCATTGTTTCAAAAAGTTTAAATAAATTTTCAAGTACTTTACTCTTGTTAAAACGTAAAAGGTTGCAGGTAAACTACCCCTTCCCCTTAACCGATCTTCACCAAAATCGAAAGTCATTGAGACCTCTACAATTCAGGGACGTATGCAAAAAATTATTTGATTCTGTTTGAATTTGCGGCTGTTATCGTTTGCCATAGAAAATACGCTTGATAAAAAAACGTTGCAGGTAAACTACCCCTTCCCCTTAACCGATCTTCACCAAAAACAATAGGTCTTGAGTACTCTACAAATCAGGGCTGTATGCAAAACATTATTTGATTCTGTTTGAATTTGCGGCTGTTATCGTTTGCCAAACAAACAAAATTACCCTTGCTAAAAAAAAACCGTTGCAGGTAAACTACCCCTTTCCCTCAACCGATCTTCACCAAAAACAATAGGTCGCGAGTACTCTGCAAATCAGGGCTGTATGCAAAAAATTATTTGATTCTGTTTGAATTTGCGGCAGTTATCGTTTGCCATAGAAAAAAAATCTACAGACACACACATACACACACACAGACAGACACACACACACACACTTTTCGGAAAACGACTTTTTTTCATGTTTTGAGTGTAGTAGAATCAGAATCTGCAATAATCTCGAACACGATTTTTTTGCCATCACCATACTTCCATTCCTTAAGGAATATGGAAGTAATATCGGTATGGAGAACCATACATGACTTCCATATTCTAAGATTTATATTTAAAATCATTTTCAGCCAAACAACCAGGCTGTGCCTTACCTGCCTTTTTATTGCTGTATTAAATGAAAAATATTATATTACATTAAAATGAAAAAATTATAATTTTATTGCCTGGCAACAAAATTATTTTATTTTTAACAATTACCATTGTTTCAAAAAGTTTAAATAAATTTTCAAGTACTTTACTCTTGTTAAAACGTAAAAGGTTGCAGGTAAACTACCCCTTCCCCTTAACCGATCTTCACCAAAATCGAAAGTCATTGAGACCTCTACAATTCAGGGACGTATGCAAAAAATTATTTCATTCTGTTTGAATTTGCGGCTGTTATCGTTTGCCATAGAAAATACGCTTGATAAAAAAACGTTGCAGGTAAACTACCCCTTCCCCTTAACCGATATTCACCAAAAACAATAGGTCTTGAGTACTCTACAAATCAGGGCTGTATGCAAAACATTATTTGATTCTGTTTGAATTTGCGGCTGTTATCGTTTGCCATAGAAAATACCCTTGTTAAAAAAACGTTGCAGGTAAACTACCCCTTTCCCTCAACCGATCTTCACCAAAAACAATAGGTCTTGAGAAATCTACAATTCAGGGCTGTATGCGAAACATTATTTGATTCTGTTTGAATTTGCGGCTGTTATCGTTTGCCAAAAAAAAATTTCCCTTGATAAAAAAAACCGTTGCAGGTAAACTACCCCTTCCCCTCAACCGATCTTCACCAAAAACAATAGGTCGCGAGTACTCTACAAATCAGGGCGGTATGCAAAAAATTATTTGATTCTGTTTGAATTTGCGGCAGTTGTCGTTTGCCATAGAAAATACGCATGATAAAAAACGTTGCTGGTAAACTACCCCTTCCCCTCAACCGATCTTCACCAAAAACAATAGGTCTTGAGTACTCTACAAATCAGGGCTGTATGCAGAAAATTATTTGATTCTGTTTGAATTTGCGGCTGTTATCGTTTGCCATAGAAAATACCCTTGTTAAAAAAACGTTGTAGGTAAACTACCCCTTTCCCTTAACCGATCTTCACCAAAAACAAAAGGTCTTGAGAACTCTACAATTTAGGGCTGTATGCAAATAATCTTTTCATTCTGTTTGAATTTGCGGCTGTTATCGTTTGCCATAGGAAATACCCTTGTTAAAACATAAAACGTTACAGGTAAACTACCCCTTTCCCTTAACCGATCTTCACCAAAAACAATAGGTGTTGAGAACTCTACAATTCAGGGCTGTATGCGAAACATTATTTGATTCTGTTTGAATTTGCGGCTGTTATCGTTTGCCAAACAAACAAAATTACCCTTGCTAAAAAAAAACCGTTGCAGGTAAACTACCCCTTTCCCTCAACCGATCTTCACCAAAAACAATAGGTCGCGAGAACTCTGCAAAACCGGGCTGTATGCAAAAAATTATTTGATTCTGTTTGAATTTGCGGCAGTTATCGTTTGCCATAGAAAAAAAATCTACAGACAGACAGACACACAGACACACAGACACACAGACAGACAGACAGACAGACAGACAGACACACAGACACTTTTCGGAAAACGACTTTTTTTCATGTTTTGAGTGTAGTAGAATCAGAATCTGCAATAATCTCGAACACGATTTTTTTTGCCATCACCATACTTCCATTCCTTAAGGAATATGGAAGTAAAAACACCATCAACTCAGGGTATGATGCATCATTACTGATAGACAGCAGCATACTGTGCGACATTACTATACTCTGAGACATCGTGACAAGTCAGTGACAAACATACCGATGACTTTATCCTTACTGTAAGACATTACTGTGAGACATAGCGACCAGTCAGCTGACAAACAAGAGTTTACCCTTACAGTGTACTGTTAGGTGTCATAGAAGAGGGAAGTGACTTTTTCTCTCGTATAAATTCCAAAATTTATATTTTTTACTTTTTATTGACTGATTGAAATATACTCATTTAAGTATAACTGATTATGTTATCTAGTGACAGTGACAGTGACGAAACTTATATGTCTTTATGTACAAAATGGTGGCTAATATCAGACTCCTCAAACCGCCGATATAGCACCCATTTCATTTACAATTAAAAATCTAAATATTAACTGTGAAGCCGGAATCACAACGAAAAACGCATATGAACTGACGAGCGCCTCCACTTGAACTCGGCTGCGCTATGGAGTGATGGTCATGTGACTCAGTGAACCAATCTGGTAGCGCCACAGTACGACATTGCTGTCTTCCGTGAGGAAAAAACAAAATAATCTGTTCTTGCCTCACTGCTGCACAGTAATGTAGTACAGTAAGCATCTTCGACATGTTCGCTCCTATTTAAACCTACGCATTTGTTTTGGCCTCACTGTCGTACAGTACAGTAATATCACACAGTATGCTGCTGTCTACCAGTAATGCTGCGTCAGCAAGTTCGTACCCTTAGTAGCATCCATGTAGTGTTGTAGGTCTAATCTTATCAAGTAACTTATTTCTTGTCTTATGGACATTATATAATATTATATTTTATATCTAAACAAACAAGAAACAGACAAAGAAAGAAATATAATATACCAAATTGCTTGTGAAAATGGATATAATAAAAACACTGTAAACAAAATAGAAAATAAAATCAAATATAAAATAAAAACTGAACAATTAAGAATTAATCAAAATGAACAAAACAAAAATAATAACAACAATAAAAAATGGGCAACATTCACATACATAAATAATAAAATGACAAAGCTAACAAAACTGTTTAAGAACACAGACATTAAAATAGCATACAAAACTAACAAAAATAATCTACAAAAACTAAATAACCCACACAACAAAGATAATACAACAACCAATGGTATATACAAAATTGAATGCCAAGATTGCAATAAATGTTACATAGGACAAACAAAAATACAACTGAAAACACGTTATTTTGAACACTTAAACGCATACAAAAAACCAGAAATATACAAATCTAATTTGGCCACACATCCAATAAACACTGGACATGAATTCCCAAACATAACCAACATGACATTAATAAAACACATACCACACAAAGGCACCATAATTAACATTTGGGAAAATTTACAAATATACAAACATAAAACACAAAACAAACTAATACCTGAACAAATACAAATCAATACAAAACATGACACAATTTTCAAAGCACTCAACATCGAAAATACACAAAATACTAATACATACACCACAATCACACACAATAATACCAATTTAAAGTATCAGAAGCCAACAGGAAGCCACAATAACAACCAGCCAACACACATGTACTTCACCAGACACAAAATCCGGAAGGCTGAGGATGGGCACACAATGGTACCCGAAACGTGTTCCTAATAAGGAAAGAAATATCTTGAGGTGAATTCATTATAAAAATTAAATATAATATTATATTTATGGACATTATATTATATAACTTTGATGTCTTATTTCTTCATTATGGAAGAATATCAAAAAGTGCTTAACAGCAATGTAAGCAAAGATGTAACTTATGTTAATTTTTGCAACATGGTAAACCCAAAACTTTGATATTTCGTCTGCATAACTAAGTGATAAAATTGAACATTTAACAGTATTGAGTGATATTAATGGTGTTGAATTCCAAACAGTACACAGTGAAACTAAACAATATAAAACAAACATCCACGATTTAAACTTCAGTTGGGAACATTATAGTAAGTAGTGTCAGTACTGGGTGGTGGCCAGTAACATAAATAAGAGTTTGGCATTGACAAGAACTGCCACGCAACTTTTCAAAACATTTTTAAACAAATTCAACATTAATAACTTGTTATAGTAAGTTAAAAAATAAAATTAATCAAAGTATACTAATTATTTGTTTGTAAATTTCTTTTCTATTACATGTGCTACATGGCCTTGGGTTGAAAATCTATTATGTTCATGCTTTATAATAAAAAAAAAACCTAATTCACATTGAGCATTTTGTTTGATTTCAAACAGTAGCACTAACAGCAGAATATAAATTCATAGATTATCACAAACACTATGACAACCCCCTCCTTTTTTTTAATTACAATTGTAAAGCACACAATCAGTCATACAATGAAAACTAAAAGTTTCAAACTACTCCACTGAGTCTTCGTTTAAACTTATTACTGTAATACCTGAATTAAAAGAATTTAGCTTAGCTTTTAAGTTTATGTATGTAAGAAGAGGAATTTTATTCAAAGTACAAACTTGTTACCTTCAATAATTTTACAGAATTGATGTCTCTTAACACTCCTTGCAAAATTTGGATGGCACTCAAATTGTCTGTAAGCTATGGTTTCAAAAAAAAACTATACATTTCATCAGTTATGTATATATTTATGAGAAGTATTAGATACTGACCTATAGATACCTATCGAAAACTTATTAATATCTATAAGCTACCTATATATAAAATTAGGATCCAGGACTGAATTATTCGTCATTTACGCATTGTAGTTACAAATTTCCATCAATAGGCATTACAACCGTCATCAGGCATTGTAGGTTGTTGTTTCCATCTGAAGATGAGCTGAGAGGGTTGAAAGCGCTCATGGAAGTGTAAGTGAGTATTAGTGGTAGCAACACAAGTTTAGCATAAGTTAGACTTAACCACTAAATTGTATTTATCATTTAAGTTACAAATTTAATTTAAAAAATTTAATAATTCAGAATTTTTAATGTTTACTGTATGATAGTCTTCTTTATAACAGTTATTTACTAAAAATATAATAGAGTAATCGTGGTTTTCATAATTTTTTCATTATTAAACAATTTTCTGGCACTGAATTTTATCTAATAATAATAAACGTATTTGGTCAAAGTAACCAGAGAGTTCTGTAGCTCAAGGAGGTTTCTAGTTATTAAAAATTTCCATCTCAAAAACCTGTGGTTGCCCTCAGAAATTGAGAGTGGCAACTGAAGAAACGTGTAAAAACACCCAACAACATTTTCAACAAGGTCTCTCACTGTCGCACTCAGTTTCTGAGGAAATACGATGGGTTAGTGTGACAAGAGATTTTTCCAGACAAACTCCATCCATCATGTAGGATTTTTAAAGACAGTTTCCATTGATTAACATTACACACCCACACAATTTACAGCTACAGAAAGCACTTACCAATGGGTGTGCTGGGTTTATATGGTAGAACGCCTCTCTCTCCTAATGCTTGGATCACATGGCCTCCTGGTGAAATTTTATTTGCTGTTGTGACCTGAACGAGAAGATCCATCATTGGTGTGCTGAAAATTATAAAACAAATATACATTATAATACAGTAATCAAGCTAGAAAGTCTCTTACATTTTGGAATGGGTGTTTTCTATAAAATAAGAAATATAGAACAGTTAGAGAAGAAGAAAAGAAAAATTTTGTGACTAATCTAGACGCCACTGAAAACAAAGGGAGGTGAGTGTATGAGGAAGAGAACAAATGAAGGAAGCAATACAGAAAGGAATATACAATATAGAAAGGAAGAATTGGATTCTTCAGTCACACAGTGAGGATTAACAACAGCAGACTCACAAAATGGATTTTGTCAACAACGTTCACAAGAATATTGCAACCACTGGGTACAAGTGATACAGAAGGACGTGACAGAGATGGGAATCGCAGAGAACATAATACAGGATAGGACAGCTTCAGGGAACTGACACAAAACGTGAAGAGAAACACAGAAAGAAAAGAAATAACATCTGGATGGAAGAAAGAAGGAAGAAGCAAAGCTATAGAATAAGAGTTACTAGAAAGTAAGAAATGAAGAGGGATGCAAAAATTGAAATTACTGCATTGGGTTATTTCACGTGGTTCTTAGATGACCAAAATCAAAATCACACACACATTGAATCCTGTTTAGTGTTTAGTCTTAAACACTTTACATCAGTGGAAAGGACTTCGGACACCACAGTTACGACGGTCTACTCGATCGTCGTAGGTACAGTGGAAACAAAATAAGTACAAGATACCAATCAAGTCACTAATCACACATTTAATTGTTACAGTAAAACAGTTCGTAATTAACAACACAGTCTCTACAACAAATCAAATGAAAGTTGTTCACACGCAATAAAATGTCCACTAATATTAAAACTCAATTGTATTACAATTATACCGTCCGAATATAAAACGCAACACTTCAATAATAACTACTTGAACGTACATAGTAATAACTCGAACCGCTCTGGAAATATATCGCACAAATACTCTCGAACCGCACTATCCAATATCTCGCATTCAACTGAAAAATAATTTTTTTTTTCGCTCTGGGCTTTGCGGTTGTGCGTCGCAGAGACGAACCGCTCGGTATCTGAGTTCCGAGCTACCTTCTGGAGCTCCTGCCTCGTGGCCCTGCCCAAGTAGGGCGTGCCTGAAAACTAAGGCCGCTACCCGATGTATTTATAGTCACGCTCACACACCAGAAGCTTCAAAACTGCGTCTTATCTCTCGTGAACTACGTAATTACTACGGCCTTGACACAGGCCGGGCGCCCGAGCGAAGCCCGGCACAGTCGAGAAGATTCTCGCAAAATGTGTATAGTAGCACTTACGCCACACGCGTTACATCGAGATCCTTCTGGCACATTCGATAAACGCGTAGATTGTTCTGTGCTGTCGTAGCACTTCCCCCTCCTTAAGCCTGTTCGTCCCGAACTGGCAAAGCGTCTCCGAAGTAATACTCGACCAGGCGATCTAGGTGGACGTCCTTGCGAAGGATAATTTTCCCGTCCTTCGAATTCAGTCTCGTGCGATCCGAACATCACGTTCCTAGGAATGCGAGTCTTTCGCGCAACCACTAGTTTCGCTGGAATCACTCCCGTTGCGTCATGTACTGATGACCTAAATACCACTGGCTGATCCAAGTTTGTTTGGTTCTCGTCAACAACCTCTTGCGTAACCTCATCTTCAGCCACTTTACCCTCGGGCGCTTCTATCAGCTCAGGAACAAGCAAGAGTTTTGTCTCGACACCCATAGTTGGCTTTCCAATCACTTCTTTTGTCGTTATACTTATTTGTACTTCCTCTGCAAGTTCTTCCTCCATTTCCGCTTGCAACAGGGAGGGTTCCTCTTGACCAGACTTGCTGACTTTTTCTTCGACTAATGCCACTCGCTTAATCGAATGGTTGGTAGACCCTGTCATTTTAGCCATGCAAAGCTTTATCTTCTCTTGGCCAACCTTCAGGACATTCTCTCTTAAGTCCACAACGAATCCGTAGGCATTCATAATATCCGTGCCAAGAATCACTTCATCGACAATGTCTGCAACGAGCATTTGGTGGTTAAACTCGAGAAGACCCAGGCGAACACGTACGTCTACCTTTCCTAGCACCTTGACGGGGCTTCCAGTCACAGTCTGTATTGTACAAGAGCTAATTAGAGGCTGGCGGTTGCTGACTAAGTCAGGGCGCACAATGGACACTGTAGCGCCCGTGTCAACTGTAAATGATCTTCGTTTACCTTCCGCAAATCCATTAACGATCAGGTTTCCACTAATCTTATGTAGCGTGGAAACTGTGTGCTGTTCTGAGGCTTTACTTCTCCAATTGGTGCGATCACTCCCTTCTCTCGGTATTTTCTTCTCCCAACAGTCTACCTGTAGATGACCACGTTTCCCACAGTTGTAACACTTCGGTCTTCTGTTTTTGTCCTTTGGTTCGAAAGATCGTTGTGGTGCTGCTGACTTCTTAAACTGTTGTTTCTGAATCGTCTCTTTATGCCGTCCGCTATGACGATACTGTGGTATTGGATCCGTTTGGCTACAACGTGATGGCACACTTTGATTAATGTAGGTCGCCGACTTGGCAGCTTGAAAACGGTGAGCATGAACAAGAGCGTCTGATTTATTATCATGCCGTGCTATTCTTAACCTTGTTGTAACTGACGATCTCTGATACCGTCAATAAACATAATGAGAGAAATCCACTTCCGGAAGTCCTCCGATTTTTCGGGATAAGCCAATCTCGTCAGTCGGTCGACATTCGCTTCAAACTCTTGAAGGCTCTCCCCTGAACGCTGTCGCCTCGCTTTAAGTTGTTCACGGTACACTTCGCACAAATGCTGGCCACCGTACCGTAATTCCAGAGCTTTAGTTAATTCGGCATAGACGTCCTGACTGTCAGATGGCACTTTGTTTATTAGCTCTGCGGCAGTTCTTTTTAACGCAAGAATGAGTGAAATGCCTTTCTCTTCTTCCGTCCAGTTATTTAAGCGAGCGGCAGCTTCAAATTGGCGATGATAAGTTGCCCAGTGGGTGCTTCCATTAAACGATGGGGCCTTTGCAAAAACTGACCTTACTTCAGTTAATAGCGTTCTTTGATTTCTCTGATATTTTGAATCTTCTAAGCTTGACATACTTGTTTTCATAGTTGACACAAGATATTTCTATTTCAGATATTCTGTCAACTTGTTTGTTGAGCTCACCTTGTAACAGGACGAATTTTGCAGTACTATGTTCTTGTATCTGTTTCTGCTCCTGTATTAATGCTTTGATATCTTCTGCTTCCTGCTTACGTTTTTCATCCTGTCGTTTTTCCGTCTGCAACAGCAGCGCCTGTAAATTTTCCATCATCTGACTGGCATCCATTGTTTATCGATTAATTACGAATCACACTCGTCTTGTACAAAGTGTCCACTGTTTCCACTGTTAACCGTTCTATCCCACTTCTGACACCACTGTTACGACGGTCTACTCGATCGTCGTAGGTACAGTGGAAACAAAATAAGTACAAGATACCCATCAAGTCACTAATCACACCTTTAATTGTTACAGTAAAACAGTTCGTAATTAACAACACAGTCTCTACAACAAATCAAATGAAAATTGTTCACACGCAATAAAATGCCCACTAATATTAAAACTCAATTGTATTACAATTATACCGTCCGAATATAAAACGCAACACTTCAATAATAACTACTTGAACGTACACAGTAATAACTCGAACCGCTCTGGAAATATATCGCACTAATACTCTCGAACCCCACTATCCAATATCTCGCATTCAACTGAAAACTAAGGCCGCTACCCCATGTATTTATAGTCACGCTCACACACTAGAACCTTCCAAACTGCGTCTTATCTCTCGTGAACTACGTAATTACTACGGCCTTGACACAGGCCGGGCGCCCGAGCGAAGCCCGGCACAGTCGAGAAGATTCTCGCAAAATGTGTATAGTAGCACGTACGCCACACGCGTTACATCGAGATCCTTCTGGCACATTCGATAAACGCGTAGATTGTTCTGTGCTGTCGTAGCAATATTGTAGTGAGTGTGTTCTTGTAAAGCCCGTGGCCAAACAACACAGTGGCGTAACTGCCACGCCAGCAGGGTCCAAAATGTGGAGGGGGGCTGTGGACTAGGAGGGCGGCGCAAGCAAACATTTCCCCATTTGTAATTAACGTCAAAAACAAAAGCATTAATTTTTTTACTGTTATGTTATCGGTACCTAATGATGTACTTTGAGAGCATAAATTATTTGGTTAAGTGCACAACAGTGCGGTGATTCCAGGTAAGAATGCAATGAGGACTCGACAATTTGGTCGAGTGAACATTCTCTAAGCTGAAATTGATTAAAAATTATCTCCACAGCACGATATCTCAAAAAAGGCTTAGCAGATGTAGTGTACTAAGTGTGGTAAATGAAATTGGTAGATGAATTTATATTAATGAAATAATAAATACTTCTGCATCTCACACAATGCAATAAGCTCACGAAAGTTTAAATAAAAGAAAACAAATTGAAATTACTTGAATTCCATACTACTATCATTTAAACACAGTAATGACATTGTGATATTGTTATTTTGCCTTGTGAATGCTAGAAGTCTTCAAATTACATTTTTACATTAGGCCTACTCTGTATTAAGTAATTTTTTGAAATACAGAGACTCTATTTTTATAAAATAAATCACCTTTTTATCAGTATATTTTTCTTTAAGTCCAATGCCAATGTTAGGCCTATGATGAAATTATTAAAAATTATATGGTGATAAGCATATGAAAGATGAAATAGATTTTTGGTTTGTTAAAACAATGAGATTAGTCATTAAAGTGTACGATATGAAATATAATATAAACATTCGCTATCTTCATGAATTTAAATTTAATAAAATTTGTATTTTTTTAATGCACATAATTTCAATAAATGACAAAATTATAACTGGTTACTAGTGATATGTCTGTCAGCATTTTTTTACATCAATCAAAGACATAAAAGATACTAAATAAAAAATCATACTATTAATTTGAAAAAAAAAGTTATATTTTATTAACTGAGTATATGTCACACAAAAAAGAATAGTTATTTGTTTACATTATGTACTTTTCGTAGTTGCCATGGCTGCAAGGAGGAGTTAATAATAATAATATTCAAGAGTGAATAAAAGCATGAATTAAGTACGGGTAATAGGGGGAGAGGGCAAAGGATTCCTGCAAGGGCCAGAAAGAAGAAATACACCACTGAAACAACACGATATTTGATCAATATTAATCTAAGTTTCACTTCTTTAACTCTTTTTTTCCTATACACATCTCTGCCTGACAGCTGTATGTTATATCTTGATGTATTTAGGTCTTCCCCTTTTCTGTGTTTTCTCAAGTCTTTATTCCCAAATTTGTTTCCTCCTCCTTATATGGTGCTACAGCCCGAAGTCGAGCCTTGGCCTCCTCTATCCTGGCCCTCCACCTCTCTCTATCAGTCACAAATGACATCGCATCCTCGCACTCCCAACATATCTCTTACATCCACAGCAACAGCATCATCCCATCTTTTACTTGGACGGCCTTTTGGTCTTTTGCCATCCATACTATAAGGGGTCTTTAGGTGTTCATTTGACATCTGTTCTTATAACATGGACAGCCCATTGCAGCCTCCTCAGTTGAAATGACCATGTCTCTCATCATTATGCCCCATCCTCCATTCCCCATTTCTATATATGGGGCCCAGGATCTGTCTCAGGAGTTTCCTTGCAAACATCTTCATCCATTCAATAGCTCTTTGTGTTAATATCCAAGTTTCACTGTCATAGCACAAGATGGGTCATATGATGGTTTTGTCTGCCTTTGAATAACTTTTGACTTAAAGGAGGTGGTAAGCGCACAGTAGGCCTTGTTGGCTAGAGTTATCTTTCTCCTTATCTCTGCGTCTTCATTCCCAGCTTCAGATATTGTCGTCCAAATTTGTTTCACTGTCAGGTCAAACAAAGACTACATTTCAGAATCTTTTCTACATTTCTCTATGTATCTCACATCATAACTACTATGATTCTTCTCAATTCTTAGATGACTTCTTGACTCTATAAAAGATACACAGATTCTTATGTGGACTAAAGTCAACAAAATAATAAGAAATTGGAAAAATGGCTGCTGATTGTTAAGATCATTCATGACGGTGCACTACAACAACTTCAAAGAGGCAATGACAATACAAGTTTGATAAAGTCGGAAGTTTGACAGTGAGTAGATAAGTGGTCTCATGCCAAGAAGCCTACGATATATACAATAGGCCAGTTGTCATCCAAGGAAAAGATGATATTATTCTTGAGCACAGTAGTCACAGAAGAACACAAAGAAGATAATTACTATTGTAATTTACTACAACTTTGGTTGAATGTGTACTGAATATATTATTGAATTATTTGACCTTGAATTATGTGCGTGGTAGTGTCTTATGTAAATCGCATGCTTGTTACACTGGAGTTACAGGAATATAATCTGTTAATTATTACTAAGAGTAGCCAAGATTTCCTCTTTTGGCAGACCACTGTATGACCTTGGAATGTCTGCACATTATGCAACGCATACAGAAAATAAATGAACCACACTGTATTACATAAGAACATTTTATTGGTATTAAAAATAAAATAAAAGAGAAGTATCAAAACCAGTTAATGTCAAATGAGCAATAATAAATTATCATTGAACAATATTAGTTCCTGTCTCAAAAGCTTACTGTACATAAACTTAAAATGTTGTAAAATCTTGTTGAAAAAAAGAAAAAGATGACTGACATTTTTATCTTTCAAGGACTCACCTTATTGGTCTGTTCCTACCTGTCTTACCAATGCTTCATTGTATGATGCTTTTTACCATTTCAGGAAAGGGAAGGCATGGTAGCTGACCAAAATATATTTTAGTCATTTACTTATTTCACTTCTCAAGGACTGTCCGGTTCTTGATTTTTTACTTCTGAAGGTGTGCATAATGTTTAACAGCATTTGCATAACAGTAGAGACTTTGTGCTCTCTGATTGACTATTTTTGGTTAGAAGAAAGGCAATTATTTTAGCACATAATTTATGTTATACACTGATAATGTACAATCTGAAATTTAAAAATCTTTAAATAAACGTACATATAGAAAATCAAAGTTGCCACCACTCCATAATTCGTGTCTTCCTTAATTGTGTTACCCTCGGTGTGGCTGTTACCATACAACAAGACCGGAACAGCCATTGCCCCATAAATTTGAGTTGAAGTGTTTCACGAATCTATAAGACTGAATTCATAAATATTCACTCATTCCTTTCAGAAACCTCTATGCTGAACTAATATACTGCAATGTTTAGTAACCAGGGCTTGATTTCAGAGGGAACGCGGCGGAACTGCGTTGCAGAACCTCTTGGATCCAAAAATATTCAGCCTCTTATTTGTAAAAATTAATGGACCTCCTCTCCATTTATTTGATCCATCAAAGTACGTGGATTCGTGGTTAATTTCGGGCCATCATACAGCATTGGACACAAAGGAAAGGTCAAGAAACAAACAATACGACGACACAATGATGGAACTATAGAAACATTTTAAAAATCTCCGAACTGCTGAAACCATCACTTAGAGTTTGCTTGAAGCTCCGGGATGACGCCATCATGAGTGACATGTTTTAGATTGAACATCTTATCAGAAGTTTAATGAAGAAAGTTGTGTTAGTGCTTATAATCACAAACTGAATTATTACTGTTGCACACCACTATAGAAAATTATTCCGATCAGCGCTTTCCGATCTGACGATGAGCTGAGAAGCTTGAAAGCGCTAATCGGAATAATTTCTCTATAGTGGTGTGCAACAGTAATAATTCTAATCAGAATGATCACAGTTGCACACCACTATATAAAAATTATCCCAATTAGCGCTTTCAAGCTTCACAGCCCATCGTCAGATTGGAATCTGGAAGTGTGCAACTGTGATCATTCTGATTGTGATTTCAACCACTAACACAAATTTCTTCATTAAAAGTAATAATTCTGTTGGTTTTCGATTGTCATGCGGCTAACCTAACGATGAAGCTCTTTAGAAATGTCAGTACACTTTATTATAATTTTAGATACAAGTTTGTACGTATGTTACATATTTTATAAGACTTTAAAAACGTAAACCTCCTTTGTAATGACTTGATGTAAACTTATACGCTAATATAAAACGTAAGTATATTTGTGTCTGTGTACAACTTTTGAATTGATGCGTTCTGGTACCTATAATTTTAGAAATCAACCACTGTTAGTGACTAACACATTTTTGAATGAGCAAAGCGAATTATCAATTTTAATCAGCCGTTTAGCATTTGTCTGTCTGTCTATCTATTTGGGGTGTATCTCACGATAACTTCTGAACACACCAAGTGATTTTCATAAAACTTGGCACGTGTGTCCATACTTTTGCTCTACATAACCCCAGGGCCCGATACAGGTATGGGCAAACTGGGCAATTGCCCAGGGCGGCAGATTGTTAGGGGCGGCATATTTGACAAAAAAAAAAATATATATATATATACAGTATATAAATGAAATGACTTCAGATAATCGTACTTTATTTTAACCCCACTTTCTCCTACTTATTGATAATATTCAATTTCCAAATTCCTTCTTCCCTCAAAACTAAGACAATTTTTAAATCTTCGCAAGAAATAACTAAACTGATTTATTCCTTTAAATAACTCTCCATCCAGTCGCGTACTAACACATGTACTGTAACGTTCTTGTTACTACTATATACCGTATTGTACTTTACGACACCGGAACACAAGTATTTTAGGTAATAATCGTAAAAAACAATTTACCCGAGCCTAAGCTAGCTTTCGCCTGTATCAGGCTTCATCAGAACACGTCATGGACAAAATACAAGAGTTCTTGTTACATAGCGACATGTAGCTCAGTAAGATTACTTACATTCTTCTCAAAATCTTTACTTGATCGCGGAGTAAACCTCTCACGTGCACTCCTATATAAGTATAGCAAATGTTACGGTGTTCGTTACTGAGTAACTCGAAATGAAATTGCAGATTGTCCCAAAGTGGGTCAATCAACTGGGACAATTATTAGGTTTTAAAATACCCAAATACGTCAGTCGACTTGCAATAAGCTGACAATGACGATTCGAGTGGGGCCTACTTATTATATTTATTGTCGTAAAAGAAATTAAATATATGAACGTATATATTTCTCTCAATTTATTAAACAAAATATTAAGTAGAATTTTCAGTCGCGGCTCGCATTAATCTGAAGACTGTCGTTCCTGGTCCTCTATTTATCTTAGGATGCAAAACCAATAAATGAATACCTAAAATATGGGGCGGTATGTATGGGGCGGCAAACATATTATAGTATGGGGCGGCAAACAACCGGGGTGGCATACATAGGCCTATTATAGTATGGGGCGGCAAACAACCGGGGCGGCAAAATTGGTAGGTCGGCCTCTGCATAACCCTATTGTTTTTTAAATAAATCCTGCACAAAATAAGGGAGTAAGAGACAAAAATATGAGGGGGGTTAAAATTGTGAAAAAAATCGTGAGAATCCATTAAATGACATTTTAATGAAAATATGAATTTAGTTTCATTTTTGAAAATTTCAAAATTTTGGATGCCAGAGGCCAAATAGTTGATAAAATTTGTGATAAAATCGCAAATTCCATGTGGGATATCAACTGAAAGAGAATTTTAACCAAAATCTGAATATAGTGTACGCTTTTGGAAACTTCAAAATTTTTTGACCACATGGCCCAAAAATGGGATCAAAAATATGAAAAACTGTGAAAATCCAACCAGGTGTCAGACTAACCGATTGTTTGGAATTTTAAGTGTTTACTGTATGATTACTTGACAAGTGTTACTGTACTGAACAGAGAATAGGGTAATCGGGATTTTTGTAATTTTTCTGATAACTGAAAAATTATCTAATATCAAAGTTTATCCAATAATAAATGTACTTCTTTTAAAATATAGTGAGCGACTTCTGCAGCTGAGGGAGCACATTAGCTCTAATAATACCAAAAATAATCTTTAAAAAAAAAAAGAAGAGGAAGATTTTGGTTCCACTTCTTGTGTCAGCACTGCAAAAAAATTACAAAGCTACCGTTCATATGTACTGTTCCAGTGTTACACGTTATTCATTTACAGCTATGTACTTCTAACGTAGGCGCGCGAGCACACAGACACTATCTTTGACAAGTAGGTTACAATCTGTGAGCACAGGTGTCAGATATCTAATCTGAGACACAGCAGCATTCTCACAAAGTATGCCATACCTTCAGTGCTTGCTTTACTGTTGACATACAGATGAAGTTCTTCTTTTCCACTGATACTACAGCTCATATTGAACCTTTGACCCAACAATCACCATCTCTTGCGGCTGCTTATCAGTTTCTTACCTTGCACGGCTCCTCGATATTCCCTTATATCTAGTGACCCAACGTTTCTGTCATTCTCTTATTACTTTGTTTATCTTGGTATTTGAATTAGCAGTCTCTGTAATTTCAACTTTGTTATGTTTACTTGCTGAACTGCCACTTCCCATGTTCCAGACATGTTCAAGTCATGGTTTAGGAAACACTGAAAGGCCTCATCCAGAACATGACAAGTAGCAGTTCAGGAAGTAAACACGACAAAGTTGGAATTATTAGTTTGCTTTTGTATTCGAGTATCAGTCATCCACTCTAGGTGTCCTGCTAATTTTAGCCGCTATACCCAACAGCGATAATTCAATGTTGGGTTCTCTTAGTTTGTGGTTCAATCTAATACACACACCGTCATCATTTTTTCTAACTGGGCCAAAAAATGTTCTCATTAGTCGGAGCCCAAGTAACATTTCTACAATATCCTTCATAAGTGTAATGTGCAGAGTATTCTCAAAACATGGTGGCAAACCTCAGGAAGTGATTCTTGTACTCATTAAATTGAAAGAAAAATAACCAATAAACATATGCCGAAAAATGGTTATTTCTCCGCCTATGTCTCTATGTGTCAGTGGCGTATTTACAATTTTCCCTTTGGGGGGGGGGGGCCGCGGTCGGCTTCATACAAAAGAAAAAACATTTAAGACTAATCAACATTAGGCCTACTGTCTTTAAAGTGCCTGAAATTAGTCCTATTTAAGTAAACGGTAATAAGACATTAAAAATACGCGTTAAGTCCGTATTACATTTAGCAGAAAGCAGCGCTGCAAAATGATCGTGTTCGACCCTATTACACCTAACATCTTTCTGCGCTGCTTTCTGATCATCCAAGCAAAGGAGGGGAGAAGTTTTAAGGGAGTTCATCTTTTTTATTACCATATATCACGGGTTACACTCTTGTCAACTTCATTAAATTTTTCTATTAATTCTGTCCACGCCTTCTCTTTGGCTACACGGTCCAAATATTCGGAACTTTCCACAGACATGAGTGTTTTTTATAAATTTAAATTATTTCACTTATTAGCTCTTTTGAATATACTCGAAGATCTGCCATATCGTACGTAAAGCGAAATAACATTTTTCAATACAGTACTAATCTTCAGCGTGTGAATATTTAAAATGCTACTGTTGAGTTGGTTATGTGAACGCGCGGGAAGCCAGTAGGCGGAGGCGCATGCGCAGTACGTAACCTGTTCGCTGCTTTCTGACGGACCTATTACACTTGTCATCTTTCTGTTCAGTCTATCCGATAATATCAAACAAGTTGGATATGCGAGCTGCAATCTGACGAGGTCTTTCTGATGGGTCTGCTGTATTACATTTCTCAGAATGCAGCGCTGCTTTCTGCGATCAGGTTGCACCGTTGGATATGCGAGCTGCAATCTGACGTGCCTTCTGACGAGGTCTTTCTGATGGGTTTGCTGTATTACATTTGTCAGAATGCAGCGCTGCTTTCTGCGATCAGGTTGCACCGTTCGATATGCGAGCTGCAATCTGACGTGCCTTCTGACGAGGTCTTTCTTTTGGGTTTGCTGTATTACATTTGTCAGAATGCAGCGCTGCTTTCTGCGATCAGGTTGCACCGTTGGATATGCGAGCTGCAATCTGACGTGCCTTCTGACGAGGTCTTTCTGATGGGTTTGCTGTATTACATTTGTCAGAATGCAGCGCTGCTTTCTGCGATCAGGTTGCACCGTTCGATATGCGAGCTGCAATCTGACGTGCCTTCTGACGAGGTCTTTCTTTTGGGTTTGCTGTATTACATTTGTCAGAATGCAGCGCTGCTTTCTGCGATCAGGTTGCACCGTTGGATATGCGAGCTGCAATCTGACGTGCCTTCTGACGAGGTCTTTCTGATGGGTTTGCTGTATTACATTTGTCAGAATGCAGCGCTGCTTTCTGCGATCAGGTTGCACCGTTGGATATGCGAGCTGCAATCTGACGTGCCTTCTGACGAGGTCTTTCTGATGGGTTTGCTGTATTACATTTGTCAGAATGCAGCGCTGCTTTCTGCGATCAGGTTGCACCGTTGGATATGCGAGCTGCAATCTGACGTGCCTTCTGACGAGGTCTTTCTGATGGGTTTGCTGTATTACATTTGTCAGAATGCAGCGCTGCTTTCTGCGATCAGGTTGCACCGTTCGATATGCGAGCTGCAATCTGACGTGCCTTCTGACGAGGTCTTTCTGATGGGTTTGCTGTATTACATTTGTCAGAATGCAGCGCCGCTTTCTGCGATATCAGGTTGCACCGTTGGATATGCGAGCTGCAATCTGACGTGCCTTCTGACGAGGTCTTTCTTTTGGGTTTGCTGTATTACATTTGTCAGAATGCCTGAAACGTTGTTTATAAGACACTTATTCACTGAATTGCTTTTCCTGTATTTCACATTTCAAACATATAAGTTGATGCTGTGCAGTAAACCTGTTTGTAGCCGTATTTAAAAAAGAATTACTTCTGTATTACCGTACACGGCTCATAAAATAATCAAATTAAGAGATTAACAAAATTCGTCAACTTTTTCGACCCTTTGGCGTGGGGGGGGGTTCGGTCCCGTACGTCCAACCCGCCGTAAATACGCCCCTGATCTATTCGTCATGCGAACAATAAATAAATCCAATGATATACACATACATGATTCGAAGAGTTGTCCACTGACAGGTATCCTTATTACCGTCCACAGAATATACACATGGACACAAACTATAATTAAAAGTCTAACTGTCTGAACTTCTAAACCAAATCAGTCTACTACTTACTAGTGGCATCACATGCACTGAGAACTTACATTAACATATTAAACATTGAACCTGTAGGGTAGATCTACAAATGAATGTCTATACACGCCTTCACTGTTATCTAACAAACTAGGTGTAAAAACAAAGATTATGCCGAACGAAATGAGATGTGGACCAGACGTTTGGTACTACACTGTACGTTCGCTGTGTATACAAAACAAACCAAATTATTATCATGAAAGTTTTTAAAATGGCGGCTTATTAAAAATTGTTTGTTTAAGTCTAAATTTCACAGAAATCAGTACTTATTACAAAAAAAAAAGTCTCATCACACACAAAATTACCCCTTTCATTTTCGTAATCCAATGGTATCGTGTTTATGGAATTTTGATACAAAGTAGCGGAGATATTTCGTTTCTTTTATGATGGCACAATACTGGCCTATTTTCCGTATAGTTACTATTATATAGTCACTATTTGCCCTCTTCTGTTACAAAAGTAATGTAATAGCTCCATTATTCCATTAAAATCCGAATTTCATAGACAAGGTACCACTAAATTACGAATAAAAGGGCTAATTTTGTACGTAATAACACAAATATCGTTAAGTATCGATTTCTGTGAAATTTAGAATTAAAAATTTTAATCAGCACTTAATTTTGAACACTTTCGTGAAAATAATTTGGTTTGTTTTGTATTTATAAGAAACGTCAAACATACTGGACCTTTTCCGTACATTTTTATTGGACATTTTTCCTTCAGTTTAATGAGTGGAATGATTTCACGAAGTTTGGCACCATCTTTTGGGAACATTTTTATACTTTAAAAAACAAAAGGCTTACGCTGGTCAGAACCTAAGAGGCAAGTAGCGAGTAACACTGAAGGATGGACAAGATCCATCTCATTATTAACACCTCAAATAGAACAGGTTGAGGCAGTGTTTGTCAAATCTCCCCTCCCCCACTTTTCCACAATCTTGCAGACTATCCCCGCGAGAAACTCAATTCGACAACAAACGGAAAATCTGATTTCACGCTTTGTAATCGGCTGTATTACGTATTCTTTGTATTGTATTCTTTGTTTATAAATATCTAGGCTACAATTATTGTACTGCCCCGTTTTCCATTCTATATGTCGCATATGACCTACGCTGAAAGCGTCTTAAAACCTTCGATGCGTCTCACACAACAATTATTTCTTATTACTACAAACTCTTGTGGTCTAGTTTAGTAGAACTAACGTAATGAAATGAAAGATTATATTCAGTAAAAATTATATATCTTAGTTTGAAAATTAACAAAAAAATAGTTTTCTCTATAAACCAATCTGCCGACCTTTGGATACAGTCCCGCGGACCACAGTTTGAAATACAGTGGCCTGAGGAATAAGAAGGTTGTTTCGGCGGTGCCATTTCCTCCGAGCAGTTTAAAGCAGGCAGAGATGTCTGCGACGGCGGCGGACCCGCGGAGGTGACATGTTAATAACGGTGCGCGCGGAGAAAATTGTGACATTTCACAATATAAGTGTGAGACGACGACAACGACAACGACGAACAGAGAAAGCAGAAATTCCAGATGATGACTCACTGAATGCAGACACACTGAATAACTGTGACATGTACTACACACACACACACGAGGTGACTGCTTCACTGTGTGCTCCAGAACCAGTGAAAAATAAAAATAATTCATGTTCGACCGGCCACGTAATTATGAAGCGTGAATTCAAATAGGCCAAAAAAAGGCTTCTTTTCCAATAATTTTACCTGCACAACATATTCCATAATTTGAGTACGAAAATAGTATCGATACACCACGCAGTGACGAAGAAGAAGTGTACCAACTGTGAATTATTATTGAATATAATACGAAAATACGTAATGCGTTAACGCGTGAAATTAGATGAGAATGCAAGTTATAACAAAGTGGGCATTTTGCAGCAAAACGCATAGTCTTTACTTCATCTCTGAGTGAATTCGGCGGACACTGAGGATGGCCTCCGATGGTGGGGCCGAAACGTTTATGGACCACGGCCACAGTCCGGCGGATAATAATAATTTCAACAATGCCAGATTTTTTTTAAACAAAACTCATGGTTGACAAAATATAACGTTTAATAAGTAAATACAATCATTGTAACAAGAGTGACATTTGGTGACAACCTCATCACACATAAAATACCGCAACTCAAAGCAAACAGAACTAAGCATTGTTGTGACATTCAAGCGTCTTCTTCTTCTTCATTCATAACCGTGCTCAACCACAGCCTCCATGACAGTTTCTCTAGGGAGCCGTGGCTGAACCTACAATTAAAATGTTGTCCCGTCCCGTTCGTTCCTCCCGTAAATACGTCCCTGGTTACGGACTGATTTTATAGAACAGATACAGGCGTACAATAAGACAGACACAACATGCGTGAACATCTGTTATAGCTATGTCAATTATTAAGATACAGTAAGAGATAAAATAACAGGACACACTCACTGCATGTAGTTCGATTCCGCTATCCAGCTATGAACTTGCTAATTTTAGGTCTGCGGTTAATCTACTAGGCACTGTACCTCTTGCTGCTGATTATATAGTATAGGTGCAGGATACAGATAATACCTTTGGTGGAACCGCGTTGGTAACGTATTATAATAACGGTATACGGAATTTGTATCACACGTTATGCACAACACTTCCTGCTGCTTTACATTTTCTTCTTCTACTCGCAGACTACATACCACGATCAGGTCTCAACTCCGTGGCCATACTTAGGGGTATATTTCTTTTGATTAACGACATACCACACGACATTCTTGTTTTTCTTGTCTATTAACGAATGAATCGAATAACTGGAACTATCCCAATATCCGTACCCGCACTACATCTTCGATGTCTTGAATATGTGACTGTATCGATATACTACCATGTGAAGAAGACGAAGAAGTGCACTAATTGTAAATTATTCTATTACTTAATGTAAAGCGAAAATATATGTTGTTTTCATTTGTGTGGTTAGGTAATAATGGTTTTTGGTTTTTAGCTTACTGTTTACAGAAATAAAAGCCATGGTTGGGAAAATAAGACATTAGGTGTGTCCACACAATGCTTGAAAGAGAGAAATATTAAAAACAAAGAACATAGCCTAAAAGTAATTTTAACAAAAACAACAGGAAAAGTAAGATACAATTATTTCTGAATAGTAATTATTAAAAAAAAGTATTAACAAATAAAACCAAGATTTCACATTCGTTGGTGGTCAATATTTTTTTATGTTATTCAGTAAAATCTCGAAAACTTCATTGGAAGCAGATTTTGTGCGAAATACAAACATAATTGAAACATGTATAGCATCTAGCCTTCATTATTCTGAGCTGTACTTTTTTGTGGATTGTCAAATAGTAGTGAGCATGTATTACTTTTTGTGCGCATGTGTTATTTATACAAAATAACGAGAATGCTCTTTTTCATAAAGCAAATTTTTTAACATTTGGCACCGTTGTACAGCAACTAAACATATACAGTACATAAATATATCGATACTTTAGTTTTCATTGTTTGGTTCGCTCTGTTAATGTATCCGCATGATGTAAGAGAAAGAATAAATTGACTGACATGAGATAAGAGAATTATTTTAAAGCGGAAAGTTTTTGCTTAGAAATCGAACATTCGGCCGCGCGCTTTTAGAAATAACAAAGGCACGTACAGTAACGCTATCTATCAGCCACGATTTGAATTACACTTCTGACAGTCATTTTATTTTCATTCCCTTATATTTTTAATTTTAATTGTGAAATTATTTGCTTCCAAGATCATATTTAATCTACGCGGTAAAGAATGAAAAAACAAACGCACACTTGGCAGCTGAATAAAGAACACTAAAAACAAAGTTTACGTTCCGCACTTTGAGTATCAACTGTAAACAAAAACTAGGTTCATCTAAAAATTATATAAATATCAAATAAGTTCTGCTCCCCAGCGCCCACAACTCTCAAACCCTCCGTCTATTGCGCAGGCTAGCACAAAACATGACGTACTGATTTTTCAAATGCAATAACTTTTTTGTTTTGTTTTTCAGTGAACTGTATTGACGCAGTCACAAATATATTCGTCTTTAAACATAATTTTCGATTGTAGGCGACAGTTTAAATAGTGTATTTGGTTCGACAGTTTTGATGTTTTGAAAAAGGTTTCAAGTTTTCAACACAACATTTCGACTGCTACTACGTGTGATCGTTTTCAGGTGTTAAAAAAACTTTGAATCTAACTACTTAGTAAGTTTATAATGTAGGCTTGCATGGCCGGTGTCGGTTGCTAACATAGTGTAACATTAGTCGGCTAACGTTTCGATTCCAGCCACCGGGAATCTTGTTCTCGTTAGTGACAAGCTACTAAGCCCATACATAGGGACTTGTCTAATGAAGATCTCTTGAAACGCTGTCTTCATGGGGAAACTCAGAACCCGAACGAAAGTATTAATAGTTCTATCTGGCAAAGACTCCAAAAACTGTATTTTTGGGCCTGCAAACTCTCAAACTTGGAGTTACAGATGCAACTATATGCTTTAGTGAAGGCTGTATTGGAAAGCCAAATGTTCTTCAAAGGCTTCAGATCAATCCTGGATAATTTGTGGTTGAAGATCTAAAACAGATTGATGCAGAACGTATACGAAAGGGTGACGTGGAGACTCAAGACAAAATGAAAGATAAAGAGTGAGAAAAAGACAGTTAAAAAGAAAGAGAAAAGGATGTGAAAGCGAAAGTTGTTGTCCTGACGGATTTTAGCGTCATAAAATTCTGTAAAGTGTGTTTTCAATTTTTAAGCCAGCTTTTCCGAAAGTTCAATTTTAAACACGCTTTCAAAAAACTTTCACACTTTCACTTTTGAAAGTTTCTCAATTTTAGACACACTTTTCTAAAAAACTATAAAACTTACAAGCCTGATATTCTGTAGATATGTTAATATTAATACTCTTATACAAGTTTGCCTTACCATAATTATAAAGAAAATAATTAGGAGAACCTTTAATAAAAAAAATTGTTAATTAAAAATTTTTCGCGAATAAAATAAAAGTTAAAAATTTTTTACAATCGTATCCAGACATGATATTTTAGTAAATCTGCTCCAGTAACAAAAGGTAAACGTGCTTACTATTTGTTAAACATTTTATAGGGAACATTTGTTTAACATTAACAGTTTTAGAAATAATGGTGCCTAAACTAGGTAACTTTTCCATTTATATACGGTAGCACTGGATCGGAAAAGATAGAGACTTCCCTGAAATAAACCAATTTACCTTCTGTCGACGCTCATCTTGACGTTGTGGCCGCCGGGCAGAACCACCCTGAGGTCCATGGATCCCGCCAGCATGTCCGGAGGCGTGTCCTCCGTGATGGGCAGCGGCGGCGACATCTTCTTTCTGTCAACACACACACAGAACAGACCACATCACAACAGTGCTACAGTACACTACACTACGCGCATACAATAAACCTTACGTTACGTTACGACACATGCAGCACGCAGTATCTAATCAGCATACAACAGATAAATTACCATCATTTTACGCTATGAACAACAACATTACAAAATGTTACTTGTTGCATGCGCAAGATAATAGAATTGTATTATTGTCTCAATGTTTATTTGCTTGGATCAACCAAGAGAAAACACAATAAACGACAGGGGAATGGAGGGGAGGGGTGGGCGAGAGTAAACAAGAACACAGCGGACAATGGAGGAATTTGGTGATAAACAGGGGTGGAGCTTGTCAACGACAGAGAAGCGTGTATGCGCAGTGAGTGGAGTAGTGGGTATGTTGTCGTGTACATCCCCCCCCCCCCCCCCGGCGCAAATTGAGCTTCTCTATCGTTGACAGTCTCTACGCACAGTATGGGTAGTCGCACCACTCAGGGCCGCTGAATAGGGAAGGGCTGTCTCACGGCGCGCGGGAAGTTGTACCCACTGCTGCTCGGCTGTGACGTCACTGCTCAGACACTGCCGCGCCACAGCTCTGCGCTAGCTACACATTAAATACTTTATCGGCTACTCATCTTAAAATAAGCCTAATGAGTTAACAATAAATGTCTATACTTTCATTGCATGTATATTTTTGTATATACTCTTCTATAAATAGCAATTATCCATAACATTATTTGTAAAACAATAGCTAGCAATAACGTGTAAACAATATAAGACATTCTAAAAACAATATGTGACATAATAACATTCTGCGTATTAAGGGCTGCGTAGGATACTCAATCATATTACATTAGGGATATGAAATAACACAAACAACAATTTTACAACCAACAATTTTATTTTTTAGAACGTATCCATTTCTTAGTTTTGTTCATACAACTTCTATCGTTTGATTTGTTCTCATTAAAACGCCTGATCCTAATAAATGTCCTTAATCTAGCGTAGGCATTAATAGCTTGTGGACACAATTTGGAAATTTATCCGTAAGTTTTCTTCGGAGTTCTTTAATAACTCCTCTCCGGACACTGTAGAAATCGTTTTCGCCATGGAGTGATTTAAAAACAATTTCAAAATCGTCCACTGTTTTTTTCCACGATTCACTTGGCACAGTCAAACCCCCGTGGGAAAGAGCTTCAATCCATTTGTCACTGTTATTAGAAGGGACATTTTTCGAGTAGGCGCCTAGTGTTGGATCCTTGTCCCGTACTTTGTACGCTATATACCCTGCAACGTAAGAGAGGGCTTCTCTCTCAGCCCAGCAACTTTCTTTTTGATGATCAGGGTCATAAGGGAAGATACAAAATTCGTCAACTTCGTTTTCTGAAATAGAAACAACGTAATCCATATTTATAGAAAAAAAAAACAAAGAAATAAATATAATGTAAATACAATACCTATGGTTAAACTGTAATCGATTTTATTCATAGGAGATACAAAAAGTATTGTTTACATGTGATTTTAAGAATGCAAGGCTTACCTTCCACAGGGAGGCTGCAGATTTCCTCCACTTCGGCTGGGTGAAATGCAGTTTGTAGGTACTCTGCTGTCAAGTAAACTGCTATGCTACTACTGTCTTTCTCGACCTCAGTGACATTTGTTTTGTTAGATGGTTTCGGCATCTTGTTAGCCAGCATTATTTTCTTAATTCGAGATATGAATTCCGTTGGCTAGGGTGATCATAGAACTGTCCAGTTCCTCGGATAAGGCTGAATAAGCTCTCCAGAGCATCCTGCGTTAGCCGTGTAGTTAATGTGTATTTAATGTCATACATTTCACGGACATCTTCAAATAGTCCAAAAAGGGACGTTATAGATATAATTATACCTTTCTGAAATGGCAACAAACTTCTTTTGTTTTTAACTCGCATTGTAGACGTAACATTTCTCATTTTATTCAGCACTTCTGCTTCTTGTCAAAATGAGGCGTAAAGCCAAAACCAGCTCTCATAGGGTGTCAGTTAGAAGAGTGCGGTATACTGCTGTTCATAATGTCGGTAAAGGAATCTACCAATTCAAAAAATTCTGCTACTTATTTATTACCGCTTAGCATCTGTATTGCTTTAGCGGTAGTTCTGGAGAACACTGCTTTAGCTGGCCCAACTCGTTGTCTTTCGTTTCCTTTCAAAGCTAAAAAAGACGGCTCAAGTTTATGGCACAGTTTAATCTCTCCTGTGTCCTTTTTTAGTACATCGACTAAAATGTCAACATTTACTTCCGTGCCGTTTTCCAAGACTAGTCCCTCATCAAGAAAATGGTTTCTCAACAGCTTCAGGTAATGTGGCATGTCAGCGAAAACCCATACTTTTCTTTTACTGTCTGATGGATTGGTAAAGAACGTGCTCGTGGTGGATACGCCAAGTTCCTTCCACAGTGTACCACAACCTCCCAAATCGGATACAATAGAGCAAACTTTGATTCCTTTAGATTCAATAGCATTAATGATTATGAACATTAACGACTTGTCCATTGTAACATCAAAGTTAAAAAACACAGGCTGTTTCCAGCTAGAAACTAAACCTATAACAAGTGCTACTTGGGCTTATGAATGTGGCCCGAGAGTTTGGTCTAAGCCATCATCGTAGACAACTTTGCTGTCGATGTGCATCTCGTCAAAACTTAACACACACAACGTTTCGGCTACTGATAAGCACTTGGAGACTAACGTCAGTACATTATTCAGAACTCCTGGCAAACAAGTAAATTTTGCACACCATCGACTCAATGTGGCGGCAGATGGCAAAGGAAAACCAACAGTTTCTCTCCAAAAATCATATGATTTACGAGACAAGGCCCTGATCATTATAGCACGTGCCACGTCTTCACTTGTCCATCGAACGTTTCCTTTTACAGCTAACGCTTTTTGCTGAGTCGATGTAAGGATTTTGTTAACTGAGGTGATCACATTTGACTTTTGTATACTTTCACGTTTCAGTTGTACTATTTTTTGTTTGAATTCTTTAATTCCGCCACCTCTTTTTTTACTTAACATACAATGGTTGTTTGTTTTCCGTGAGATTTTCCTCAAAAGCATTCCCCTCTCTTTTCTTAACAAATCTATTTGTTTTTTTAAATCAACAACAGTTTTTTTAAACATTCGTTCTCTTCTACCACGAGGTTGTAGATCTCACAATTACAGTTATCATTGCCTGGACCGGTCTCAATTAGTGCAGGACTAATGTCACTAGATTCTGGAAGCGGCTTTTTAGGGCTTAAATGTTCAATTCTTTCCAAAGCGTCCAACCGAGTCCGTCTATTATTAAATCGCTCTTCTCTTAAAACATTCTATGCGGTTTCATTTTGGTCAGTTTGACAGGGTAAATTTAAAGAAGGGACTGCGGTTACTTTCAATATCTTCCTTTGTGGCAACCCTAATAATCGGTTTTTCATGTCATCACAATAATCTGTTGGCGCAAAATGGCTTCTACAAATATGAACATACTTACAGTTTATTGAGTCCAACCGTTTACACTTTAACACCCATAACTTTGCAGTTTCAGTTCAGGATCTTTAGGGAAACAATGGTATACAACGTCAATTCCCAGTTTTTGTGTCTTACGGGAATAATTATTGCACATTGCGACCGCACAACACTCATTTTCGTAATTTAATCACTTGCAAATCACAACACAAATATTTCTCTACACCACTCATAACACAACAATAACTGTACAACATAAACAGCTTCGATTCACAACAACACAGCTGACAGATGTCACAACGCTACTGACTAAACACGCGCAAGATTTGAGTTGTCTGAGTGGTGACGTCAAGGCACTGTCCCCCCTCCACGCCACCGAGTACCGTGGCGGCAGTGGAAACATCAAAGTAGTGAGACAGCCCTTCCCTATTCAACGGCCCTGGCACCACTGGACTTTTTTGGGGGATTTTTCATGGCGATTTTTGTAATTTGGGGGGGAATGCAATTAAAAAATCAAGTTACATTATCTTGATAAGGCCTAATTTACCACTAATTAGGCCCTCTGAGCTGTAGACCTCACCGACTACTTCCAACGAAATACATTTATTATTAGATGAAATTCAAAATAATATAATTTTTAAATTATCAACAATGTACTACTAATTACTAGGTTTGACCAGGCTTTTACAATTCTTATAATTCGATTACTGATTAGACATACTTGAAAACCTTCTGGTATTGATAAAAAGAATAACATTAGTTTTTTTTTATTCCAATGGCTTTAGTTTTAGACAAATTTTTGGTTAAAGCCCCAAGGTCCAACGTTAACTGGGGGTTATTTTATGCCCCCGTATTGTGATTCACCCTACCCCGAAATCAAATTTAGGGGGATTTCAGAATACTTGGTAGTGGGGAATTGCACCATGGCCTTTGCAGGGAGGGGGAGGGGCATCTCTGGTGATAAAAAAATTAAGTTCTATACGTGTCACGTTTTAAATATTTGTGTACAGTAATCGACCGTCAAAATGTCAGATGCCTTTGAAATTACTCATACAAGTTTTTTTCTCGCGCAGGTATACTGCGGAAAACTTGTATATTAGGGTGCGAACTCCTGCGGTGTGTGGGACTTTGGAATTAGCAATTATTCAGACGATCACATTTCCCTAAAAACTTACAAACGTTCGAATAAAAACTGGTGACTTTCCAACTGGAGTTGGATCATCAACTCTATTCCCCAGTTCACTTTCCTCAAATACATGGCAATTTCTGAATCAGAAAGGAGAACAAATCTGTACAATCTAGTGGGTAATTCATTAGATGCTGTTAATGAGTTCAGACACCTGGGTAACGATAGATAACGAAGGATCCATAAACACGACAATACATGACAGGATACAAATAGGAAATAGGGCATATTATGCCAATAGCAGAGTAATGAGAAGCAAACTCATTACTCGTAACACAAAAATAAAAATATATGAGACACTTATCCGACCGGTTGTTACTTATGGAGGTGAGACATGGACATTAACACAAAAAGGAAAAGAAACACTAAGGAGGTTTGAAAGAAAGATCATAAGACCGTGTTTGTGACCCGGTTGAGGAAGATGATGAATGAAGAATAAGAAATAACCGGGAGTTAGACGAGCTATTGAAGCATGAGGACACTGTAAGATTCGTAAAGGCTCAACGAATACAATGGCTACGTCACATAGAGCGGATGGATGGTCAGCGTATGACAAAGAAAATACTGAAGGCGCAGGCCTATAAAAGTAGAAAGAGGGGCCGACCAAGGATAAGATTGTTGGATGATGTGCTAGAAGATCTCAGAAGAATGGATGTGAGGGGTTACACTGACATGGCAATGGACAGGAAAGTTGGGAGAAGATTGGTGTTGGAAGCCAGGGCTCACGTTGGGTTGTAGTGCTAAAGGAGGAGGAGGAGGAGGAGGAGGAGGAGGAGGAGGAGGAGGAGGAGGAGGAGGAGGAGGAGGAGGAGGAGGAGGAGGAGGAGGAGGAGGAGGAGGAGGAGGAGGAGGAGGAGGAGGAGGAGGAGGAGGAGGAGGAGGAGGAGGAGGAGGAGGAGGAGGAGGAGGAGGAGGAGGAGGAGGAGGAGGAGGAGGAGGAGGAGGAGGAGGAGGAGGAGGAGGAGGAGGAGGAGGAGGAGGAGGAGGAGGAGGAGGAGGAGGAGGAGGAGGAGGAGGAGGAGGAGGAGGAGGAGGAGGAGGAGGAGGAGGAGGAGGAGGAGGAGGAGGAGGAGGAGGAGGAGGAGGAGGAGGAGGAGGAGGAGGAGGAGGAGGAGGAGGAGGAGGAGGAGGAGGAGGAGGAGAGGAGGAGGAGGAGGAGGAGGAGGAGGAGGAGGAGGAGGAGGAGGAGGAGGAGGAGGAGGAGGAGGAGGAGGAGGAGGAGGAGGAGGAGGAGGAGGAGGAGGAGGAGGAGGAGGAGGAGGAGGAGGAGGAGGAGGAGGAGGAGGAGGAGGAGGAGGAGGAGGAGGAGGAGGAGGAGGAGGAGGAGGAGGAGGAGGAGGAGGAGGAGGAGGAGGAGGAGGAGGAGGAGGAGGAGGAGGAGGAGGAGGAGGAGGAGGAGGAGGAGGAGGAGGAGGAGGAGGAGGAGGAGGAGGAGGAGGAGGAGGAGGAGGAGGAGGAGGAGGAGGAGGAGGAGGAGGAGGAGGAGGAGGAGGAGGAGGAGGAGGAGGAGGAGGAGGAGGAGGAGGAGGAGGAGGAGGAGGAGGAGGAGGAGGAGGAGGAGGAGGAGGAGGAGGAGGAGGAGGAGGAGGAGGAGGAGGAGGAGGAGGAGGAGGAGGAGGAGGAGGAGGAGGAGGAGGAGGAGGAGGAGGAGGAGGAGGAGGAGGAGGAGGAGGAGGAGGAGGAGGAGGAGGAGGAGGAGGAGGAGGAGGAGGAGGAGGAGGAGGAGGAGGAGGAGGAGGAGGAGGAGGAGGAGGAGGAGGAGGAGGAGGAGGAGGAGGAGGAGGAGGAGGAGGAGGAGGAGGAGGAGGAGGAGGAGGAGGAGGAGGAGGAGGAGGAGGAGGAGGAGGAGGAGGAGGAGGAGGAGGAGGAGGAGGAGGAGGAGGAGGAGGAGGAGGAGGAGGAGGAGGAGGAGGAGGAGGAGGAGGAGGAGGAGGAGGAGGAGGAGGAGGAGGAGGAGGAGGAGGAGGAGGAGGAGGAGGAGGAGGAGGAGGAGGAGGAGGAGGAGGAGGAGGAGGAGGAGGAGGAGGAGGAGGAGGAGGAGGAGGAGGAGGAGGAGGAGGAGGAGGAGGAGGAGGAGGAGGAGGAGGAGGAGGAGGAGGAGGAGGAGGAGGAGGAGGAGGAGGAGGAGGAGGAGGAGGAGGAGGAGGAGGAGGAGGAGGAGAAAAGGTGTTGATAATATTATTTTATAAAATTATTAAAGATGGCGAGTTTTATTTTGAATGAACATCCTCGTCCCCTGATCCTCCACAGAGACTTAAAAATGTGTGGAGTGTAGGCACATAACAGATAAGACACAGATTTTGAATGGCACTTATAAAACAAACAGCAGAGTTAAAGACAACAGGGCAGGTAAACACACACAGAACGATTAGGATCAGAAAAAATACTAAACGTGAAAACGTGAACACATAGAGACACGACGTAAACGTTAATACATAACAGATATTTACACTCACTACACCAAATTAACATTCTTACTGCTGACCGCCGTAACATTTCCAAGCCGTTACAGCTTGAGATATCTAAATTTGAAATCTTTCAAACGGCCCTCCGACCGTTTTCTTTTTATTTTTTTAAACCGAGACGATAATATGAACACCAGCATAGCGGTAGGTAGGTATCATGACCGTGTCGTGTATAAAATCAAAATTCAGAATTTGTGTCCACTGCCTTCTGGATATAGCGTATCGAATTTCTTTCATACTGCTGCTTACTGTGACGAGACCAAGTGGAACGATATCAAGCACCCGTTGGTGGTGTCTTATTACTTCTTCTTCTCCCTCTCTCTTTTTGTCTGACCATGACTGGCGACTATAGCTGGCCGTTACCGGTAGCTGGTAGTAAATCGATACACCGATCGATTTGGACCCAAGGTTATGCAACTAGAAAGCAACTATTATTATTATTATTATTAAACATAATCAAAAATTAAGAAAAACTTAGTACAAATTAGACATCTTTTCGTCGACTGTTCGACGCGAGAACGCCACCTTACGGTAAGGTTTTGAAAAACGAGACACTTAGGCCTACTCCGTTCCTCCCCTCAAAGATTAAATGACGGGGTTAAAAGATTAAAGATTCCTCCGTTCTTAACAAAGATTAAACGACTTTGTTCTATTCAAAATGGAAAGTCTTTATTTTATTCAGTTAATCGTTAAAATTTTCTTTTAGGCACTGTTATTGTTAAAAATACGCGCACAGTCCTCATTTCTCACAAAACACAACGTGTGAAACAACGTGAATAATAAGCAAGAGGTTTACGCTTAAACTTACGTACCCACTGAACATCCCGCATCGATCGGCTGTTGCAATCGACGGACGATATAAAGATCGATGCTGTCAAAATGCGAGATTCGATATGCGTTCTAACTAGTGCCGACAGAGCACGGAAGAACAGCCCGTAGAGTGATATAATGAATGTAAAACATTCTGATTATTTTCAAAGTCTAGTTTTGAGCAGATTTTAAACATTATTAAATTGAGAATAAACCGAACAAATTGAGAATGAAATATAATTCCATAGGTGAGCGAGTTCTATACCTAAGGGAGCTAACTTGTTAAACAGATTTTTGCTTGGATACCAAAAGGAAAAGAAACATAAGATGGCACAGAAGATGGTTTTTGTGAAAAGCAGATGTAGGCATATACGCTACAGAAGAAGAAGAAGAAGAAGAAGAAGAAGAAGAAGAAGAAGAAGAAGAAGAAGAAGAAGAAGAAGAAGAAGAAGAAGGAAGAAGAAGAAGAAGAAGAAGAAGACGACGACGACGACGACGACGAGGAAGAAGGAGAAGGAGAAGAAGAAGGAGAGCGATGCGTTTTAAAAGCTGATAACTTCATCCTAAACACAGTTCACAGATCCGTTTTATAAAATGAATCTATAGTTACTACTATAAAACTATAATGACGCACAGCGTCTCTTTGTGTGGATTTTATTATTAAGAACAGCAGAGTTTACGAGTTTATACGTATAATCTAACGCTACAGGCACAAGAATTCCTTAACGGCAAAACAGAGACATAAAAGTCATATAAAAACTGTTGTGTCGTTGTAAGAATCTAAAATGCCGCGGCGAGTTCACGACAGAGTGAATTTCCTGTGACATTTAAATTATTTAAACGAGAAGTTTAAACAGCACACGTGAAATTACAATAATAATCGTATTTATTAACGATTTACCGGTTAAAGAAATTCAATTACCTTGACTTCGTCAGAGGTATAAAATATCACGCTGTCTGTTGGGATAAACAAAAACGGTGGATTATAACACGAAAATACAAATAAAATAAAAAATTTGAGGTGAAGGTTAAAAGATTTGACCGCCAGAGCGCGAGGATGATTTCAAAACAAGTAAGCCCACTTCCTTGTCACTGTTTACACACGAGAACACAACAAAACTGCTTCCACGTACAATGTTCTTACTATAGTCTGTTAGACCAACGTTTCCTTTTTATCAACCCCCCTCCCCTATGCACTCACATATCCAACCCGGATATTGGCGGTTTCTTTAATTTTTCTCTTTGATTTCTCCAAGTCTTTGTCTCCTCGAGGACTGTGTGGCAAAAACACTTGGCGCATCTAACATGGTGTGCTACTCGAGGCGAATATGTAGAAAACTTCCTGGACAGCAAGAGTAACAAACGAAGAGTAGAGGAAAACTATAATGAAGGGCAACAACAAAGTATAAAGGAAAAGTAAATTGTACGGGGATGACGATAAAGAGACGACGATATGAATGGACAGGCACGAGAATCCGATAAATACCACACTAGAAGCAAGAAGAAGAATTTAAACACACACACACACACACACACACACACACAGCAGAAGCGAAGAGACTAGCGAAGTAGAGAGCAAGTTATACAACTGTGGTGTTAGAGGGGAGGGAAAAGGGGAAAGATGATGGGTGAAATGGTAGAGGAAGGTCAAGAAACACCTTACGAAATCAGTGGCTGGGAGAAATGGGTTTTAGAAATGGAAATGGAAGAATTGAAGAAGAAGGAAAAGCTGAAAACGAGAATAAGAAGAGGATGAAGAAACAATGAGATAAAAAATAGCGACTTCAGTGTATGGTAACCACCAGTGTCCGGATTCGGGCTGCAAGAATGGGAAGAAGAAGAATAAGAATAAGAAGATTAAAAAAGAACAACAAAACTAGGAAGAGGCGGAGAAAGAAGCAGAAGAATAAGAAAAAGCTGAACAAGAGAAAAAGAAGAGTATGAAGAAACAGGTCTTTTTGGATGAAGATCTTCGGTGTATGGTCACCCATCAGTCTCCGGACTGGTGTGGCAACAACAATGGGACGACGAAGAAGAAGAAGAAGACGACGACGACAACAGGGAGGAAGAGATGGAGGAGGATAGAAAAATAAGGAAAGGCAGAACACAAGAAATAAAGAAAGAAGAAATCACATTAATCAGAAACAAATATTAAATAATAAACAGTTTTCTACGAATCTAACACTAACCGCTTGAACGACTGAACATAATAATACAGTAATATACACATACTACTACTGCGTAATAACTGTTGTAATGCGTAAATCATAAGAAGATTATAAAAGAAGAGTGTATTTCAGAATTATTAATCTAATTACACCAACGAATCACATTTATTTCTTTTACAAATCGCTTTTCTAATCCTTGAACTTATTTTAGAGGAAACCTTTCTATACAGTACAGCTGAAAGTGAGTAAATTTGTCTTCATATTTAAATCATATTTCCAAAGTCTGGATCTAGGCTAATATAATATATAATACGTTTTGTGCATCTACAGATGATAGTAGAATTTTACAACTGCCGAAACGTTGCAATATGATATAATTAAACATAAATCATATTCCTGTAAAAAATACATTATCTACTGTTTAATATTCGAAAAATGAGAATAACGTAATTGACTTTAGAAAATAATATAAGATTATACTCCGTTATTAACTGTTATTATAATATTTCCGTCCTCAATGTTTCTTCATGTTTGCACCTATAAACTATATCTCTGTTAATCGATTTGACCTATGGCGCGTGTTATTTCATGCATTATAACACAGCCATCACAATTATTCGTTGACGACGACGACGACAACGCTTTCACAATAATTGTGCATATTTCGTTGTGAATCGCGGTACGACTCCACGGTAACAATAGTAATCAAATTGATTATTACAAAACAACAATGAGGAAGTGAGAAGTGAATTGGGGAAACCGTGGGTAACAAGGAGTGTCGCTGCTGTTCTTGTTACTATTTTTAGCGTTTTGAACGCGATCCACAACAACAACAAAATAACACGTTTATCTGTTGTTACATAACTCAAGTGTTGTGTGAACCGAACTCAGACCAAACGCGGACGGAAATTACTTCTGATGATGACGACGACGACAGGATTTAGGATGAACGTTAAACCGAAACGCAGGATTTAGGATCACGGCCTGACAGCCCGGAGAGTTGTCAACACGAATTTCAACAGGATTTATGGATTTGTTGTCAGGATTCAATTGTCGAAAAACGATAAACACAAAAACGGTACACAGAACGACAGAGAAACCAAACAAACTCCTGAAGGAAAACTGAAGAAGAGAAACCAATGAAAACCGACGGAGAAGACGAAGAAGAAGAAATAAGCGAAAGAGAATAAAAAGTTAAAAAAAATAACAAGAAAATAATGTTAGGATAGCAAAGAAGAAAGGAAACAAAAGTGGTGAAGAAAATGGAGGATGAAGAACGACGAGGAGGAGGAGGAGGCAGGGACGTATTTACGGGAGTGGCGAACGGGACCGGACCCCCCCCCCCCACGAAGGTCGAAAAGTTGACAAATTTTGTTAATCTCTTAATTTTTAGAATGTTTTATTATTTTTTCAACTGTGTACGCTAATGTAGTAGTAACTCTTTGTTAAATATACAAACAAGTTTATCACACAGCATTAGGGTAGGGCTATACGTTTGAAATATGAAACATAGGAAAATCAATTCAATCAAAGCATTTTGTAAACATTTCAATAACGCTTATTTTTATTGTAGCATTACAGTTTACTTTAATGGGACTGATTTCAGGATGCTGTCATACTTTTTCAACCACTTTAAACATAATAATGTTGAGTGGTCATAACTTGATTTTTCTTTTGTATGAACACTCTTTCCCCCAAGGCCAAATTCTAGATACGCCACTGGGAGGAGGAGAAGGAGATGAACAAGAAAGAAAAAATAGAAAGACTACGAGAAAGAAGAAAGACTAAAAAAACCCAACAGTAAAACAGCTAAAGACGTAAATAGACGGAAACGAATAATTTACTGTTTAACTAAAAAAAAAACCTACAATAATCGTGCTTACGAATGAAATTTCTGTCAAAATTCGACGAACTGTTACTACACAGAGAGGAGAGGCAAACACTGTGCGCGTGCATATCGTGTTTACGGAAGCCGCCGATATGTGCTGACCCAAACGGTATTTTGTCATAACATAACGCGCAACGCAACAATAACCTCCTGCTGATACTGGTTATCAAGTACTGTGTGGTGCATATGTATATGTATATGGAACAAGGTCTATATATAGAACAAGGTGTATACAACTGTCCTCGTTGTATAAACAATTACGGTTTAGATAAAGGGTTTCTGAAGTCGGTCAGGTGGTGAAGGACTGCAGCTGTCAGTTGCACGCCAAATGCCCAATCATTTGCGGTAGTCATTCATTCGGTTAAGATGTTTCAACCATTTCACCAAGATAATGGGCAAGTCTATCAAGTATACTCATAATATTCACCTCCTGCACACATGTCTGCATTTCTTCTGCGATATTGAAGAGTATAATCCTGCCACGTGCCTGCAGAGGTGTCCATCCCCACCCCCAAGGCCATGGTGCAATCGCCCCCCAAAGTATTCCGAAATGCCCCTACAAATTTGATTTCATGGGTAGGGGAGTCACAATACGTGGGTATGGAATAACCTCCAGTTAGCGGTAGATCTTGGGGCTTCATCCAAAAATTAAAAAAAAAATCCATCTAAAGAATTATTGCAATCAAAAAGTGTTATTCTTTTTATCAATACCAAAAGGTTTTCTAGTATGCCTACTAATCAATAACTAAATTATTAGAATTGTAAAAAGCCTGGTCAAACCTGGCCTAATATAATTAGTAGTACGCATTAGGCCTTATCAAGATAATCTACTTGATTTTGTAATTGCATTCTTTTTCTTCGCTGATTTGTTTGACTTACGACGCTTGTAAGGGGGGGGGGAATTGATCCCCTGGTTACGCAACTGGCTTAAATTCATGTAACTTCTATTTCCAACAAGGGATTATGAAAGGAAAAAGACGATTATTAATGCCAGAGAAGGTTTAGTAATAAATTTTTCAGTGAAGAGTTAGTGAGGATCGGTCAAAAATATAACACAAATTTTTGACCGATCCTCACTAACCATTCACTGAAAAATTCATTGACTGACGGTCACTACGAATTTAAGGATTTAGTAATAAAATAAAAAATCTACTAAATTTTGAAACACAATTTATTTTTTGCATATATACAGTGAGATGTATATGAACAATGATGTAGTTTACACTGGTTCTATAATTAGTTATTCAACAACAGAGACTGTCTATTTTTGGTCGTTTTACCAAACGAATCAATTATCTCATCGTTCTTTACATCTTCTAAGATGTCCCCCCTCATATGACAGAACCATAAGACTTGATATCCATGAATTCCCCATGGCAGATTCCCATGGGGGGAATTTAAAAGTAAAAGTTCTGACTACCGCTGAACTGTCCCCCAAATTACAAAAATCGCCTTAAAAAATCCTCTTCCCAAGATTCCAGTAGTGCGTCTTGAACCATTGCATCATGCTATGGGTACCCCTGCGTGCCTGTGAAATCTTATTTCGGCTGCTTGAATGCGGGATAATACGTAATGCACCGCTTCCTACTACAGGACCTGTTAGACACGGGAGTGTATGTTGTCCTCCATCGTTGCGCTGAAATGGTCGTTATCCGTATCCGTACTTAACTTTTGATAGTTTTCAAAATGTTAGTTCGTGATCTATGAGTAGATATCGGAATCGTTTATAAACACGGACACACGCACGCATCCGCGCGCGCGCACCAAGTCACATACAAAAATTGTCTATGACTCGTGCTTTTGTTTCCGAAACCTATACAAAAAGAAAAAAAAACATGCAAAGCAGGAAACGGATTGTAAATTCCAGAAAAAGTAATAATAAATTAATTACGTATTTGTTCAGATGAGAAGAATAAAGTATACGATTGTAACATATGCCTACTGTACACAGTACAATAGTAAGTTACTGCTTATATACGGTACGTGGAGGAGGTGGTGATCTATTGTCGAGACACAATACCGTATTTTGTGTTAGGACAAGGCGTTGGTGTGTTGTTTCCTGTTTCTGTACGTCGCACGTGTACAGATGATTTCCTGTAAACGAAGCAACAGTTTATTTCCTGTTAGCATGTTATTCGTGAGGCAGTGACACGATACCGATTGGTACCACAGGTTTGTATCCTGCTACGTCTCTACGCATTTCGGTTACAAATCTGTAACGATTAAAATGTACTTTAAAGTAAATACGTTATTTTCTTTTAAAAAAGTCCATTTTCATTGTTTCTTTGAACTGTTTGTACCAAAGTTCGCTCAATGCGCAAACTTTTTTTTAGCGAACTGTAAATTTACGAATAGGCTATATTTATGTTCCTTACAACTCCCGGATGACGAAAACAGGAAGTGGGCGCTGCTGTTATGTAACTTTTATGCTTCTTCTTTTTCGCTCAAGTTTTAGGCCCAATAAGATTGTATTCACTTCTGCTACCGTCACCGATTTCTAGATTTTTTGTTGAGTTTCTTTTTCTGTTTCAGAAGAAATAAACGAATGATCCTTTGAGAATCTATTATTTTCCTTTCTGTTACTTTATAGTTTGCATCATGCCTCCACTTGGACAGTCAAGCACGGATATGCACGAATACAGAAATTTGGATAAACGATGGTTTGGTGATCTGGAACTTCTACATTCGTTAGAATACATTCAGAGAGGAAACGATTGTATTATTACATTCATTGATTATTAATTTCTTTGAATTTATTTTACCTGCTGCGCACGAGCTTTCCACTTTAATCTCTCTACGAAATCTGCCTACAAACGTTTGTTATACTCCGAGGCCATAATTGGTTTTCTTTTTCTTCGTTGAATTTAAAAATTTAAGTTTCGGTTGGTTAAACGTCACGAGTCCGCAACACTGGAGTAATAATTTTCAATTTTAATTTATTTACAAAAACCACGATAAAGTATAAAACTCGCTTTAAAGTAATTGTTTACACGTATATCTGGTTTCAAGTATTTCACCGATGGGTATCAACGCTTCGGACTAAAACAATATGAAAGCTTTCCCACCGCTCAGTATTGTTCTTGACCTTTTTTTTTGTTAATTTTTCTCATTAGTTTTGCAAATAAGACTGCTTTCTAACGGAGTTAAGTTTTTGTTTTTAAATTAATATATCAGAAACAAAAAATTTATAAATTAAACAATTATTCGTTAAAAATGATTAAATTTTACATACAAGAAAGCCCGAAGTAAAGTACGTATAATCAGTTTAATTTCAGAAAAAAAAAAAAACGGTGTTAGTCAAGACGAAACAATCTGATTCAATGAAACAGTAGTATCATTAATACGAAACAAATTATTAATACAGTGGAAACTCGCTGGAAGGCGTCTTCCACTGTTTAATAACAGATAAGAAGGAAGAACTAGAATCGATGGTTATAGAGCCAGATGAAGCCGAAGAATTAGACTAATAAAAAATATGAACTACAACAAAACAAAACTAACGGCTTCGTCAGGGTATGACATTAACGTTGGCATATGAGTTCGCAGAGGGATCAGCGGCGGCCCGTAGCATCAAACTGGATACACTGGAAACGTCCGTTTTGCCTAACACAGACAATTCTAAACCGCTATTTCCCACGCTACATATCTTGTCACCAGCCATTTAAAAGTATTCTGCACTAGAACATCTTGTGCACGTGAAATTATATCAACTGGATTTACATATTAAAAAAAAGGTGTTTTTCTCCTATTTCAAACTTGGGCGAAGTCTCTGTAAGCGTCTCCGGCTCGAATCGAGAGAGAGAGAGAGAGAGAGAGAGAGAGAGAGGAGAGAGAGAGAGAGAGAGAGAGAGAGAGAGAGAGAGAGAGAGAGAGAGAGATCGTCTTAAAGCCAGATTATATTTGCTGGCGACGGGAATCGAACTCGAACTGCGAGGTGCAGAAAGCCAGCAAACTATCTACAGCCACAGCCTTCTCAATGAGGTCAACGAAGTTAATCAGTGAGGTTTCGACTCACTGTGCGTATACACCTTTTGTATTAATCTCTCACAAGTAAGAATTTTCGCAGACAATTAGAGGATGAGAACACGGTACATACTAATTAATTAAGCCTGTACGTAGCGAGTTTTTAAAAAATCATCTGGAGGCGTGCACACGATACCGTAATTATCCGAGAGAGTAACAGCTTTATCCTTATTATGTATATAATACACCACATTATGTGTATGTAAATACGAATTATTTTTAAACGTTCTGATTCCAGGACTGCTAAAGTAGTGTCGTGAGTTTGTAGACCACTACGCGACAGAAATAATCGTAACTAATAAAATTGACAGTGCTAGTATCGATGCTATTTACGGTTTTAATTTATTTGTTGTTGAAGTGTTATTGTCTGTTTTTAATATTTTTTTCAATGTAACCATTATTTTCCATTTATCATGTATTGCGTACGTATATTGAAACACGGGCCCGCTCTGTCGGGGGCTTGTAAAACTAACAAGGTTTGTCACTATATTCACACACGTAGCATATGACAGAGGATGGTACTGGAAATGGAGCTCGGGGAGTCCACGCCCGAGAGCGTAGTTGCGCTTATGCTTCGTGGTACGGCGGAATGGGACCGCATCAATGGATTTATTCAGTGGGTCCTACTAGAAAAAGAAAGACAGGCCCAACTTGCATCCAGCGGGCAGTAAAAGATGAGGAACAACTAGAAGGAGGCCCGATAGGGGCGCAATAAGCTCCATCCTGGAGTAATACACTAAGTGGTTCCAGGATGGATATGAATTAGAGGTGGGTTTTTAGTGGGCGAGAATCCCACACACCATAAGAAGCACGGCCTCCTCTGACGGTGCCTAAAGCATTTTTCCCTCTGTATAAAAAAATAATAATAATAATAATAATATCAGTAATACAGGTGAAGGAGAAAAGAACTTCAGAAAGTGAGAGTTGTTCTTCAGAATCGCAGTCCGTAGATGGCTGAAGCCAAAATGAATGAAGGAGAGTAGGAAAGATATACACGTAGGTCTATCGACGAAACATCGTTATAGCTGTACACAGTGCCGTTGTTGAACTCATCTTTTCATAACTTTTACAGCTGTTATTATTTCACGGTATTACACCGTCACTGTGCGTAGTAGCCTCACAGCTTCCCGTTGCGACACTGTACGGAAACACTGTCACTGCGCACCCAGTGACGACCTTAACCTTGACAGCCTTCGCGCAGGCATGCATTTCCGTAAACACGTACGATTTTGAGTTGTTTAACCAGAACACGTATGAATTCAGGGCCTTCGACACAGTAGAAAAACAACAATGGAATTTCTCCACAGATGCGACAGTACAAATGCTATACATACAAATCATTGGATAACAATACCAAGCGACAACTGTCATTGTAGTTGTAGCAACAATGTGTGGCAATCCTCCAACCTTTGCACCGGCTCTCATAATTTACTTTTATCTCTGGCACGTCAATTGCATTCATTCTCTCAGTATATGGGAACACAGGCATTTTTCCTCTTTGTCTTTTGTCATTGGTCTTAAGCTTTGGGTAATATGTGGATATATACATATTATTATTAAATGTAATAGTAAAACTTTTTGTACAAGAATATAGTTTATTATTTTGTGAATATTACAATATTTCAATATTATTAAACTACCATCATTTAATACTATTGAAACATTGTAATATTCACACAAAAATAAAATATATTCTTGTACACAAAATTTATTATTATTATTATTATGAGTACCCAGCATTCAGAGCCGTATGCCAGCAACTCTACAATACTGGATCTTTTGTATAGTTGCTGGAGCACGTACCCAGACATGATGCGCCATCCACCAGTATCCTTACTCGGCGCTCAGTATGTAGAGAATCTCTTCAGTCCTCTTTGCAACCCTCCAAGTTTCGCACTCAAAGACACAAAAAAAAAGAGCACAGAAAACTAACAAATTGCAAAGAGCTCATACAGTGGCAGCGAAAAAACAACACATTTGTTAAAATCAGCGCCGTGGAACATAAATATTATGAGTTCAGAAAATACTCATCATTCTGATAGTCAATTAATAAGTGTGTTCGCTCAAAGTATTAAACTGGATTATTGATTGTATAACGATTGATATATTTCTGAATATATACATTGCTTATCGTCTACTTTTGACGATTCCAATAGGTAACTGCGAATCTAAAAGATCATTTTCTGTATTAAAACGCATTAAATATAGGTTGAGTTAAACTATGGGAGATGAGAGATTATCTTCGTTAGCAAGGTTGAATATTGAAAGCGAGATACTTGAATCGCTCGATTTAGAAGAAATTATACAAGACTTCGTTGAGGCAAAATCTAGAAAAAAGTGGATCGATTAGTATTTTCTAAGCTTAAGTACAGCTATGGTCATTGTAATCACTATTTAGCTAAATATTTGTTGTAATTTGAGAGATTAATAAAATAATTGTTAACTTTCGAAATTATGTATACAATTTATCAGTGTAAATAATGGATAAAAGGTTGATTCTTAATGTGGGGGGGGGGGTCCAGTCTGATGCCAGCATAGGGCACCTGTCTCACCCCTCCCTCTCTCTCTCTCTCTCTCTCTCTCTCTCTCCTATGGCACTACAGCCCTTGTTGGGCCCTGGCCTCTTTCAATCCCCCCCCATTCTCTTCTGTCGGTAGCCATCCTCCTCCAGGAACGCACTTTCAGTATTTCTTTCGCATCCTCATAATCTTTGATTGATTTTTTTTATGTATGTGAAAATTTTATATCCGGAGCATAGCAGAGAGATTCCTGTGTAGTTCTGGCAGGATAACTTGTCCCCTTTTCCTCCATTCATCGCAGAGTTCTCGTTGTGCTCCGGGTCTGTTCAGTGTTCTGACGTTCCATGTTCCATATTTCTTTGCCGGAGTCGTTGTTATTTCCATCCAATCCAAGGCTTTCTTGAACGTTCCGTGGTGTGGTACTTTTTGCGGGGGTAGCTTACCGGCCTACCGCCCAACCCCCAACCTGGAGGACCAGGACTTTTCTGTTAGGGTTCCCTTCCCTTAGCCGATGGGTCCCAGTTTTTTCTGGCGCCGGGAACTCGCCATTCACCCTCTCTCGTCTGCTACATTACGTACTCAGGGGCTACGCGACTTTCGTCTTCGAGAACGTGAGAGTAGGATTTGTGGGTAGAGCTGAGTTCCCTTCCGGGAACCTCTGACTCTTTCGTCAGAAACAGTCGGCGTTTCTCATAATTTTAGTGTTGTATAGTAATCGGCATCCTACACAACCTCCGAGACCTGTAAAGTCTAGGGCACCACCCGCTTCTTATTCGCCCCTGATCGTGACGATGAAGTCGTAAAGTGTGCCAATGGAAAAATTACAGAAGACTCGATATAGATTACATTACAGTATAGATAAGTATTAGTCACAAAAAATAAAACACAATATAGTCTCCTGAAGAGAGATAATGATGACGGCCCAATACCGACTGAAGTCAAACGTCTCACCAATTACTATCAAAGGCCATTTGACTTTGATTCATAATATTTTATCTAACGTTAATTAACAGCCAGTTAGACGACACTGTTTGTATATCAGTGAAAGGTGAACAAGTTTCGAGACTCGAGAAAAGTGCTCAACGTTCAGCGCTAATTGGTTAGAAGGAGTAGAGAGTATGTGCGACAATAAAAAAGAAATTTCAATGGCCGTGGAGTGTGAAACGAGTAATAAAAGAACCAACCGGTCACTAAGTGAGATCTGTCGTTAAACAAGGCATATTGGTGACTATATTATAATATTACTATAAAAAAAAAACAAATGTTTCCGACAATCCTGTAGTTTTATTTATATATATTCTGTTGCCTGCCGTTTCTATTTAAAGACTTAGATAACAGTGAGTATAATAATATTTACGCGCGTCCCGCTATGTGACCGGATCATAGCTGTCAGGTGGGTTTTCGTGTTTGTTTGTTTGCTGTGAACTCGCACTAGTGTGTGTTTGTGTGCGTGAATACAGACGGCGAGCACAAACATTATAAAGTCAAACAACAACGAACAATTTGTGTCGCGCAGCCATTTAGATTTGTAAATAATTCTGAGAAGTTTTGATTTGCAAGTATAATTTTCATTCATTACGGTACATTAAAGTTCTCCACTTCAAGTAATGTAAGTTAAAAAAAAAAAATGAGATCGTGGCATCGATTCCCCTGCTTAAGCAAAACGACAGCTTTAAGCGATTTTACGACCGTTTGTATGTAAGCAGTTTCGGAATCTGCTTCTCATCAATTATGTAAAATATTTACTCGTTTATTGTTATAAAATTCATAACACAGATTTCAGTGTTGTAATTTTAACAGTTTATCAGACATAGACAAAAAGAAATCCATGTTTGTAATCTACATTATAAAAATTTAGTATTGCATTTTACAAAAGAATTTATATTTCTGTAATCGAATCAGTGACGTAACTACGGAGGGGGGATCATGGGATCAATGCCCCCCGATTTCAGCGAAATTCCGTGATCACTTAACGGAGGCGTATTTCTAGGCCGCTTGCGTGTGTTGAAGTAGGGCTTATAAATAAGTAAGTGTAGAAATAAAACTTGTATATTTGTAAATAAATAAAATAGAATGTTATGAATAATGTCAGTCGCTCAACAACAACTGGTAAATAACGTGCTTATTTGGATCCTTAAAAAAAAAATTATAAACGAGCCAGAGCCTATTAATCGACTTTATACTTTTTTGTCCTTACGGGGTTGTCTGTATCATGACTCCTCTAGTCCGGTGGTTCACAAAATGGGGTCCGCGACAATGTTTCAGGAGAAACTTTTAAGAAAAAACAGAATGTACCGTAATTTTCTCAGACTCTTTGTGCTCTAAAATCTAAATTTTAGAATCTTAAAACAATTAGTAGAAGATTTCAGTACTTTATTGTTGTTCAAACTAATGGCTTTAATAATGTCTTTAAGTCATGTCGTGTAGCAGATCTGCTTTTCAGCCGAACCGCCTACAGCGCCGCATCAACGTAGAACTGATCGCGCTGTTTTAGTCCACGTAGGCCTATAAGCACTGTATCTCGCATATATGCTCTGTATCTAAGCATAACGTTTTTCCTTGTAACTGGTTTTACGCCTAAGTAGCTGGATTTCGACACGTGTGGCTGGAAAGATAGAGCCGAGGTTGGCAAAGTTAAGAAATAAACTTGATGTCGAGAGTGACTTAATATTTAATGAATTTTAATCAAAGTCTTACTGTATGTATGATATCATATTTACTGTTTGTTTTGTTCCATAACTCAGACGAAATTTTTGAGTATAATTGTTGTTTTTGGGGGGGGGGGGGGGGTCCGCGGACTGAAAAGTTTGAGAATCACTGCTCTAGTCTAATATCGCTATGGTTTGAACCGTCGTATTTGTACGGGTGAACTAGCTGTTTCTTGACTTTAATGCGGAAGATTTTATTACATAAAAAATAATGTACTTTAACACAAACTATAAATTGCTTAAAATATTCTTGGCACGATATACTTTAATTAAGTTATTAGGTCCTCACACATTCCTGTATGCTAGTGAGACACGGACTCTTGGTAAAAGGGACGTGCAGAGGATTCAGGCAGCTGAAAAAAGGAGATGGGTAAAAAAGGTTGTCCTCTCATGGACCGGAAAAGGAACGAGGATATTACATGCGAATTAAACATTGTGTCGTTGCATGAGAAGATTGAAGACCACAGAAGGTGATGGTGAGAACACTTGAACCGTATGACTGATAGCCGTTTACCCGTGGTTGCCTTGGGTTATCACCCTACTGGGAAGAGAGAAGGAGATGGGTAATCCTTGGAGTGTTGATGATGGTGATGACGAGGTGCGCCAATAACACCGGGGTTTTCACTGTATCTTCAGAATAACTCATTTTCACAAGATTTATTAAGAATACATATTTTGAATTACAATTATTCCTAGTTAAATGGCATTTATTAACCTCAATCTGACTAACAGTTAATCAAGACTGAATACTTTCAAACGGCGTTTTTCCGTATCAACACTTATACTTCACGTTGGTGAACTCACAACTTGGAGACACAAAATTTATGGAATGTATTTCTAAAATTATAAGGGAAGAATATGAATTTCTCATTTGTCGTGAGTAGTCCACCCTTCAAGCTAGTGTCCCCCCTCTCCCCTAGTTTCGCCACTGATCAGGTGCGAAATATAATTAAATTAACATAACATAATCAACTAATCGTATTTCATTTGGTTACATAACTTTTTGAAATTGTTGTCAAGAAACAAACAATTAAGGAGTAAGAACAAATAAGTATAATACTTTTGATTATCGGCTAAGCACAACTGTTAGTTGTTTTTGGTTATGCTTTATAAAGATTATCCAAATTTACAGTGCCTGAAATGAGAAGCCATTAGCGTCACTAACCAGTACCGCGTTTACATAATGAGTTATGTGGACCGACTATATAAAACTATTTACAGTAGTAGTAGTTCGTTACGTATTACGAATGTGCCTCGATGCCGTGACAGTTACACCAAACGTGTAATGCAACCACAGCTTACATAATCTTTTTTTTTTATCCAGTCACTGAGGAATTCTTTTGCGAGTAAACAGGAAGCAAAGTAACGAGAAGAAGAAAATACGACTGTTGACCATTTAGAATAAAAAAGTTCCTAAATTTTTTCGCCGTCTTTGAACACACACACACACACACACACATTCTTCGCCTTAAGCAACGAACATACTCACGATTCATTGTAATTATTATTAGTTGGTGTTGGTATTTTAAACTCCTATTTTATATTTATTCATTTTTTGCGTGACTTTCAACGATCCAACTACTGTTAGATTTTACACACGAAACGCGAGGGCGCATGTTCTAAAGCTATAGTAATATTACAATTATTAATAATCACCGGGTCAAAGTTGACATTTCTATTTAAACACAGGCGACCAGTTAATTCGTGATCGGTTGCTGATAATTAGCAGCACAGCCCAACATGGTTTCGATGCCCAACCCAGTCGTTAAATAGAAAGTTTTGTTGTTTTTTAGTAAGTGGTTTCCTTCGCCACTTTTTTTTATGTACCAATGCCATTTCAATAATTGTAAGCTTAGGAACGGCAACTGTATTTCGTTGCGGTAGTCTACGTTGCACGTTTCCTGTAACGTAGTTTACAAAATTTTGGAAACAAATCGGTAGTCCGAGGTTACTGTGTCGACCTTTCTTCGCCGTCGTGACGCATTCTGCAGCACACTTTTAAAGTAGGCCTAATTAACGGTTGAGCGTTAACAGTGAATAAATGCTACAGAGGTATTCTCTATTTCGCCTTGTCTTATTCTTTCACTTTTCCGGGGTTACAGATCAGTTGTTTTTCCCTCCATAAATATCTTAATTACTGAAGGGAGAATGTAAATAAAAACAAATATACACATGTGGCATCATGGAGTTGGATAAGTGGCACAACGTGTTTGGAATTTTCAGGGAAACTGGTCTGAAAGATACGGGCGGAGAATTATTTTTAATCTGGATAAGAACGAAGTAACTATAATAGTAACCGAAGATCAAAAAAAGAACTTGATAAAGATATGTATAAATTAATAAATTACTTTAGATCCGTCGTGTGGCTTAGTTTTATATTTAAAATGACGCGTCTCGGAACATATGTTCCAACATCAGATTAATTCACTCAGTTGAGATCGTTAAATGTTAAAATCACATTACTTTGTACTTGTTTTTCACATTACTTTGTGTTTTAAATATAAAACGAAGTCACACGATACAAGACACCAATGAAGTCACTAATGGTCAGCTTTAATTATCACAAGTATAGTTTATAATCAACAAGTTATTCAACAAGATTATACTCGTACAATAATTCAAATTAATCTGTCCACACGCAATGATCATGTCAACTAATAGAGTCCCGCACAATTATTAAGCACATACCACATCGCCACAATACTTCGAACCTCACTCGAATAAATCGGCACTCAAACTAAACTAAGCGCCGCTGAATGCGTATATTTATACCCCGCTGAGATTCCAGAATAATCCATACTACGCGTCAGCGCTACTAGAAAACACCAGCACGTAATTGATTGCGGCCTTGAACACAGTGCGCCGACAGGTATGGTCTGGAATAGCCTCGTTGACGGGCGCATTGTAAGTGTCACGTAATTGTCCTTCATCTCAAAGTGGCAGCAATATGTACGCACACACACACATTACAGCCGGACTCCGCTGGAATAGCCGAGAAACACGTAGAACATTTTGTAATGGTGTAAACACTATGTACAGTATGTCATAAAGATATGGTGCAGTCTTTCGCTGTTGTATAGAAGAGGCAACAAAGAGACGGCTGAGGCTACGATAACAGTTGGATAAGATACACGAAGACTGCGGACACTGGAAACAGTGAATATTTATCGTTTAGACCATACCAAATCTATTATATTGAAGCACTGAATATATACTATATATATATATATATATATATATATATATATATATATATATATAGTATATTACATTTAATATTTATAAATAAATTTACTTCAAGATATACCTTTTTTTTTCCTTATTAGGAACATGTTTCGGGTACTATCTTGTACCCATCCTCAGCCTTCCGGTTTTTTTGTCTGGTGAAGTACATAAATAAAGTACAAATATATAAATCCAATTTAGCCACACATGCAATAAACACAGGACATGAATTCCCAGACATAACCAATGTAACACTAATAAAACATATACAACACAAAGGCACCATAATGAACATTTGGGAAAATTTACAAATATACAAACATAAAACAGAAAACAAACTAATACCTGAACAAATACAAATCAATACAAAACATGACACAATATTCAAAGCACTCAACATTAAAAATACACAAAAAACTAACACATACACCACAATCACACACAATAAAACCAATTTGAAATACCAGAAGCCAACAGGAAGCCACAATAATAATAGTCAACCAACAACACATATGTACTTCACCAGACAAAAAAACCGGAAGGCTGAGGATGGGTACAAGATAGTACCCGAAACATGTTCCTAATAAGGAAAAAAAAAGGTATATCTTGAAGTAAATTTATTTATAAATATTAAATGTATTATATACATCAAGAAACGGACTGTAGCAGAAAGTGATTGAATATATATATATATATTGAATCATTTTTTAAAAGCTGATTCCCGTCACACTTTTTCCAGAATTCGGACTGCCAAAATGACGATCACTTCAACGACAATCAGCTTTCATCGTCTTCTTGTTTTTGTTACATTTTTTGTCCTTTTTTACATTTTTAATATTTTAATATTTTCTTTTTTTTTTTTAATGAATTTAATACTCCATTTTTTGAATGAAGGAAATAGCTTTCAGTATGATTTAATATCGTCTTCATACTTTTAAACTGATCTTCCTATACTTTCGTCCATCTTTCCTTCCATGCTCAATTCTATTCACATATACACCTTTTTTTTTTCAAAAAATTGTATGACTTTGAAAAAGTAAATTAAAAACTTAATACAAATAATAAAAATACCAAAAACTTTAATTAAGTGTTTTGAAAGTAATGAGTAGACGTACGCGTACTGTGTTACGCGTAAAGATGCATTTGCTGTGTTTCAAAGGATAACGTTATAAAGTTAAAATGTAAATTCGATTTCAGAACATCAAACATCAGAACCGTGTAAGGCAGTGGTTCTCAAAGTGGGGTCCGCGAGAATGTTTCACGGGGTCCGCAGACACTTTTAAGAAAAATTAGAATACACCGTAATTTTCACCGATTTTTATGCTCTAAAATCTAAATTTTAGAATCTTGAAACAATTAGTAGAAGATTCCAGTATTTTCGTTTTGGGTTCAAACTAATTGTAATTGTAAAAGTAATTTCAAACTAATGGCTTAAATCGTGTGTAGCAGATCTGTTTGTCAGCCGAACTGACTAGACCTCTCTCTTACACTACAAAGAAAAGATTCATTGGCAGAACTTTCAACTTACAGTTCATTAAATTACAGTTTTCGCAATTACAGCTAGCTGACTTCTGGTTACGCCTATATGTAATGATTGACTATCCTGAACTAGTAAAAACAGCTTTTTGAAGCGTTTAACTGTTTTCTTCTACTTATTTGTGTGAAACCGCATTCTCCCTGCTCAACGTACTTGAAGTCAGAGTTAAGAAAAAATTTTGATGTCGAGAGTGACTTAATATTGAAATTATAAGACATTAAACACAATATTGCAGAGCTAATTGTTCAAAAGCAGCTTCATTGTTTACATTTAACTATACAGTATTTGATACCATTAATATTATAATTTTGCAAGTTAAGAGAATTTTTATTTTAATCAATTTTAATTAAAATGTAAGACTTTGTATCATATTTACTGTTTGTTTTATTTCAGAACTCAGACGGGGCCCGTGAAATTTTTAATTTTTTTGGGGGGGTCAGCGGACTGAAAAGTTTGGGAACCACTGGTGTAAGGTATTGGTGGTGTCCGCACACTTCGCATGTCAAACGTTTGTGACTGAAGGTATCAGCGTGACTCGCTGTGACTCACTCACTATTCGTGACACCGTTTTATGAGTGAACATAACGTCTCGAATTGCGTTATCAGTTCTACGGCCCACGGCTACGTCTACGCTCACGCTCAAACGTGATTAAAACACTGTGACACAAAATTAAATTTTTTTTTGTCCCAAATGTGAAAATCGGTGAATCTAATAGTATTTTTCCGCTGAATTCAGAAATGGTTTCAGAATTTTTCTATCACGTAAGGATTTTTAGAGACGCCTATTTTAATTTTACAACATTACGTATTAAAATGCATACTCAATACAATATTATCTTACCTAAAAAGTAGTAATGTTGGATTTTATATGATATTTTGCCTCATCAACATCTCACTACAGGGTCCAACAACAGTCAGCTAGCATGCTCGGACTCCACTTGCCCTGGTACCGCTTTTCCATGTCTGAAATATCCTGATGGAACCATTCACCATTTTCGTCGCTCACTGCTCCTAGATTTGGTGTGAAGAAATATAAGCGTGAGTCCAAGAAGTGAATCTTCAGTGACATGTTGCATCTCATTTTATAAGATTTTGAAAGATCATCACTATTTCTTTGTAATTTTCAGATTTATGGTTTCCTAAGAAGTTCTGGCAAATGCTCTTAAAAGACTTCCATGCAACTTTCTCCACCTCGTTTAACGTACTATCAAAGTTGTCATCTTTAATTAAGTCTCTTATTTAAGGTGCTACAAAGATTCCTTCTTTGATTTTTGCGTCACTGATCTTTGGAAACTTGTTTTTTAAGTACGAAAATCCAAGCCCATTTCGATCCATTGACTCCACGAAATGTTTCATAAGCCACTTTATATGCACTGGAGGTAAATACACTTATATGAATCAAGAAGTGGTGCATTAACAGCATTCTTCTTTCCTGGAGTCAATAATGTTCGATTTGGCCACTCTTTCCCTACGTAATGATTTTTTCGGTCTCTGCTGTCCCAGTCGAAAACAACACTACTTGGTGAAACCAAGTTGAAGACCTAGCAATTACTTTTAAGTCACCACAAATATTCCACTCAAATTCTTTATACTTTATATTGTCCAGCAGAAGTTTTATGTTCTCGTGAGTTTCTTCCAAATAAAATTCTTTCAAGTCCTACAGTCTCGTAAGTTTGTCAAGAAAGCAGTCTTCTGACTCATTATTTTGGAATTGCATCATCCAGCAGTTACGACTAATATTATTTATTGTTCTATGCCATTTTAGACTTTCGTTCACATCAAACTAATCATTCTTAAATGCTTAATCAATACAATTTTTTTATTTACTTATGTATTGTAAATAACACCATAACATAATTGCATAATTTCCATAACATATATAACGCTTGATAGGGGGTAACTTGAAAACTAAAGGTGATAGAAACATTCTGTTAACATTTTTGAATTCGGGGGAAAATACATATAAAAACGCTACACTTGTTCTGGAACAAAACCTTTGTTTACCAGTGCAATCAGAGACGCGGAATTCGCGAAAAATCGTAATCGTGTGTACTGACGAAACGGGGCCACCACGAAACACGTACAGTAGGACACATTACAACGCCCGTCCCGTAGGCGTGATACCGTTTGAAACAATAAAATCTGTTCTGCGAATCCGCCGCGGCGGCACCAACGATGACGACGCGCGTCACAGGATTGTTACAACAGCACAGTATTACAGGGGATTTTTGTTTCACCGAAATCATAACACCGGTGATCTGTAACACACAAAATATACTGTCGTCAAATCATAAACAACAGGGCCAAATATATTATAATTACTAAATAAATCTTTATTGTCGAAGGCTTGCGAGATTCTGACGTATTGTTCTTCTTCTTCTTTTCCACGGCGAACATTATGTGTTCCTGTAATTACAGACTACAGTAAACATATTGTTCTCTGCTGAAACGACGAGAAGAAGAAGAAGTAGGAGAAGAAGAAAAGGGAGGTGCATGTTATTTATAATTACAATGCCTGCAGAATAACGGGTACGCACCGGTTTGTTCTCTCTCTCCAGCCTTACGCGTGAGAACCATACTCTGCATATACTGTATCCACATTCAATTGTATTCTCATCACCTCAAGTCTCTTTCTTACAATATGCAAGCTGAGGAATTTGTGTCAGCACTGCCGTATGCATAATGGACGTAGAAGCAGTGCCACATACTCTCGGCCGATTCACGACAAAGAGAATTGGTTCTCTCGGTCGCGGAAACGATGTCCACTACACCGGCAATACGCTCGATAGACAGGTGGTGAACAATTTGTTTCCTGTTTTCTTTTCACCGTTCATTTTTTTGGTGTGTCGCGGCACTAATGCCGTATGCCACATATTAATAAAAGTGTTTAAGATAAGTTATTTACTTGTTGCAGTGATACAATAAGTTATTGAATGTGTCGGTAATGGTGACAGGGCCCACAGAAATTGTATCAACTTTTTTATAGCAATTTTTCACACATATTCCGCCAAATATTTATATAACGATACCCTGACTAACACAGTGGACGTACAGTAACCTCTAGAGACGATATTAAATTAAATTAGGGTGAAGGAGGGCGATTCCAAAACGCAAATAAAATCTGAGAGGAGCAAAAATTTCTGTCAATAATTATTCCGAACTTGCGTGATTTATTAAATCTACACATTTAATCGTGCAAATAAATACACTGCTACCCGTCCTGTAGGCCTATGTGTGCTGTCGCAGTAAGCTGTGAATTATATACAATGCACGTTGTGTACAAACAAACACGGAGTGATGGTGCTTCAGAGGACGCTTGTGGGGATCCAGACGGTGCTGCAAGCACAAGTCCTTCTCACGGAGAAAAGAATGTGACAACGAAGGTCGTACACGTACGGAGCGACTTGCCGCCGCAGGCTAACCGAATTCTCGCCGCGACTGCGAAAGACACAACAACAACAAAAACCGATAATTGCAGAGCACTTACGCGTAGTATCCGCGCGTTTTATGATCTGGCCAGTCCTGTGCGGAATGCAAACATTTTTACTGCGCCCATTAACAACAGTTTGAATACACCTGTGTACCCCCTCTTAATACGATACTGTGCACCGGCTCTCAGTGCGATAATTATGGTACCATTAAAATACGAAATGCACCTTTTTTTGGAACCATATGTAACAAAAGTCACCAGTAGAAACTAAATTATTGCTATTATCGTGAAATAATTGTAAAATTGAACCTTCTGCTTTACTACTAAAAGTATTGTTATTATCAAAAACCTACCTTGCAAACTACCAATATTTAAACAGTGTTTGAAACTGAAATTATTTATAACCCTAAGCAGTTCACGTTCCTAAACTTAAATACTTAATAAATTATATATTATTAAATGCATGGATTATTAAATAAAATATATTTGTTCCCTACCTTGGATTAGTTTATTTGCTTGAACATGAAACCCATTCTCCTCTCCTTTTGCTTGGCAAAATGGTCAATAACTAATTCATTGAAGTTAGGAGTTATTTCTAACATTTTTTTTCTATTGAACACATTCCCAGAGCACTTAGTCTGTCCTCTTTCATTGTATTACGTATAAATGTTTTAATGCGTTTGAGAGTTGAGAAATATCGTTCACTTTCTGCTGTAGTCATAGGGATTGTACAAATAATTTTTAATAGTTTTACCAGTTCGGGAAAAACAGTAACTAGATTGTTTTCATATACAAAATTGAGTAGAACCAATGCGCCAGTTGCTTTTGTAAAAGTCGGGCCTGCTGTATAGAACTACCAGTTCATGTCTTAATGCAGTTTCATTTAAATTAAATTGTTTAGCAGCAATTTGTAACTGTGTTTCTGGAAAGATAAGCTGATGTTTAGAAAACAGGGTTGGTTGCAACAAAACTGCTATTGCTAAATGGTCTGAAAATGAAAATCTGTCGTCTATTGGTAACTATTATGTCACAAACTTTTTTAGCCGCAGTCTTCTTGCTTTCATCAAAACGTGACCTTTTTGGATTTTGAGATGATTCTCCAAAATCATTTGTTGCAGACAGACTGGCATCAAAATCAATATAATCTTTTGACATTTTGAATGTGTGACTTGAATGAGGCAACATACTGGTGTGTTTTAATACTTTCAATTTCTACTTGCTGTAATTGATTAAACAAAATGTCACAGGCTGGCACAATTTTGTTGAAAAATGTTAACCAAAAATTTAAATCATCATTATTTAATGTGTTTTCAGTCCTAATGTTTCTGAACAGTGGATTTGTCACTCTCGTTATCATCTATGATTTTTTCAAGAGCAGCGGAAATGTCATTTTTATGAATAAATACTGTTGTCGCACAACGGGATTTAAAATTCCACCTGGTACTAGAACATTTTGGGAGACGTTTCTTTACTACTTCATCAATTTTTTCAAGAGCAGCGGAAATGTCATTTTTATGAATAAATACTGTTGTCACACAACGGGATTTAAAATTCCACCTGGTACTAGAACATTTTGGGAGACGTTTCTTTACTACTTCATCAAGTATGCCATTCGTTTGGAAGATCTTAAAAAAATTTTGTAAAGCCATCTAAATTACAGAAAAATATTTTTACTTGCTTGTTTTGTGATGCAGCGCGCTCAATAATTACGTTTATTTGATGGGCATAGCAGTGTATATACTGGGCATTCTTGTACACAGCTTTAACTTTTGCTTGAACACCGTTATGTTTTCCACTCATTACTGCTGCTCCATCGTAACTTTGTGGAATAATTTTACTAGGCATCTTATCAAGTTCTAATTTTGATAATTCTTCAAAAATAGTATTACTAATACCTTCAGCGGAGTGATCTTGTGGACTGACAAAACTGATAAATCTCTCATGTAATTTTCCATTCAATTCATACCTCACAACTAACACCATTTGTGACAGAGTGGCACAATCCGTGGTTTCATCTGCTTCAATTGAAATGTAGTCAGTTTCATTTCTTTCTTTCTTTATTAGTCCAATGGAAACTGCATAAATAGAATCCAAAACTTCATTTTGAATTGTTTTAGAAAGGCCAACGAAAACCCTATTGTTTGTGTTTCAATATGCTCTCTTAAGGTGCTATCTAAGCCTGCCATTAAATTTACTAAGCCCCTAAAAGTACCTGGATTCTCAGATGTGTTTGTTTCATCATGTCCCCTTGAAGCTAGTTCAAATATTCCACAAAATTTTACACAGTCAATTAACTTACTTAGGATGTATCTGTTCTTAGAGACTTCTTCATTATGCTGTTTAATTTTTTATCTATATGCACTCTCTAACTGGCAACTAATATTGACTTTGCCTAACAATGAATACTCAGTACAACTGTTCATATGAGTTTCACTAATTTTATGTTTTTTAATTTTTTCTCCCAAATGTTTCAAGTCCTTAATTCCATTTTCAGTCCAGGCTGAATCACAGTTTAGGTTCATCACCAAACATACATAAAAAAAGAAATTCATCACCTCACATCCACATATCCAATCAGCATGTAAGTAACAGTTTCTATTAAATTTTCTTGTGTAGTTTTTTTTTACTTGATGCTGGTCTGTCCGTTTTATAATTTTGTTGTGTGATATCTAAATTGGGTTTTGGTGGCCCTAATTTTTTTAGTTCTATTTTCTTTTCGTAAGTGAATTTGAAATAATCAAACGTTTAATATTACTTACTGAATTCATAGCCATTTTTTTCGTTTCTAACAAATACGCACAGAACACACGGCTCAGGCCTACACAGAATACGTTACACGTTTATGTACACAAGGTTCGACAAAAACACTATCTTACACAGAATACACTGACTAATAAAGAATAAATTATTAGAACATTACGTTTAACAAAAAATACAATAAGAACACAATCAAAACTATATAAAACACAAGCGAAAATATATGCACTTTAAACAGCAACAGAGAAGTTTTGAACAACCGCCGCGAAATCAGACAGAGGGCAGAGTCCTCCCTATTATGGCTACGGCTAATTTAAAAGCATAGACATGTGTATACACGTCCTCTTCCCCCCCCCCCCAGACCCGCCTTTGCAGGGAAGGCTGTCGTATTAGCGTCCCGGCTGCGAGACCATGCCGAAAACATCGGGTGATCGCTATTAGTCGCCCCAAAAATATCTATCACATAAGGATACTACACATTATAGTTATATTATTGACAAATTTAATTTGCAAATTTAGTGGGAGGGCTGCGCCCTTTTGCCCTCCCTGTACGAGCCGCCACTGTAACCGACAGACAATGTCGACTGTTGAAGCAGGCCACAGCTGATGATGAACCGACAGGCGATCCCCAAGTACGCCTGTGTACGCTAATGTGCCTATTGTGTACAGAGGCCACACCTCTGTCGACTTGACTAAGCATCAAGTGTTGTCGTTTTGCATTTCATTGTTGATACTACCGCACTGTTGCAGCCGATCGTTACTCACTGTTGTGTTGACGCATGCCTATTGTCGTGGAGAACAACTTCCTCAAGTGCTGATCTTTGATACCATCGTAGATGCAATGAACCCTTATTGAGAGAGAAATCTGCCTGTCTGTCTTATTCTTAAACTCTCTGTCTTATAATCGTCGTCATCATCATATTGTGGTAGGTCGTATTAAAGGTTTGAGCCTCTTCGTCGGTTGTCTGTAGTCCATTTTCCTCCAGGATACAAACCGCACGAGTGTTCTATCCTCATTTATGTATACGTTTTTGTTCATCATTTCATTGCTTATATGTTTTATTCCTTCCATCCAGCGTCTCCACTATCCACGTCTCTGACTCATACAGTAAAACATCCTAGTTGTATATACTACACTTTATCATGTCCAAGTTGTCTGCTACACAGAACTGAAGGAGGCAAACATAGCCGACGACCACAGCCGGAAACTTAGATGTGCAGAGGACACAGAAAGGATGCTTGAGGAGAGAATACCAAGTAACGGACCAATTTACGGAATGGAAAGAAGAACTCGGTGGTCACGGCAGAAAGGACGCAAGGCAAGGCATTCTAACTTTGACGTTACCGCTAATTGGTTCGTACTGGACAACGCCTTTCGGTGTCTCTACCATTGTCAACAGACCAACCAAAAGCCCCCCCCCCCCGTCGCATCGTGACATCCATGCAGCCAGCTCTTCCCATTCGTTTTAGGCCCGTTTCGCCTACGTACAATTCACTACAATCCTTACGTTTAAGTTTATATGCCCCACTTTTTTGTTAAATCGTAATTTCTTCTGTATTACTAGTCTTAATTTCACCAAACACTGTCATACACTTTTTAATTGCAACATCTATATCATACTTCTTAAAACATTCCACAATACTTGTCCTCGTTCACTATATATGTTATCGATCCCATATAATTTCTATCCTTCCTATCCCCAAGGAATAGGGATATAATATGTTCTCTTGTACTGATCGTATCAATTATTTTGTTAACTACATTCATATTATAATAATATGAAACGCGGGCCGTAAGTTCGAGTGTAGAGTGGCGGATCATAAAACAGGGGAAGGAAATAGAACATCCAGTTCACTATATGCTAGACATTTTGTTGAAGATAACCATACGTTTGTTAATCCATTAGAGGAATATGAAATTATAAAGAATTTATAAATAATTCGGTGGAAAGGAAGCTGAGAGAAGAAGTTGAAATACTGAAGGAAAGAAAAAAGAATAATTTAAATAGTTCAATTAATTTAAAGGTAAAATTTGATAATGAAGATATATATTTTACCACATACTAAGGAAGAGAGAAATGTAGAACATAAAGGTTGGTAGCAGTCTGATATTTAGTTATCAGGCAAGACAAGGGGAGGTGACTTGGCTGATTCTTTGCTGGCTAAGGGGTAACAAGGGTGTTTACCTGCTATGTTTGTTTATGTCAAGTTGACGCTTCCTGGTTGTAGATAAGATATATAAAGGGGTGAAGGTTTCTAGGTAGGTTGTTGTGTTCCATCTCTAGATGAGCCGAGAGGCTTGAAAGCGCTCATGGAAAGTATAATTGCGTGTAGTGGTTGCTATACAAGTTTAGTAAAACTTAGACTTAACCACTAAACTGTGTTTATCTTTTAATTAAATATAATACGTAAAGACATATTTACGGCATGTTTATGTAAAAATACGTAACGTTTTCGGTTCAAGTTTAGGTACAAGAAGTTCAGGTGTTAGTACAATTTCAAAGCATTGTTCAGTTTCAATACTGTTAACGAGTTCCTTACTGTTACGGCCTTACAAATATAAGACTAAGACTAAGACTAATTTGTTGAAATCTTTCTATTGTGTGTTTTTACACGATACTGCGTTACAATCATTGTAGGCTATTTAGTTATACTCACACATGGCAAATTACACTTTAATTTGTCATTAGTATTGTTTCCTTTACAAAATAAATTAAAAACGAAAACAGTTTTTACTAACCTAAACATTACCCTTGAAAACATTACGTACTTTCATACGAAATTGATCAATACAATTTTTTACAATTAATAAATTTCTTCTTCTCCTTTTTCTTCTTCTTCTTCTTCACGCCGTGACATATCGATACTATCGCTTCGTCAAAACATCGAAAATTTAGTGCAAGTACTTAATATGGGAAAGTAGTTTTAAAAATTTCTATACGCGACATGTATTGTTTCTCGCCGTGTCTCGATAAGTAAATCGCAACTATTCCGAACGTCACAACAAATCGATTAGAAAGTTTTTTCGAAATCCAAGCAAAAAACATAACACAGTATTACATTACCGCTGTTACCCGTACTCGTTTCGAAACAATGACCCAAGACAGGTTCTAAAAGAGGACAGACTTCTATGGGGAGATAACTATATGAATAAGGTTCGATTCCTGATTTCACAAACGACCATCACCGGAATGGTTGGTTAATTACATGTGTCTATAAGCGAGCACATGCGACCCATATTACACCACATTTTAACCACAAAAGATAAACAAATAATATACATCATAGATACATATAAATTGCTAATTATTCCAATGTGTTCGAGAAGTATTCAAATAAGCAGTAAAAAATCACCTGTTCACGTCATAGTAAGGAAATGAATGCGAGAGTCTGGTGCACGACCGAACAGAATGAGATTTACCAGAACCGTTGAGGTCATGTTGCGTCACACACCCGCGACCGGTTTAACAGGCTCTCCAGCGCCTTCTTTAATTTTCTTCTTCTTCCCTTACTTTAGACATTAATCTCATTTTTAAATATACGTACACGGAAAGTTGAAGGCACGATCAAGATCTTTACAACGTTATTCTAAGAAAGCTGTAACTAAAAATTAAAAAAAAAATGAATTAGAATGAACTGAAAACGTTTTTCCAAATTTGTGCACAAAAATGTTTTGTGGAGAAAAAAAGCATCACAAAGTATCACCAATTATTTTATGATTGGTCACTTTACAATTGACACATTGATGTTTGCGGACGATCAGGCTATTATGTCGGACTCGGAAAACAGGTTGCAGATTGGTATACATTTCTTAAATCGAATCTGCAAAGACTCTGGATTGCAAATATCCACACTTAAGACAAAGGTGACAGCTTTTCGTGGAACTGATCCCGTACGGGCAAAAATTGTTATAGATGGTACTGTCCTGGAACAAGTTAGCAATTTTGAATACCTGGGCTACAGTGTGTCTTATAATGCAAGCAACGACGTTGTGAATAAGTTGCAGAAATTCAACCTTATGTGCCGGACCATTAGGCGAACCCTTAAGTCACCAAGTAAAGAAAAACGCCTAAAATTCTACAAGGTGATGCTCCTTCCTACACTTCTTTGGGGTCTGAGAATTGGACTTTAATGAAAGGTCAGGCCAGTCGCATCCAAGCGGCTGAAATGAGATTTCTCAGGCACGTGGCAGGGTACACTCTCCATGTCATAGAACAAACACAGACATACGGCAGGAACTGAATATTATGAGTATACTCGACAGAATTGCCCAGTATCGGCTGAATTGGTGGGAACATCTTTGCCGAATGGATGACTACCACATCCCCAAACAACTATGGAACTATCAGCCGAGGGGACGGAGAAGTGTGGGACGTCCGAGGAAGCGCTGGAGTGACCAGCTCTATTCTTTGCCTGTTTGAGACCGGAACAAACCATCCTTGGTTTAATTTTTGAAGATGACGATGACGTTGATGATGACGAAAAAATTATGGAGCGACAAATGACACATCGTCCTGTTCGAACGGTCAGGGAATAGTCCAGCTAACTTCCGCTGGGAGAGTCTCCATTCAAAAATAATGTTGAACAGTCTGTATATTTGGCCAGGAATTAGTTTCACAGACACAGTAGTTTCTTTGTTTTCTGCCGTATCACGCCGTCAGATTTCGGCTTTTAGACGTTATCTCATCATGTTAACTTCCTCGGTCTTCCCAAACTTTAGTCTGTATTCACAGGGGCGTGTTTCGCTGTGTAATCCCTTCCGTCTGTCTAGCCATCTCCGTCCGTTTATTTATTTACAATATGTCCATCAACTCTTCCCTAATCAAGTCATAGATAATGTGAATCTATAGATTCCATCACTGCAGCAGCCTGTATCCTGGGTGAAGAACTTGAACGTTTATTAGGGCACACCTGTTTCGCTAACGTTCAAGAGTACTGCACTACTTTGTAAAATTTAAGTTAACTGGATCATTATTACTTTCAATATTATTAAAACGATGTTTCGACTGCGAAGTATTGTGAAACTATCACACACACACACACACACACACACACACACACACACACACACACACACACACACACACACACACACACACACACACACACACAGAGAGAGAGAGAGAGAGAGAGAGAGAGAGAGAGAGAGAGAGAGAGAGAGAGAGAGAGAGAGAGAGAGAGAGAGAGAGAGAGAGAGAGAGAGAGAGTATAATGAGAAGAAAGAAGAAACAACTTCGCAGTGTATACCGAGGGTTTAGTACAACTATCCAAGATTTAATGATGTTTCAAAAACGACGTTTATGCATGTTTCTCTACATATATGTATCTTTTAACAGCTACGTAATAATAAAAAACCCTAATAATAATAAAAATTAACCTTGAAAATCAGTTTCATGATTTATCATTGCATTTGAAAACCATTAATTTCAGTTTTCTTTTAATTCACATGAATGGAGTTGGATAGATTTACCACGAACCGTACGGATATGTAAAAATAGTACCGTGCCTGATGACACATGAAATGTCTTTGAAATGGAAATGTCAATTTACTGATACTAAGTAATGCAAAATTATGAGAATTTCGTATTTATGAAAACGGTGTTAATCCACAGGATCTGTTTTGGACAACAGATGAATGGTATCTGTTTTGAAAAGTGAATGGTATGAAGTATCAAAAAATTGGAACCAATACATTTTTTACATATTGTACTCCGACTTTCAAGCCCACGTTAGAGTCTTCTTCTTCAGCACTACAGCCCAACGTCAGTCCTGGTTTCCAACACCAATCTTCTCCAAAGTCTCCTATCCATTGCCATCTCAGTGTAACCCCTCACGCCCATTCTTCTGAGATCTTCTAGCACGTCGAGCTACCAACTTATCCTAAGTCGTCAACTTTCTGCCTTTAAAGACTTGCGCTCTCACGATTTTCTTTGGCATACGCTGATCATCCATCCGCTCTAGGTGACCTAACCATTCCATTGTATTCGTTGAGCCTTTATCAATCTTACAGTGTCCTCATGCTTCAATAGCTCATCTATATCTCGTGGTTATTTCTTATTCTCCATTCGTCATCTTCTTTAACCGGGCCACAAACACGTGTTATGATCTTTCTTCTAAACTTTAGAGTTTCTTCTTCCTTTTTTTTTTATCAGTGTGCATGTATGGCGTCCTTAATATCCATCTAATAACTACAAGTCGTCTCGAAGCCAAACACACCATCCTGACGAAAACTGTTCTCACTCGGCATTTCCCTTCCTCAGAGTATTACCCATGGCGTTGTAGTTGGTTTATTATAAGCTTTTAAAAACAATAGTAGAATGCAATAGAACAAAAGAATCTTAGAATGTCTTCATGATTCAATAGCTCATCTATTTCCTGGTTACTTCTGATTCTCCAATCGTCACATTCTTTAACCTGGCCATAAACACACGTCTTATCATCCTTCTTTCAAAACTTCTTAGTGTGTCTTGTTCATTTTTTTTTAGCCCACGTTAGATGCCCCCTGTATAATTTATTCGAGACGGCTGTTCGTGCAAAAGAAAGGAGAAGACGACGCTGTACAGATGTTTCAAACGTAAACTATCTATATCTTTCTTGCAGCAGTAATCGGACCGGTGGCATTTCACTCGGAAATGCCAAAAGCTTGTCTGCCCACTCAAATGTGTGGGTGGCCCTTCCTAAATGACTGAAATTTCTTGCGTAGCGTTCTTTTCTAAAAAAAACTGAAGTATCATAACATTTAAGATTATTTAATCGTAGTGAGAGAATCAGCTCCGAGGCACATGCACACCACACAGCACTGGTGTACGTACGAACAGATTATATCCACGAGGCAACAAACATTTTTGTAATATAAAATCCAGTCACGTTCTAGTACAGTCGACATAAATATTCAACGAATCAGATACAGAAGGCAGCGGCGGTTGCATGAATAACGAATGAATGTTGTCGTTTGATAAGATGATGACTTAATGTGACTCAAATTATAATATATACACATATAATGTAAATAGCACATTTATTTTTTTCTATGGGATCTTCTTCTTCTTCTTCTTCTTCTTCTTCTTCTACATACAATTTACGCTTTTATAGATACACAGACAGCAACTGCCTGTATGATCGAAACGAATTTATAAAACGCGAACGTGGTGAAAATATAAATACTGTTTCCATAGCATGTCACTGTGCTCTAAGTTATTAATCCGATTCATTGATAGTAGACTAGACTAAACTGCCCGCCTTTAATCGAACAATTATTGACACCCCCGTTATTACAACGTCCTAGAAACAAAGTTCTTCTCGAGCAATGGTTTCCTAACGTTTTCCGTTGTGACAAACTTCGTTCCTCTGAGTATCACCAAAGACGCGCCTGACGCAGAATATTTAGGCGTTCTATAAAATTTGCAGCAAATGGAGTTAACTCGGTCTACCAGTTTTTCCAGTCAGAAAGGAATCAAACGTTTCCATCAAATGAGTACTACATGCCCTCATCCAGAAGAAAGATTACAAAGTCCACGCTACAAGGGATGGGTTGACCGCGCGCTTTGTTGAACTTGACATACAGATCGGTTACACCAGTAGACAGGCTCGTAAACGGCGTTCCGAACGCGGGCTGCGTGTACACGCGATAACGGACACATTTTCATCATCATCATCTTCAAGGATTAAACCAAGTGTAGAGCTGGTCAGTCCTCGGACGTCCCACAACTCTCCGCCCCCTCGGCTTATAGTTCCATACTTGTTTATCATCTTGTAGAATTTTAGGCGTGTTCCTTTATTGGCTGACTCAAGATGGTCCGCACATAAGGTTGAACTTATGGAACTTACTCACAACGTCGTTGTTTGCATTATAAGACACAGTGTAGCCAAGAAATTCAAATTTGCTGACTTGTTCCATGACAGTACCATCTACAACAATTTTGGGCCGTACGGGGTCAGTTCTACGAAAAGCCATCACCTTGGTCTTAGGTGTGGATATTTGTAATCCAGAGTCTTTGCAGATTCGATTTAAACGGACACGTTTTAAGAATTTAATTAGTGATTTTTTCGAAATTATAATGAAGCAATAAATTAAAAATAATATATTTATTATTGACAACTACGGGTACATAAAATTTGAAACGGAAGCAAGGAACGCTATATAACACAGTTCTAAAAATTGTTTGAAGTTTCTGTGAATTGTATTGTATTGGAAACAAAGAGACTAAACCCCGGGCTATTGGGCCATGGCCCACTCGTTAACTGACAAGGTCTTCGCGTCAGTTAACCCCACAGCACTGAATTTTTTTTAAGTTAGTTAACCACGAATCGTTTTGAACAGTAAAGATGGTCTCCACAGGAGAGGGCGAAACTTCAGTTAGTAACAACAGGAGTGGACCACGGCCCAACAGTTTGATGCCGGTCGTGAAAGACTTAAGTACAGAATTTATCGTATTTAAATACCATAACTGGGTTGGAGACACATTCGAAGGATACTTTTTTCCCTATTCGCAAAGACGAGATAACCTCAAAAACTAGGATGAAATCTGAACCATCCCTCATATAGCTTTTGTCAGACAACTAGCACGGCTAATTACAAGAAACGATTTCTTAGTACCAAGACGTCTTTTGAGTAGCGCGATTGAAATTGTCGTACTCGCATAACTAATTGGATACGTAATAATAGCCTACTTAGGATTGCCCGATATCGGCTAGACTAGTTCGAACATCTTAACCGAATGGATGCCTACCGCATCCCCAAACAACTATGGACCGGAACAAACCATTTTTGGTTTAATCCTTGTTGAAGATGATGGTGACGGTTAGCCAACTTATTTAATTCGTCTTACACCTTTATGACTACATTTTTAACGCGACTTTTTTTTAGTAATTTTTGACATTTCAGTCAATCTTCCCTCGCTGCGCTACTGGAAAAAAGAAGAAAAAAGAAGAAGAAGAAGAAGAAGAAGAAGAAGAAGAAGAAGAAGAAGAAGAAGAAGAAGAAGAAGAAGAAGAAGAAGAAGAAGAAGAAGAAGAAGAAGAAGAAGACATAAATTCCGATAGATTTGTTATGAGCCGATAGAGGATAAGTTGAAGAAGAAAATACGGACACAAGAATATAATTTCTTTACTTATTTAATTACCACACTGATGTTATTGTTATCTGTGTATGTACACACGCCGTTTATTACATAATTAAGTACTTTCACTTTTAAGTCTGGTGGGAATCTTCACCGCGACACAATAATAATTTTCACATCGAAATCCTTCTTGTTCTCCTCCTTCTCTTCTTTTCTCATTAAACGAGAAACGAATAAACTGTAATGAAAGAAATTACTTAAAAAAAAATAACAATTTCATCGTTTTTTCCAAACCCAGAATTAAAAAAATAACAGCTACGATAACAATTCATGTATTTAAAAAAGTAAAGCAATCTGAAATGTGCGCGCGTACAAAGAGGTTTCATTATTTCGTAAACTCGGCACACAATTAAACCAACAATGAATTACTTTCACGCAAACGGTTCTCATCACCGCGGCTGCTGACAAACATAAATTAGACTCTAATGTTAAGTCTATTACAAAAATATATATTGCAGAATTTATTGCACTAATGAAAAGTCAACACGCGTTGTAACGAAGTCAACTCAGCTTTCAGCCGTGATGCAACAGCTGTACACTGCCAATAAATAATTGACGCCGTTATAAATAAAAAAACAATAGTGAAATTTCGACGCTTTGCCACAGCCATAACAATTAATCATTTTGCAACCGAATACTGTCAAGGATTCGGAACACATGTAACATTGTATATTTTAAATGGTTTCTTCTTCTGCTTGCCAGCATTTTGCCAATTAGGCTATTGCGGAAAGTTGAGCTACGTGCTTCCTACAATCGCTTTCAAAACTTACCCATATCCTGCGATAACTTTTCTTTTTTGCCTCTATTAATCTCTAGTCTGTTTTGAAGTGTGCTCTCTCCTGTCACGTCTGCCTTTATTACTACGATCACAGCAACCCGCTACCGGTACACGTGTTCCAGCCGTTGCTTTCCTCTCTTAAGGTTTTATTCCGTGGATTGTTTGTTCGACCATTTCATGAACCAATGTCGCGTGTTAACTCTTTGGATACGCCTGTTTTTTAACTTGCATTTTCTATGAGTACGCATGATTTTTCATGTATTTCATAATTTTTTCCGCAAAGACTAGTTAATATTTACTAAAACTAATATATAGTGTATCATTTAAAAGTTCAATTCTTGTGTTTTAATTTGACACAAACAAGTTTACAATACTATGACATTTAATATTTTTTTATTAATTTAAAAAATGAATGAAGTAGCCTACAAAAAAAGGTTTACGTAAGTTTCGCATGAGTTTTCATTTATGAAGCTAACATAAAATCTACTACAAATTAATTTTATGTCTAAACTAGTTACAAACAAAATATAAAAAGGTTATTTGGTAATAACAGCTTTACTACTTTCTTCAAAATTTTAACAATAATTTGCTCGTGAATGAAATTTCTTGTACACACACGGCGTAATCGCATTCATCTGGTATCCTTCCTTATTCTTTTTTCTTTTCTCTGAAGACATTTTGCAGTAACGCCTGCCGGGTATTTTATTTTTTCTGTAAGCGGGAATTCTCTTTGAAAAATGTCTAGCTGAAAACCGAATGACCGAGCTTCTTGCAGAATTGTGAAGAGTATCATTCACACACTTTTTTTATTATTGAATTTGACATGTTTAAACTGGTTTGTAAGACCAACCATCAACTTATCTCTAATACCTCTTAATACTAAAAACAAATCAGCCAAATTAAGTCCAATGACATCCTTTAGTTAGTTCTGAACACTGATGAATAAACTGAACACTCTCACCCGCGCACAATGCTCTGGTTTTATAAGACAAAACACTATAGGTACAAGTTCAAATGGCTTTGTTCTCTTCAGTCTTTGCAACACTTTTGTCCAGCAGCTGAAGAACTTCTGCATTTTCGTGGAGGTGAAGCCTTTCTTCATGATTCTTTGCAAACCTTTTAATCTCTTCTTTAATTGTTGGAATACCTAGATCTCTGTGGATATCGGCGTTTTTAACATACCATGGTGCATTCACCATGGTCCGCAAAACTTTGTTTGGAATGTTTGTATTATCCTGATGTTACTATCTTTCGCGCACCCCCAGAGTTGAATTCCATGCAGCCAGGTGGGTTTAATTATCTGATTATAGATCAGAGTTTTACTGTATAAAGACGGGTTGGAATGTTTTCCTATGAGCCATTTATATTGTCGGAATTTTATATTAAGTTCCTCTTTTTCTTTTTTACATGCTCTTTCCATCTCAGTTTGGTATCCAATGTCATACCCAGGTATTTGACTTTGTTTTCATAAGGAGCTACCATTCCATTTATGACCAATGATGGAAGACTGGTGACCAATCTTTTATTGGTGAAATTAATGTGAGCCGAGTTGGCTTCGTTAAGTTTGGTTTTCCATTTTTTGGTCCATTCATATATTTTATGGTATTACGAGCTTTCTGTAATAATCGGATTGAAATAACCTCATCTGTTGTAAGCAAAGCTGTACTATCAGCAAAAGTAGCCAATTTTGCTTGTTCTAAGTTTGGTGTGTTACTGGTAAATAATACATACAAGACAGGCCCACGAACACTGCCCTGTGGTACTCCCGCCTGCACGTCTTTTAGGTCTGAATATGTTTCTTCTTGTTTAACTCACTATCTATTAGATATGTACGAGGTAAGGATTTCTACATATTGTGTAGGTAACATTTTATATAACTTGTAAATTAATCTTTCATGCCACACCTTGTCAAAGGCTTGTGCGACATCAAGGAGTAGTCCAGAAGAAATTTGTTTTTCTTTTAAGGTTTTCTCAATTACATCTTATCTGTAATCCGATCCACCTAGTCTATTGTTGAATGCTTTTGGCTAAAACCGAAATGATGGTCAGGAATTAGTTTGGCATCTTTATAATTGGTTTTAATCTCTTAAAAAGGAGCTTTTCAAATACTTTTGGAACTACTGGCAAAAGCGAAATCGATCTATAAGATTTCACTTTACGAGGTGTTTTTCCTGGCTTAGAAATCATGATAACTTCTGCTACCTTCCAGCTGGCAGGTACATGCTTTAGCCTAAGAGTTCCATTAAAGAGGTATGTTATAACATAACAATTCCATTTGCTTCAAAATTTGACCAGTAATTAAATCAAACCCCGGTGCCTTCTTAGGATTCAGATTTAATTTTATTTCTTTTGCTACTTCTTTTGGAGTGACAGAAGCTGGAAAGTTGGGGGTATTTTATTTTTTCTGTAGCGGGAATTCTCTTTGGAAAATGTCTAGCTGAAAGCCGACTGACCAAGCTTCTTGGAGAATTGTGAAGAGTATCATTCACACATTTGTCATACAATAATACACGAATCTCGCCTTCCGTCAAAAAACGGTGCTTGTAATCCATGCTGCACGCGTGTAAATAACGCCCGACTTCACGGAAATGGCTGCAAAAACATATGACTACTGTTTGTAAAATAAGGAACGTAAAACGTAAAAGTGCTGCCATCTGTTTTTTTTTCGTGAAGTAAATATGTGATTGTGTTTCGAGTAACGCAGCTCGCAGTTTTTAAGTAAGTACTAAATTTCGTTGGGGTTCAGTTTTTCTAAAAAATATTTTCTAATCCTTTTTGTCTAAAAAAAACGGTATTTCTACTAAAGATGCTTTTCTAAAATTAATTTTTTAAACACCTTTTATTCCTAAAAAATTTGTACATAAAAGCAAAGTACATCTTAGAAAAGGTTTGATTATTGGAAGCAATTTACATTGTGGGCTATGGTCCGTAAATACCTACGTATATTGTTGTTTTCAACGAACTCTTCATGATTTTTCACTATATTATAGATACGTTCATGTTACGGGTCGGTGTATACGTCCCGCAATGACTTCAGACAGGTTATTCGTTCTCGCCGTACGTTGCAACACAGCATCGTAGTGACTCCATAATGCTGGAAGATAGCGTGGAGGAATGGATCTACGCCTTCCCGTAGCACGTCTTCCGCGGATATATGTTGCTTCGAAATAGTCTTTAGAAATCACATATTGTTAGAAAATGATTTTTTAGAAATCACTTATTTACAGAAGATAATATTTTAGAAATCACGTATTATTAGAAAATTTATTTTAGAAAAACTGTACCCCAATCCTAAATTTATACACACGCGAAAATCGCGGGCAATGTAATCTTGGAAAAAATCGGCCGCCTGCAATTTTCGTGGGCAACGTATCGAAAGTACTGTATTAAATATATTCCCCACGGGTCTGTCTCTGCGAGTCTCTGTAATAGCCTACACTTCTTCAAAATCATGGTTTTCTTTCGGCCTTTCTGAAACGCTTAATAAGCAAGATACAGAAGAACAAATTAAACGTGTCTTGAAATCAGCTGGTTAGGGTCCTAAATTCATAGAATGGGAGTCGGGACAACTCTCAAACTCGCTATACAGTAGAGAGAGCATCGATTATGCGAACCTCTCGGGACGAAGGCCCGTTCGGATAATCGATATTTCGGTTAATAGATAGTAAATTGAAAACATTATTTCTCTTTACAAAAACAAAGGTTTTCATTACAAAATCATTTCTAACATACTGTTATGTAATTACAGCAACCTGTATACTGTACTGTAATGTGTTACCAAGGCTGAAAATCACTGAATTAAAACTGAGTGTAATTAATAAAAATCAAAAGTTAATTTAAACAAAATTAGAGTTTAATGACAAACAGTGTACTATAAAATTAATTACAAATTAAAAAACAAAACAAACCATACAGTACCATGGAGAATTTACACTTTTTTGAAGAATTGTTCTATTCAAAGCGATACCCCGTTTTCTCGCTGCTAAACACTCAAGTCGTTTAACACTCATAAGCTGAATACAATCTATCTTGTCTTCTGTTTCCGCCCACTTTAGAATAGTCTCAAGTGCGTCAAAAGCTTTTGCTGCCGTCGGTAGTTTTGTATTAGTAGCGTTCTAGTCGTCTACATCTGAATCGCTTTCGTTTTCATTACGTTCATTTAATGAGTCTCAACTATCTCTTCATCGGTTAAAAACTGAAAACCGAGATCGACTTCATCCACCTTTAGCCAACTCTTTGTTTATCGACTCTTTGGCTATGTAGTTACAGCGTTTATTTATTACTGTACAGTACTGTAATAATTTATAGTATACAATCTTGTATGTTCAATAAATCTGCAATACGCCTACACGTGTACAGTATATAATCGTAGTTTTAACATTGAAAATGTTTATAAGGACGTGTCGCACATTTGAAAACTACCGCTGGTGCGTAATCGAAAATGGGAACCGGTGAGTTTCCATAGAAACTACTTCTTTGTTGTCAATAACGTAGTACACATATAAAACTTCGCTTATGAATGCGACTACATTTAACTTATAATCTGTACATTGGTGAATGAAGAATGAATTCATTGATTGGTGAATTAAGAATGAATTCATTGATTGGTGAATGACCATAAATATATATATTTTGTATATTTATTGAAGCATTTTCAATGCCCTTCTCTGTGCATTGCATTTGTGCAATGCCTGTAAATTTTTATTGAGTTCGGATAATAGATCGTTCGGTTAATGGATGTTCGGATAATCGATGCTCTACTGTAATTGGTAACTTGGCAGCAAAGCGTAGTACAGCAATCAGATACGCCGCCGTGTAGGCTATATTTCTCCACTTTAGTAATTGTAACAGAACAGCGATAACGAGTGGAGGGAAAAAATGGAAAACTTAATAATACTTATTCCGAACGCAAAGGTATGGTAAAACACGAGAATTAGAAGAATGAGTATAACAGAAAATACCATTAGGACACTCAGAATATGGACAACTATTAGCAATAAATATCAACACAAATACAAAAATTAAACTATAAACACGAAGACAAGAAACGGTAATGGAAGACGATCGTGCAAATATAAATTGGAATATAAATTAAGTACCGAACGGAACGTGAAAAACAAAATTAATGAAACAAATTTACAGGCATTGCGCAAATGCAATGCACAGAGAAGGGCATTGAAAATGCTTCAATAAATCTAAAAAATATATATATTTATGTTCATTCACCAATCAATGAATTCATTCTTCATTTACCAATGTACAGATTATAAGTTAAATGTAGTCGCATTCATAAGCGAAGTTTTATATGTGTGTACTACGTTATTGACAACAAAGAAGTAGTTTCTACGGAAACTCACCGGTTCCCATTTTCGATCACGCACCAGCGGTAGTTTTCAAATGTGCGACACGTCCTTATAAATATTTTCAATGTTCCCATTTTCGATCACGCACCAGCGGTAGTTTTCAAATGTGCGACACGTCCTTATAAATAATTTCAATGTAAAAATACCGTTAAAAAATTTTAAGTCTGCGGAAAAATTAAAATGAAAAGTAACGACTAATTAAAACATGACACAAAACACTAGGCCTACATCCCTGACTTTCAGAACTTTATGAAAATAAATTTATAACAAATCGACTACTGGCCGAGCAAGCCTTAGAATTTATAAGATTAGATGAAATTACAACAGAAATCATTATGGAATACAGAGAATCGCCGGTATTAGAACTTGCCTGTTTCAACAATCGGTACAGAATGTCACGAGTGTTGTACTGTTCGCGCACACGACACGCCGCTACATTTGACCAACATTTCCGTACACGGATACAAAAATACAGCAGGAAAATGGCAATTTGACACCGCCCGCGAAGCCTCAGAAATAGGTTACGCAATAGTTTCTTCCCCGCGAATGGTTAACAAACAAAAAAATTACGAATGGCTCATTACTTACAGCGCTGGCGTCAGCGGTGATAGCTGTCGTACATTACTTGTCAGTGTCACTACTGTCACAGGAATCCAATCACTTACCTGTAAACAAAAAAAAAAAAGATAAACATACGATATGAACAGTGTTGTTGTCAGTTAAACAAGTGATACACTCAACATAATTGACGTTAAGCATTTTTTGTGTTTGCGTTTTCCAGAAATTATGTTACAGCAAGTCTGCGTTTAAGTTCGGGTTAGGTTTCATGCCGTCAACAAGTGGAACCATGTTAAGTGAAATGGTTTTTATTTTAACAAAGAATTGCGAAGGAATCGGTCAGGTTCTAAAACACACGAAATTTTGCACTTTTTGCATGCATACAATGTTTAGTTGTACTGTGATTAAGGCTCGATGCAGTACATTAATACTCCGACGAGCAAAGCAAGTTGTCAGTTTTAACGCGACCATTTGGCATTTGTCTGTTTGGGGTAATGTCTCGCGTTAACTTTTGAATACAGCAACCGAGTCTCGTAAAACATCCCATACAGACCCCTATTGTTTTGTACACTGATCCCCCATAAAAATTGGAAGGCGTGAGGTGAAACTGTGAGGGATAAACTTAAAAAAAAATCTTAAAACTTCATGTGACTCATCAAATTAAAGAGAATTTTAATTAAAGTCTGAATACAGTGTTCACGTTTGGACACTTCAAAACTCTGGAGCACCAGGGCACAAAAACTGGATCAAACTGGTTTACGAAAATTCTGCAAAAGTGAAGGCCCAAATTAAAAAAAAAAAGTCTACATGGGGAACTAAATTATTAGCAATTTTATTAAATATAGGAACTCGATATCTGAATTTAAATTTACAAAATAATGTCTATCAATGCTACACATGCGAATTTTGGACCGCCTTAAAAAAAGCTGAAGTATGCACTGAAGTTAAAGCCTTAAAAAAAAAGCTGAAGTTAAAAGGTGAAGTGTTAAAAGCCGCTCCGAAACCTCTGCCTCTGAAATGAGTTCTGGTTTGGCGGTGAAGGTAATCCTTAACCTCGTCTTCTGTCTCCTCATCGGACGGACGGGTTGGGAGCAAACTGTTGCTCCAAACACACGGCCAGGAATTCTTATTTCTCCTCCGGTTTGGCAGGGGTTGCGCCTCAGGTCCATTGACAGCCGGAAGTGGAGGTTATAATTCACAAAATTATTTATGAAAGTTTATAACAGCGATCGATGCATACTGATAGACGACGAAATAGCAAAAGCACGTTAATCGAGGTAACATAAACCAAGGAGGATTCACTGTTGTTGCTTACCAGTCACCATGGAAACCGAAAATAATACATCGCAGTTGCTGGCAAATAAATTGCTTCGCGCGATTCCCAGTGCGTCTCGACATGTAACAAACGTACAGGAACAGGTGTCAAGACCGACAGTCGCCAACACCAAACTGCGGAGTCGTGAAGTACCCTCAATTGTTCTGGATACTCAAGACATTTTTCGGAGACGATTAGAAATTCGTAGAGGCCGAAACGTTAATCTGCTACTCTGTGTATGGAGAAAGTCGCGGCGCCGGGCCGCGCACTGACACACATCACACCCGTTGTCAATTCGAGACGGGTACTTAGCGCCAACCACGACTCATCGTTGTCCTGTGGGTTAACGATGTTAATATAGTTCGGAACGAATCGTAATGATGTGGACGACGACATGTAACGAATACCAAGCAACACATTTTTGGCTATCCATGTGCAGCATAACAGTGAATAAACACGTCAAGGACACGCCAATTTGAAACAAATATCTACAAAATCATTTAAAATACCCTTTCTTCTTCTTCATTCTCATATTATTATTATTATTATTCTCCTTACTATTATTATTAAATTCTTGGATTTTGTTGTCCATGACATATTCATGAATTACTATCTCGAATTTGGAACACTATATTTTTATATATAAATTTAGGCACATCTGTGGAACGATTCATAGGTACCTGAAAAATAAAACACGGAAGGATACCCTAATTAAATTTTATAAAACTGTGGGTGTCGCCAGATTCCTGTATGCTATTGAGACTCTTAATAAAAGGTACGTTCAGAGGATTCAGGCAGCCGAAATGAAATTTCTAAGAGCGACGCAAGGTTGTTCTCTCTTGGATCGGAGAAGGAGCGAGGATATTAGACGCGATTTAAACATTGTATCATTGCACCAGAAGACTGAAGACCGCAGAAAGAGATGGTGTGAACACTTGAATCGCATGCCTGATATCCGTCTACCTGTGGCTGCCTTGGTTGGGTTATCCAACGATTGGGAAGAGAGATGTCGGTAGACCAAGGAGGAGATGGGTTTCGGAACAGGTCTAAGGCCTAGTCCTTGGAGTGGTGGCGGTGATGATGATATTTTTATATAACCTCATCGTCTCAAACAAGGATAAAAAAACCGTTTGTTCTCGTACCAAGTGAACAGACTAGAGCTGGTCGCTGCGACGCTTCTTCGGACGTCACACGCCTCTCCGTCCTTTCGGTTTATTATAGGCGTACTTCACGGCATTTATCTGGAAATGCGGCGGCCATCCATTCGATTAAGATGTTCTAACCATTTTAGCTGATATTGGGCAATCCTACTGTCGAGTATATACTCATAATATTCATTTTCTGCTCAAGGTTCATACTGGCCTGGAAGGTCAGGGAAACATTTTAAGATATACCGAAAGTCAGGGAAATTAAGTATATTTTTCACAGTCAGGGAAATTTTTTACTATGACCAGTCACACAAAACGTACGAAGATGATCCAAGTTTCATGAAGAACTGCATGAATTCTTTGCTGCTCTGTAATGGACCTGAATATGTATGTACCTATAGTTTATATTTTAAACTGTAATAGTTTTGAAAGAATATAGTTTCACTATGAGTAAAAATAATTGTTCGCTCTGCTTACTTGCAGTTTTTATTATTTTTTATATGGTCTAAAGCAACAATAAGTGGACTGGAGATGGGTCTGCGTGTTGCTAAGTGGGTACAGAAAACTACCTTTTTTAATTAAAGGTGACAAAGTAATTTTAATGTATAAATACAACGTTTCAATTGTTTTGATTTGGTTTTGAAAATATTGCCTCTAATTCTGTTTTATTTGTTTCAGGTTTCGTTATGAACTTTACTAAAATGGCTTTTAAAAAAACTAGGTTTAACGACCAGTGGTTAGACCTCAATCTAAACACACAATTTTCGGGTGGTTGGGTAAAGGACCTGATAGTCCACACTCACAGGCATACTGTAAAATATGTAAAAAGACCTTTGTTCTAGCTAACATAGGGCGCCAAGCCATAGTTTCCCATTCAAAAGGGAAAATTCATATGAATTTAATCAAAACTCAGCAGGCCCAACCATCCTTAAAAAACTTTACATTTACGTCTTCTAATACTACAAAAAGTAGTGAAAGTGAAAGTGTGTGCAATCAAAATGATGCCATTCCGTCAACTTCTAATCATACTCAACAGATTATAAATAACCCTGAGTGTTCTATTAATAACCAACCTTCAAAACCAGTTTCTCAATCAACTTCGTCTTTTTTCACCAGAGATGATGTTACAAGATCTGTAATACTTTGGGCATTAAAGGTGGTGGACGATAACATGTCATTAAACTCATGTGCAGATATAGGAGAAACATTTAAATTAATGTTTCCGGATAGTGCAGTACCTTCAAGTTTTAAAATGGGGCCGAGCAAATGTAAATATCTTATTAACCATGGACTTGCTCCCTATTGTAAATATCTTATTAACCATGGACTTGCTCCCTATTTTTCTAATGAAATAAAAGACCGATTATGTCAGTGTCATGATTTCGTCGTTTCTTTCGATGAATCTTTGAATAAGATCAGTCAAAAAGGACAGATGGACATATTTGTAAAGTTTTTTGATGTCAATAGAAGTAGGGTGCGTACTGAATATTTTAAGTGTTTTTCTGGGTAGAGCCACAGAACAAGACCTTCTAGACAACTTCATTGCAGGAATAAATCCATTACAGCCTAAGAACATTCTCCAAGTGTCAATGGACGGTCCCAATGTAAATTTGAGTTTTATTAAAAAAATTGGATGAAAAGATCAAAGAAGAAAATCCAGATGGAAAACATCTAATTAATATTGGTGTTTGTGGACTACATGTTGTCAATGGTGCGATAAAACTGGGTGACAGACGGCAAAGTGGGAAGTGGATAGCTTTTTGCGAGATGTTTATTACATCTTTAATGATTCACCAGCCCGCCGTGCTGAGTTCATTGAACTTACTGGAAAATCTATTTTTCCTTTAAAACACTGTACAACCAGATGGCTTGAAAATGTGATTTCTATTGACAGAGTTTTAAGTTCTTTTGATGATATAAAAAAATTTGTTGACAGCCGAAAATATCTCAATACAAAACCATTAAAAAATGTTTCTGTTCAAACCAAAGATTGCATTCTGAAATGCAAACTGGCTTTTTTTAAATGCTTTCCTTGGAATGTGAACCATTTTTACGAAAGTTCCAAACCCACTTGGTCCATTCCTGTTCACAGATTTGCAAAGTCTCGTACCAAATTTGATGGAGAGATTTCTTAAATCCAGTAAAATGCCTGCTACAACAACTAAGCTCTTTTCATTAGATTTACATGACAAAGAAAATTTGCGTGATGTAAAAAGTATTGATCTCGGATTTCATATAAAAAAAACTTCTCAAAGAAGCCACTTCAAAAGAAAGTGATATCCTAAAATTCAAACTTGAATGCCAGACTGTGCTAGTCAAAATGACAAAAGAGATATTAGAAAGATGTCCTCTGAAGTACAAGCCTGTCCAAGGGCTCTTCATCTTTGAATCCTAGTAAAATTTTTCATCAGCCAGAACTAGGGAAACAAAGATTTGGTTTATTGCTAGAGGCATTGTACACCAATAACCGAATCACAGATTCTATTGCTGAGAAAGCAAAAGCACAATACACTCGACTTTCCAGTGAAGCCCATTCTACCCTTCAATTACAATTCAAAATATTTTTGGATGGTGATTGTCCTTCCAAGAGACTTGATGATTTTTTTCTTCTTTATTACTTGGGAATCAATGTTATTCAGAATTGTGGCAAATTATTAAATATAGGACTGATATTTTCGCATGGAAATACAACAGTAGAAGGAGGGTTTTCTGTAAATAAAACACTATTAGTGGAGAATCTGCAAGAACATAGTCTTTTTGCTCAAAGAACAGTGGAAAATGCTATAAGATATCATGAAAGTATTCTTAAAGTTCCTATCACTCAAACAATGTTGACAAATGTAACAGCTTCCCGTAGGAGATATGAATAAACATATTAAAGAGTCAAAACAAAAACAAAAAGAAGAAGAGAAGAAAAAGGTTGAAAAAAGAAAATTATCCATAGAGATCAAGAAACTTGAAGAGCAGAGAAAGATGTTAAAACTGCAAGCTTTGAAAGAAGAAGACAATATAAAATCAAAAATTCAGATTCTTGAGAAGAAAAAGTTAGGCTAAATCTCCCCATTTAGAACTTTTATGATCACGGTCGACTTTATTTACCTAGGCTATGATAATTATATTTGTATTCATGTGTCTATTAAAATTAGGTATGGAATTTTAGGTTACCTGTATCAAAGAGTGTTTTAGTTTTAAAGAATAATACAATCTTTGTTGCTTTGTATGTTTCCTTTAGATTTTTTATGCAGTTTTTTGTGATATTTTAACCTAATAATGTACTTATATATAATTTACCTTAATTTCCGTCCAGTGACGTCAAGCGTAATTTGTATTTGGTTACGCGTTTCAGGCCATGTGGGCCATCCTCAGACCATCACTCCAAGAGGAGCTCGTTAAAAAATTAAAAAATCCACATAACACAAACACATAATAAATAAATACAAAAATATATTAAAACATATAAAGGCGTTCTATTACACGAACACGGTGCACCGCGTGTTATGTGGATTTTTTAATTTTTTAACGAGCTCCTCTTGGAGTGATGGTCTGAGGATGGGCCACATGGCCTGAAACGCGTAACCAAATACAAATTACGCTTGACGTCACTGGACGGAAATTAAGGTAAATTATATATAATTATCATACAGTGACCTGGACCGCTTTAAATATGTTTAATAATGTACATTTATTGTAATTTTTTAATATAACGTATTTATTTTTTAATATAATTTTGTTATTGTTTTTTGTATAAATACAACTGTTTACTTTTTGGAAAGAATAAAAAGGAGTGCGTTGGACGGCTATGGGGAAGGTGGAGGCCGATTACTAAAAAAATAAATATTTATTTAAATTCATCCATGATGATGGACGATTATAATGTTAAGCATACTAAAGTAAATTTTCAATAAGATAATGTATGAATGTTTCATGCTTTCACTAAAAACTAATATTTTAAACTGAGTAAATAGGCTACAATAATGTTTAATAGGTAATTTATATACTGAAAAATTGGTATTGTACGCAAAAAATAACGCATACGCTGGTCAGGGAAAATCTGCGGATTTGGTCAGGGAAATCAAATTCAAAATTTCAGTATGAACCCTGCACTGCTGTATGTCAGCATTTCTTCTGCAATCTTGGAGACCATATCGTGTCACATTCTTGAGAAATCTCATTTCGGCCGGTTCAATACGACCGGCTTGATTATCGTTAAAATCCAGTTCTCAGACCTATAGAGAAGGCCATCGCCATCGCCTTGTAGAACTCGTGTTTCTTTACTCTTTGAGTTCTTCTGATGGTCCCGCACATATTAACATGATAATGTTTTTACGCTGGGGGTCATTCCACAAAATGCGTAATGCAAAATGTGTAACGTCATCGAAAAATGTAACGCTTCCACACTTTCGATTCCCCACAGTCTAGAGATCTTCGGTCTCTGTCATTTTAACATGACAATGTTTGTTATTTAGTACATATATTTGTTATATAGTAAATATTTGTTATATGCACATTGTACGTTTCAAAAGCCTAAAAACATTATCATGCTTCGATGTTCCGGTTTCGTCGAAATTTCTTTAAATCTTTTTTTAAACTTATGTAGTTTATTCACCATTTCACTGTTTGTAATATAAAACACATAACAGTCCAGGTGTTCAAAATTACTGACCTGCTCCAGAACAGCACGATCTTTTCAACAATTTTTGCTCGTATGGGATCAGCTCTATGAAAAGGCATCAGCTTAGTCTTCAATGTGGAGATCCGAAAGCCTTGCAGATTCGATCCAACGCGTGTACAGCCATATGCAAGCCGCTTTCCGAGTTCGAGAGGACATCCCCTGGTCGTCATCAGCAAATAACAATGTGTCAACTGCAGCGTGACCAATCATCATAAAGTGCTCATTTGTTATAACATTTTATATAACATTGTAATTAAAATTTTGCCTGCTCCTGAGCCTCTGAAGAAGCATATAAACAAGAAAGCAGACTTAGGCTCGGGAATAATTGATAAAAATTTTATCTAAAAAATACAGTTTTCCAAAGTCAGAAGAGTGCGCTGCATATTATTATTATTACTTTTATTTGCCTTACTCTATCCAGACATTTATTCTTCTTCTTCTTCTTCATCTCCACTTAAAGAAGTATCTCCACTTCAGCTTTGCATATTAAAATATTTGAGAAAAACTCAACCAGTCAAAGTTACACCTCGGATAACCTTGTCGGTTATGATAACCAACAGTTAGTAAATGATAAACGCTCAGTTAGTAATATGATATTCAGGAAACTGTTGCTGGGATCACCAAGTTCCCCATTTATATTTTTAAGATCCACCTAAAACATACGATATTCTGAATATAAGCCTATTGGCAACACGGAAAGCCAAATCTGTGATTTGATTTATGGGTTTTAACCATGACCGGCTCTAGTAGAAGGCCGGAATATTAAACGTGGCAACACTGGAACCAGCTGATATTGAGGCCGTCTAGACGATCTTTTAATTTATGTAGCCTATTTCAATAATCAAATCGAGTCATTTTTAATTGCCTGTTAACAGCAGTTTTATAACTCTTCATTATTTGCAAATTAAAAGTTTATTATGTAAAATACCGTTATATTATTTAATAAATATAATAATTAACTCATTCATATGATACGAATTCAATAATTCGAACAAAATTAATTCATTAGGCCTAACACTAATACACTAATTTCTTCATCTTAGCCTAAACGTATAATACTAAGTGGGCACAGACCTATAATTTAGATTTAGCTACAAATAGCCCTACTTATGATTTTAGTAATGCTATGAAATTAAATAAAAATATAACACGTTCACTTTAGCTATTTTATTACACTATGCTTATAGGCATCAGACGCAACGTTGCCACGTTTAATATTCCGGCCTTCCAGTAGAGCCGACCATGGTTTTAACACATTAACTCCTTTTTGTCACAATTTTAGTGGTTCGTGAGATATGGCGAATTTGTCAGTGAACGGTATTTGGAATTTACACACACACACGCGCGCGCGCGCGCGCGCGCGCGTATTTGAGATTGTTATTAATTTACTTACAAACCTCTGATGATACTGATATTCTTCAGTGAAACGTGCGTCAGGTGCTAAAAGAAAATATACGAAATTACACTACTTGCAGAAGAAACAAATTGAATAACACCAGAACATTATATAATTACTGCAAGAAACTTCGAGTTACGTGTATAGAAAATTATATATATATATGAAAAGGTTGTGTCAAGTTACACGTGTATATTATTTTTGATAAGATTCGTGGTTTTGTTACCACCACGTTCATACCACGTGCTAAAATTAACAGTCGGGGAAATACTTCTCTAATTGTACGTTTACTGAACATATGTTTAATTACCGACCATATGACCATAATTACCATATGTTTTGTGAAACCAAAATGGCAGCTACTCATTATAACAGCTGATTCGGTGACAGCTACCGTGATTCGATAAAGTAAAAGCTGACAGCTTTGATACCTGTTACCATAACGAACAAGTCTTTATCTTATTTCACTTTTTTAAATTTTTTTTGTTTTTTTTTTCTGAAGTCTACATAATTACATCCAAACGTAATATACTCGTACATTACAAGGAATCAACGCGTCAGTTTCGAATCTGTTTTTTGCTACTTACGCTGAAAATAATTAACCAATTATATTCACTGGCGATGTAATTAAGCAAGGTCAGAATGTCTCTCTATGTAGTAATAACGAAATTACATGTCAGCTATATGGTGGCGAGATCAGGGCCACGACCGCTATATCAAACGCTGTGGTTTCGATACTCCTCCAGTGTTGGAGCCTACTGACCAATAAACTCTTGCCTATATATGGAATCGTATCACAAAGGCATAGACGAAACCGTTCATTATGTTTTCTCTCTTTGTTCGTTATAAAGTAATCGCACCGCTAATGAGAGATGATGACGTCTACACATGCGCAGTTGAAAGTAAGTAACGGTTAACGAACACAGACTTAATACCAAGGATGATATCAATTTAGTACGAGACGCCCACTTGCAATTTGGAGACATTAAAAACGCAACGAAGCAACGCTACCAACTGCTCACATCAACACGTTTTGCTTCACTACAAAAAAAAAATTCATACAAAACTTGGTTCTTATTACGATAATATATAAGAACAGTCCCGGGGAATTATTTATCGGGAATCGAACGTAAACAGCACTCAACTAGGGCTACCACATACATCCTCGACTTTAGGCCATGTCCCGGCGTCCGAGCGCGGTTCGGCCAAAACGCGATTTTGTCCTCGTTTTTACCACATTTAACTTGAATTCCTGATTAGTCGAGTTTTCAATGTAATTCATCAATGGAAAGACCGGCGTAAACTATTGCACATGATAAAATCATAATCATGTATGATAGACCCAGGGGTGGATAGGGCCGCTTGGTGCCCTGTGCTGCCATCAGATTGATCCCCCCCCCGCGGATTCAAAACATTATTCACGTTGATAAGTGGCATACACAATTTCGGAAGTTAACAATTATTTTATTAAACTCTCAATTTACAACAAATATTTAGATAAATAGTGATTACACAATGAGCATAGTAGTACTTAAGCTCAGAAAATACTAATCGATCCATTTTTTTCTTGATTTTGCATCAACAAAGTCTTGTATAATTTCTTCTAAATCGAGCGATTCAAGTATCTCGTTTTCAATATTCGACCTTGCTAAAGAAGATAATCTCTCATCTCCAATAGTTGAATTCAACACATCTTTTATGCATTTTAATACAGAAAATGATCTTTCAGCACTACCATTGAAATCATTCGCAGTTAGCTATTGAAATCGTCAAAAGCAAACGATAAGCAATGTAAATATTCAGAAACACATCAATCATTTTACGATCAGTAATCTAGTTTAATACTCTGAACGGACAAACTGTAGTATCATGGAATCTATCATCTCCATTCGAACGTAAAAAACATAAAGGCGAACTCGTCGAAAAGTGTGCACACATCTTTTTATGATTTTGGACTTAGGACATTTGTTTTTTTTCACATTTATTAGCTTCAAAAAGTTTTTGTGATTTAGGGCTGGATGGTGCCCCCTCTGACAGCTGAAGCCCTGGTGCCTGGTGCTGTAGCATACCCTAGCTTTATGAATAATCCGTCACTGGATCGATCATGATTTCGTTCTCTACAGTATATACTTATGTCTAACGATGTAGTGCTGTTTTGGTTATGTTAGGACACTGATCATGGATTATGGTATTCTTGTTAATTCAGTTAAGTTAGTGAAAAATGCATCAATTATAATTTCAGTTACTTATTTAATTTTTAAGAACTTGTTAATAAATCCGAAACGAAAATATGCATTCAGTCAGGGTTTAAAAGAACAGTGTCCGTTTGTTGTGCAGATTAGTGGTTGTGTTTGGCGTGACTAACAATTGTCCTGATGATGACAATAAACACTGTCGAAACGTCGACACAAATAAGTTGAAATTTGTGTTATATTTTTTGCCCGATCGTCACAAACCCTTCACCGGGAAAATTCACTGATTGACGGTCACTACGAATTTAAGGATTTAGTTAAAATTCATGTTTTATACTTGTATATTATTTCAATCACTTTCTGCTACAGTCCGTTTCTTGATGTATATAATACATTTAATATTTATAAATAAATTTACTTCAAGATATACCTTTTTTTTCTTATCAGGAACATGTTTCGGGTACTATCTTGTACCCATCCTCAGCCTTCCGGTTTTTTGTCTGGTGAAGTACATATGTGTTGTTGGTTGACTATTATTATTGTGGCTTCCTGTTGGCTTCTGGTATTTCAAATTGGTTTTATTGTGTGTGATTGTGGTATTTGTTTTTGTATTTTGTGTATTTTCAATGTTGAGTGCTTTGAATATTGTGTCATGTTTTGTATTGATTTGTATTTGTTCAGGTATTAGTTTGTTTTCTGTTTTATGTTTGTATATTTGTAAATTTTCCCAAATGTTCATTATGGTGCCTTTGTGTGGTATATGTTTTATTAGTGTTACATTGGTTATGTCTGGGAATTCATGTCCTGTGTTTATTGCATGTGTGGCTAAATTGGATTTATATATTTCTGGTTTTTGTATGCTTTTAGGTGTTCAAAATAACGTTTTTTCAGCTGTTTTTTTTGTTTGTCCTATGTAAAATTTATTGCAATCTTGGCATTCAATTTTGTATATGCCGTTAGTTGTTGTATTATCTTTGTTGTGTGAGCTATTTAGATTTTGTAATTTATTTTTATTAGTTTTGTATGCTATTTTTATATCTGTGATTTTAAATAGTTTTGTTAGTTTTGTCATTTTATTATTTATATATGTGAATGTGGCCCATTTTTTGTTGTTGTTATTATTTATGTGTTGTTCAGTTTGATTAATTCTTAATTGTTCAGTTTTTATTTTGTATTTGATTTTATTTTCTATTTTGTTCACAGTACTTTTATTGTATCCATTTTCACAACCAATTTGGTATATTATATTTCTTTCTTTGTCAGTTTCTTGTTTGTTTAGGGGAATTTTGTACATTCTGTTAAATAGCGAATAAAATGCTGCCATTTTATGTTGTGGTGGGTGGTCAGAATGGTTAGGTATAATGATGTTAGTGGAAGTTGGCTTTCTATATATTGCATATTGTATGTGGTTGTTGTATCTTGTGATGGTTATGTCTAAATAGTTGATTTTGTTATGTTTTTCTTTTTCTTCTGTGAATTGTATTTTGGGATGTATGTTATTGATTTGTTTCAGTATGTTCTCTGCATTTGCGTTTTTGTTATTTGATACATATAGCCCATCATCTACATATCTTATCCATATGCCATTTGGGTCATGTGAACTATGTATCCTCGAGTATCCTCGTTCAACACTACAAATTTTGACAATGTGTCGTCGTTTTGGATCTGAACAATATGGCAACCTAAACTTAACCGCTGTACTGTCCTCTCCAATCTCCCACCACTAGGGATGAGCATCGCCAAAAAAAACATCGATGTTAATATCGAGAAGAATACATCGATGTTTTCAAGCCGATGTTGCTAATTCCACTTTTATTGTCACTATTTTTGTTTCCATAATTCACTTTTGGGTGCCCATAATTAATGGGTGGATGATTATGAACGATGCCGATGATATTAAAAATTCATACATAAACTATTTAAATTATGTTGTAACACTGTCACAATTGAAAGAGAAATAAACGCTAAAACTAGAATGAAAAATAACTGTAAAAAACAAAACTACATCTGAATGAAAACGAAATACGACCAACGTACCGTAGCCTAAAGAGTAAACCGTTATTCCGTACGTTTGTAAGCTAACTTTGAAACTGTTGAAATCTATGTAATGGACTCTAAGAAACAGTTTGTGTTCTGTTTTATTTTTACCGTATTACGTCACTACGCTACTACGAAGCTGGTACCAAATACCTAGGATCTACCATTATTATATTAATAAAATAAAAATTTGTCGATTTAAAATAAACAAAAACAATCAGTCTAAGTTTTCAATACAAATTTTTAAAAATGCTCAAAGGAAAAATATCGAAACGAAACCACCGATAGTATGAAAACATCGCGACTCGACCATCGATGGTAAAAACACTGAACATGGAATGTTAGCCATCGATGTTTTTCGACCATCGGCCATCGATGCTCAACCCTCAACCCAACACTATGTGGTTATAAGCTATGTCCACACTAATACGCTTTTCGTGTATTTGAGGATGCGCAGTAGGACCTTCCTCTGGCGAACGTAACGCATGCACAAAGCATGCCTAAAAATCAATTGAAGGTCGCCGTTTTTAGTGACGCATCCAGTAACGCACGTGCTTCCACCACCAGTGGATCTCCTTTCAACATTGCGTGCAACTTCATAGTTTTACAGAAAGTTTTTTTTTCTGTTTTCGTGATTACTGTAACTGTGTTTACTGTTTACCATGTCGGCAGAACAAACGTTGGCCTTTATTGAAGATTATATGTCATATTGTGCCTTATGGGACATTGCGGACAAACACTGTACAAACAAAATGAGAAGAATTGATGCTTACGCTGTTTGGGCTACGAAGTATGAAGTGACTGTGAAAGAACCCCGGGAAGCACTGATGAAATGAATTGCTTGGATAAATAAGTACATCAAAGAAGTAAATGAGTCACCAGTAGCCAAATAACTAAGTGTGATTCCTAATTTCACTTCAGCTGTATTGCTTCTCTAAAGCGAGTATTTTCTTTTGCCATCTTAGGCTTCACCATTTGTAAAAAAGCATGTAAAAGTTCGTTCTAGACATTCGCTTAAAGCTCTTGAACAGAACGTTATCATCCAGGTCTTTCATAATTCCAAAATTCCGCGTTCTTAAGTAATCTTTCAACCGTGTCGAGCGTTGATAATTTTCACGAGTTTTTCTAACTCTTTTCAGCACTAAAGATGCAGCACTTATACCCGATAACATAGCAGTATCAGTCAAGTCCATGTTCACGTTTACACTGGAGAAACATTGACAACTGTGACGCACAGGTGTAGACACTTTGAGGCATGCGTTCAGTACTTTCGGTCTAAGGTCTAAGGCATGCGCAAGAACTACTACTCGGTGTCGAAAGCGCACAAGTGTCGACATAGCGTATTTTCCAGTGTAATCTGCCATTGTTCGTCAGTTACGTTCAGTTTACTCATTTTAATAAGTTATTACCTTAATCAGCAGCATCTTTTTTTAACAGAATCTATTAATATTACAAAATACAATAACATTATAGTTAGTATTCTTATAGGTCATAACAGTCACGAAATTTTTACAGTGAGCATAGTAAAATCACGTTTGACGCACACATGCCTGCATGATCGCGGCCGTGCGATTTGCGACGCCTGTCACTAAAATCGATACACACTTTATTCTGAAAACAAGCCGTGAAAATTATTATTAAATTCAATTTTTTGCTTTTTACTTTTCCCGTTTTTTTTCTTCTGCTTTATATTGTTATCGGTGCCACCGTCAAAACTAATGTGTTACACATTTCACCCGGTCGCGGTCAGAAGGATTTCTCTTTGTACACAAATACGTTACAGCCTTCGTAACACCCACACGTTGGAGAGCGACGCAACTCCTGCCAAGTCAGTACTTTATAAGATGCATTCTCGGTAACAAACGATTTGATACAGCACTAAAACAGCGGAAAAAAGTTGCAATCGGGGCACCACTGAATGATAACAACACTTTTACCACTACAGTCCCTTGATGACTGTAGCAGAGACGGATGAGGAACTAAATGGAATTACGACGACGAAAGTTAAAACAGAATGTGAAGAAAACTGGGGATTAACTTTAGCAGTAACTTTAGGCTGTTGTCTGTCACCATTACTTTTTCAAATTTATATAGATGATCTCAAAAAAAGGAAAGAACAAACCGCTGACGGTATTAAAATCCACCGAAATAAAAGCTTGAAAACCATTCTCTTCGCGGATGACCAAGCTATATTCGTCACTTCAGCAAACGATCTCCAGCGAACAAGGTACAGCTTACATAAAATAGGAAAAGAATATAACTATAACATATCTGAATCAAAGACAAAAGTAGTGGGCTTTATAACCGATGAACCGGTTCGGATCAAAATGTGCATAGACAACACAGCCACAGAACAAGTACCCATTTCATCTATTTTGGACATAACATTACTTATGATCAAGATAGAGATATAGAAAATTAAGTGACGAATTTCACAAGAATCCGAGGAACGATTTGGAGAACGTTGGGAAATAAATGTAGAAATGAAACCTAAATAAAATTTTATAAAACAATGGCAATACCTACAATACTGTATGGTTCTGAAACTTGGATCATAAAGAAAAAAGATGAACAGATAGAAACAGCAGAAAAAATAAAATTTATGAGATCAGTTAAAAAGGGTAGACGAGATCATATAAGAAATGAAGTGATAAGAAGTGATTTAGATATTTTTGTAGTTAATGAAAAGATTAAAGAATATAGAAGAAAATGGATTCAACACATCAATAGAATGTAAGAAAGTAGAATACCGAAGATGGCGAAAGATTACAACACTAGAGGCAGAAGAAAAGTTGGTAGACCTAAGAAAAGGTGGTCTGTGGAATAGGAACTTGCCGCTAAAGCCTAAAACCGTTAAGAATATGATGACTTAAGACAATGTAAGACTACTACGAATCCGGAAGAAAAAAAATGAAATCCTGATTGTTGAATCTGAAGAAGTAATACAGAAGATTATAAAAAAAGTACTATCACCAATACAGTTAAACAGCGAATTTGACAACTCGAGTCGGAAAGAATGCTATTGGTACAGTATAACACTTCCGGCAGTTTTAAATCGCACGTTAGCCAAGCGTCCGATTCCTGCAACTCACGTCTATTGATTATAAAACGTCGCTTGACATTTAATTACATTTAATCTGTTTAGAAAAACAGTCAGCTGTGCGATCTGAATCGCTCTTACTTAACGCCGTGAAGCGAAACGGAAACAAAATCAAGTTAGCACCTGTAGAGAAACATCAAAGAACGATCAGCTGACAAAGCTAGTAAACGGCTGCTGTTTTACTACTGCCCAGAGGTGGACCGATATACCTATAACAGGTATTTGAAACGATATTTTTGTGGAACGGATATAACAGTGACTGAAAAGTTGAAATACATGATCCGATTCAACGATATCTGAAAACTGAAAAGTCGAAATACCCGTTCCGATTACACGCGGCCTCGCGGTTCCGAGTCCCCCTACGCAACTAACGAATAAACGAGTAAACTACTACTACGAGTACACGAGTACAAAGTCACTTTTTGGTGCTGAATTCTTGTTGATTCTGCGCATGTGCCGATTGCCATACAAGTACGAAACGAAGCAAAACAGCGAGGTTCAGAATATCTCCGTGCCAAAGAAACGAAACTGTTTTTAATAAATGAAGAAAATTCATACTGATGTTACATTTATTCTCGTGTGTTATGCAAATATATAATACAGATTATAATAACAAACTATATATTATACTGGTCACCAACTTGGTAAATTTTGAAAAAGCGAATTATATCGTGTTATAACCTACAGAGTGCCTGACAGGCCTTATAGTACTTTTTGAGAGAGACAGACAGACATATGCCAAACGGCCGAGTCAAGTCTGAGTATTCGCTTCGCTCGTTCAAAAATTACATTAAGTTAGTGATATTGGAAATAAAGAAGGAGGAGAGGGGAGTTTATTAAACAAATCAACAGAGACTAACGTACGGAGAAATACGAGAGCGCGGCGTGTACAAAAGAAAGTGGCCCACAAGTACATTTGGACGCGTTCTCTCCCCCCTTCAGTACCACCTGTGACAGGTTACATCAACTGCTGCTGCATACTTTTAAATTTTCTCTGCAGAATTTGTTTTCTTTACGCTGTGTGTGTGTGTGTGTGTGTGTGTGTGTGTGTGTGTGTGTGTGTGTGTGTGTGTGTGTGTGTGTGTGTGTGTGTGTGTGTGTGTGTGTGTGTTGAAGTGAAACTCCCCGGCCGACGACATGTACATATGCCGTCTTTACACGAGTATGAAATTACAAACTACTATTACCATTCGGTGTGTGTGTGTGTGTGTGTGTGTGTGTGTGTGTGTGTGTGTGTGTGTGTGTCCATATGCGAAGTTCCTCTACCGAGTTTGACTGCAGAGCATCTGGCTAATGCCCTCCTCTGTAGAGAATTAAACTGAATGTCTGTAATTAATTAAATTCCTAATATAAATGTGGGATATAAAATTGAATATCCTGACTGTAAAAAAAATATCTAGGCCAAACTAAAAAACGTTTAAAAGAATGATTTATTCAACACCATAATTCATACTTGAAACCAACTACATACAAATCGAATTTAGCTACTCACTCAATTAAAAATAATCACACATTCTCAAATTTAAATAATATCACACTTTATTAAAACACATTTCCAATGGTCCAAAAATGACTTTACGGGAAAATCTAGAAATACTTAAACATAAAATAAATAGTAAATTATGACGAGATGTAATTAATAATAAAATAAATAATACATAAATAAAGTAATGATGAGACATATCAAAGTATAGAAAATATAACAGAAACAGTGAGAAAAGAAGACTATGTTTTGGAGATTTATATAGAATGGACGACAATAGGTTAACATAACAGATCTTCAAATATCTGTGGGGAAAGAAGTCAACCTCAAGTTGGATTAAAGAAGTCAAAAAGGATTTAGAAAAAAATAATGTAAACGCAGAAGAACCAATAATTGAAAGAGAAGTTTTTCGGGCAAAAGTGTTAAAAACGAAAGGAGTCCAGGGTAGGAGAGAGAAAAATCCAGGTTCAAAGTGGACTGAAGACAGGAAGAAGAAACACAGTGAACAGATGAAAGACTATTGGAGAAAAAGAAACGAACAAGGAATAAAGATTTGAAATTGGCATGTGGTCCTCAGATGGCCGATACAAATAGAAAAAAATAATAAATGTTTATATTAAATTTTACACTCAGTTATATAACGTATTTTTTATATAGGCCTACATATATAAAAACCTACATTAAATTTAGTCTACATATAAAACAGCTGTTATTCACAGTTGATTTAAAAAAATTGATCAATATATAATACTCTGATGATATTAAAAAAATGTTCTGTGAAATATACCATATATTCTTGTAATAAAAGTGTTATTTAATAATAATAATAATAATAATATATACAAGAATAATGTGAGCAAATACGAATGTAAAAAAAAAGTATTTATTAAAAGTCATTTTTTCATCCTTTTCTTTGATGAAAGTACTTGAAGACAAAGAAAGAAAGAAATAGTTAAATAAAGAAGTGTAAAAAAAACTTGTAAACTTAGCGAGAGCGTTAGAACAGCGACCACTTTCGAGAGATTGTTGCAGTTCGCTTTCGATTCCAGACTGCAATTCCAGTCGATTGCTCTGCGCGAAATCGAGACACGGAGAATTTTGTTTGCCCTTTGTTTCTCGATCTCGCCGCCGCCGCCGTCTTTTTCTTCTTCTTCTTCTTAATTCATTATTTCTGCGTAAACCTGACTCGCGCCCGCGCGCGCAAACCAGTCTTACTCCGGCTTTGTCACTCTTCCTGGTCCATCCCTCGCCATTCTCTCTCTCTCTCTCTCTCTCTCTCTCTGCGTGCTTTCACCGCACGCACACACACGCGCGCGCGCGCGCACTTACAGGTTTTGCTTGAATCTGATGTTCGAGACGGTGACAAAGCTTACAACCTGAAAATTTCTATACAGAAAACAAAAACTATGGGTTTTATGGGCAATTGTATTGGACAATAAGAGTGTATAATGGTATACATGGAGCAGTAGCGTTCCGGCGGCAATAGGAATGGAAGTAAGAGAAAATAATATTAATTATTTCACAGAATAAATATTTTAGTGATTGAATAATTTGAAATCTGAACACTATTAGTAGAGAAACTTGAAGAAAAGCGTAGCATTGCTTTAGAACTGATGTGCGCTTGGACCGTCTTATGTTCCCGGCTCAGATATCGGTAGTTTTACTGCGTACGGTCACTGACCTCGTACTAGTTGTCACTGTAAAAACTGTGGAGAGGGCGGGGACACATTCGTCCATCCAATGTGTTGCCGCTGTACAAACCGGCAAAACGCTCAGTTAGCAACTATGTTCGTTTTCGGAACCGATGTGCAGCAGTTACTACGTAGGCCTACCTATTTGTGTTTGTTCGTTTATTCATGTGTTTCTCTGTTTGTCGTTATTATTTTTAATTCGGTTATTTGAGTTCTGATTTATTCTGTGTAAGTATAAAAGAGAGTCAGATCCCGTTGAACCGGGACCCTCTTCTTCTCCCAGCGAATGAAAGACAATGCTCTAAAAAGAACACTTGGTACAAGAAAAAATTCGAATTAATTTTTAGGTTGTTTTTTAGGCCTATCACAACCGGCAAAACAGGTGTTATGTACCCACGCCACGCCACTGACATGACGTATACACAGAGAGAGCAGGCGTCAAATTTCCGCCATGTTTGTTGTGACATCACTTACGACGACTCACCTGATCATAAGTTGGCCAAGTTTCACTCAATATATGGAACAATTCGTCAAACGTTATATCGAGGAAAACAAAGAAAACTCGCCTAAAATTCTATAAGGTCACGGCTGTGCCAGGTTCCGGTAAAGAAACATCTGAGCAGGATGTACACGCATCGGAGATGAGATTCTTGCAGCAGTCGGCAACCCTGCGCCCGTCGATAAGCTTTGACGCGCCCGCGAACCAATTTGTAATTTTCTTTTCTTTTAAACGAAGCAACGCACACGCATTGTACCTGCTTCGAAGTACTGAATTATAAAATAGTACCTACCAGCTGTTTCAAATTTTACTTTTTTCTAATACAATAATTACTGTTAGTTTTTTTTTCAAGAAAAGGAACTGAAACCTTCATTTATGTTTTAAATGTGATTTTTTTTAAGTTTTACATCATTTCTGTGCACTTTACAAAAATAAATAGTGTTATTGTGGTAAGTTTTAAATTTATTTTTATTAAAATGTGTTCGTGTTTAACCATTATTTCGTTTAAAGTTTAGTTAGTTTTAACGTGAGTGTGCATGATGACAGATTGTTGATGACCTACTCCTAATGTGAAAACTTTTCACAAATTTATACGAAAGATACTGCAAAGCTTTTTTGAATTCGGTGTTCCACGTCGCTAAACATAAGTGCAAGGGTATAATACTGACCACTGATGTCCAACGTCCAGCTCCACACCTTTCTATTTTCCGTCGATGGGGTGGGGGAGGGGTGCACCCATCGAACTGGGTCCTCAGTTATATACGCGCCCCCATAAATTCAAAGGTTGCCTATGACTGAGGTAGACTCTTTAATGAAGACGCTCGCAAAGTGTTGAAAATGTTTAATATCCAAGATCGTATTGCGAAAAATAAATAACGCAATTTCTGTATGATTCGATAAAAGGGAATATGATTATTAAAAACTGCTTTAGTAATAAAAGCATAACAACATCAACAAAAGAATTTCAGTTTAACTGGAAAAAACTGTCACAATTAGGAAAGTTACAGAGAAACTTTTTTCTCTCTGGGATACATAATAATTATTAATACAGCGTAAAGCGTAAATTATTTTATCGTACAGCTTAAGAAAAAATATCATACCACCAACAGAGAGGCGCCATTATCTCCTCGCATTTCATTATACCGTATCTCTTTGTAAATGAAAATTTAATTCGATATTCAGTACGTGCCGCGGATCTGTCACACGTAGTAGCTTCTTCACTTTTCTTTTATGCCTCGCTGTGTCACTGTGTCACGCAAAACGTGGAAAAGAAAAGTTACATTACCTATTTTTGTTTAATAATATACGCATTAGAGAAAACACATGCACGAACGGGAAACCTCGCGGATGTGGAATGCGTACGCGCGCGGCTTCGTTCTTTACATATTCTTTTTGTAATCATAAACGTGGCTCTCATTGGCTAAAGAAAATCCCAATAAGAGTTTATTTAATTGAGATATCTGATAACAAAAGAGAAAACAATTGTTTTACTACAGGGAAACCCCATAAGAAAAAAAAAGATCTACACAACACTTAGGTGCAAGTACCAAATTTTATATGAATTTACGCAAATTACACATTTCGCCCGGGCTTCATTATAGAATGTGTTGGTCACACTGTAGCGTGACTACAAGGGGAATCACGAGATTAATCCTCCAATCCAGACCTATTAAACATATTTTTATCAAAATTTGATAAAAACTTATAGACCGAGAGCTGGCGACGAAAATGCTTACAGTATTTCAGTACTTATTGATACGTTGGTACAGTGGAGCCAGGTCAATCAAACGACTTTTCCCCAAATAGCTACTCTAAATTTCCCCACTTTGGCATAAAAATCCCCACTGTCACAAATATGTGTGCTTCGTGCAAAGCGTACAGCATAATATTCTAAATGTTTAAATAGTATTACAAGAATATCGTAAACATTAAAACACTTTTTTTAATTATGATAAAAGAAAAAGTAGGTTATATAACCTACTGAAATCGAGCTTAATACTTATGAAATACTTTTCTTGAACTTAGTTCATTACAGTCTTCTATATTTAGACAATTTTCAAATTTTTTAATTGGCAATAATAATTTACACCTAATTTTACCTTATACATACAGCTGCTATGTTTGTTCATCATCGCAGCATTTATAATGAAATAAAAACAAGATTTCTTTTCTTTTCTTTTCTAAGCACACTTTTCGTGTATAACAGGCCGCAAAGTGTTTCAGCCCAATACACTTATAATTTTATTTTTATTAAGATTGATAACACGAAAATCCTCTCCATATACCCATGTATGTGACCCATGAAACATATGTGTTACAAAAGTATCCAAAATAGGAAAAACTTCAATATCATCCACTTTCTTTGCTTTTTCGACTTATCCAAAAGGTTAATAAATTTTCATCAGTACCTGTGTAAAGATTTATAAGCATAAGGAATCTCCAGTCCCTGGTTATGTCTACAATGTCTATTTCGATGTTTTTTTTTTAACAGAAATGCTGAATGGCTTTAATTTTTTTTTTTTTTTCAAGAAATTCCTAACGTTTGAGGCTTTGAATATAGTAACAGGTGAAAGGAAATCCCCATCGGTTCCCCACACCGGATTCTGAGCCTTCAAATTTCGCCATTGTGGGGAACCTTGCGTTGGTACTTATTCAATACCTAATACGCGTGATACTTTGTACAGAAAGTCAACTTGACTAGTTAGAAACGGAGTGGGCAGTCTGGCGACTTGCTACCGGTTCCCTTGCCGTCCTCAACGCCTCAAAGGGCTAAACAATTAATGAATAAAACGTTATAGCAGTATGCGGTTTATTGATATATTAAATTTGACAATATAGTAAATTAGAAAATATAATTGCCAGACAAATTTTTTAAGTTCCAAGTTGCTGACCCGATGATTTTAAAGTGCTGAAATAAATGTATTATTAACGTCATAGCAGTAAATATCGGCATGGAGAACCATACATGACATCCATGTTCTAAGATTTATATTTAAAATCATTTTCGAAATGAAATATTTACACAGAAACTACTTCTTTCTATTGTGGTCACTAACGTATACCACCTCACGTTAGCGCACTCGATTTTCACTGATGATAGCAGTCGATGGCACTGCCGAAACGTTTGGTTTTGCACAAAACATTTGGCCACGGCCAAAAAGTAAGGGAAGGAATTTTAACAAAAAACTACTTCTTTGTTGCCGATAACGTAGTATACATATAATATAAAAAATTACCCCTCCCCCTTAAACTACGCTTTTTATTACTTCCATGTTTCCGTACATTTAAAGTTCGAATCACAGGGATATACTATCGCAAAAACAATAAAAACTTTAGCACAGTGAATTCTAATTGTACACAAATAATTATTGGTAGTAAGAGTTTCTTTTTCAATTGTTCATTTGAACTTTTGTATGATCTAAAGAACCCACTGATACACAACATACATCAACAACACCTAATTACCAAACATGAATTTATAAATATTATGTTTTATGATATGTTTACGACTTATGTACTATACTTTGACATGACTTATACATGAACCCTGAGATTGAGATTTTACATGCTCTACAACAGAAATGAGTTTCAAAAAAGATTAAATAAAAATGATTGAATTTTAAACAAGAACGAATAAGGAGTTTGATTATTTATTCTAAGCATAAAGAGTCTACTTACAAATTTGGCACCAGCAACGTGTGGCTAAACAACCCGTAATTTATTTTATTTTATAATATACATGACTTCCATGTTCTAAGATTTATATTTAAAATCATTTTCGAAATGAAATATTTCCATAGAAACTACTTCTTTCTTCAGCCTTAACCACAGTACCGTGGTCACTAACGTATACCACCTCACGTTAGAGCACTCGATTTTCACTGATGATGGCAGTCGATACCATTGCCGAAACGTCTGGTTTTGTAGAAAACATTGGACCACGCCAAACAACCCGGGAAGGAATTTTAACAAGAAACTACTTCTTTGTTGCCTACAACATAGTACACACGACATATAAATAAAAATTATCCCCTTCCCCTTCAACTATCATTTTCAATTATAGAAAATTACCCCCACCCCCATCAACTAGCCTCTTTATTTATAGATATTTCATCTACGTTTCTACAGTGGATTACTATAATCTACTTTTCAGGATACTTTATTTATCAAAATTAAGTACTTTACTCTTGTTAAAACATAAAACGTTGCAGGTAAACTACCCCTTTCTCTTAACCGATCTTCACTAAAATCAATAGGCCTTGAGTCCTCTACAAGTCAGGGACGTATGCAAAAAAATATGTGATTCTTTTTGATTTTGCGGCTGTTATCGTTTGCCATAGAAAAAATTCTACACACAGACACTTTTCGAAAAATGACTTTCCTTCATGTTTTGTGGGTAGTACAATCAGAATCAGCCCTTATCTCGAACACGATTTTTTTCGCCATCACCGTATTTCTATTTCCTTATGGAACATGGAAGTAAAAATTTACTTTGTACATATTTTCCGAAATATATTTTTACAACTTCTTGCAAGTAGCCAAACAAATATCCCGGTTCCAACATCCAGCCAGACTACGTGAAAGGTTGGCAGAGTGTGTCAGTGAATTATGCGCTTCTGTGGTTGTGACACAGAGCTTTTATTTATTTACTGATAAAGAAATAAATAATTATGCTTTTTCCAGTGCATAGTTGTACTCCAAAACCCACTAAACGTTTTTGAAATAACCTCCAGTAACTGCATAAATCTGTTGCGAGCCACCAGGTCTGCGACCAAGAGTAAATCAACAATCTTTCGCCTAGTTCTAATTGGAATATTTCTTAACAAAAGATCCCCCGTAAATGCCCGTTCATTGTAATTTCAACAAACGTATATATTTACCATATTAAAACTATATTTACTCTGCAAAAAATTATATTCTGCATTTTTTTTGTTATTTCAAACAAACATTGCACTCTTACATGTAGAAACATAACCTCAAATCGTCAATAACACTGGTGTCTTGATCACAACCTCAAAAGCCTAACGTTGTAAAAAACCACATCAGTATTTTGAACTGATAAAAAGATTTAAAAGACCAAAAAACAACAAGAGAAATACCTATTAGTGGTTAAAGAATTTTATTCTTACAAAAAAATATTATCTAAGGTAAAGGAATTATAAATCATTAATAATCTGACACTTTCAGCCTACCTGGTTCTTAAACATATTCTTACACTAGTACTGAACTACAGACCAGTAGATAAAGGGGATCGCGGCAGAGTATGTAAACGATACTGAGTGCTAACAACTCGAATTAATATGATTTCAAGTAATTAATAATAACCTACAGACAGTAGCAGACTGAAGGGGGGCGTGGGGGCGGCCTCACTTAGTAGGGGGCCTCCAGATTTGAAAAATTAAGTTTAAGAGAACAACAATTTATTTAAAACCTCTCACCAGAACTTTTCCCAAACAGTGGATAATTCAGAGTGCGGAAATCAGGTCAGTTACTCAAATGAACGAATTCACAAAAAAGTGCATCACATATTGCGTGAGTGACATCGAAGGCAACTGCACGTACAACAACTGTACAGAGTGTGTTATGCACTAAAACTGCTGACTTAACAAAAAATTACCAAGTAATGTTTGCAGCAATGATAAATTTGTTTTGCAGCATATAAGTGTATTGTACATTATAAAGTATTGTAATAAATTTAATACAATCTATAAATAATAATATACTTCTATTATTTCTTTTAAACTTTGTATTTACAATATTAAAGTGGATTTTTATTTTAAACATTACTACAGCTTCTTATGAAGTTTCCTAACTAGATGTGACAATACAGTGATTAGATAACAAATATATAACAGTAAAATGTTTTTGCTGTATATTACTTAAAGAGACATTGGATTATAAACACCCATCTTATAATCTGAGGGAAGGGGGCCTCAGAAAGTAATCCGCCCCGGGTCTCCAGTGGCCTAGGTACACCACTGCCTACAGACATATTACAAGAATCAGTACTGCGAATTCAGTAGTCGGAACCAAACCACGAGGTGAAGAAGAAGAAGAAGAAGAAAACTTCGGCAACAACCCCGCAGAATTGGGCCTTTCAAAAGATAAGCCACAGCCTCCCAAGTACCCGCTGGGGAACGACTCCAAACATGTTTCTCCACATTCCAGCCTCTTCCACCTTTACGTTCTTGACAAGTAAAAGACGGCTGTTTGCGGACGAGTTGCTTGCCTCTTGTTGTCGTTATTTTCAATCGGAGGACGGGTTAAACGGGGGAGCGATTTGGTACTTCAGAATAACAACACCCACAACCAATATTCGTTTCACGTTTGAGGTTTCAAGAAAAAGAAGATTTGATGGTCGCAACTTACATTTATTAATGTAATTTTTTGTTGAATTGTGCAGGGACACGTTGGTCTCATAATTTTCGTTTTGAGAGATTCGTAGCATTATTTGACGTATACCAGTGAGGTCAATAGACTCCTTGATCGACATATCACGTGACATGGCTTTTTTTATTAAGGTTGAAAATACAAAATCATGTTTTCCCGCGTCTCGTTTAGTGAGGTACAAATCGAATTAAAAAGATCCCGCATGCTCGCGTGCATTATACAGGCTTCCCAATATCGATGACAGTCCTTGGGCGTCAGCTGTCTGTACATGCACCGCAATGATGACATAATCCGTTTAATATATTTATGAAGTGCGTAGTATAGTGGCGGCTGTGGCGTGGAAAAATATTTGCCGCAGTGTCGACACTCTCTGCTTACTGATCACAGTTTCAATGATTTTTTTTTTTTTTAATTTTTGTCTAGTACAATACGCTTTATGAAAACAACAACGAAAACCTACAATATAGGAATTCAGGTAAATAATTAATGTGACGACGAATTCCGTTACATAATCTATTATTAACATTTTTAAGATAATTAAAATTGCTATTCAAGTATAAATACCGTTCGAATCTTCATTCTTTTTTACTATTTTAATGGTTATATGGTTAGCGAAGGAGTCTCAGTTTAATCTCGACTGTTTGAAGTACGTCTCATGATAACTTTTAAACGCAACAACCGATTTTAGTAAAATTTGGCACGCCCGTTAATACTTTTACCCTACAGAATCGTACTGTTTTGTAGATCGATCCCCCGCAAATAGGAGGGCGGGAGGCAAAAGGTGGCGGGTCCAAATTTTGATAAATCGCAGAAGTCCGCGTCGGGTATCCAATAAAATAAAATTTTAACCAAAATACGAATTCGGTGTTCATTTTTTAAATTTCATAATTTTGGGACGTCCGTCGGGGGCCAAAAATTTAGTGAAAATTTTTATTAAGTTGCAAAACTTCATGTAGCGAATATCAAATCAAAGAGAATTGTAACCAAAATGTGATATAGTGTTAAGTTTGGGAAATTTAAAAAAATTCTGGGACTTCAGGGCCCGAACAGTGGGGGAAAAGTTTGATAGAATAGTAGGAAATGATATGTGAGATATCAAATTAATGAGAATTTCAACAAACATTTTAACATAGTGTATAGTTTTGGAAATTTTCAGTTTCCAGTTTTTGTCCCACAGGGCCCAAAAATGGGATCGAAAATTTGCAAAACTTTATATAAATCCAGCCAGGTGTGCCTAGGGGGAATTTCAATACAAATCCAATTTGGGGGAATTTTTAGCCTTTATTGTACGATTGCTCTGCAATTGTTACTTTCCCAAACAAAACAAAAAACAGTAGGATAATCCGGATTTTCGTTAATGTTAATTTGTGATAACCTAAAAACGTATACATACGCTAACGTACATTACCATTAGCCTCCCTGAGCTGCAGCAATCGCTCAGTATGTTGAACGAAGTACATTTATTATTGCATAAATTTTGATATTAGAAAAATTTTCTATTATGAGAAAAATCTAAAAAACCCGAAAGGCTATAGGCCTACTATTTATTTAGTAATATAACAACTGTAGACCACACAATCATATAATAAACATTTGGGTCTGGGATACATTGCCTTTGCAGTCTGAAACCTTGCTGGATTTCACAAATTTTTTGAAATTTTTAACTTTTATTCTTTTGGCCGTCGAATTCACGAATTTTAAAATTTCCAAAATTTAAAACTACATTCAGATGTTAGTTAATTTGTCTGTCTTTGTTTTGTTTTTTTTATTTGATACGCGACATGCATTTATTTCGATTTTATTAAAATTTTCATCCACTTTTTGTCCCTTTGTGTTAAAAAATTTTGAAAAATGAACGCTATATCAGACTGTAATTAAAATTGTCTTTAATTTAATATCCTGCGTGGTTTTCCGCGAAATTTTTTTACAATTTTGACCCTGTGACATTTTTCCCTCGTGTCCCCCTAGTTATGCTTCCATGTTCCGTAAGGAAATGGAAGTATGGTGATCGCGAAAAAAACGTGTTCGAGATAAGAGCTTATTCTGATTGTGCTACCCCCCTCCCCCCAATGAAGAAAAGTCATTTTCCAAAAAGTGTGTGTGTGTGTGTGTGTGTGTGTATACTTTTTTGTATGGCGACGATAACTGCCGCCGAGTTCAAGACCTATTAATTTTGGTGAAGATCAGTTAAGGGGTAGGGACGGTTTACCTGCAACGTTTTACATTTTAACAAGAGTAAAATGCTTCATTTGGATAAATAAAGTATCCTGAAAAGAAAGTCTTAATAATCCCCTGTAGAAAGGTAGATGAAATATCTATAAATAAAAAGGGTAGTTGAATAGGGGGGGGTAATTTTCTATAAATGAAAATGAAGTTGAAGGGGAAGGGATAATTTTTATGTGTAGGCCTACTTCGTTACTAGCCGAATTCAAGTAAATGATTTTAAATATAAATCTTACAACATGGAAGTCATGTATGGTTCCCCATACGGATATTTTTGAGGGGGGGGGGTCCATATCGAAACCAAATGGTAGTGTAGGGTAAAAGTATGGACATGTACTCCACAAGTTTTACGAAAATCGGTTGATGATGCTTTCAAAACGTTATCTCGTGGGGCAAAGTTACCTCAATTCGACAGACAGACAGACAGACGAATGGCAACCGGTCGAGTTAAAACGGAGAACTCGTCTCGTCCGTTCAATAAACAACTTTAGATGTGTGAAGCACACGTGTCCAAGGTGTCAGTTCGTGTCACGTGGAAGCCGTACGAAGGGCGGACGGAGAAGTCAACGCACTATAATCCTCTCCTCTGCAGTCAAGATTCTCCTCATCTTATTATGGCTTCGTATTAGGCCTATCATATAAATTTAAAAGTACTACTATACTAGTAACGTGTATATTATAGCTTTTTTCCAGTTGTACGACTTTATTAGGATATTCGTTGGGCAACGGTGTTTCTGTAGTAATGTAGTGATCGAACGGCCGCTCGACACTTGGTAGCACGTTTTCACCAGTAACTTGCATGTTTTAACAGTGATAGTAACGGGGATTTTGATTAGTATGCAATGGGGATCAAATCACATTTACCGGAACTCTAGCTAGATTCTTGCATTTTACAATGTTCGTGTCGACGTCAATACACAGTAACTGCTAGCCAGTCTCTTTACTTGCGATTAAACACGTCAATGGATGGGCGCCTCTCCTAGAGCTAGCCAAGTTTCTCTGTTTCTGGCGCTATTTAGCCTGATCATTAGTTTCAAGCCATTCATTCATCTCACTGAACCAGTTTGCCAGTAATAGTGCCTGAATAATATCTGAAACGGGTGTTGCTTTTTTAGTTAGTGTAGAGTTATACTCTTTATAGAATTTGTTGGTTACCAGCTAATTCTGTCAGTACTGCACAAGAGTCTACTAATGTGTTTTGTACAAATGTAATTATTTTTAATTGTCGCCATTGTCTATCAAAACAAAATAAATAATTTTCCCTATTCAAACACAAATGCACGAAATTTCTGAATAATAAGACAATTTTTTGTTACGAGTACGGCCTTGCTTGTACTGCTTCAAGAAAGGTGCTTTTAAAAAATAAGAAACATGTAAGCCGCTAGATTTACATAATGATCGTCTCATGAATTGTCAACACATTCAATTAACATTTGTTTGTAAGTGAACATAAAAAAACAGTAACTGGTGAAAAAATTGTCAGAAAAGTAAAATGGTCAAACAAAACAAATGACAGGTCGCGCGGCCCCGCCGTTACGCCGTTAGCACGGTCTGACCGTAACCAAGACGGTCGGTCTTTCTCCTCCTTATTCTGCTCTTTCATTCTCCTTTCTTACTTCTTACACAACTGTTGAAGAACAAAGATATTCGTTTCCCCGTCGCCCCCCCCCCCACACACACACACACGATGTCGACGACAAAAACCGAGATAATAGTCTTGAGTTGTGTAATCACCTTAGTTGGTCGTCGTGTGTTCTTCTTTCACCGGAGAGCGCCATGGCAGAAAAAAAAAATCTTTCACAATCGCGTTTGAGTTTATCTGATAGTCTTAATTGGTTATACTGGAAATAAGGCTATGATGTCTGTGTGCCTTAACCGATATAATCGGTATCATTTATCTGTGAAGAAACAGTGAAGATGCGAAGAGGCACCAATACAACCGTTCGGTACTTCTTGTGTGTGTGTGTGTGTGTGTGTGTGTGTGTGTGTGTGGACGGTGTTCACGACTACACGTGTCGTTGCCAAGAATGGTGGTGTATGGACTATTCTCTCGCTCGTGATATCAACAACCAGAGCAGTCAGCATATTAATTATCAACGTGTAAGTGCGCGCGCGCACGAACACCAGACAGACACACAGGCCTACACTGTACCATGACTCATCCGATCGAACACAGACCGATTGACTACCCCAGCCAGTTAACGTGCGTTACTGTATCTAGTCCACACGGGTCAGACACCTGTTTGTCGGTCCTTACGGTGTGTGACTCCCTACATGACGGGATTAGAATTGCCAGATCAAAAATCAGAAAAATCTAACACACAGCTGTTAATTTAGCATGCTCTTTTGTTTGACTTGAAAAAGATATGATCAGAATGGGAAAGAAAGAATCTGAGGAGGCTAGATATTAGTCGAAGATTCGTTCGACCTACGAATTAATAACTTTGTTACATTGCGAATACGCGAAAAGAAATCGTTGAAATAAAATTTATAGAGAACTTAATTCTGAGAAAATATATATGAATAATATCAATCAGTCCACCGTTTACTGTTCTCACAGACCAAGGTTTCGAGCCCCCTCCTCCTGTTTGTACCACTTACTGTTCCAGTGGTCCAGGTAAGTTTAGGTCCATCCCTTTGTCCGTGTGCAAGCAGCTTTATGTAGATTTGAAAATTAGTAAACTTTTTGTCATCACGATTAAAAATAACACGTACGCGCGCGACAAAATTTTTGTTAGCAGACTGCGCACATCGTAGTCGGAAAAGTCACAGTTGTGGTGGTTTTTGTTTCAGACGGCTGTAAGGATAAGGAAAAGCAGACGTGTGAGGAGGACGCTGCAATGTGGAACACCCGATTTAACAGACTAGCGGGAGTGTACCTGCAAGATAGGTACGACTTTAGTTGAAGGTAGTAATTGGAGGGCAGAGTGTTTATCAGTTTGAAGCGCAGACCAGGTGTCTACACCTTATCGAACGCTTGTCAAGGAAGGAAGGTCCTTATGGAGATGTCAAGGAAGACTGCGTTGCATTGAACTTGTTTTCATCGAAACCGTTTGAGATTTCGTTAACTATCCTGTGGACTTGTTGGGTTGCCGAAATACAATACAACACGAAGTTCGTAAGTAGATCAGATATCACTTAATCTTCTGATACAGATGACAGAAACAGCACCAACATTGTTAGTGCATGTAATTTTTGTGCAGTGTAACAACGGTCGATCACATTATACCATCCTTCCACTTTTTATTTTCACAACAACAAGCGAGGAGAATTGTCGGCGTTGAAACGGTTTAGCCTAAAATTAGACCGTGCTTCCAGTAAACTACAACACACAGCTTCATTATGAAGCAGTTACTTTCCGACTTTTTGCTCCAGGCAATTGTTTGTCAACGAAACTGTGTTAAAAAAAAAAAGAAAACAGATGGAGAGAAAAGTAAATTAAGAAGAAAAGGTAGTGCAACGAATTCGTCATAAAACGATTATTATTTAGTGTGCATTGTCGTGTTGTACCGATTTATATCGGACGACAGACATAGAGGTTGTTGTTTTGTTTTGCACAGAGTATACACGCATGCAGGTTGCTGCTGCATCGCCGCCGCGATCTGTGAAACCGGTTCGATCCCCAGTCGTTTTCTTTCACTCGGCGGCCAACGGTACAAGACAGTTTTGTGATCCATCCTACCCGATTCTGCTGCTGTCACATGGAAATTGTACGATGAGAAGCTGCTAACCTAAATACTTGGCTGTATACGGTACGCGACACCATTTTGGCTTCATTCAGTTTTATACGGTTTACTTTTTAAACTTTTTTTTTCGTTTAAATATAATGGTAGGTGTTTGCTGATTGTATGATAATAATACAATTGAATGAAGACAGTCAGCATTTAGCGTTGTAACAGAACTTCGTCACAGTAGGTTATACAATATTGTTACGACGATCTCACGGGTCGTCCTATTGTACAGTGGAAACAAAATACAGACACGAATGAAGAGTCACTAATTACCAGCTTTAATGAGTAACAAAACTAACAGTTTGAAATCAACAAAGTACTCTCATACAATAATTCAAGTAATATTTGTCCTCGCGCAATAGTAACGTTACCTTATTACAATATCGCACTAATTAACACAATAATCACTTTCCGCACTCTAGGATATCAGCAGGTGTTCTCTGACTAAACCGGCCGCTGTTGCTTATATAGCTCTCGCAGAGGTTCCAGAATAATTTTCCATTCTTTTGGCGGCGTGCCGGCATATTTGCATAGTTACATGTGCTCGAACAGTCTAGAGGGTACTTTTGTGCACGGCCTTCACCAAGACACTGCACCTGCTCGGGTAGCCGAGTTTGTAAAACGACGCTCTCTTTACTGGAGAGAACAGGTTACTTTCGCCGATTCAAAGAAACGTTTAAAATGGGGATCAGTGGCGTAACTACGAGAAATCCCTGGAGGGGGGATGAGACTGGCTTGAAGGTTACATCCCCCCCCCCATTTTGCTTAGGACAAACGAGGAATCCAAGATTCTTTTTTATAAATACATTTAAAATTCACTGTAGGTCTCCCAAAATGTTTGAGTAAGCTAACGTGGAGTATAACGTTTGAAAAAATGTGGAAAAGCGATGATTTAAAAAAAATTCAAGGTTGATTAATTTTCAATTCAAATTAAAATTAATAAATTTGATATAATTAGGAACCACTTTAATTCTAAATTGTATTCTTGTGAAAATAAGTCTTCCTGAAAATATTTTTAAAAATCCCGGTTCTATTACTACCTTTTCGCACTTACGAATGTTGTCCCGAGATCGTTTTAATAAGCGACTTATACTTTGTGTTAAAAGTGTCGTCGTCACTCTGCTGTCGGTATAGCCGTTGTGTGATGTAACATGTTAGTACAGTCATTGAAGGAAAAAAATTCAAATTAAGTGGCTTCTACGAGATTTTTTGCATAAGGCTAGATAAAAAGGGTGAGAAACAATTTTTAAAAAAGTTTACACAAATTCCGTCGCGGTTTTTGGAAAAAGGGGAGGGGGAAGGTACAAAATATTAGTTTTTTTTTAATTATCTTGAAAAATAACAAATTTACGAAAAAAAGACAAATTACAAAAAATTAAAGAGTATTAAATTCTCTACAAAAAGCTATTTATCATTTTTTTTTGTCAGGCCAATAATTTGTGAGAAAAATGAAATTGAAATATTAGACAAAAATTGTTTGTCGGAGTCCGCCCCGATAATAAGCGGGAAGGCTAATTTTTTCTAACATTGCAACATACAAAGTTTAATAAAATCCGTTATAATAGTCGTAGAGACAAAAATCAAAAAGCATTTTAAAGCTAAATGTTTGCACTTTTACATAAAATGAAAAGAAAATAATTAAATTATTAATAAATTCTTAAAATAAAGTAACAACTTTTCTGTTTTTTATTTTTTTCAACTAATGCATAAACATATTAACAATTTATTACAAATGTATTTACATTAAAAAAAAACTTCACAATATGAACTTTACATATATGTTTTTGAAAAAAATAATAAAAATTAGTATTGATTTATTGGCATAAAATGAGCGAGTTTTAAAATTTATCATTTTTTTTTGAGTTCGCAAGTATACATCATTTTCTTAACTTAAAATTTCTACAGAAATTTTGAAAATAAATATTTTTTAACAAAATTATGAACAAGTCAAAGTGTCTTCTATAAGACTGCGGTGTCAAGAATTGTTCAAATTTAGTTAAATTTAAATAAATGTAACTTTTATTAATAAATGTAAAAATATGTCCATTGCGCGTAATTAATGTTAATAGTTAAAAACTAAAAAAAAAATATTAATATGTAACTATTGTACGTAAAACTAAAATATTTGAGGTTTCTCTTCTACATAGTGAGAATTTATATCCGTGCGTGGTCATAAAAGAACAGACCCTGAAAGTTGAAGAATTTTAGGGAGAGCGAGGACAGCTGGTACATGCGCCATCAGATATTGAATTAACGCAGTTCGATATTGAATGTTGCGTGAGTTCGATACTATTTTTTATATTGTATTTTGCTGGAAGTTCAATTTTATGTTTTAAGATTTGTGTTAGTAATTTCGATATTTTATGATTTGGTACGGTTCTAGCGTTTATTAAAGGTCTGATAGGTTTATTGATTTTGTGTAATTTTATTAAAGAATTTAATTTTGGTGCACAAGGATTATCCATTTTATATTTAAAGGAGTCTTTAGGATTTATGATTTGGGTACTATTTTTTAGTATATTTGTTATTTGTGTTTGGTATTTGTTTGTGGGATCTTTATTTAATGTTATGGAATTATTATTAACTATAAATTCTTCTGTTTTATCTGTGTTTTAAAAGTTATTTTATTGTCAAAATCTTCAATGCTTGGAAGAAAAACTATTTTTGAATATATTTATAAAGTGCATTTTTTAATAATATTTTTATTATAATGCGTAATAAATAAGTAAAAATTATACATAATAATATATACATAAATGAATAATAATGAATTTTTAAACTTATATTCCTGAAAAAATTGCATGTCTATTAAATAAACATGTAAAATCTACCTTGTGGAAAATTTAGCCAACTTTGAATTAATTTTTCTACTAAAAGTATCGCCTTGACAAAAAAATGTTAATAACCTTTTTATGGAGAATTTTATGGTCTTGCTTTTTGGTATTTTGTATTTTTCTCATAAATTTAATATTTTTTAAGATAATCACGAAAAATGAATTTTTTGTACCTCCCCCTCCCTTTTTTCGAAAACCCGCGACTGAATTTTTGTAAACTTTTTTTAAAATTCTTTCTTACCTTTTTATCTAGCCCTATGCAAAAATCTCGTAGAAGCCACTTAATTTGCAATTTCTATTTTTTTTCGGCTTCAGTGACTGTACTATGTCGGCAACGTAACTATCCCTGATGGGAGATAAAAAGAAATTAACTAACGGAGGGAGTATCAACTGGTGCGCGGAAATCTGGAAATCGCAGAGTAAAATTTCAATCTATTCCGGGACTGTCGTCAGTTTACGGTTGTCCAGGGACTCGTCGGTCCCTCTACGGTTGGCAGATGTCCGGCTTTTTACAGGCATAACTAAAAGTAGACTAATGCTACACGATAGTTCACAGATTCGTACTGTTAATGTTCCTATAACACAACTACTTCAAAAGTACTAAGTTGTAAACAGAACCAATTTCGCGACAAATTTTGTTATCATCTGCAAGGGTGAATACCAGACTGCAGTAAAATTATAAAGTGCTTTTAATTGCCTTTGCGAGTGACTGTGAGCAGGGCGGTAGTCCGGCTAAAAATAGGCATGTCCGGCCGGTCCTGATTTTGTTAGGCTTTTTGTCTGACAAATTTGCACGTATTAAAACACACACACGCGTTTTAAAACGCGCGCGCGTTTTCCACAAAAACAGGCGCTTTATTAAATAAAGCGTGGGAACTTTTCTCACACAAGCTAAATTCTTTGTAACTTGTTTTACTCCCCCCCCCCCAACATGTAATTCAAAGGGCTCAGTTAGTCTTATGTAATGAGGAATCCCTTTTATGATTAGCCCTCGGTACGACCCCTCCGTTTGAAAGGGAAAGGAAGGGTGATGACAAAACAGCAATACCAAGATTTACTGTAGATTGTTATAAAAAAAAAAACAAAGTTTACATGAAGTGACACTATTGTAGCAGCTCCAATGTGTCAGGTCAGCCGTCATAAATTCTCTCTCTCTCTCTCTCTCTCTCTCTCTCTCTCTCTCTCTCTCTCTCTCTCTCTCTCTCTCTCTCTCACACACGTCCGCGCGCGTATGTGTCATTTTAATCGTGTTGACAAAATGTTAACTAATTTTCAAATCTACATAAAGCTGCTTGCACATGGACAAAGAAGACAAAGGGATGGACCTAAAGTTAGAAATACCTGCAGCACTGGAACAGAAAATGCTACAAACAGGAGGAGGGGGCTCGAAATCTTGGTCTGTGAGGACAGTAGACGGTGGACTGATTCATATTATTCATATGTATTTTCTCAGAATTAAGTTCTCTATAAATATTATTTCAACGATTTCTTTTCGCGTATTCGCAATGTAACAAAGTTATTAATTCGTAGGTCGAACGTAAAAAGTCTATCTTTTTAGACTGTATTTTTTGGTACTTTTCAATGATTTTCTTAAAACTACCATCCCACAGGTCTGGAGCTCTGCGTTTTTTTTTTCTTTATAAATTTCAAATCAAAGAAAAGAGAATATAGGAAAACACTAACTTTTCCTCATAACCTGTGTTTCAGGAATTTTCGTATTGAATTACTTTTAGAAACACAAACAAGGGGCAATATTTCTATCAGGTTGTAACTAATGAATAAAGCATTTCCGGATCTATGTCTATAGTGACTTATAAACATACTTCTAATACTACTAGTACTCCATGGCGCTACAGCTCATGAAGAGCCTGGCCTCCAGAACGATATACCTCCATTCCTCTCTATCTTGTGAAACTCTTCGCCACCTTCTGATCCCCCCTCGTCTTCTCAAGTCTTCATCTACATCGTCCACCCATCTTCTTGGCCTCCCTCTTTCTCTTCTCCCCCCTGGTCCGCCAATGAATACTTTTTTCACTGCCCTTTTCTCTGGTGTTCTTTGTACGTGACCTGCCCACCTAATTCTACCTTGTTTTATTATTGTGACGGTGTCCGGTTCCTTGTGTAGATCGTACAGTTCGGCATTTGTCCTCATATGCCACATTCCGGTATCTAGTACACCTCCATATATCCTCCTCAGAATCTTTCTTTCCCATCTTCTGATCATATCTTCTTGGGCTGAGGTCATGGTCCAGGTTTTTGAAGCGTACAATACTAACGGCCGCAATACGGTTTAGTAAATATGGACCTTGAAGGGTCTAGAAATGTTTCTGGACTTTAGGATAGGCAGCAAAGAAAAATGGTACCCATTTCCTATGGCTAGTTTGTCTTGAATTTCGTTTGCCATCTGATTTTTTGACGTCAAGATGGACCCAAAATATCTAAAACTATCCACCCTCTCAAATTGACAAATTAGCTTTAATTTTTGTGATTCTTTCTTCTCGGACATTCTTCTTCATCGGCATATGTGTTTTGTCTTTTTGCTGTTCAATTACAGCCCTATGGTTGGTCGAAGCATGCTCCAGAGAGGTGCACACCTCTTCCACTGCCTGTTTGTTTCTTGTCACAGTAACAATATCGTCAGCATATGCAATGCAGTGCCACCTGGGTTTATTGGTAGCTGCCTTACTACTTTCTCTAGGCATATATTGAAAAGGAGGGTAGACAAGGCATCCCCTTGTTATACTCCTCTTCGATGTCTATAGTGGCAGTTTTTTTATTATTTGTAATTGTAAAACCATCTGACAAAATGGTGTCCTTTCCTTCGGGACATATTAAAGGCGATCGCGGAACGACCCCCCCTCCACACACACACACACACACACACACACACACACACACACACACACACACACACACACACACACACACACACACACACACACACACACACACACACACACACACACACACACACACACACGGATACTGGTATTAGGTCGATATACTGCTGATATAGACAGGAATAAATAGACAATAAAGACACAGATGGCTAAGATGAGGGAGCAGTGAACGAGACTGCGTTTACTGTCCGTATAACCTTAACGCGTTTCTCTCTTCAACGTCAGAAGATAGGCAGGTATCGCGCGACCTCCATACTACCGGAGAGAATAAACATCAGCACTAGATGCAAGCGGCATTGTTGTATGTAAGTTGTTGAACAGCTGATATGCACAGGAGAAACTATACTCACGTTACACGGCCATTATTATTCACAACAACAACTGGAGAAGACACCGTTGTTAACATTTTCCACGCTTCTTGTTTTATGTTTTGACGTCAATTAGCGGCATTAAAATACGGAATGCCGGCGGTATCTTTCAGTAACGTCTTAACTAACAGCTGTGGAAGTCATCGCGTGCGTAATTTATTGAACGTAGATAATTGTTGGAATGGTCGCAGCGACGTTGTCTCCTACAACATACTATCTATACTGGCGGCACGCTTCCGATTCCCTCGACGCATTGGAACTTCAATCGATTTATATGGCATTAAAGGACCCCGCTTCTTACAATTCACTAAGCTTTAATTTTCAGCTACCGATCATCATAACTACACTACCATTACAAACTACTAGATAGGATTTCAGAAAAACTAATTTATAAACCCCTAACACCGTCCACAGGCGACCTGAAACGTGATAACGAAAAAACAATGTTAAGAACGTTTGAAAGAAAACTTCTGCTGATCGATCTGAGAATGCAGATAACTGGACAAGTCGCTATAATTGAGAAACAGATCGATAATAAAGGGAAAGGATCTAGTAAGATTTGTAAAAAGTCAAAGGTTACAAGGCCTGGGTATCATGCGAGGAGATGGTAGTTTAATGCCTACGAATTATGAAAACAACAGCTTTTTCCCCAAGAAGAGGGGAAGACTAACACTGTGATGGATGACGGGAAGGGGAAGAAGGTTAAATGCACGGGGAAGGATTGAGAAGAGGTCACGGATCGGGCACCAAGGAATATAGCGCGGAGTGGTGGATAGGTAGGTAATACTGCCTCGGCCACAAGGATGACGGACGGAAGCAACCTTTGATGTAATAATGTGTTCTTAATTGAGCGGCACTGCCCGACAATGACCTCGTGGACCAATCAGATTCCGCCGTCAGTAGGACGAGACTACAGCAGTGGCAATTTTCTGGCAAGTAATTTTTTTTAAATGTATCCTTTTTCTGAAACCTATATTTCTGAACGGAAACAAAAGCTATACCGCGACAGCAGAATGACTATGACAATACAGATCGACTTTACTGAAGATGGAAAGCTGCGGTTGATGAATACTAATTGTGGGCAACGTCACGTTCACGTGAACTTAAAATGGTAATCTCGTATGACCAACTGTAATACTGCCTGGGGCAAAAGGATGACAGTCGAAAGCAGCCTTTGATGTAATAGTGTTTTCTCAATTGCACGGGACTTTCCGACACTGTCTCTGCGCACCAATCACATTGCACCGTTAGTAAGATGTGAGTCCACGTTGACGCAAAGTTGTCACAATTAGTATTCACCAACCACACACCTTGTAGCCGTCCATGGAGCCGACCCGTCGTGTTAACGTCAGTCTGCTGTTGGCACAGCCGTTGATTCATGATGTGCAGAAACGTGTCAAGAACGAAACAACACTGATGCGAGATTGGGATTATGTCATCATCAGCCGTGGCTCTACAACCCTTGGTGGGTCTTGGCCTGCTCCAAGAGTCGATTCCATTCCTCCCTATCGCATACCCTGGCTTTCCAGTTTCTTATGTTCACCTTTCTCTCTTGAGCATTCACAACAATAGTTTTTTCACAGGGTGAGGTCAACCCCTCACCCCCAACCACCAACCTGGAGGACGAGGTATTTTGATTTTGGGGTGTTCTTCCCCTAGACAGGCTCCCTTCACCTTGGCTACAGAGTCCTGTCCACCCTCGCAGTTCACCTGCCGTACCACTGCCCTTCAGTTCCGCCACGTGATGTTCGGCTATGTACCCAGCTGACTACTACCGTCTTCGACCCCATTCCAGTACTGGTGGGTCCTGCTGCCATCCACCAGGAATGTTTCTCGACTTCCCAGTCTAGATCCGTACTGTTCTGCAAAAACAGGGTCACCTCCTGTAGGATGTGGCTCTTCACCATGCGGTACGATCTTCCTCCAAGCGTGAGGCGTCACCACTTCCTCCAATTGGGATTATGTGAGTCCATATGAATTATGCGTCAAGTATATTCTCCTATTTCTCGACACAACTACTCATTGCTGGCCCTGTCCAACCTAGTTCTTCTGCAGCATCGCCTTCAACACTCCGTTTTAAATTTAAGCTTTACATTTTTATTTAATACAGTCATTTATTTACCACTTTTTTTGGAACAGTCATAACACCATCGTAAAACAGTTATGCACACATCTGTCATAAAACTTTGAACGTCATTTTCAAAACCAGTTTTGTTACACATTAAATTTTGGATGCGTATCTTAAACGAATTTTCACAAACCCAGAGTGTGAAAAAAACTGGTGCAGTCATACAGTTTACTAATATAAGGCTGAATGGTACGAGTTTAAAAATATGGTATGTTTAACGCTCTAATCCCACGTGATAATCGTAACAGTAATGAAAAATGTTTTGTTGTGAATCGAAAAAGTGTACAATTACGAATTTAATTTACACTTAATAACGTAGTCTCGATCCTCGTTCATACCACAATTTGAGCAAAGGATCGTGGGTGTGATTCACGAGTACTGCAACTTCATAGTGTTGCAACACATTTTGGAGTGCTGCGATTTTTCATCACCTTTATAACAATTCTGATCATGTAAGAACGAGTTACGCATTCATCAGAGTTGAAAAAAATGAAGTACCGGTACTAAAAATTAACGTTATGCGCAGTACTACGCAACAACGAGGAAGAAGTGCACACGGTATACATAAGAGCTGCAACGCTCACGTACCGTGATATAAGTGCATATCCGCTTCGTTACATGTGTTCGCAATCACACCCTTCGTACTGCTACTTAACTTCTGTACATGTAATTCTCCACAGCCAGTTAAATATAATGAACGTGAAATTTTTATTTCCTTGAAATTTTTTTTTCTTTTATATCTTTCACTACGCCACGACCTTCTGTATGACGAACACCGCATTGTATGGTGTCACACAATGTATAACAAACGATTTTTCTACCTGGGTGCGCGTGTGCTCTATTTATTCCGTACGTAACTAACTGTTGTTGATACTGACGTGAGTGACACGGATTCGTCACCTGGATGCTTTCTAAACGTTATATAATGGACATACACGCAAGCGTTACATTTTATAGTCTAACGCGATAATGAAGGCATTCGCTGCTGGTAACCGTATCCGACAAGATGCAAACCGGAAGTTATCGCGTACATTCAAAACTGTTTCTCTACCCAAAATTTAGAAATGATTTTTTTTTTTTTTTTTTTAAGGCTAACACCGATACAGAATGTGAACGCTTATTAATAAATTAGGTTGGATTCCTTTCCGTGTTTCCTTAATGCTAGAATATACGCTTCAAAGAGCAGATCGTCATCACAGATTACACACAGTGAGTAATAGTTTTGCCGTCATTATCAAAATGACATAAAAAAGTAGGATACAACAGGGCTTGCTAAACTCGTTACTTTGGTCGAACAAAATGAAACTTCAAACTAACCTGACAATCTACACAACTATTGTGGAGCCCATTTTAACTTATGGCTGCGAATGTTGGCAACTTTCAGATTAAGAGAAAAAGATGATAGAAACTGTGGAAATGGACTTCTTGAGAAGAGCGTGTAATATTTCTAGAATGCAACATGTTAGTAACGAAGATATAAGAAGGAAAACAGGGCGCGTATTTACAACAGCAGAAAGAATAGAATGCAGACAGTTGCTATGGTATGGTCACGTAATGAGGATGGAGGAGAAGCGATGGCCAAAGAAAGCATTGACTTACACACCACAAAACAGGAGAAGAAAAGGAAGACTGACAGCACACTGGAGGACAGGAATTAGGAAAAGCATGAGAGATCGAGCTATTGAAGATGATGACTGGAAGGATAGGGAGAAATGGCGATCGAAATGCGGGATGTGGCATAGACTGTAGGACCCCCGCTAATAAAAAGAAATTATCAAAATGAATTGGTACGCAAATAAGAGATGGATCGTATTTATGATTGTCTGTTTAGGAACCAAACACCGGATCTTCTTCTTCTTCTTCTTCTTCTTCTTCTTCTTCTTCCTCTTCCTCTTCCTCTTCTTCTTCTTCTTCTTCTTCTTCTTCTTCTTCTTCTTCTTCTTCTTCTTCTTCTTCTTCACCACTACAAGAAGAAGGCTTACACAGATTATATATATAAGCCTGTTCTGGCACTCATCTCATTCTAAGACGACCCACGTCTCTTCTACTAATAGCTTTAGGCCTATATTTGAGCGCCACTTTTGGTAATCGGTCCTCATCATTTATACATAAAATACATGTTAAACACCGTTTCCAAACGTTTTGTCGGCTCACTAACTTCTTTTCCAAGATATCGTTACAACGTCTCACGAATCGTTGTGTTGTTCAGTGGAAACAAAATACAGACACCAATGAAGTCACCAATTACCAGCTTTAATTAGTCACCAATAAACATTTCAAATCAACAGGTTCCTCGCATACAATAATTCAAGTTAAATTTGTTCACACGCAATAACAATGTCAACTATTAGATTTCCGCACCAATTATAACACAACGATCACTTTCCGCAATAATCACTTCATCCGCACTCTGCAATATCGTCAGGTGTAGTAACTGCCGGCCGCTGTTGCTTATATACACCCCGAGATGTTGCAGAATAATTTTACACACTCGTGGCCGCGTGCCAACATCACCTAGTCGAGAACTGTGTACAACGACGGTCTCTGCAATATCGCCAGGTGTAGTAACTGCCGGCCGCTGTTGCTTATATACACCCCGAGATGTTGCAGAATAATTTTACACACTCGTGGCCGCGTGCCAACATCACCTAGTCGAGAACTGTGTACAACGACGGTCTCTGCAATATCGCCAGGTGTAGTAACTGCCGGCCGCTGTTGCTTATATACACCCCGAGATGTTGCAGAATAATTTTACACACTCGTGGCCGCGTGCCAACATCACCTAGTCGAGAACTGTGTACAACGACGGTCTCTGCAATATCGCCAGGTGTAGTAACTGCCGGCCGCTGTTGCTTATATACACCCCGAGATGTTCCAGACTCGTGGCCGCGTGCCAACATCACGTGTACAACGACGGTCTCTAGAGTCGTTACGTAATTGTCGTAACAATATCATCTTTGTGTATACTATGTACCGTACACCTCTATAAATTTGTTGATTTACATAATTTCTAATAACGCTATATACTGACGACCATAATCATCATAATCGTGGGTCGTGGATTAGCCCCCTCTCTCTCTCTCTCTCTCTCTCTCTCTCTCTCTCTCTCTGACCTAAAATCTAAAAACTCTGAATGGTTACCCTTTTGCCAATGAACGGTAAGACTTATGCGTTTTGGGACTGTGACCACTCCAACTTTGTATACTAAAAACTTTGTTTACTTCTTGCACGCTGTTAACTCATCTTATGTTTAGTCCGAATCTCATTGTTCCTGAACGATTTCTTAAACGGTCGCCATTTATGATTCGTTAAAACTACACGCTTCTCTCTATCTTTTTCCAAAACAATAATTATAGTGGCTACGGAATAAACGAGCGGGCTGAAGAAGAAGAAGAAGAAGAGGAGGAGGAGGAGGAGGAGGAGGAGGAGGAGGAGGAGGAGGAGGAGGAGGAGGAGGAGGAGGAGGAGGAGGAGGAGAGGGAGAGGGAGAGGGAGAGGAAGAGGAAGAGGAAGAGGAAGAGGAAGAGGAAGAAGAAGAAGAAGAAGAAGAAGAAGAAGAAGAAGAAGAAGAAGAAGAAGAAGAAGAAGAAGAAGAATTTCTTTGTACTGCCGAACGAACAGACTCTATTTATAAGCCTTCACTTTGTACGAAACGTGGTTGTTTAAGGAGTTCATACATCCTAACGTGTCACGCATACAATTAATTTTCGTTCTTACGGTGTCTTTCTTTACCGTAATTACATGTAACTTAACGTGGGAATTACCCATTAAAACGTGATAGAAATGGCTCGAAAATTCTCTCAAAGTCAGACATAAAATTCACGGACAGTTAACACTAGACCGACACAGTAGGTTTCCAGAATTTATTTCAAACCAGTATAAACGCGCGTAATAACCGAACCGGTATCGAAATGAAAGTGGCGCCGCCGCTCGGCTCCATAGTTCACTAAACTTGTCTACTAAACAGTTGGGAATCGAATTAACGTCTTACCGCACTGCACACACATATAGTGTTAGTGAGTCGACTCCACGATCCTCACGATCAAGCTTTTTAAGGACAAGGTGTTTCGTCTCATTCCGAGATTTGATCTAGAAACGCTAATCTTGTACTAGGAAATATCTTCTTTTTTGTCGATCGCATGGGTTTTATTTGACGAATTTACTATGACATAAAACTGCTTAGCTCCTCCATTACCGTATGACGTTTTAAATTGGATGTTGTATTGAAAATACTATTAAAAAAATACCACAGAAACTTGTTACAGTTACCGTATTTTCTCGTATATAATGCGCACTTTTCCCCCAGATTTTCTTCTCAAAAATGAGGGTGCGCATTATACAGAAATAATATAATATAATATAATATATAGCCTGAAAACAAGAAGGGTGCCGATTGTTTGGATGGCCGAAACCTCGCTGCTTGTAATTTTTCTGCGATGGTAAAAGTCCGTTGTTATATTACGAGTATAAAGTTTATGAAATAACGTAGTTTCTTGTGTATGTAAACTATGATTTTTAAAAAGCAGACACCATTTAATAAAAGGATTTGTATATAAGAAAACTAAAACATATTCTGAATCATATAACGTTTCAAACTATTTAAATTCAGAAGTTAATATTTTTGTAGTATCAACTGTCTCACCGTTCTTGTATTTTTTTTTTGCGTTTCATTTCTTACTTTCATTAACAATCTTTTGTAAGTTATCGTTGATGCTTTTCCATTATACTGTTAAATGTTTTATAAAAACTAACTTTATAAAAGAATCTTTGTCAGGTATATTTTATTGTGTAATATAGGAAAGGCCCGAATTACAATGCAGTCAGATCTAGTATTCGTGTAACTGGCGCTATTTCCAAAAGCCAATAGCGCAGTTCGCGGCTTTGATACTCAGCATTTTTCCGTTTTGTGTTAACGCTCGCCTGGTCGTCCCCGTGCGGCCACAGCTTTATTGGCCAATAACAACAATACGCCGACAAAATGTACGATAACAACAACAACAACAACAACAACAACAACAACAACAACAACAACAACAACAACAACAACAACAATAATAAAAAAAACTAACGACAACAATTGTAGTTACGCACAGTTGTATAACGTATGTTTAGGTAAACATTTCAGGAAACGCAATAACAACACTAGCAATTTCTACGCTGCTGTTTACTAAAAACAAACGAAAAAAGTGGTTGACAAGCAGTTGCACCACTCTGGGAGACAAAAACAAAATGTCTCACAATACTTTCACTTAATAAATACGTACGTACAGCAAATAATACCAACTTATATGGAAACAAATTTGTTTTTGTTTAACAATATGTGGTTGGTGTGTGTGTGTGTGTGTGTGTGCGCGCGCGCGCGCGTATATTTATTACATTGTTGACAGCTGGAAACTGGTGAGAATTTTCATCTATTGTTTTTCTGTTCCACAACCAGGAACAGCTGATTTACCAGCAATGTGAGAACAACTCTATGTTCTGTCTAATGCGATTAACATAATAATTACGTTTGTCTGCTTGTAGTAACGAAGCGACGCTATTATAACAATGAAATTTTCCATTGCCGTGTTTCCGACTACAATAGTTTGGTTGTCTTCTTAATGTTGGTTTGTTACACCAGAAAAGTCCAGAGCTTCAAATTTATACCCTTGTTAGCGTCCTATTAGAAGTCGGTTTTCTACCTACTGGAGGTCCTAGACTTTTGAAAATAATGCGTTCCCGAATACGTGTTCGACACTCGAATTGTCCAAAGCTCGAGTAGGCCTACTGTGCAGAAGGCTGTATTTACTGCACGCGCGTAATGTGCACACAAGTTAGTAGGATCGGTTCTTTGAACTGTAATACACTGTTCTGTAATGAAATCTGATATTATTCTAGCTTAAATTTACATCATAGACCAGTCTTACTATAAAAAGTATATAATACAGCAACATGTTAAATTAATCATTTTTGTGTATTAATAAAATTTATAAGCCGTGTTTGTGTGTGACAGCCTACACAGCACAGTCTTAGTAGGCTATATAAACAAGATTAATCATTCCTTTATATCAATAGACTAACATTAATTATGGAAAACCATAGTAGAGGGAATAATAACGAATATGTGAGCTTGTATTAACAACGCTTGTTCACTTCCTCACACCTCCGTCAGTGTTCCAATGTCCGAAGTCTTAGAATTTTAATTTTGTACTACACTAGAAATTCAAAATCCGCATTTTTAGCAAAATTAACGGCTAAATTTAGGCTTTAATTTTATCCTGTAAAAGGTAGCTAAAACTTCACACAAACACTTCAATACATGTAAATTGGTTTTTTGAAAAAGAATTTTTGGTTGGGGAGGGAGGGAGGGAGGGAGAGAGAGAGAGAGAGAGAGAGAGAGAGAGAGAGAGAGAGAGAGAGAGAGAGAGAGAGAGAGAGAGAGAGAGAATCTGTATTTCAATATTTAAAAAAAATTCAGTGTTGCACAACCAGCCATCATTATAGTACAACAATAACCTTGCAGGTGATTAATATGCTTAAGTGTTGGCCTAAGCAAATGAATAAAACGTACTTATTAAACGCGAACAATGTTTTAAAAATCGAGATGACATCAGCTGTTGGGGGCAAACGATAACCGCACAGTATCATGGTTAATTCATTACACGCTGACGAGACGATGTGCAAACCACAATATTAATCATCATTCCTCTACACTACACGTAAGTGATTGGTATTCGTGTGAGCTGATTAATTTGTCCTTAATTTGACCGCTGATAGAAAAATGAACACAGGGAGCGAAGGTACAGATTTTCTTGGCACTAGAGGTGTGCCAATAATACCTTCTTGTTTTACAGTAACCCAAGTAGTGACAGAGGAAATAAATATTGAAATATATTATGTCAGTGTGTTGAAGAGGTGTGAGAAGACGAGATGTCGAAGGGTCCTCGAGCCGGCGGCAACTGTACACGAAGGTCATGTAATCATATCCTACGCCGGTACGACAAAAATATACAATTTTTGAAACTTTTTTTTTTGCAATCTGACAAATGTGGAAAAGTGAACACAGTGAAATAATTCTGAAAAGTATTTACTGATTAAATTTTACTCAGAAGAGTGTTCGGGAAGTACGATATGACGTAAATGCTGTGGACCAGAGACCCACGTACAGGTGCGAAACACGGTCAACGACGACGAAATCAATGGACCACAAGGAAACTGTGGCGGACAAGATCAAAATGGCAACGGATGTAAATAACTGAAACTAGAGGTGTCCTAAACTAGTATCTGAAACTAACAGGTACGAACTAAAGCGTTCGAAAAAATAACACGTACAAATACCTGTTATTATTTACCTATTTTACATATACTTCTATTATATAATTTGTTATAAGAAATAAATTGAAACTAAAAGTAGACCTATTAACAGTGTTACTTTACTTTGTGACTTTATTAAGCTGTTACTATTTAAAAGAAAATAAGAAACAAGAGAATTTATAGGCCTATCTCCCTTAGGGAATACTAATTTAAGTTTTCACTAGGAGTAAACAAACTGACATAGATTTAATATTAAATTATTGATTCCATTTTGGCTAGTCAAATCAGTTGCGAAACTCAGGTAATGAAATTTAGAGTGCACGTAATAGCACAAAACATAATGTAAAAAAACATCAGAAACATAGAATAAAAACATAACAGTAAGCCACAAGAGTTACAACAATCTTATCGTTTTTGTGAGATGTGCAGTGAAGTTAAAATCATCTCCGAATCACATTAACAAAACGTACTATATGGCCTATCAGCCACTCTGTAGGTTATAAGACAATATAATTTGCTTTTTCAAAATTTACCAAGTTGGTGACCAGTATAATATACAGTTTGTTATTATAATCAGTATTACATATCTGCATAACATACGAGAATAAATGTAACATCAGTATGCATTTCCTTCATTTATTAAAAACAGCTTCGTCTCGTTAGCCTAGAGATATTCTGAACCTCGCTGTTTTGCTTCGTTTCGTACTGTATGGCAATCGGCACATGCGCAGAATGGAGTATTCAGCACCAAAAAGTGGCTTTGTACGCGTGTACTCGTTTATTCGTTAGTTGCGTAGGGGGTCCTGCGATTCGGAACCGCGAGTAATCGGAACTGGTATTTCGACTTTTCAGTTATCGCTGAATCGGAACAGGTATTTCAACTTTTCAGTCACTGTTACGGTATATCTGTTCCACAAAAATAATTGTTCCAAAATATCTGTTATAGGTATGTCGCCCCACCTCTACTTGGCACTTCCAACGCTGGCAGACACGGCGGCATTCATATTTCTACAGAAACACGTCTCTTATGATTATGATCGAGAGTAATCGATGTTGAAAATCAACTAGAAGAATTTTCATGATCTAAACTTCTTCATAGGTATATTTCAAACTTTCTTTACTTCGACAGTATGATTGTAGAAACTTTTCTCAGCTGACGAAATACTAGTACTCACGTCAGATAATCATGTGGTGATAGACTGAAAAAAACCTGTAAAGTTAGTCAATAAGGAAACGTAGGAATAACAGACAAATGTCGAACTCGGAATGTCGCAATCGATACTGTTCACCACCTGTAATAGATTTGATGCCCTACATGTATGACGTTCGTAATGCTGCATTCTAATGCAAGTTTTACATACCTCTATGAAAAATGCAAACATGTGATTCATAATGAACAGCTGGTGTATTAACACTGCACTCGGCCTGTCTCGAACGCACTGCGTCATGTTTTGTGTTCCCGTATACTCTCAAAGTGGTGATCTATGCTATAATATACGAGGGTAAGTCAAAAAGTAAAGGCAAATTTTTAAAAAGGAACTTTTTATTGTGAAAACAAGATGACAAGTAACATCATTTCTCTACATAATCTCCCTCAACTTCTATGCACTTGGTACACCTCTTGACAAGCTTCGTAATTCCGTCCTGGAAGAACATTTGTGGCATCGTGCACAGCCACTCGCGCACCGCCTCCACAACCTCGTCATCCGACGAAAACTTGGATTCACGCAAGTGCTCCTTCATCGGACCAAAAAGGTGAAAATCACTTGGAGCTAGGTCAGGACTGTACGGCGGATGCTCCAGCAGCTCAAAACCAAGATCTTGAATGCACTGGATGGTATTCCCCGCAGTATGAGGACGGGCATTGTCCTGAAGCAAAAGCACGCCTTTTGAAAGTTTTCCTCGCCTCTTTGTTTTGATTTTGGGTTTCAGATCTCGTTGTAGCTCACAGTAGCTGTCACTATTCACTGTTTGACCTTTAGGAGTGAAATGAATTAGAAGTGGACCTTTCATATCCCAAAACACTGTCATCATCAACTTTCCTGCAGAAACTTGTCTTTTGAACTTTTTTGCTGTAGGCGAGGGCGGATGTTTCCACACCATACTCTGCCGCTTACTCTGTGGTTCGAAGTGATGGACCCACGTCTCATCAACGGTTACTATGCGACTGAGAAACTCTTCTCCTTCCTCTTCTAAACGCCTTAAATGTGATTTCGAAATTTCCAAACGCTTCTGTTTGTGCTGGTCTGTCAGTCGATGTGGTACCCAACGAGCACACACTTTGCGATAATTTAGTGATTCGTGGATGATTGCAACTGCTGAACCGTGGCTAATGTTCAACGCACGCGCAATATCATCAATTTTGACACGACGATCATCATGAATCGTTCGCTCAACTGTCTCGATGTTCTTGTCCGTCTTCGAAGTGGATGTCCTACCTGAACGCTCTTCATCGCGGATAGATACACGACCATTTTTAAAGCGATTTATCCACTCATAAATTTTGCGTTCACTAAGACAGCTCTCACCGTACTGCTGCTGCATTCTGCGAATAATCTCCGCAGGTTTAGTCACTTCAGAGTGCAGAAAACGTACCGCTCCCCTCATTTCTTCCTTGGTGCACACGGACAACGGGGCACTCATAATAAAATGCCCTGAAATCACTACGAATTGAGCTGAGCACTGAAACAACACAACTAAAGAACAAAAAAAACTTTGAGGTTATGATATGTCATTGTTCAGTCAGTGCTGCCATCCATTGCAGGAGGGAAAATAAAATTTGCCTTTACTTTTTGACTTACCCTGTACATAAAGCTTCCGATTAGAGCAATGCTTTCCCATACGACATATACAGCAGCTGAAATAATGGACACGAAGGAATATCGCGACATTACCCTTCTAGACGGGGTGGATCCAAGATCGATTATTATTATATGGTTTTCGATTATGAAGTGTAAGACTGCAGAGATGAGTTAATTTTCTATACCCACTCTTTAGTGTTATGTTCTAAATTGTATCGTGAGCTCACACGGCCGGTGTCAATGATTATAAACTGATTATAAACTGGGCTGTTAGACTGTGGTCGGTTGCTATCGGGGAAAAAGTTGTCGGCGATCAATCACCATATAGAAAATGTCTGTAATATTGAGGGATAAAAACAATGAATAATCATTATAAGATTTAGTAAGACATAGTGAAATGCTATTAGGTACCATTAGTTAATAACACAGTGTCAGATAAGTTTAGTAATAAGGATTTTCTATAATAATCAAAATAATTAAACAATGTTTATATGTTTGTTTTCTTTTGATAATACTATAAAATAATTATTACCCACTGAACAGTATGAGTGGATAATAAAAGGTAAATAAGTATGTTTAAATGAGTAAGAATTATGTCTCAAATAATTATGTTTTAATGAGTAAGATTTATATTTCAAAAGAATTATGTTTTAATGAATAAAAATTATATCTATGGGAATTGTTAAAACCATAAGATGCTATGTTATATGATGTAATAAATAAGATTTTAAAACCAACAAAAACCAGTAAACGAGAAACAAAATAAATACATTCAGATACAATGACACTAAAAGGGGGTTATGACAGTAGACAAATTAATATATGAAAACAATAAAATCACACACAATTAAAGGACAGACATAAACATTGAGCAAATAAACAGAATCATGTATTAGAACAATCAGGACCCATACAAGGGGAAAATAAAATGTAATCTCAGTAATTAAAGAAAAATAGTCAATTGCTGTTTAAGCCTAGGCAAATTCCCAACTGTCAAACTACAAAAGACTTCAATTTTTAGAATTAAACACTGACATTAGTAAGACTAAGCCACATAAACTATAAAATACAATTAGACAATCATGTTAAGGCAGAAATATTATGATAATAATGTAAATTAAGAAAACAGTATAATTAAATAAAATCCACCGTACTTGTTAGTGTAGGCCTAACACTCTGTACGTTTGCGGTCTTAAGAAGAACTCCGAGGGTGGGATACGAAACGTTGCTGACCGTGTCGCTAGTAATAGCAACCGACCACGGACGGCCTAACAGCCCGGTTAATAATCAAGTATGTAACATTATTAATCTATTGCTATTGAATTCTTATCTGAGAGCAATCTCCTACTTTCACGTTTTAATGTTTGTCTTTTTCTTGGTCTGCTTAATTTTTATTTTTTGGTCGATATTTGAACTTCCGTTTTGTTTTTGTTTATCTTTATTATCATAACTTTATCGTTTTTTTGTTTTGTTTTGAATCCTTTGGAGAAATCATTTCTAATTTTATCTTTTCAATATCAGTATCATTAGTAAAATCAGTCGCAGAAAGCATTTACAGCTTCGATATTTTGTCATGATAATTAATTTCTCACGGCTTACTTAATTTCGTCGTTAGTCATCGTCAACGTCATCAAGTTCTGCCGGAAAAGACTGGTTTACTATTAATCATTACACACATTTCTATTTTATGACATCGAAACGTAGGAAAACTATAACTATGTAGTTATATGAGGATATAAAACCGTTGTTTACTGTCTAATTATTATTGTTTATACGTGAACAAGAAAGTGACAACAACGTATGTATGTTTGGGAAAAACAGCTGACGTGCGCGCGCATAAAATGTCCTCAGCGTATGATTTATATTTATTGCCTGGATTATACTGTATTGTAAACGATCACTAAAGCGTTGAACACGACCAAGCTGGCGCTTTCGAAATAAAATACGAATCAAGTTGCTCTTGCACGATTCACATTCAAATACGCGTTTTATTGGACTTATAAAGTGAACTATTCAATAACAAAACACATTTTAATGCTCCCACACGCTTATAATCCGTTAATATTATTCTCAGCCGCCGGCAGATATGGTCAGCTGTGACTCTTCTCTTTACATTTTATGTTACACTAGTAAAAAAATTTTATTTTTTACGGCGTCTCTAGTTTGAGACCCGTGGCTGATTGGCGATACAACACCGTCACCACGGCCACCACCATCACCATTATTCTTCGTCATTCCGTGTTTATTATGTATTCACGAGTGGCCGTGGATAACCACATCTGACAACGACGACGCAGACAAGTATAGATACTACTGGCACAGAGAAACGATGACGAAGAGAAACAGATTCCATAGACAGACAGACACACAGCCTTTTCAATCAGCGTTTAACAAAAGATTCGAAGGAAGTCTTCAAAACAAAACAAATTAATTAGTTAAAAGTAGTAACAGCGGTAACGAAATACAATGGAATTGTTCTTTCGTCTTTTATCTGAATGGTTTGATCTCGGATGAAAGCTAAACTCCGTACAACAACAAACGCGGGATATTCTCTCGCTTGTTTCTTTCTTTGACAAGAATCTAATCTCTATGCATACCAATACGCAGTAATCTATTCGTGACTCATCTTTTCTTTTCTTCTTCACCTTATTTTTTGTTGAATATAAAGAAGTCATTAGATTTCAACTTCCAGAGCTTATTACAGTCTTTCGTAATACATTCGTTCCTTTTAGTCCGTCACCTGATTACAGCGGTTGACGATAAAAACTTATTATAATTGAGGGTCACCGATGTTGAAACATTCTCAACAGGATTAATAAAAGTAATTAACGACCAGACACGGACAAGAGCAACACAAAATGGAGTTTTTTTTCTTCGTTCCTTATGCAATAAGAAAAAATGTACGTTTTTCTCCTCCTCCTCCTCCTCCTCCTCCTCCTCCTCCTCCTCCTCCTCCTCCTCCGCTTCGTTACTTTCTTCTTCTTCTTCTTCTTCTTCTTCTTCTACGATTCACAGTATAGGCAGAATGCCAGTCCTAACATCGTAAAAACACGATCCCATCTTTGTACTGGTAAACCAACATGTCGTCTGTCTATCGTAGCCCTTGAATTAGCTTACGCGTGTTTTTACACAAATAGTCTACTCTCGTGCATTGTGTCAACCGCATGCCATGTCTCACTTTTATAATCATTACATACCCCCCCCCAAACAGCAGAAGAACAACTGAAGTGGCTTGCACATGCGTGCCGGAAGAATGAGGACAGATTCAGTATGAAACTATATTAGGAGGAAGACTAAACGGGGAAGGTCCAAGAGGTCTGAGAGAGAGAGAGAGAGAGAGAGAGAGAGAGAGAGAGAGGGGAGGGGGAGGGGGAGGTGTTAGACGTATGAAACTGTTAATTCAAAGTAGAATGGGTTGGAGTGAAACGCAAAATTAAGAGAATAAGAGACGAGTACAATTTTTGAGTGTAATGAAAGGAATAGTGGTACGAGTTTGACAGGAATTTATACTTTAGTTTTTGTTGGTCGTATTTTAGTATTTTCTTGACACTGTATATTTGTTCTGTATTATTAGTATTTTGTTAAATTTTTGCCATATATTGATAATTCCTACGATGAAAATGATTTATGTTGTGAAAGTACTCTGTCTGTGTGAAAGCCCTGTCTTCTTCTTCTTCTTCTTCTTCTTCTTCTTCTTCTTCTTCTTCTTCTTCTTCTTCTTCTTTTTCTTCTTCTTCTTCTTCTTCTTCTTCAGCCGCAACGCGTAACGAACACCAATCCACTCCAGTGTCTCCTATCCATTGCACTCTCAGCGTAACTTCTCACACCCATTCTTGTGAGATTATCAAGGACACAGTTTGGAAGATCCCATCTTCTTATTCTAGGTCGACCCCTCTTTCTGCTTTTATAGTTAGATCAGGCCGGTGCAAACAAAAACGCAAATCCTTACTTCTTCTTTTACACTGACAGATATTAGGGTACTTACTTCCAACTTCAAAGACCATATTATTTGCAACATCCCGAACTCGGAATCGATAGGGCTGTTCGATAAAATAAAATAAAAAACTTTTTCTTAGAACAGTATATTTTATTGTAGCCTGTAGAAAGCAGAAGTGAAAAACGTTCCATTTAAAGGCAGCAGACTCAACGTAACACTGTAGCGGCCGGTATAGCCACATAGTCGGTACTATCACCATAGTAATACCGGGTTCCGTTACGTCTGTATTAACCCAACAAAACATTACAACCTTTGCCTCAGCCGTTATTATCACATAAATACGTGTGTACTATTGTAACAATACAGTGTAACAAACCACGTGTCAATAATATTGTAGTAACTAACTAACAGTAGACTCTTTTCACTCTTACTGCTACCTGACATCATCATCAACATCATCGTCAGGTGTCACAATGAATGTACAAACTGTCATCGCAGCAGGTAATGCAACGGCATTCTGTACGCGTCCACACTCTGTATGACATAACCGTACAGACAATAAAGTTGTGACAACCCACAACGAAGGCCTATGTAATCAGTGCCGTTTGTTTTAACACGCCCGCACAAAGAGCAGTATAGACTGTTTTAGCAGAAGGGCTTAGAGGTGGGCCGATATACCTGTAACAGGTATTTTGAAACCATATTTTTATTATTAATTTGTCTAACCAAAATGGAATCAATAATTCAATATTTAATATTAAAATCTATATCAGTTTGTCTACTCCTAGTGAAAACGTAAATTAGTATTCCCAAAGGGAGATACGCCTATAAATTCTCTTGTTTCTTATTTTCTTTTAAACAGTAACAGCCTTAATAAAGTCACAGTGTAAAGTAACACTGTTAATACTTTTAGTTTCAATTTATTTCATATCACAAATTATATAATACAGGTACAAGTATAATACTGTAGGTGTTTGTACGTGTTATTTTTTGTGAACGGTTTCGTTCGTACTAGTTTAGCACGCCTCTAGAAAGGCTTATTTAGTTAATGCGACTCCCGGATAATTTAGCACGAATAATGCTAAATGTCCGGGGAAGTGGTGTGTCAAGATAGAAGTAGAGTACTTGTAGCCTCAGTTGTATCCTTTAAATTATTTGTGGAGCGGCAGTCTTGATAGACGTTCTGAAGGTGCAGTCTTAAATTTGCCTCTCATCAACCACACTTAAGTGCTCTGAGCGCTAATATTATTTCTTACTTATTCAAACGATTTACTGCGTCGGCAATCAAAGCAATGCTTATCTGTGGCAATATCATTTATTAGCTCGACCCATATAGTCGTGGCGTTACGTTATAAAAAAAAAAATATCTTCGCTGATAGCAGAACGACGGCGACAAGACGGTTACACATCATAGAAAATGGTAAGCTGCAGCTACTGAATGGTAAAAGTGGCAACACGTAGTTCACGTGGACAAGACATTCTCTTCCTGTCACAACAAAGTGCTCTCTGTATGTAAACGTACCGGAAGTGGAAACGCGTGTTCAGATTCGTATTTTTTGCCCCCGTCGCATGCTGATTACACTTTCCTTATAGGCTATCGCCTATATATAAAGTAAATAACACGGATAAAAAGGGTGTTATTATCAAAGTAGGTGAGCCACTTTAATTACTTGGGAAACGATATTGGCTGTGAAAGGAATTACGGTATTGATGTTAATTTAGGTAAGTTCCAGACGATCTGTGTAACAATCGACCTTGTGTATTTTTAGAATAACAAAATCAGTTTTACACAGTTATGGCAGTCCCTGTACTGTCCTGTGGTTGTGAATTGTGGACAACGACCAAGAAGCAACAACGTAAAATACAGGCCTCGGAAATGGCGTTCTTAAGAGAGGAGTTAAAAGGTGTTCTCTAAACTTGGCCGTATAAAGGATGAGGCCATAAGAGAAGAGTTACAAGTTTTTAACTTGAATGAAAAATTAAAAAAATACAAACAAGGGTGGACAGAACACTTGAAAAATTGTCAGATTACAGACTGGACAAACAAGTGTGGAAATCCAAACCTACATGACACAGGCGTGTGGGTAGACCGAGGAAGAGTGGCTGGAGGAGTTTTGAAGGCGTAACAGTCAGCACCTTGCCTATGTGCCGTGTTGAAGAAGAAGATTCTCAAAGTATGATCGTATACAACGCGCGGTCTCTCTTTCACACAGACACAACACACGCGCGCACGCACGAAATTTGCCTGTAGACAATCGCAGAAACGCACACCGGCGCGGCGCGAGCACCCACCTCGCATACAATTGCGTCATATACAACAAACGCTGTGTATGTTTCTTTATTTCTGCTGTTTGTTCAGCTGAACAGTTTTGCAACATTTTTGTTAACGTATTACGTTAGCGCCTCCCCCCCCCCAATGTAAATGTCAAGTTTACCATAGTTTGAGCTGTTACGCGCCCGACAGTAACCTTGGCGTGACGCGTGCGTGTAGCTGTTATCAGCCGAGCCGCCGCCGCTGTCCGTATATAAGGAGGCCTATAACTAACTGAATCCGATTGATTAATCGTGCCATTCCCCAAGTCACGATCTTTACAACATCACACCACAACACACACAAATATATGCATAATGTTGAAATACATACAGTAAAACACTTTTATAAGTAAACCGCAACAGACCGGGAATTTTCTTGAAGCCAGAATATTTTTTAAATTACCAATCTTCTATTGTAGTGTATTCATTGTTCATAACCTAAAGGTACCATACATATGATTTATAATGAAGTTTTAATTTAATTTTGTAACGCAAATTTTAAAGAAAAGTTTTTTTATGTAAGGGAACACAGTGGCAAGGGTCTGCTGCCAACTTAACGATGACATACGTAGGAGCTGTACCATGTGTAGTTCGGACAATGGCACGTGAAATCCATTAGCAACTGGAAGGCATTGTGTTAGAAAGACAATATGTCTGTAATAGCAGCTGTTCACTTAAGCGAATTGCGTGTGGCGAGCTGAACTACCAGAAAAACAAGAGAGTATGTATCACAGATGTATTACTAAGAAGAGCTGACAGAAAAGACAGAAGGAGGCGACACGAGACGTGTGCGAACACCAAAACGCGGCTGTACATTGTTCACAATGGACGGAAGGGCTCGTACAGAGGTTGTATGAGTAGCGACCATACCCGGTGAGCAATTAACAAGCAGCGGGAAGCATGTTTACCAGAGAGTGTTACAGCTAAGTAGAAAAACTGCAGCGCAGATGTGCCAGTCGTAAGGGATACCAAGAAACGACCACACCGGCGTGGGTATGAAAAAGAGGATGTAAGAAGAAATACGAGAATTGGTCACGGTTATGGAGAGATACACATGTTAAACTAAAAGGCAGCTGTGAAACAAGACAACAATTAAGAGAAATTGGTTTGAAAGGAACGTACGAAAGACAATCGAGTTGATGGACAGGCGTAAAATTTGGTCTTCCGCCTCAGACTATGGGTGGCGCCAACAAGAAGATGTAAGGGTAGGGAACCAAAGAAGCCTATCAGAAACCAGAGTTTAGTGAAGGCGTTTCTCCAGGAAGAGGCTGCTAAAGAGGAGGATGAAGAACTAATGAAAACGATGTCAGAAGACAAGCCATAGTTTTAGGGAGGAGTTTTCGTAGGAAAAGTGATGAAAAACAATGGAAACGAAGAAGGTGGGAGAAGATAGTCTTGAGCAGAAAAGTTGGGAGAATTCGGGATATAAAAATAAGTGTTGACCGCGATCGGGGGTCTTAGTCAGAGTTTAGTCTTAATATACGTGCGAACGGTAGAAGTCTGAAGATAATGTTGAACGAGAGTCGCGATCGAGAGTCGTGAGATAGTATTGGACATGTCGGAGTATAACTGTGAAAAGAGACTTAGTTTTTTTTTCGAGAGTTGGTATACTAACCAGTTAAGTAAAGACGGTAGGAAGTTTTGACGGAGTGTTTAATTAAAGAAATAGTGTTGAAATCGAGAGAGAGAGAGAGAGAGAGAGAGAGAGAGAGAGAGAGAGAGAGAGAGAGAGAGAGAGAGAGAGAGAGAGAGAGAGAGAGAGAGAGAGAGTAGGAAATATGAACTAATTATGATGATTGTGTGAAATACTAATATAACTGTTAACGCTAATTAAACAAAGTCAGATGTCGTGGTAATAAAGTTAGTCCGCGAAGGAACTGTGATGAATAATTTGTTACAATGTGATTGTAACAAACAATCTGTATTGATCAACAAATTGTTAAAGTACTAATAATATGCAAATGAGACATAAAATATAATTAGTTCGGAGATAAAGTGATGTTAGCAACCTTACCGTGTTAAAATCTAATTTTCAATAACGAGAGTTAACAAAAGAACTATTAATGTCGGAGTATGAGATACAAGGTGTAGTGTGAAAAGTGTCATTCACAAGATGATTAGTGCATCAACAAGAGCAGCATTGATCCTAGAGAGAGAGAGAGAGTGGAGATCATCGCAGATTAACGCCGCAGGTTTAAGGATTACATACCCACAGTAAAGAATTTATGCATAACTAATGTTAAGTAAAACACTGTCTGTCTCTCTAAAAGAACATACTAATGATATTTAAAGAGAAATCATATCTAAATGTATTCATGTTAAATTTGTATGAACAACCTTTAAAAGATAAACTCAGATATCTATAAAATTATGAATCCATTTGTTGAGATAAACTTGTGTAGAGTAAGAAATTATAATTTTGATCATTAATATCTAAGTTAATAACCCTGAGAAAGAGCTCATAATAGAATGACTAATTACGGAAGTAAATAATAATTGATATTATAATGTACTGTTAATATTACAAGGTAAATGTTATGTTTGGATCTCATGAAGTGCCATCATTGGCAAAGAATATGAATAAATAATTTTAGTATCGTAAAATTTGGTGTACGCTTTGACTTATTTAAAAATCACCTAAGATAGGACATCACTGATTCTTATTATGAATGATTAACTTATTTTATAACATAAAAGAAATTAAAACAACTTCATTAAAATCACACATAATTAATTAACATCATAAAGTACAGCACATTAAGAGATAACGTAAAAAAGTATAGTTATATTTGGCGCTCCAAACGCGGGGCGTAAACACTTAACAGTTAAATCATTATAATTTATAATAAAGACCATTGAAACGCGGTCAATGGTCTCAAAGGCGGATGAGGCATCTCAGTTCCCAACGGCAGAGAGAGCCGAAGAACCTAGTGGAGTAAACCACGAAAAACCATCATTTCGGACTAACAATCCGATCTTATCTCGGAATTTAATTCCTACTTTTGCACTCTATACAATTTCAATTGCAGTATGGAAAGTCCGCTAAAAGGAGAAAGACGAATTATTACGAAAATATTAGGCCCACGAAAAACTTCAGAAGGTTGGAAATTAAGAAGTAATGACGAAATATATGAGAGTATAGAAAATATATCAGAACAATGAGAAAAGAAGACTATTATTTTTTTTAACATTTATATAGAATAGACGACAATAGGTTAACAAAACAGATCTTCAAATATCTGTGGGGGAAGAAGTCAATACCAAGTTGGATTAAAGAAGTCCAAAAGGATTTAGAAAAAAATAATATAAACGCAGAAGCAATTGAAAGAGAAGTTTTTCGGGAAAAAGTGTTAAAAATGGAAGGAGTCCAGGGTAGGAGAGAGAAAAACGCAGGTTCAAAGTGGACTGAAGACGGGAAGAAGAGACACAGTGAAAAGATGAAAGAATATTGGAGAAAAAGAAAAGAACAAAGAATAAAGAATTGAAATTGGCAGTGGTCCTTAGATGGCCGATACAAAAAAAAAGTTTTAATTACTCATATTCTTAATTTCGATAGATTTCAGTTATAGATCATCGTCAGGACATAAAAACTATGCCGTTGCGGTCACTATATTGTAAAACAGTTACTATTTACAAAAAACGAATTCGTAGACATTGATTAATGAACGTGAAAACGTACGTTTGTGTCCAAAGTTTCTCGAGAACTCATTTTGTTGCGGAGTGTTTATGTTTACATTCAGGTCTATATATTATATCAGCTGATTACTATATGTTGGTTGATTTTTCATTTTGCCGTGTCGTCACCAAACCGCGGGCGCGCGTCGTCTGTCAAATTCAAGGGCATTATCACGGTCGTCATATGCGCGCACTGTACGATTTAATCTGTGTATGTTTAAATTTAAGAAAGTCAAGAAAAATCAAGGTGGTCGTGATTATTACGAACTGCCTTTCCGTTAAAACATAATATTAATTAGACAAAAAAATTAAGTTGTTTGTTTAATGTAACATTGAAAACGCGTTCTTTTTTACTCAGATAAGCAAACAGAAATTCCGATTTCTTTATTTATTTAAATGTCTCTACATACATTCAACACATATATGTGTGGCTCGGATTTCGAAGTGTCAACCTCGATGTCTCGAAGGCGGGAGACGACGACCTTCGGACGAAACCACAAGTAACCAGTAAAAATAAGCGTCACTTGTGCAGAGAAGAAACGCCTCATTTAGTTTAGCAGAAGCAGTGTCGGTTGATGGGATTCGAACGTGCGGTATGTGTTAAGTCGATGACGCAAGTACACACACAAGTACACAAGAATGTTTCCACTGAAATGGAGCGGACCTATCACTTTCCTAAGTCTCTGTTTGAAACAAACAAACCATATCTCCTCCGCGTTGAACAACGCGTGCGTATCCCGTAAGAAAGACGTACGGTACGCCCACTACTGAATAAATTAGAATGGTATCAAGTTTCAACCAAATCATGTAATAAACTACAAAAACAATTATATTTATCTTTTTTTGTCTGGACGGGTTAAGTTGATTCATACTTCTAAATTCGAACTCTAAACTCTAAAACTCTAAATTCAAATGCTAACAATGTACGTCGAAATACAAAATTAAAGTTCTACAAAGTTATGGTAGTCTCTGTGCTGTCCAATGGATGTGGATCACGGACAACAACCAAGAAACAAGACAGTAAAATACAGGCCTCGGAAATAGCGTTTAAAAAGGTGTTCCAAACTTGTCCACATCAGCACTGAGGCCACAGTTGAAGAGTTACAAGTTTTTAACTTGAATGAAAAATTAAAATATTACAAACTGTGGAAAGAACACTTAGAAAGAACGTCAGATTCCACACTCGCCGAACAAGCCTGGGAATACAAACCTATAAGACACTGGTGTGTGGACCCAGGAAGAGATGGCTGGAGGATCTTTGAAGGCGGAACAGTCAGCACCTTGCCTAAGCCGAGTTGTGAAGATGATGAAGTTTGATATCAGTTTACAGGACTAATTTATTCGATTTTACGGACTGTCCTTGGCCGATATAGTCCATAAAATGTACGATTTACTGTATTTAAATTAACGAAGTTACCGTTAATAAACTGTGTTAAATTAAAGTCACAAACTGTCGGTTGTTGTTTGTCCGACTCGTTTTCACGTTCCCGTTAACAACAAACTACAGACAAACACAAAACAAACGATTTTCACTTGAACATCGTGTATCATTATAAATCTGTTCACCGTGTGTTTGTTTAAATTAGGAAACGAAACAAATCGCGTCCTCAATAAACAAACACGGGCACGGGTTAATATTGTTAATTTTTTTTATTTGTACTGTTGTCGTCACACTGTCATCACTGTTGTGAAGGCGGCGGTATATTGTTGAGAGAACAAGGCGTGTGCACTTCATACATGCATAATGTAATTTAGAAGGCCGTGAAGAAGAATAAGAAACGTCTCTCTCTGTCTATCATTTCTTTCTTTCACTGAAGTGGCTGTGTGTTGTTACAGAGAGAAAGATAACCGCTTTCTCTTCAGTGTCGGATTGCCCCGTCTGGCGGCCGCGGCGGCCGCGGCGGCGACACCGCTGGTCCCTACTTACGTAACACACCTGTATTTGGTTCGAAACCTGTTAATGCAGTTCATGACAACCGGGTTTTCCGCTCACTCGTTAATCCTGTACTGCAGGTTTCGTCCACAATATATATCTGTTTATAATTATTACTACCTATAAATAAAATGATATTTTAATTTTTACTCTCGACAAAGTTAATAGACAAATTAAAACAATAAAAAAAAATCGATCAATTTGCTGGATTAAAAAAAAAATTCCCGTTCACATTACTTGTGACTGTGAGACCTTCTATGTAAAATATGTTTGTATTTATGTTATACCAGGGAGTCTAATCTCGCCCCCTTCCCCACAGCTTTCAAATTAATGAATTACGATGACGACACGACGGATCGGCTTCATTGAGGTGATAAGCTGCAGTTGATGAATACTAATCATCTGCACATGAGAATGTCGTTTTACGGGACAATTTGGTTAGTGCACACAGAGAGTGTCGAAAACAGTATATATTCCCCCAGATGTATTAAACATTACAGCGAAATTCCATATTCACATAACATAGGTCAATTGCGTGTGTTAAAATGAGTCTTATAAAATAAGTAATAGAAATAAACCAAATTACAATATTAGTACGCCTAAATCAAAATAAAATGAAATTAGAACTATTTTAGTAATGACAGTCATTCAGCGTTTGGTAAATAACGTATGCTTTTGTAGCTTTATGTACGTATATTCACATAACATAGGTCAATTGCGTGTGTTAAAATGAGTCTTATAAAATAAGTAATAGAAATAAACCGAATTACAATATTAGTAGGCCTAAATCAAAACAAAATGAAATTAGAACTATTTTAGTAATGACAGTCATTCAGCATTTGGTAAATAACGTATGCTTTTGCAGCTTTATGTACGTATATTTTATAAAATGTTATTTATACAGTTTTGTGGTAAAGATCCTGAATTTCTCGTCAGTCCTGAGGAAAACGGGGAGTCCAGTCTTCAAGCCATTTTAATCCCCCCCCCTTCCCCAAGCAGCAGCTCCTAGTTACGCCGCTTGTGGGAACACTCCCATAATTGTAAGAACACACATTATATTGTTACTACATCAGTGGTTTCCGACTGTCAACGGTTTGGCTGAGGCAATAATACGTTCGACAGAGAGATAATGCAAGGACGGATGAACATGTAAAAACAATCAGACGCACGCGTGCACGCCGCCTATCTGTACTGTGTGTGTGTCAATTGACCGACCAGTCGTCGTCGGGGGAATAAAAACCAAACTAATGCAATTAATTTGTCCGCTGAAGCGTGTCACTTTCTAATCGGAGTACGTACAAGTGACGACTCTCTCGCCGCCGAGTCCTCTTCTTCTTCTGCTGTTGCATTATCTTTTCACTGCTTACTGGTTCTGTATTTTTTACTAAAATCTTTCTCTACCCGGCTCTTGGGCCGTGGTGGTCAACTGCTTAAGTTACCATTGTGTCTACACGTTTCCGCCACAACTGCGTAGGGCATCTTCAGTGGACTAGCCGACATGTCAAATGTACTTAACACTGCTGGTCGAGGAGTAAGCAGTACGTAAACTCGAGGTCAGAGACGTCTCCTGGGTTACGAGTACCGAGCTACCGGTAGGAGCCTCCTGCCTTGTGGTCCGGTCCACGGAATATTTTCTTAGGGAAGTAACAACGGCATGCTCGTTCTAGTACTGTATTTGCCGAGGTGGTTTCCACGAAATCACCTGGTCGTATACGGTAGGCCTACTGCTCCACCCCGGTTATAAGAGGATTGTCTGGGAACCTTGCCGGACGTGCATAAAATTTGTGTGCAAGCCGCCTAATTGTGTCTGCTCCCCAGATGGCGTTAAAAGAATCTGCTGAATGCGGGGCTGTGCGGGACGAAGGGCATGCCCATCGCCCGCTCGTGTGCTGCGTCCCGAGCTCCTGCTGCAGGAACCACAGATGTGCTGGATATTGAGGGTGTAGCCTGATCCGGCCGTGGGTCGTCAATTAACTACTTAATTGAGGGTGAGTGTTTGCCGAGGCCGGGTCCAAGATGGCATAGATGGGTAGCGACCGAGGGTCGTAATAAGGTGATGGCCCCGGAAGCAGGTGGTGCCATGGCCGTGCACAAACGTTTGATTGGTTTTAGTACAGATTTGTGTCGTAAATCGTGTTTATTTGAGTTGAAACCAAAATACTATTTCATTGAGATTGTTTCTATTAAAATTTTAAATTCGTTTTATTTAAACAACTTCTTTGAATGTTTTTGACTTTTTTTCTTCTAAATTAGTCATACGTTCGATCCCCATTTCAGCACGGTGCGGTTCTACACGTCTTGCGTCCGACACACACATTCAGTACTGCCGTATCCGTATTGTATGCCGTAATTACAGTTGTGTAAGACGATGACGACGTATGAGTACGAAGGAATTTTAATTCTCCGCTCAGACTACTTCTGTCTCTCTCTTTCTCTCTTTATCACATACACAACAAACAAGCCACAAGATAAGGGGCCGTCTGAAATAACTTTACTGTTTAGAGAAGAAACATTTTATTATCGCCGTACGGTACAGTGTGCGCAACGCAATTTTTATTCACCAGTTAATTAACTCGATCGCCGTCCGAGCGTCCGATTCCCGTGTTACATAAGAAAATGCCGATATCGCAGTGCGCGCGCCGTTTACATAACTACCGCACCACACCACATGAATTGCAAATTAATTGATTAAAAATGCGAAAATACAAACAACACACATGTTACGTATTGGCGGCATGCAACAATTACATATACACATTGTTACGTAATCTATAAACAATATCTACGTACTATACATACATAACTGTACCACCTGACCAAGTGATTGTGCTTCAGGTACTATCCTAGCGAATGTGTTTGGCTTTACCTGTTATTGCGGTGTGCCCCCCGCCCAATAGCCGTAATCTCGCACACTAAGTGATATCACCACTTGCATGCCTTGTAATTTTTTGTTTCATACACAACTTAAATGAGTAGTGTGTATTTTAAACTGTAAGTGGATATTATTAAAAGAACAGTGAAGTGAGAAGTGACAAACACAGATACGATTTTATACTTGTACATTAATAAACTTACTGTGTTGATAATAACACACTGTATTTTTATCTTCACTCATTCCTTTCATTTATAATTTAAGCCATTCAAAGATGGTCCAGCTTTTCATACCCCCACCAAAGTCAACTATTCCTTCACTCAAAAAAAAAAAAAAAAAAAATTTGCTTGCTGAATCCGTCCCTGGTGCAAACGGACGGATATTGGTAAAACGGCAGTTAGATAACGGCCGTTAAAAATGTTGTTATTACAGTTAACAAACGGTCCGTTAGGAAGAAGACCAGCAGGCCTTCCTCCGTGGTGAAACGGGGCATATGATGGTTAGCTAATTAAATGTGCTTTAGCGAACCTGTGAGAAGCGGGAGTCGATAATAAACGGATGGAAAGGCTAGTGATTGATTATACGGAAGGGCTAATCAGAGCAATCTTTATACAAGACTGAAAATTTTTAATCACAGGAGAAAATGGTAATTACGACGAATAGATGATGTGTAGAGAGCGAAATGAGCGGCGGACGGAAAGGAAATAAACACTAGACGAAACGTGTCGGGAAACAGTACTGTACTGGAGGCGCGGAAGAGAAAACTACGTACAAAATGTATAAGCGTGCACGTGAATGAAACAACTAGAGCGTATCACAAGACCTTCACGGATATGAAATATACATTAGACTATACGCAGGAAATCGGTCTACAAGAAGATACGCGGGGCGGCTCATAAGTAATGCACAGTCGCATATAATGAGAAAACAAAACAATGTACATCACGACGCGTGCTGCCATCTTGTAGCGACATTCTTGTATTACAAACGTCCCAAATCGCGTTGACCAACTCCTAGTTTTCTATCAGTCGCCAGTCTTATGGAATCGAGTACGCCAGCTATGGCAACGCGTCTAAACGTGCAGTGACTCTGAATTTTTAACAGCTGAAAAAAGTGAACGCTAGTGACATTCATCGTCGTCTAAAAGCCGTTTATGGTGATCAAATTGTTGATCGAAGTACCGTGAGTAGGTGGGCAATCAAATTTCGTGCATCGGAAGCTGGTAAAGCTAATATTGAGGATGAACCTCGCAGTGGTCTGTGACCGATAAGAAGCACCAAATGGAAGCGAATGAATTGATTCAAAATGACCGTCGCATCACACAACAACGCCTATGCTTATCGAAAAAAGGAGTGTGACACATTATTGCAGAACTGGGCTACCGTAAAATCTGTTCGCGGTGGGTGCCACCGACGCTCTTGTGGAGTTGAAATTTGAACCCATTCCACACCCTCCATACCAAATTTGGCGCCATGAGATTTTTCACTTTTTTCCGCATTTAGAGAGGTGGGCCTATATTAAAAGGGTATTCATTTCATCACAGATGATGAACTGAAAGACGCAGTGAGTTCGTGGATCAACGGAAGACCACCGACATTCTTCACTGACGGGATGAGACAACTTGTTCACTGTTGGGAGAAATGTGTAGCTGTAAATGGTGACTACATGGAAATTAAATGTAAGATTTTGTAGTAAGTAAAATGTACTGTTTTCCACATTTGTTACACTTGACTACCCCTTTTCATTTGCGAGTTACATGCGACTGTGCATTACTTATCGGCCGCGTCTCGTACTTTAGAAACGAGTTCTTGATCCACCATAGTTTACTTACAGACTGCTCAACGAAACCGGACCCCTTCCCAACAGGGGGTCGAAAAGTTGATAAATTTTGTTAATCTCTTAATTTTTACGCTAATATAGTACGCTATATAGTAGTAGTAATCTCTGTGTACGCTAATATAGTAGCATATCTTTTTTAAATATCTCAGAAAATTCATAGCTGTAAGCTGTGAATTTGAATATGATATAAAAGAGGAGATACATAAATTTAGGAATATTTGTGGTAGGATTCATAGAAATCTTGGAAATAAAACAAGATACAGAACAAGGATGAAATTTTATAAGACAACTGCAATACCCACATTGACATATGCGAGTGAGGCGTGGCTCATGACAAAAAAAGGAACGCGACAAGATTCGAAGTGCTGAAATGCAGTTTTTTCGAAGTACTTTATACTTTGCAAGATAGAACAAGGAATGAGAGTATCAGAGTAGAACTCGAAGTGAAGGACATAAATGAAATTATTCCACCTTACATAAGACAATGCAAAGGATGAGAGAGGACCGATTACTGAAAGCGACACTGAACTATAAAGCCACTGGTAGAAGAGACGTGGGTCGTCCGAGGATGAGATGGGTGCCGGAACAGGTTTATTTAACCTAATCCTTGAAGAGAAGAAGGAGAAGTGGATTATAAAATCTTTTCATAATTAATTACTTCAAGAATTAATTTACAACAACTATGAGGTCTAAAGAAATAATTATATAGTTTATCTGACCGACACCAACCAAAATTACCCGTTCCAACGAGGTGTTCGCTACTAATTGCGTACTTGCTGGGAGAGTAATTAAACCCAACGCTCGTTTGTTTTGTTGGCACCACTGACAGCGGATTAAATAACAAACAATTCTGTTCCAACTACAGATTATTGTGCAACTATCAAGTCTTGTGTAAAAAACACGCTACACTATACAAGAACGTAATAATCCTTGAAGAACGCGATGATGACTCAATGTAAACAAAGCATATACACCAGATAAAGATGACAACAGCAGAATGCAGGGTAATTAAATTGAAAGGTACACACAATCCATGGCACCGATTCTGTTATCTCGTAAAACTAAAACGTGTTGGAGAATTGAAACAAAACTACGGCAAAAGTATATTTTGTCGCTAAGGAAACAAAGAACAGTGAGATGACCAAATTCGGTATTTCCGTTTTTTTTTAGATGACCAACATCTGAAGTGGTAATAACAGAATAATATCAAAAAGGCTGACACATTTAAATACCTAGGTCAAATAATTCTAGTTATCGGTTTAGTCAACGGTCATGTCATTATTACGAAAAAACTTTTTTTTAATAGTTTACAAACTATTGTCTAATAGGAATGTTGTCTATCACCCACGCTTTTCAAAATTTATACGGAGAAAGCAATAGAGACTTGGAAAAAAAATGTGCAGGAACATGGGAATTCCACTTGGTGGTGATACAGTTTATTCATTACAGTTTGCTGATGACCAATTACTTTTGGCTCAAGGTTTTAAAGACGAAGAGTAGTACATGACTAGAAAATTGATACAGGAATATCAGAAATGGGGACTAAAGGTAAATATGAATAAAACAAAATGGATGGCAATTGGCGACCTTCATCGAGACTTGATACTGGAGAAGACATGGGGCAGAATTCACATACAGAGGAATACAAGTATTTAGAGGTAAAAATTACGGCCAGTGGGAAGCAAGAGAAAGCAATCTAATCCAAAATTAATTTGGGAAAGATGGCTATATCTACAATAAATGCAATCCTGTGGAATAAGCAAATTAGAGCAGAAACTAAAACCAAAATACTTTTTAAAACCATTGTTAAAAGTATCATGACTTACGGCTCAGAAGTTTGTTTTGCAACAGTATCATCCAGACGTGAGAAAATTAGAAATGAAGTCATTAAGGACAGAATGAATGTGAAAAATTCAATTGTTGATTTTATCCAAACAAAAAAATTACAATGGTATGGATACACGAAAAGAATGACACAGGTAAGATTGCCAATATTTCCACACAGGAGAGTTATGGAATGGACCAAACCAGGAAGAAGGAATACAGGAAGACCGCCTATCAACTGGATAGAAGAAATTCAGACTATATTGAGGGAACGAGAAATTGAAGAAGATCTTTGGACGGACAAGCAGCAGTTGAAGATGAGAATTCAATCGCTTCTGTAAGCTTTGGTTCCGGAAAATGTGTAAACATTGTGCAGCCGGAATAACTAGTAATACAAACTATTGTAATTTATTTTATTTCTACCACTACTTACACGCGTTATTATTATAACACGCCCAGCTGCCTTAGAAATAGGCCTACGATAAGTAGCCTACTATCCAATTTCCAATGATACTCCCACCCCCCGAAGACCGTAGTTACTCCACTGAATGAATGGAATTGTGTTCTTTTTTCTCAGTCTTTAGTCATCTCTGAAATTTTAAGGTTTAGAAAAACATTTATAGGAAACCGACTACCACTGACACCACAATACACGCAGACTCTCATCATCCTCTTTCACATAAAATGGCAGCGTACAATTGTTTCATTCATAGATTATTGACAATTCCTTTGGATGATAATGACTTTCGTGATGAGCTAAATGTCATAAAATATATCGCGGTTGCCAATGGTTACAATAGTCTAACCATTGACAGACTGTTGAGAAAACATGAAAAAAGAATGCTTAAACCCCGAATAAACAGCAACGCGCAAAAAAAAATGTTTATATCTACTAATTACACTAGCTTTATGCCTAAGGTTTTGTCTTCTATATTGAATAATAATAGTTTCAATATTTCATTCAGGACTAATAATAAGTTACTGGATATTCTCAAAGCGAAAAAAACACACGCCTCCAGAAGAAAAAACTGACATATATAAGTTAACATGCAATGATTGCGAGTGCTTCTACATTGGACAGACTGGGAGAGGTTTCCTTAAACGATTTCGAGAACATTTACCTAAGAAAATAAGAAACATTGACAACATCAAATCAAATTACGCCCGACACCTGACTTCGCACAATCATAATTACACAGATTTTAGTTCCAATTTAATACCGTTAAATGTGTGTAAGAAGGGCCGTTTCATGAATGCCTTGGAGGAATTTGAAATTTACAGTGCATATGCAAACCCAAGGAGTCGCGATATCGTGTTAAATGACCACCTGAACTTTGTATCCAACCGATTGTACGATACCGCCTTGAGTCTGCTTGCTGGGGCTACGATAAGGTAGCAACCGCTCAGTGGCAGAATGAACTTGAACGGGTGCGCACCGAAATCCGCGTACGGTTCACATGAAAATTTTTACATTTTTTACTACTTAACGATCTCGCAAGAGTGACAGTTTTACCTTTTTAATATCTGATGATGGAGCATAAGCTCTGAAACGCGTAATAGACGAAGTTACAAGAAATCACACGGCGGATAATTTAAGGTAAATAATTTATTAATTTAGAAAAACAACATTCAGCGGATTTTCAGAACGGTGTGTATTTTCCTGTCTCGATGCGGCGGCATGGTTCCACACACACCGTACCGCAGTAGAGTTTCTGTCTACTTAATCTTATCTTATCTTAATCTTATTATCTGCATACCCTGCGTGCCTATTTCCGGGGGCAGACATCGTCAGCGCTATCTGGACGCAGGGTTGCTTATCTCAATAATACCGGCATCTGTACTCACCTGCAACAAACAACAGATAAGAGTGTTAAATGATAAACAGTCGTGATGTAAGAGGAATACTGATAAGCTTGCAAATTAGCCTACACCGCTTTTAGACATTAACGACGTTCTATATTATGTACTACACTTATACTGTCATTGGGCGGTATGACAATAATAATAAGGTAATAATCCGAAGACGGGTACAGGGATAGACCCAAAGAAGAGCTGCACAGGGACGTGGAAGGTCTGGAAACGGCTTTCCGAAGGAAAAGACTGAGATTCCTTGGTCATATGGTTCGGTCCAGATTAAATAAACAAATTCTCAACTATATTTGGCAACTTTCCAGTCTGAACGGATACACCAAACACAACTCAAGGAGGACATGATGAAACTGGGTATATCTTTGAACGACTGTGTGGATAGAAATACATAGAGAAAGAAAATTCAAAATCTTGAGGTTCTCTGGGGTGAGAAGAAGGCGAGAAAGGGGTGGACAGTGGAAAGGAAGGCGGCGCATAGTGTGCGAATGAGGGCCTTCTGGCGGAAGAAGAAAAGGAAATGATATTCGCGTGGCCCACGGCTGGCCTGTTCGTATAAAATAATAATAATAATAATAAGTCTGCCTGCAGCCAGTGGCGCATTATGCATAACGCTAGGGTATGCTGCAGCACTGGGCTCTAGGGCCTCAGCTGTCTGAGGAGGTACCATCCATCCATAAGCCACGAAAACTATTTGATAATAAATGTGAAAAAAAAAACAAATTTCCTCAATCCAAAATCTTAAAAAGATGTGCGCACACTTTCGCCGTTATGGAACAGGTAGCACCTCGCCTTGTGAAGATGATGATGATGAGACAAGATAATCTTTGAAGCCGGCATAGGCGTTGTGGTCAAACGCGCGGACGTGAAACGAGAGAAAATGAAAATAGATTCTATGTGTAGGAAACAGGATCTAAACACAAAGATTCTACGTTGATCTATATAGAGTCTAAATCAGTGGTTCCCAAAGTGGGGTCCACAGACACTTTTAAGAAAAATTACAATATACCTCAATTTTCTCCGATTATTTATCCTCTAAAATCTAAATTTTAGAATCTTAAAACTATTAGTAGATGATTCCAGTATTTTTGTTTTGGGTTCAAACTAATTGTAATTGTAAAAGTAGTTTCAAACTAATGGCTTTAATAATGTCTTTAAATCATGCCGTGTAGCAGATCTGTTTGTCGGCCGAACTGACTAGACCTCTCTCTTACGCTACAAAAAGAAAATTGTAGTTCATTGGCAGAACTTTCAACTGACAGTTCATTAAAATTATAGTTTTCGCAATTACAGCTAGCTGACTCCTGGTTATATGTAATGACTGACTATCCTGAACCCTGAACTCGGGAAAAGAGCTTTGAAGCGTTTAACTGTGTTTCCCTCTGCTTATTTGTGTGAAACCGTAGTGTCCCTGCTCACATACTTAAGGTCAAAGTTAAGAAATAAACTTGATGTCGAGAGTTACTTAATATTGAAATTATCAGACATTAAAACAAATATTGCAGAGTTAATTGTGCAAAAGCAGCTTCATTGTTCACATTAAACTACGTTTAATATCATTATTATTATAAGTTTTCAAGTTAAGAGAATTTTAATTTTAATACATTTATAATAAAATATAAGAGCTTCTATTATATATGATGAAAGAGAAAAAGAGAGCAAGTGGCAGCGAGTGACCTTGAAACCAGCTGTTTGCCGTTGTCGCCTGTCCGCGAGCACAAACCTTAACTGAGTACCAGCAAATAATCATTTCCCGTGTCTATTTTCCAATTAATGTATGTAATGTCACACAAATAGTGGTGCGGATAAGGCACCCTTTTATGCATCCGATTTAAGTGGGTGTGAACAGACTCTTTCAGTGTTGCCATCAGCAGTACTGAAAATGGATCCGTGCGAGCTGTATGCCGCTTATCAGTTCGTTTTTATTAAATATATTCGGAAGCGGGATCCCATAGTGCTCTCCTGTTCTGGATTTCGTCAATGAGCGTTTCTGTATTGATGTCTTCCATATTTACAAAACAAATTAATAAAATCACACCACGACGTGAATACCACTGATAATAATTGGCGCAACAATTAATTATTGGCACCTGGTAAACGCGTTCAGAAGGCTTCTGACGAGACTGCTGTACGTGAACAAGAGGTTTACACGTTTCAAAGACTGTCGTAAATGAGTTGAGGATGGTGGTTGTCAGATGAAGTTTATGTTTTTGTGTGGCACGAAATTTCATCGCTAGGCGCAGTAGTAAATGAAGAGTACTATTCGGAAATTTTACGCCATTTGTGTGAAGCTATTCGTAGGACGAGACTGCTGTACGTGAACAAGAGGTTTACACGTTTCAAAGACTGTCGTAAATGAGTTGAGGATGGTGGGTTGTCAGATGAAGTTTATGTTTTTGTGTGGCACGAAATTTCATCGCTAGGCGCAGTAGTAAATGAAGAGTACTATTCGGAAATTTTACGCCATTTGTGTGAAGCCATTCGTAGGACGAGACTGCTGTACGTGAACAAGAGGTTTACACGTTTCAAAGACTGTCGTAAATGAGTTGAGGATGGTGGGTTGTCAGATGAAGTTTATGTTTTTGTGTGGCACGAAATTTCATCGCTAGGCGCAGTAGTAAATGAAGAGTACTATTCGGAAATTTTACGCCATTTGTGTGAAGCTATTCGTAGGACGAGACTGCTGTACGTGAACAAGAGGTTTACACGTTTCAAAGACTGTCGTAAATGAGTTGAGGATGGTGGGTTGTCAGATGAAGTTTATGTTTTTGTGTGGCACGAAATTTCATCGCTAGGCGCAGTAGTAAATGAAGAGTACTATTCGGAAATTTTACGCCATTTGTGTGAAGCTATTCGTAGGACGAGACTGCTGTACGTGAACAAGAGGTTTACACGTTTCAAAGACTGTCGTAAATGAGTTGAGGATGGTGGGTTGTCAGATGAAGTTTATGTTTTTGTGTGGCACGAAATTTCATCGCTAGGCGCAGTAGTAAATGAAGAGTACTATTCGGAAATTTTACGCCATTTGTGTGAAGCTATTCGTAGAAAACGGCCAGATTTACGGAAAAATAATTTATGCAGGCCGATAATGCGTCTGGACGCGCGTCATTGCTTGTTAAGAATTTTTCCAGGCTAGACAAAAGAAAATGTCGTAATGATGACACGGCAACTGCCGTATTCTGCTGTTGCATCCCAACGCCCGCTTGATAACGTCCGCTAAAGGGCAACGTTTCGCGACCGTTGGAGACGTAAAACGAAAATCGCTACGCGAGCTCAAGGCTGTACCAAACAGTGCAAGTTTGAAATATTTTGAAGACTGCAAAACGGCTGGTTTAATAGTGTTACATTCGAGTGAGACTACTGTGAAGGAGGCAGTGTAAGTGTCGATGAATGAAAGCATAAACAAAAACTGCTGCATGAACTTTTTGATTAAAACTTCGTACGTTCGAACTGTCCTGCCTTCGCGTCGATTCCCTGTTATCACGTCCTGCGTTTCATTCTGAACTACGCACATCGACGAAAAAAATAGTAAGCGTAGCGAAAATTTAAATAACATAAAATTCACTCCAGAGGAATAAAATTTTAAAGCACTCTCCTTAATTGTACTAATAATAGTAATATAATAACCGAACAAGAAGGAAAAGAAAAGCACTGCATAAATTATTATAATAATACTGAAAGGAACATAATTATTAGTGTGGAGACGGGTGCGCATTCTTCTCAGTCAACCGAAACAAAATTTTTCTTCTTCTTCTTATTCGGGTCATAGAGGTTTGATGCTACACCGTGTTTTTTCTCAGTTCACTTGATAACATTGTTATTAGAAAACGGCTGATGATATTAACAATTTCGCTCTACATACACCACATTAACGATTATCAACGTTTTTGTACGTCACGAAGAGATACACATGCGCACTTTATCGCGAACGTAAGCTACTTAATCCAAATGTACCGTCGCTGGTTCGATCTTCGTAGTATTGTGTTTTAGGTTTACCACGTGTGGGTGATGTTATCTCGACTGCCACATGAAACACATGTTCGATACTTTGAACTGTAACACGGTCGCAAACGACAGTCGACATTGGACAAATACGTTTCGGAAGACAGAGATTTGGAAAGGCTAAAGCAGAGTTTGAGGATGTGAGATGTTGGCTCTGAGATTTTGAGGAGCATCATCATCTTCTATAACGGTTTTAGGCTTTAGCGGCCTGTTCCTATTCCACAGTCCACCTTTCCTTAGATCAACCAACTTTTCTTCTGACTCTAGGGTTGTAATCTTTCACCATCTTCGGTATTCTACTTTCTTCCATTCAATTGATCTGTTGAATCCATTTTCTTCTTCTTCTTCTTCTTCTTTTTGTATCGGCCATCTAAGGACCACATGCCAATTTCAATTCTTTATTCTTTTCTTTTTCACCAATATTCTTTCATCTTTTCACTGTGTCTCTTCTTCCTGTCTTCAGTCCACTTTGAACCTGCGTTTTTCTCTCTCGTACCCTGGACTCCTTCCATTTTTAACACTTCTGCTCGAAAAATTCTCTTTCAATTGTTTCTTCTGCGTTTATATTATTTTTTTCTAAATCCTTTCGGACTTCTTTAATCCAACTTGATGTTAACTTCTTCCCCCGCAGATATTTGAAGATCTGCTTTGTTAACCTATTGTCGTCCATTGTTGACCAAAAAATAATAGTCTTCTTTTTCTCTTTGTTTCTGTTATATTTTCCATTTTCTTCTTCATTCTTTAATCCTTTCATTAACTGCAAAAATATCTAAATCACTTCTTATCTCTTCATTTCTTATATGACCTTGTCTATTACACCTTTTATCTGATCACAGAAATTTCATTTCTGCTGTTTGTAAATTCAGTTCATCTTTTTCCTTTATGAGCCAAGTTTCAGAACCATACATTAATGTAGGTATTGCCATTGTTTTATAAAATTTTATTTATTTTGAAGATAAGGATGTAGGCCTATATCAGAACTTGAGACCCTGGAGGGCCGCATCACACCAATGAGGCGACTAATGAAACTACTGATCGCGCGCGCGTGTGTGAACATTTCTAACGTTGATAACATCAAATCTGAAATGCAGAATCAGATTTCCCATCACGTCTTTACACTGCTTGCGAAGCTGTAGCCACTGGAGCCATGAGCCAGTTCTCTTTCCATCGCAGGTTCGCATGTTTTTGGCCCGTTCTCAACTATATTACCTTTCTCCACCCGTTACTGTCTCTGAATCTCTCATTCTACCCGTTGTCACTTTTAAACAACTCAAAGTCTCCAAATACTTGATTTTTCCATGTCGTTCTTCGCCCTCTTCCAATGTCTTTCCCTGCGCCTTTTCTAAATACGTTTTCACATTATCTACGAAAGGGTCCAAGGCATCTTATCCTTCTCCTCTTCAAGGATTTAGGTTATATAAACCTGTTCCGGCACCCATCTCATCCTCGGACGACCCACGTCTCTTCTACCAATGGCTTTATAGTTCAGTACCGCTTTCGACGATCGATCCTCTGTCATCCTTTGCAGATGATCCTATCATTGTCTTCTGTAAATTGAAATAATTTCATTTATGTCATTTACTCCGAGTTCTGCTCTGATATCTTCATTCTTTATTATATCTTCCAATGTACAATTTAAAGTGTTTCGAAGACACTGCATTTCAGCACTCTGAATCTTGCCGCTTTCCTTTTTCGTCATGACCCATGCCTCACTCGCATAAATCAACGTGGGTATTGCAATTGTCTTATAAAATTTAATCCTTGCTCTGTGTCTTGTTTTATTTATAAGGTTTCTGTGAATCGTACCACAAATATTCATAAATTTATTTACCTTCTCTCTTATATCATATTCAGATTCATAGGAATAGCACAGCCAAGATATTTGAAATGGCTCACTTGTTCTAAAGTGCTGTTGTTTATCACTGTCGTAGTCCTCACTGGATGTTTACCTTTAAAGACAATGGTTTTGGTCTTCCTTAGTGAAATTGTCAGCGAGTACTATCTTGCCACGTCTTGTAATTGAAACATAGCTCTTTGTAAATCATCCTCATTTTCTTGAATAAGAACTATGTCATCCGAATACAGCAGGGAACACATACAAATTGATTTGTTAAGCTGTATTCCCGAAGTCACCCGAAGTTGTATTCCCGAAGGGTAAGCATTTTAGTCTTTGTGCTTTATTAATATAACTCAAGGTGTCTTGCTGAGTCTATCTTCAGTTTACGGGCAATAGTCAGCCAACGTTCACTACCTGTAGCGTACGTTCCACCACATCTCGTACGGTATACAAACACGCTTTCGTTTCGGCCGGGAATCCATTGTCGACGCTGTATTGTTTGTTACTGTGTCGAAGGTGTATAGAGGCGAGGTGGTGCTCTGCAACAATGCCAATAATGGGTACATGCAAACAATACATATTATTTGTTTTAACTCGTATGGCAGACATGCGCAAGCGTACAACATACATGCGCTTCTTAAGAAAACAAACTACACTGACAGAAATGTGCAAAGAGGTTGTCCATCCAGCGATGGATCATGCGTTCGATTCGTAGTTTACACTGTCACAAATGCTGGTAAACTGTTATGCTAAAAACAAATCAGACTTATTTTAATAGCGGTCTCTAATATTTCCAAATTATTATAGTTTGTTGTCGAACCTTTGTACTGGATGACCCCTTTCGGTGTCTCATTGTCAAGTCCTGACCGACTACGCTCATCCGATGGAAACACGAAGCAATTCGCGGGTCCGACGACTACGACAGAGTAGGACATACCGTTTGATGAACTGCACTTGTCCAGTGATTTCCGACAAGCTCTTCACAGCGATTTACCGCATCATCAGATTGGACAAAAAAGGAAAAAAAAACATTATTTGTTGAAGACAACAGAAAGAAGTATTTAGTAGAAAGTAATTGTCCTCTAAATGTCAGGTAAACCTGCATGAAACAGGAAGACCTAGTTGACAACCGGTCAAATGTTGACCGTGAAGCTACTAACATGTAGCTTACAAAGTGGATACCACTCGTTGTGGAGCTGCGTCACAGATTGTGAAACAAATGCAGACCCAAATATCACGTTATTAATCGCAAATGTGTCATTTACGACTACGATTGATTTTAGTCGTCATCATCTTCATCATCTTCGAGGATTAAACCAAGGATGGTTTGTTCTGGTGTCAAACATTCAAAGATTAGAGCTGGTCACTCCAGCGCTACCTAGGACGTCCCACACCTCTCCGTTCCCTTGGCTAATATTTCCATAGTTGTTTGGGAATGTGGCAGTCATCCGTTCGGCAAAGATGTTGCCATCAATTCAGCCAATACCGAGCAATCCAATTGAAAAAGAAGAAGAAGAAGAAGAAGAAGAAGACGACGACAAAGACACAATCAGTAAAAGTGTTGAAAGAATCTAGTGTGGAGGCGGAGGAGCGTACAGTAGGCCACCATGACTGCACACATGGGCTGAGTTAGTAGTTAGTCTACTGCGACCAGGCAGAGAGAGCTCGTCAGCCGAGGTGAAAGCAACTCTCTAGGGACGAGCACCCCGAAATCAAAGTTCCTGGTCCTCCAGGTTGGGGGTTGGACGAGAGGTTAACAACCTTTCCTTGGGAAAAATATTTGTTACGGAAGATCAAGAATTAAGCCGGACGGATCTACGGAGACTGACTCAGCAGCGGAAATAAGAGAAGTGACCGAGGCCCAAAAATGGCATTGGAAAGGAAGCCGGAGGGAGTAAGGAGGAGAGGTCGTCCGAGGAGAAGATGGTATGAAGATGTGGAAGGGGATTTGAGGGAGATGCTAGTGGGAGTTAGGAGGAGTAAGGCTCTGGACAGAGAAGAATGGAGGAGAATCGTTGAGCAGGCCAGGGTTCTATAAGAACCGTAATGCGAGAAGAAGAAGAAGAAGAAGAAGAAGAAGAAGAAGAAGAAGAAGAAGAAGAAGAAGAAGAGAGAGAGAATAAAAGAGAAAATACCACAGATGAGAGACAGGATGACGATCAGTGTGCCGCATCGAAATGGGCAGACGCAGCACAAGATACAGAAGACTGATCACAGAAGAAGAAGAAGATCGTCAAAGCCTAATGCAGAAGACGACAGAATATCTCCGTCATTTTAAATCCCACCTGATGATAAGATAGATCGCTCCAAAGCGCTAATCGCAGACATTACACTATTGGAGTGCAATCGCTGGTGTTCTAAGGAAGATTCGTTCTGTAACTGTAACATCTAAGCTGAGAGAATATTTTTTGGTAAATTTGATTTGTAATTAATTGGTGACACAAATATGTGATTAATTGTAATCGCTGAGAATTAATTTGTAATTTGGTGGATTGAGTTCTGATTTCGTGACTTTGAAATGCGGTGATGTCCCGATTTAACGATCCAGAAGTACGAGAAACAGTGGCAGCTCTGGGATTTACGAGGGGTTAGACAAATCATTGTAAGAGGTCAAGTAAAAAGTGAAATGGCGAAGAGGTTTTGAATTAATGAAACCAACGATCACATTAATACGTTTGATGTATTAACAGTATAATGATGATAAAAGCATTTTAAACAATGCGTCAACAAAAGCAGAGCCGCCGCTAGCGTATGTGCACCGCATACGGGCGGCCGCGCACAATGCCAAATTCATCAGCAGATATTGAAAAAATAAATTAAAACAATTAATACCGGCTAGGTCTAGGTATAGGTATATGACATTAACGTTTATTGTGTTGTTCTTGATACAGTGGCCTCTCTACCGACTGTTTCACTAGAGAGGCTGGAAAAAATTAACTATACATACGTACACTAATAATACGTTATTAACCAGTTTCTAATGAAGATTCTGTACAGTGGGTACATTATATTATATTAACGATGACATACTGTACTACGCTTAATGATTACCACTGTTCCAATATTTTACTGTGTCACAAAGCAGTGTGTATTTTGACGAACTGGTATTGTAAGACACAAGCATTTAGGTAAAAGCTGGAGTCTTGAAAATGACTCTTAAATTAACTAATTATGAATATAATAAAAAATACAAACGTTTTCGTGTTACAACTTTAATTTTCTGCCTACATAGTTCACTTAACACCCAAAATCTTCGTTTCTTTATAAATTAGAACCGACTTGAACCAAAAGAAAGCAGACAGTCATTTCTTTTTTGTTTTCATAATTAAGGTAAGTCATTCTGTACACTACCTGTGCATTTTGTACATCTCTATTTGTACATTACACTACCTGTAAGTAATTCTGTACATTCATGTACACTACTTTATATAGGTTATTTACTGTTCTATTTACTGTACTCACAGATAATTAAAGCAATTATAATTAAACCTTTTATCCAATTTTATTGTACTCCATTTCTTTTAGATACAGTACAAAGTACGTTCAACGCAAAGTGCGTTGTACGTACATGTACTTCAAATATAGGATATTCAATTCTTTGTTCTCGACGGTCACAAATGAGATACCGTTCTGTTAACCGACTTTTCCATTTTCCGACCGTTACCCGGTCCCATCCAAGTCAGATAAGAGTTTTGTTAGCATTGCCGCAGTGTACTGGCATCAGCCTTTGTTTTGACTGCCAAGCAATAGGTATAGGTATTGTTGCGCGACACTTATATCTGAGTTATAGCTGTGGTCTTTTTGTGATTTTGTAGTAGACAGGCGCGTGCAAGTCGACGCTGGCAAACTATAAAATACCTACCCGATATGATAAGAAATTATTTATGTTTTGTTGGCGTTTTTAGGACTGTCAACTTCTATTCAAAACAACAGCAGTTTGTAAGTAGTAAAAGAAATCTGTTAGTTATGCTTCAAAGGTTTCCAAGTACGGTCTTGTTTTTGTCCACGGTCTGGCGGTGTAATTCTGAGACGCGTCGTATTTGTATTCGTAACATTATCAAAATTTTTTAAAATGTATTCAACACTTCTTCGAGCATATATCATGTAAGCAAAATAAGACTCAGCTAAATAAGTTTTTGAAAAATATTTTTTTTTTTCAATTTTACCATTTATGTCTGTATCGATTTTTAATTAAATTAATATTAAATAGTGTGGCAATTTGGGAAATGAAAAGTAGGTCTATATTCAGGAGGGCGGCAGCACCCTAGCGGCGACCCTGAACTAAAGTTTGTTAATCAACCACACACACGCGCGCACTAATTTTAAAAAAACTATGAAATTTATAAATAACGAGAAGAAGCGAAAGTGAAAGAAAGACACACACGCTGAGACGGAAACGAAAATATGTACAGGAAAATTAAAGGAAAGGAGACAGGAAGATGAAAGAAAGAAAACAAAAACAGAATTTGAAACCATGAAGAAACCACGATTCTATTGTTTGTTAAGAACGAGAGGACGTATGTAAACGTTGGAAGGAAGTTATTCGGCTGCAGTACATTCGCCTGCCTTTATAGTACGCTACTGGGACTGCACAATGAACTGACGAACGAAATTCACACAATATTCGGCACTTACGTAAATGAACTTAAAAAAACAATATTATTATATATATAATAAAAAAGTAAAGTGAGAAGTGCAAATTATGAGTACAAAATATTCAAGAATCGGTTTTTTTTGTTTCGTTCGCCAAGACAACAATACGACGAATCCAGGCGTCTTGAGTTCATGACCCCCCTCCTCGCTCTCACTCGGCAGCAGTAACAATGGTGGCCCCGGCCGACCGCAACATAATAGTGAATTACAACACGTATTTCTGGGGAGAAGAATATTAATAGACATTGGTTCGATGAAAGGCAAGGACGAACGAAGCACCGCTGCTTACATGATCACAGCGTTCCGCGTCATAGAAGAAAAAAAAAACAAATTATTGAAACCGTATACGCAGAGATATGAAAAATTCTATACCATATGCTGGTCATTAATTTCTTTTAGGTCCTTCTTCTTCTTTTTTAACACAGCATTCACACAGCGTTTTATAAAACCCAATCTAGTCATAAGTAATATTTGTCCCTTTTACTGTACTTGGTAGTTTTGTACACATCCAGTAATTTGTTTCTAAGATGAGTATCAGAGAAAGGATACATGCAAGAAATCGAACCTAGATTGCAACAATATTAACATATTTAAAAACAATCTTGTTACAAGAGGCATAAACCTTAAAGTTTATTATTTTCTGGTGCGACCAGATGTTACATATGGACCTCAGGTGTGGACTTTACCAGAGAATGACAAAACTGCTTTAAAATCATTTGAACGCAAAATATTGCGTACAATTTATGGCCCAGTAAGAGAAGAAGGCAGTTGGAGAATACGCAGCAACAATGAACTACAGGCTCTCATGCATGGAAAAGACACAGTGAAATTCATCAGAGGTTGCGTTGGCTGGGACATGTGGAAAGAATGTCTGAGGAAAAAATGCCTAAAAGAATGCTGAAGGGTAGATTATATACTACTTGACGTAGAGGTACACCAAGGATGAGATTGTTCGATGGCGCAACAGAAGATCTTGCTAGCATGGGAATCAGAGGGTGGAGAGGAATTTGGCAAAATTGTACAAACTCATGGTGAACATCAGACTAAAGGGGATGGTATTAAGCGTACAGAGTAGCCATTACAACATTACACTAAATTGTAAGGTTTCGTCAGTCTGATTTGTTGAGCATGTAAAACGGGTATTTTAATTATCCATGTGATGAGAAAGAGAGAGTAGTGTCTATTACTGTGAAAGGCACGCGTCAAACAGTTTATACAGTCTCCATCTCTCTCTCTATCCCCCATCCACCCACCGAGTCACACACACACACACACACACACACACACACACACACACACACACACACACACACACACACCTGAGTTTTTTCCGGCTATGTGAAAACATTTACCGGTCACGATTGTATTTTTAAAATCGTGAAATTTCGATTAAACTCGAATTCCAGTTCGATCGGAACAACAAGCAGAAGAAGAAGAACTACAACAACGGGGCCGTCCGTCGGCGGCTGGCTTTGCATATATAACAACTTTCACCCATTTCCGAAAGCACATACAAACGCATAAAATATTTTGTCAAACACACTAAACTGGAATCATTGGCTGGAAAAATTTCCTTTCACACACGTAGTAGCTCGCGCGCACAAAACGAGAGCACGTGAGTGGCCTTAAGATACTCATTAGTCAAACACAACAATAAGTATCGATAATAATTTCTCTTCTTCTTCTTTTCTCCTGCGCCGGACGCCGGAAACAACACGCTAAAAACCTTTTAAAAATTAAATCTGCCGGAAGGAAGTGAAAAGTTAAAAGAAAACAAGCCACACGACGACGATCAACCACGCCCTCTGACAACGTCCACGCGTACTACGCACTCGATTTATTTAAACACGAGCCTGTTAATCGGTGGAAGTCGGCGAAGAAGAAGAAGAAGAAGAAGTCGGACTACTTTTTTCGCTTCGGATACTAATTTTATAGACATAAACGCGATACGGTCGGCCATGATGGCATGCGCACGCATCATGATTCACTACGCTTAATGTCCGTTATTAGAACTGACCACGAAACTATTAAACAATAGCCGAAGTATAAGAAAAACAGCTGTACACGGCCACCGTTTGCCGCCACGGCAAACTCGATACATAAAAAAGTAGTACGTATAGACGAAGAGATAAGAGACACGGATCGCGACCACCTTTACGTGTCATCTATATTACAATAATAATCGGCATAATGATCAAAAATATTTTTAATTAGGTTGTTTAATTTAAATTACGACCGGCAGTATGTTTGATGTTCCACAGAAACCGTAAGTTAAACCGTTACATTTCGATATATCGAACATGTGTATCCGATACATCGAAAGCTTGCGCTGTCCGACTAAAAGCACATTTATTAAGTTTTAACGCGTGAACGAAGTTAAAAAAAAACATTTAGAATACACTCAGATTCCTTAAATTATTACGATTTGTAACAAAAAGCAAAACATATTTAAAACAGTGGGGGACCTTTATGCCAAAATGGGGAAATTTTGAGTTGGTTTGTGCGACGGGGGGGGGGGGAAGAGGTTTGATCGACCTGGCAACATTGGAAGGATGTCAGTAACAACAACAATATTATATGAAACGAGTAACGACCGGAATACATACAACAGCATCATACAGGACACCATTGCTGGTCTCACACACAGTTTTGTATAGTTTCGTGTTAACTTTAACCTTGGTTGTACGTTCACACACCAAATCGCTGTTTCATTTGATTCACCCTGCTTGAATTCTGTACGCTATCTCTTCACCCAGATTTCGTCTCCAGTCCCCACTGATCCCACCTTATTCACACTTTGTCTCAGCTTTATCTCTTACAGTACGCTCACACACCAAGTCGCTGTTTCATTTGATTCACCCTGCTTGAATTCTGTACGCTATCTCTTCACCCAGATTCCGTCTCCAGTCGCCACTGATCCCACCTTATTCACACTTTGTCTCAGCTTTATCTCTTACAGTACGCTCACACACCAAATCGCTGTTTCATTTGATTCACCCTGCTTGAATTCTGTACGCTATCTCTTCACCCAGATTCCGTCTCCAGTCGCCACTGATCCCACCTTATTCACACTTTGTCTCAGCTTTATCTCTTACAGTACGGTCTCACATATTATTGATCCTCGTTGAGACGTGAATATTCCGTTTCTTTTGCTAACCTTCAGTTCTCTGTCCTCCAAAGTCGCCCTCTACTGTTCAAATTTTACCTCTCCAACATCTCCGCTGGTCATCATCATCATCAGCCGTGGCTCTACAACCATTGGTGGGTCTTGGCCTGCTCCAAGAGTCGATTCCATTCCTCCCTATTCCATGCCCTGGCTTTCCAGTTTCTTATGTTCAGCTTTCCGAGGTTCTCCTCTATCTGATCTTTGAATCTACTTCGGGATCTTCCCCTTTTTCTACTACCCATTGGTTTCTGGTAGGTAGAAAATATTTTTCGTAGGCTGTCCCTCCTCCATTCTCTCTATGTGTCCAGTCCATCTTAACCTGTGTATTATGATTATCCTGACAATGTCCGGCTCTTTGTAAAGATGGTATAGTTTATAATTATAGCGCCTGCGCTAGATTCCATTTTCTTGTACTCCTCTAAATATTGTTCTCAGAATCGTCTTTCACATGAAGTCTCTCGCTATTTTTTGTCACTGTCCATGTTTCTGAAGCATATGTCAGCACTGGCCTGATAAGTATTTTGTAGATTTTGCATTTCGTGCTTCTCCGCTGGTACGATAATTAAATTCTATAACGCCATGAGCTGTCTCAATGTTCCACGCCTAATGACGTCAGGATTGACTTTAACACAAAATAAAAACAGAAACTAACTGACAATGAGATTTCCAAAGGGCACGGCAGGATACACAAGGATAGAAAGGAAACCAATTACTGAAAGCAGGACAGGAAGAGTGACAAAAGACTACACAATGGACAAATCATCTAAACTATAACTGACCCTACCCTACGTGTTGTTCTAAAAACCTATTTGTATATCAATAAAAAGAGTGAAAACCCTGACATAGATGAAGAAAAATAATTGATAGATCAAGTGGAGTACCAAGCCAACTATAAATCGTAACACTCTTATAATACGTCTAAATTGTGAAAAAAAAGAAGAAGAAAAAGACGAAGAAGAAGGAGGAGGGGAGGAGGAGGAGGAGGAGGAGGAGGAGGAGGAGACGACGACGACGAAAAAAAGATAAATGATGATGTTAACGAAGCTTTATTCCAATAATGATTTCGATTCGATTGAGTGCAGGTGCAAGGTGATCAGGTGCAAGTCTTCAGGTCTTGAACTTTGTCATGCTGTTCAAACCGGGCGCACATATCATGTGAACAGAAGCCGAAAACCACGACGCTCGTTAAACAACAAAACAGGGTTAGGCCTATAGAACTTAATCCCTGAAACCCGAATTTCATTACTTGTTATATCAACAACAACACGCTCGTGGTGATCGTGAGTATATCATTATTGTTCCCATTATTACACACCCACTACTGTTACAGTCAGACATAATTGACAGAATAAACACATTCGATTATATACAGATTAGAGAACATAATTGAAGCGATTATCCCATACACTGTACACACACACACACACACACGCACACACACTTATACATTCATTACGTAACCCTTTGTTGTTTGTGCAGAAGAAAATATTAAAGTAACTTTCTACGTAGTGCTAATCCTGTAGCTCAATAATCTCCACAAGTGCATTGCAGCCACACACAAGTAAGCTTCCCACACACATTTCTATTATCCGGATTAAACATTTATTTACTTATCAACAAATAAGTAGACTCGATGTTTACAGACGAATGAAAGAACTCATTTTCCACACGGGCATAGTATTTGGATGTAAATGAACGTTTGAAGAAAGAAGTCATAATACATATCAAACTAAATAATCCCCGACCCAGTATCAGATCTATACTGCCCTGTTGAATCAAAACGGCATGTTTCTATTTATTTTCGTGGCCTTTTTTCTGCACAGTAATTTCCAAAGAGGTTGTTGGGATCAGTTCCTCTTATTGTTAAGCAAAAATAGGAATCAGCGAAAGAATTTCCGTAGGCATAAGGAAACGTTACCAAAGAAAAACAGACCATAAATGAAAAAAAAACTAACAACACAAGTGTTTTTTCGGTTAAGAAGGCAGAATAAATTTCTAAAAATTAAGAAAAAAAAACATCTCACAAAGAAGAGGTATCCCACAACATTTAATAAAAGTTATAAAATGAATGTATGACGACACAAAGATACGCATTGCCGGGAACGAAAATAAACAAGACAAATGAACGCATTGCAAAACAAGAATCGGTAAATTTTATGTTTAAGACAAAATCATCATCATCACGAGTCCAAGGACTATGTCTTAGACCTGTACCGGAACCCATCTCCTCTTCGGTCTACCGACATCTCTCTTCCCAGTGGGGTGAAAACCCAAGGCAGCCACAGGTAGACAGATATCAGGCATGCGATTCAAGTGCTGACCAGTAATCTGCTTAAGTAAAAATATGCGTACTTACAGAACTCATACGTGCCTTGGAAATCGGATGGGAAATAAGCCAACACAAAAGGACAACTGCAAATGAATTAATGATACTTGAAGACAAGATACTTTTTAGCATTTATATAGGCGCTACCACTGACCAAATCTTCCTGACACGACAAATATTGGAAAAGTGCCATGAATACCAAACTGAGCTGCATCATTTATTTGTAGACTACAAACAAGCATATGATAGCCTGAAAAGGCGAAGTACAATGTAGAGATAATGGATGAATTTGGTAAGCCAGGGAAACTGGTGATCCTTATAGAAATGACACTGGAAGGAACACGGAGCAATGTGAGAGCAGAATGAGAGCTTATAGTCGAATTTGATGTTCAAAGGGAGCTTAGACAAGAAGATGTGCTCTCTACAATTCTGTTTAACCGGCTCTCGCAAAAGCGGTAAGGGAATGCCTATAAACCCAGGGGGCACGATATTTATCAGAATGCTGCAGTATCTAGCTTACGCTGATGACACAGTACTTATCTCAAGAAGCCAACAAGACATAAAAGAGGGTTTCTTGAGTCTAGAGGAGGCCGCGACGAATTTAGGGCTAAAAGTAAATACGGAAAAGACGAAATACATATTAACTGGCAGTAAAATGCAAGAGAGAAGAGCACACCTGGTAATTGGAGGGCAACAAATCTCAAAAGGTCGAAAAATTTAAATACCTGGGCTCAATAATTACTGAGGTCAACATTATGGCCGAAGAAATACAAAAAGGATATCTGCTGGTAACAGATATTACCGGTACTTCTCCCTACAAGGAATATTTAAATGTAAAAACATAGCTGAGCAACCAAGATTCGGCTCTACAAAACAGTTGTTAAGCCAGTGGTCATGTATGGGTTTGAAACTTTGACAATGACAGTGACAGAGAAGAGTGGTTGCGCAGATTGGAAAGAAAAGTCCTCAGGAGAATATTTGGTCCGGTGAACGTCCAAGGAACATGGAGAATAAGGGCGAATCCAAAAATCCAGCAAATCTATGGAGAACCAGATATCGTCACTGACATTAAGAAAAGTAGAATGCGGTGGGCAGGGCGTGTACAGAGAAAGTCAGGCATCCAGAATGAAGAAATTTTTTACGGAAAGACCTGGTGGAAGAAGCAGGAGGGGTCGGCCAAGAAAACGATGGTTGGATGATCTTGAGGACGACCTGTCCAAGCTCGGTGTAAGAAGATATGTTTTGGCCACTGAGGGCAGAGGATCGAGACGCCTGGAGGCGGAGCATGCAGGAGGCCAAGTCTCTCCAAGAACTGTAGCGCCAATTGATAGAGAGATTTCTATAGATGAGGACGTATTACGTCCGCCATTCAAATACGACGCAAAGGGTACTATACGAATCTGATCTATCGATTGGACCACAAGTGCACAACATACCTACTCTTTAAAAATATCCACATCTGTTGTAATTATGAATAAACAAACTATATCGCAGTCTGTTTCTTACGTTTTACGGCCGGCGTCCAAGCCCCGGGCCTCACTTAGTCGGGGGCCTCCAGTTTTGAAAAATTAAGTTTTTTTGGTAAATTTTTTTAAATTTATTTGCAAATGTTCTATTGTCAAGTCCTGAAACGCAACACTAGGAGAGGTCCAGGATTTAATCGATCGATTCCAAAGATTTTTTCATATTATTTTGAAATCTACCTTACAACCCTTCCTCATAAAGTGTTTACAGGTATTAAAAAACAACTTATAAAAGTAAGTTTATTCTTAGAAATATATTCATACTAAAAAAAGGTGCGTCAGTTGTGCCTGGCGTCAATGCCTCACCACGCAGTCGGAAGTCGCAAATACAATATTATGAAGTACTGTAATAAGTTTAATGCAGTCTATAAATAATACTACTTCTATTATTTCTTTAACTCTGTATTTAAAATAATTTTTATTTCAAACATTACTACAGCTTCTTATAAAGTTTCCTAACTAGATGTATCAATACAGTAATTAGACAATAAACATATAACAGTAAAGTGTTTTTGCTATGTATTACTTAAAGATAAATTGGATTATAGACACCCGTCTTATGGGAGGGAGGCCTCAGAAAGAAATCCCCCCCCCCCCCGAGACTCCAGTGGCCTAGGTACGCCACTGTCCGGATGCCAACTTTAGTGAAAGGGCTTTAAACAATTTCGTTGTGCCCTTTAGACGAGGGGCGCATCAATTTTGTTGTCGCTTCCTCCATAAACTGTACTGCACTCGGTGTAACTCGTTTTGAATTTCACTGATTGATAATTTTAATGATTTTTCCCCAAATGTGTAGAGGTATATGCAGTACTGACTCGAAAGCAAACCCTCCAATAGCAAGTCACCCCTGTATTATAAACCCCTGAACTTTTTAAAACTCACGTTCTGATGTTAATATTATATACTTGGCCTAAACACCAGATTACTGTTAATTTGTGCTGCACCAGTTTGGTTTAATAAGTACGGGCGACCGTTATTCGCTCAAACTTCTTGCCTTCATTTTTATTTTCTTTCTCTACGCAGTGGCGGATTATCCATAACGCTAGGGTACGCTGCAGCACCGGGCACCAGGGTCTCAGCTGTCAGAGGGGGCACCATCCAGCTGAACTGACTAAGCGAAGCAAAGCTTTACCGATCACATTAAGCAGTTGTTTGCTTTTCTTATGCAGTAATTAACCATGGAGAGTGTCGAGATGGAAAATCAAATGCCCTTACAGAAGTTTACTCGAACGGTTTGAATAACGATCTTCTAATAGAATTGAAGCACACTGCGCCACGAGTAAAATTGCAAGAAACAGGTTTTTTTCAGAGTTCGAATGAAGATGTTAGATTCCATGATACTACAGTTTGACCGCTTGAAGTAGTATTAAACTGGATTATTGATTGTAAAAGGATTGATGTATTTCCGAATTTATACTCATACACTGCTTATCGCCTGCTTTTCACGATTCCAATAGCTAACAGCGAATCTGAAAGATCATTTTCTGTATTAAAACGCATTAAAGATATATTGAGTTCAACTATGGGAGATGAGAGATTATCTTCGTTAGCAAGGTTGAATATTGAAAGCGATAATACTTGAATCACACGATTTAGAAGAAATTTATTATACAAGACTTTGTTAAGGCAAAATCAAGAAAATAAATGGATCGATTAGTATTTTCTAAGCTTAAGTAGGCCTACTACTATGCTCATTGTGATCACTATTTAGCTAAATATTTGTTGTAATTTGATAGTTTAATAAAATAATTGTTAACTTTCGAAATTGTGTATGCCATTTATCAGTGTAAATAATGGATAAAAGGTTGAATTTTTAATCAGGGTTGGGGGTGGGCACCAGTCTGATAGCAGCATACGGCACCACGCGCTTTTAATCCGCCCCTGATCTCTACGCATTTGATTTAAGTCCAGACTGGAATGTAAGACCCTCCCAAGTTTCAGAGCAAAAATCAACAAAAAGAGATGGTCGATTAATTTCGAGTACTGTTTGCTCTGTCTGTCTCGTTCTGTCTATGACATCCTCTTCTGTATGTACCGTGATCTTAGTCTTTACGCATGTTATCATCGTCGTTTTCATTGATCGCGTAATTTCGAGTACTCTTTGCTCTATCTGTCTCGTTCTGTCTATGACATCCTCTTCTGTATGTACCGTGATCTTAGTCTTTACGCATGTTATCATCGTCGTTTTCATGGATCGCGTAATTTCGAGTACTGTTTGCTCTGTCTGTCTCGTTCTGTCTATGATTAGTCTTTACGCATGTTATCATCGTCGTTTTCATGGATCGCGTAATTTCGAGTAATGTTTGCTCTATCTGTCTCGTTCTGTCTATGACATCCTCTTCTGTATGTACCGTGACCTTAGTCTTTACGCATGTTATCATCGTCGTTTTCATGGATCGCGTAATTTCGAGTACTGTTTGCTCTGTCTGTCTCGTTCTGTCTATGACATCCTCTTCTGTATGTACCGTGATCTTAGTCTTGACGCATGTTATCATCGTCGTTTTCATGGATCGCGTAATTTCGTCAAAATTGTATAGACGTGTGTTTGTCCCTGTGTTTGGTAAACTCCGTACTGAACTGAAGAAGCATTGGCCGCAGCTTCTCGTTCAAAGATTGTTCATTAAAAAAAAAAAAGTCGTTTAAAATACCTGTGTGCAAAAGTAACCTCGTTGGTAACCCGGTTGAGGGTGGGGGTGGGTGCTAGCCGCGTCCGCCGACAGGTAGATAGGTAGGTACATCGAGGTCGCAGATTATATCGCGTCCGCTGAAAGATTAACCCACCACACAAGACGGGATCGACCTCATGACCGTGCGTGAACATTCATATTATCTGTTTCCTTTATATAAATAATACAATACTCTGCCACCCGGTGTGTGTGAGTGGGTATTTTTAGCTCTTCCACCTTGCGGAACATTCAGGTTAATCACATCTGAAGCGTACACGGATTTGATTGTTAAACCCAACAATTAATTAAGACCGCAGTACTGTTACATACGTACTTGTGAACAATTACGTCCGTTATTGTTATTATTATTTTTTTAATGTTACGTTTACATTATTCTGTTGATTGTTATCTCTTTGGTCTCCTCAACACCGTGTTTCTGTTTTAGTACGTACATATTGGAAAGAAGCCGTCGGACAGTGTTTGGATTCTCCTCGACGAGGCAGTAGTTTAGAACAGTACCACAATAACACGACCGACCGGTCGACTGACGTACATCTTGTGTCAGCTTGTTCCGTGTAGCTCGCCACTGTACACGTGATTGATTATTAAACGGCTGAGTTTTCTCTGAGTTGCACCATGCCCAGGAGCGCAACAATCCGCATCCCAAATCCAGTGGTTCCCGAACTTTTCAATTAGCGGACCCCCCCAAAAATTTAAAAAGTTTACGGACCCCGTCTGAGTTCTGAAATAAAATAAAACAGTACATATGATACAAAATCTTATATTTTTATTAAAATCAAAATTCTCTTAACTTGCAAAATTATAATATTAATGTAATCAAACATAGTTTACTGTGAACAATGAAGCTGCTTTTGAACAATTATCTCTGCAATATTGGGTTTATTTTCTGACAGTTTCAATATTAAGTCACTCTCGTCATCAAGTTTATTTCTGAACTCTGACTTTAAGAAGGTGACCTGGGAAAATGCGGTTTCACACAAATAAGCAGAGAGAAACACAGTTAAACGCTTTGCGAGTTCAGGATAGTCAGTCAGTACATATAACCAGAAGTCAGCTACCTGTAATTGCGAAAACTGTAATTTTAATGAACAGTCAGTTGATAGTTCTCAAGTAAATCTCTCTGTAGTGTGAGACAGATGTTAGTTGACAGCCAATCAGCAAATGGATTCCTTTTTCACATGTCACTATCATCCGTCCATCCGTCACTGGAAAATATTCTCTGACGGAATAGGGAATTGTTCGAAGATTTCAGAGTTTAATCTCTGAATCCACAGCTTTAATTTTTTAATCATCCCATCGGTTTTATCTCGAACCTGGAAAACAGTGATGGTACATCCTTGCAGGCTTAAAGTGGGTGACTGAAGATATCAGCAAGGCATGATAGCTTCAGAATCCAGTTGAAGTCATGGAACCTGTCTTTAAGGTCAAAGTTGGAATAAAAAAAAACTTTATTTTGACATCTCGGGCAGGAAAAAAAAAAAAAAAAAAAAAAAAAAACTGGAATCTACTAAAAATTGTTTTAAGATTCTAACGTTTAGATTGTAGAGCATAAAAAAATCGGAGAAAATTACGGAATATTCCATTTTTTTTTCTTAAAAGTGCCCACGGACTCCCTGAAACATTGTCGCGAACCCTACTTTGGGAACCAATGACCCAAATGATTGAAGCGACAAGACATCTCTATACTGCATACTTACAGATCTATTGATCCTGTACTCTTCGTTAATCTTCGATTACTGGGTTACTTTTTGCTGAAGTAATTTTCCACTTACCTGCAAAAATAAAAAAAAAAACAAGTCAAAAAGACTGAAATATTTATATAAAACATGTTTCAATGAAAGCAGATAACACACAATACGCTCATCTGTTTTTAAAATTAGTATGCCATTAAAGTATTTTACTAGTAGGCCCTACATTGGCGTTGGGTTTTATTCAGCCATTGGAATAAATGGGTGGCGCCGGTGCCGTTTGCTAGTAGCAGAACAGAACGGTGTATCTGAAATCTTTAGACTGTTTAGAATGGACAGACGCCTTATATCACACTACAGATTCACTATAAGCAGTATCTCGACACAAACAATTCAACTCGTTTCTTTTAATCTCTTCTTTAAAGAAAACCTATATATATATATATATATATATATATATATATATATATATATATAATACTATAATATTTATGACTAAATTTACCTCAAGATATACTTTTTTCCTTTAGGAACATGTTTCGGGAGATCTTGTTCTCCCATCTTCAGCCTTCGCCATCTTGTTTCTGGTGAAGTATTTGTGTGTTGGCTTCTGGATGTTATTGAGGTAGTTTGTTGGTCTTTGGTCCTTTAAAGTTGCATTATTGTGTGTGGTTGTGGTATCTGTTTTTGTATTTTGTGTATTTTCGATGTTGAGTGCTTTGAATATTGTGTCATGTTTTGTATTGATTTGTATTTGTTTTGGTATTAATTTGTTTTGTGTTTTATGTTTGTAAATCTGTAAATTTTCCCAAATGTTCATTATGGTGCCTTTGTGTGGTATATGTTTTATTAGTGTTACATTGGTTATGTCTGGGAATTCTGTCCTGTGTTTATTGCATGTGTGGCTAAATTGGATTTATATATATTTGGTTTTTTATATATAAAAGTAGGCTGAAGATGGGAGAACAAGATCTCCCGAAACATGTTCCTAAAGGAAAAAAGTATATCTTGAGGTAAATTTAGTCATAAATATTATAGTATTATGTACATCAAGAAACGGACTGTAGCAGAAAGTGATTGAAATATATATATATAAACAGCTACTTACACTCCCAAGCCCTCTGGACGAAACTGCGAAGTACAACCACACTGACGTAAGTTTTAACAATGAACAACACCGTGGGAACTAGAGGTGGGCCGATATACCTATGATAGGTATTTTGGAACGATATTTTTGTGGAACGGATGTAACAGTGACTGAAAAGTTGACACACCTGTTATTCGCGGCCTCGCTGTTCCGAGTCGCGGGACCCCCCTACGCAACTAACGAGTACACAAGGAACAACAAGTAAGCGAATATACCAGTATTAGGAGTATTACGGATACACAAGTAACAACAAGTAAACGAGTACAAGTATTAGGAGTATTTCGAGTACACGAGTATTGCACTAACGTGAGGTGGTATACGTTAGTGATCACAGTACTGTGGTTAAGGCTGAAGAAAGAAGTAGTTTCTATGGAAACAGTTTTTTCGAAAATGATTTTAAATATAAATCTTAGAACATGGAAGTCATGTATGGTTCTCCATACCGGTATTTTCTAATCTCCGTGAAACTGTGAGACAAATGAGTCCAAACAACACATAATTGCGAAAAAGTTGAGTTTTTTTAGGGATTTCTAAAGCAAACGCAGAATTGGAGTACTTTTATTTTATTGTTGTAAAGTAATGAGTATGTTGGTGATATCTTGATGATTAGCCTATTAACAAAAAGGTGTTTACAATTTACATTCGTGGTGCAAAATTACGTCGGTAATATGAAAATTTGTATTTTTTCTACAATAACAAATGCTGTCTTGTATGTAATATTCATAAAATAATATTTTATTTAAAAATGTATCCCAGTGGAAAAAAAAAGAATATCTGTTATATGAAATATACGCAATATACACACAGAAAACACATTATTGCAATAAAGGTCAGTCGAATTGTGCGTGACGACTATCAATGAAAATTAAATAACATTTGCAAAATACTAATTTCTGAAGCCAAAATGAATATTAAATTAGACTTAGTTGTACATCTAAAATATATCACAACCACGTCGTGTTTGGTGTCATTTTATTTAAAATTTTATGGAGATTACAAATATGCTGAGCTCGTTTGTTAAACAAATGCATATGATAAAAGTGGACGCCCCAGTAGATGATTCCTACTGCAGGCGTGCGGCGCACCTTCGTAAGAGTCTCCTAATCCCTCAGGTGCCAGACGTCTCGACCGTATCCATAACGGACGTCTTCTGAGGCACTTGGACGTCCCAACTGCAGTGACATTGCACTACGGTACGGTCTGGCACGTTTTAACAGTATTGACACCGACCGTAAAAGCTTTGGTTCTTTTTCAAGTTGCTTCTTGTTTAGCACACCTCTAGGTGGGAGCTTAAAGTTAGGGATGAGGAAGTGCTGCAAAGGACTGGAGAGGAGAACAGTTGCTCAAGAGCGTAAAGAAGAAGGCAAATAAACTGGCTGCGGCACCGCTGGACGAGACGAAACTGTGTGTGATGTGGATACGAGGAAGGAGCAAGTTACATGATGTCAGATTCAATTAATAGGACTGAAGGAGAATATTACTGGAGACAGTAAGAGGGTGGAGCAGTACCGACCGATAGGGCTGTCAGGTAAGAACTTGCCAGGGAAAGACAGAAGACTATCAGCTGATTATGTCTCACAAACATTAGACTGTACTACAACTTGGTTCTTAGTGTTAAAATTTGGCTGCCTATTACAGCGTATTCCAAGATGTCCATAATAATCAGAGCCAGACGTTTCGACCGTATGCATAACGAACGTCTTCAGAGACGTACGACTACGAGCGGACTGTCCTTGTTGTAGACATGTTGAACAACGGTCTACTCGGCAGGCACGTTTGAACAGTATTCTTTCTTTAAGTCGGCCTACTACAACCGACCGTGAAAGCTTTAGTTCTATTATCAACTATCTTTATTCAACTATTGTCTATGTTACAGTTATATATTACATATATATATATATATAAAGTATATATATATATACAATATATAATATATACTTTATATATATAAATATAAATTTGTGATGTTATTCAATTTCTTTCTTCTACATAACAGTTATTATTTCACATAGAAACCTCTGATGATACTGATATTTTTCAGTGCAACGTGCGTCAGGTGTTAAAAAAAATACGAAATTATACTACTGTACTTGTAGAAGAAAGAAATTGAATAACATCACAAATTTATATAATTACTGCAAGAAACGTCGAGTTACTTATATAGAAAATGATATATAAATATAAATATATATAAAGCAAGTTGATAATAAGAAGCTGTCAAGAGAACAGTTACAGTTCTATTATATTATCAACTTGCTTCTTGTTATTTCCCGCGTACTGTACTTTACTAGCAAGTACATTAATAAGTCGTAACGCCGGCCGACAACTGCTGGCGGGCTGAGTGATTCATGGGGTGAGTATACAGTTAGTACAAAACACATGACCATGCTGAGGTGTTAGCAGTGTTTACTTAGGCTATAAGCTGTTCTGTTTGGTTTATAGCAGTACGTACGGTGACATGATTAATACAGGATATGAAACGAATCTTATAATATAAACATCAACAGTGTACACTAACAGTATCGGATAACTTACGTCATACTTCTGCATACAAGTAATTACATAGTCTCTCTCTCTCTACCTCCCTCCTCCATCACACACAAACACGTAGCTCCAGTATGGATCGACGCGTTGGAATTCAACGCTAACAGAATAAAGTACACCAGGGTTCAAAGCTTTCCGCACAACGTCAACTGAAGCCTTGTGCACACTCACTGGCGAGACACCCGTCATACTAAACGTGCAGAATTGTACCAAATAACAAAAGGAAAAGGAAAGCGAACAGAGATCGATTATAAAACGGAGTCCAAGAATTGGCCGCATCCGGCCAGTATAAACATAATGAAAAACACCAAACACAACAACGACGATAAACTTCAAATGCTCACTGACTGCAGCAAAAATAAACACGGAGTAGGTGAAGATATTACCATAAACTAATGCTCAAACAATCAAGCTGAACAACTTGCTATTCTAAAGGCGTTAGAAGAGATTCACGGAGACTTACAACATACAAAAGAAGTAAAGCCAAAGAAAGCAACAATATACACGGACAGCAGAATAACATTAGATTCAATTAATAATGCCAGCAACCATAACTACCTTACAAAAGAAATAAGGAAACCCACAGCGATGCTAGAAAGCAATAACTTGAAAGGAGGAGAAGAAGGAGAAGGAGAAGGAGAAGGAGAAGGAGAAGGAGAAGAAGAAGAAGAAGAAGAAGAAGAAGAAGAAGAGGAGGAGTTTCCGATCACACACACACACACACACACACACACACCTTTGTTATTTAGCACGCATACTTGAAAGACTGTGGTGGGTATGTGGAAAACAAACATATGAGTTTCACGGAGTCTTGACGCACCTGTCTGTGTGTGTGTGTGTGGCTCTCGCTGTGCGCGGGTCACAGGTCGACCACGAGTCGATTCATTACGTCATTATAACGATAACCCTTCTTCTCTCTCTCACACACAGATACAGGTGCAAAAGCGCGTTCACGCGGACGTCGACCCATTCTCTCACACATACTCGTACACAAGAACTAGGTAAGGTGGGGCTCTCGTCTCGACACCAGTGTGTGTACTGCGTTTCTATACCGAGTCCTACATATACCGCGCGTGTGCGGCGGCGATAAGTGATACAAAGTTCAAGACGAGCGCCCTCTACCGACTGCCAACACTTACACACCTAGTGTCAACCTATTTGCCTACATGAATACTTTACGATACCATATAAACAAGCGGGGCTCCGTTCTGATGATTTTTAATCGTTATTTGCAATCGGAAGAAAGTAACAAGGCTCGTAGCTTTCGAAATACGTACGGTCGTATCTGTACTAGTCCACTGTTGTCTGGTCGTCAGCCTTCCCGTTAGACATATATCTCACGACTGTCACTACTAATATGCTATTTAAACACGCGGGTCACGTGGCGGCACCATCTACTTCTACTTCCTAATATATTTCTGCACAGATTCGATTCCTGGAACACTTCATTTCTTTTTCGACCTACGTGCAGCAGCTCTAACACTCCACGGGTTACGAAATATTCACTATCTAGGATTTAACCAACTCCGCCGCTAAAGGCGGACACAGAGCCGGAGCCCCACAGCCGAAAACCACAGACCAACCTCGAGCCCAACCCAATACATCGGGGGGTGAATCCAAGTCAGTCTCGGGTCCACCGCCGAGAAGTTGATTCGGATGGTCCAGCACTAAACTCATGATACGACCCCAGTCAATCACTTTTGGTCTGTTCACCCGGGGCTTTGGTTGGTCCGTAGATTGAGCGGTTTTACAGACACCACTAGAGAAACCTTGTCTCTCCTACCCCTCTCTCTTCTTCCGACCATCATTAGGTCATAGCCTTTCATGAAGTTCCCGGGCGACTTAGGTGTTGCACTCCGTCTTTATTTTCCCGTTTATTTACTGCTCTTATCCCATGTTAGACTTAATTTATCAACATCATCATCACCACTACCCCAAGGACTAGGGTTTAGACCTCTTCCGAAACCCATCTACTACTCGGTCTATCGACATCTTTCTTCCCAGTAGGGTGATAACCCAAGATAGCCACAGGTAGACGCATATCAGGCATGCGATTAAAGTGTTCACACCATCTCTTGGGTACTTCTTAAAAATTAAATTTCACCAGCTTCAACTGTTATCTTTTTTCGTTTTTACCGATAGTCCGATATGAATGTGGGAATAGCTACCGCTTTGTAAAATTTCAAGCTATCGTGCACGATGAGGATAGATTCGTGAAAAAAAGTTAACGGAATGGTGACGTTTTCCGGAAGTTAAAGAGAGCAGTAACTTCTTGAGCCTACATAGAGAAAATGAAAGAACCGAAATGAAAAATTACACAGAAAAGTAGTTTAAAGTTACGGTTAAAGACATGTTGGTGTGACGGGGTGTTCTATCCAGCGATGCCGCCCCGTGGTCTGTAAAGGTCGGACGGCCAAAGTCTTCTTAATCTTGTGTCGATTGCAGCGGGTTACGATGGTCGCAAAGTCTGTGTCTGGTCCCACGTATGGAATGACGTCACGAACGTATGGAATATGGGAGTCTGTGTGCAAAGTGTGGTTGGACACAGACCCACGGGGCATCCGCGACAGCTCGTAGGGCATCGCCGTATGATTGCCAAGCTATGTTAGATTTGGTGGCGCAGCCCCAAAGCTCGATTCCGTCAGTCCATAATGGGTTTGAGGACAGTTTTAGATAAGTACTTTATTCCCTATAGATAGATAAGATTGTCTGCCTATCAGCCAGTTAATTTACTTAAAACTGAAAATCTAATTGTTTTTTATTCAGTTTTATGTGGTGTTTCCACGTCAGTTTAGACTTCCCACTACCATACAACTCGTTCTGCTGACCGTGTCCGGAAAAGGATAACCGTCCACGTCATCGCAGTATCATAGTATTGAATCGAGTCCACGGTAGTAACGCTATTTCCAGAAGAACAGCCTTCATGATTACATGTAGGCCTACACGGACAAACGTACCCCTTATTATAATAACACGGGTACTGCCGGAAATGCAAAACGAATCTTTAATAAGTTAATACAAACGCACCAACTTTCTGAAGCGAAGCGAACCGTCAACTTTAACGAGTGTAAAGACGAGTATTAATAATTTCAGTTGATTGATTGATGCACAACGTGAATACAATACAGACTAGAAATTCTTCACGCTTTCTGATTCACTCTTCCTTTTACATATCCACGTTCGACGTTTGCACATTCAGTCATTCATTCATTCTCCACCGTTACTCACATAAATATACAACTACTACACTAGTAAGATACGTAATCAGCAGAAGTCGCTCACAATTTTGAATGAAATACGTTTACTATTAGACATAAATCAAATTATGAATTTTAATTTTTAAACCTCCGAGTAAAGTCCTTCGCGTGTGTAATATTTATTCAAAATTTCGCTTCCATTCTGTCCGGCGGTATCCCAATTTTTCATAATTTTGACTCCATTCTTGTCCAGCGTACTCAAATTCTTTCAAAATTTCGAGTTCCATTCTGTCCGGAGGTACCCCAATTTCTTCAAAATTCTGACTTCCAGTCTTCTCCAGCGGTGTATTGTTAAGATTAAACAATTTTTTCAAATGTAAACATCACATTCCGATTTCAGTTACAATTCCATTTAGTCCGGATCCGCCAACGTTGAACAACTTTTTTTCAAACTCTTTTTCCCTGTTTGGCCCCAACAACCTAAAAATTTTGAAATTTACAAATAAAACACTTATATACAGCTTTTGGATTACAAAATTCTCTTTAATTTGATGTTCCACATCATCAAAACGTTGACCTCTCAAATTTTGGTTTCCGTTCCCATATTTGGGTTGGGGGGGGGATTCCAAAACCAGCGAGGTCTGTAGAGCGTAAATGTGGACACGCGCATTAAGCTTTACAAAGATCGGTTGATGATGCATTCAAACGTTATCGTGAGCCTTTCAACGGTCAAGTTAACACTGAGAACTCGATTCGCTTGTCACTTAAGGGGAGTCTGACGGCAAAAAATTAAAAATTTTATCTTCTTTTTTTTAAATACTTGTTTTAGTAAAGTTTCGACTTTTCTGAATAAAATTGTATACAATTTATGATACAAATACACTCGTAAACATATTTTATGAATAATCTGAAATACGTTTGCACAGAGTACAACCATTTCAATTTTGTACAAGATTCCTTTAAATAGAACATGTTTTATAAATAGCTTAACTTAAAATGATTTGGTTTTCACTTTGTAACGGGGGATATTTTGTACTTCATGTTGGCAACTTTGAAGTCAACAATATAGCTACATATATGTTTTGTTTTTGTGCCTGAAGATAGTGTTTGGTCATGAATTTGAGTTTTCGCTAGTTCACACTGACACACTTAAAACGGCTTTTTTGAAAAACCATATTTTTCAACACTTGAGTACGTGTGTCTCAGAAACTATGCTACGTAGGATATTGACAATTTCAGGGCTGATTACGCTACTCGATGTACGCTACCAACTAAAGCAGAATTGTACCACTAACGTGTATACTTTAGGTGCTGTAAAAATAAAAGTTTATTAATTATATTCCTTGAAAAGAGGTTATAACGTTAAAATAAATCTAAATCTTGATGTAGTCACGAAAATTAAATAATTTTGCTTCAGTAGACACAAAGCATAAAACGCCTACAAAAATTCCAAGACTCTACGTCACCCGATTTCAGACAAAAATGTACCTAAATTTGGGCAATTTAACAAACGCCATTAACCCCAGAATCCACAGAAAAAGACCTGTGGGAAGACCGAAGAGAAGATGGGAGGACGCGGTGGATGAGGATGCGAAAGAAATACTGAAAGGAGGAGGAGGATGACTACCGACAGAAGAGAATGAGGGGAAAAAATTGAAGGAAGGGAGGGCCCAACAAGGGCTGTAGTGCCATAGGGGGGAGAGAGAGAGAGAGAGAGAGAGAGAGAGAGAGAGAGAGAGAGAGAGAGAGAGAGAGAGAGAGAGAGAGAGAGAGAGAGAGAGAGAAGAGAGAGAGAGAGAGAGAGAGAGAGAGTAAACGCCATAGTTAACGGATAATCGATTTTACTTCGATTCTATTTTCGATTGGTGTAATGTTTATGTAGTCAGCTATTTATTACATATTTAATGTTTAATTTTATTATTCTTATAAATGTAAAAGTATGATTTTAAATAAATCGACTTGTTTTGTTTTGTTTTTATTTGAATTTGTTCTTTAATTATTAGATTATTATTATTATTGTGTTTGTAAATATTAAGATGTGATTGTAAATCGATTATCCGTTAACTACGTTGTAAGCGAAATATTCAATTACAATTCAAACAAACCTCTGAAGATACAGAACAATTTCTCTGAAACATGCGTCAGGTGAAATTAACTCTACTTGCAGTGTATTTATTTGAAGATATTACATGGGAGACCTGCAGGAAACTCAACGAGTTACTTACAAAAGAATAATATATATATCAGAGAGAGAGAGAGAGAGAGAGAGAGAGGGGGAGACCTATATTGCTCATCCCAGAGAATTCACCTTCTCCAATTTTTTAGGCAGACATACCGTACCCCAGAAACAGACAATGGAGCTAATGTTTCTTGACATGTTGACCGTGGTTACTGGGACACGGTGGTTTGAGAATGGCACCCGGGGGACAAGCGGCTCCTATGCCTATTACAGGTGTTGGTGTTGGCGGCGCGACCCTCCAAACGCCCATACAGCCGGCCCGGACCGTGTACCGTTGTAACGAGAAAGATGTTGACGTTGTATCGTTATGTCTCCGGCCGAGCGTGGGCACACACGTTGCTCTGTCCTGTGAATAAAATTACTACTGACCTACAGAAATACCGAAACTGGAACATTCTATCCGACGTAAAACGGCTCAATAAAGTTCAAATTGTGAGGTTAATCTTCTTCTTTACCACTACAACCCAACGTGAGCACTCCTTCCAACATCAATCTTCTCCAACGTCTCCTAACCATTGGCAGATCAGCCTAATCCCTCACATCCATCCCTTCTTAGATCTTCAAAGTACATCACCCAACCATCTTATCTAAGGTCGGCCCCCCATTTTGCTTTTATAGACTTGAGCCCTTAGAATTTTCTTCGGCATACGCTGATCATTCATCCGTTCCAGGTGACCTAGCCATTGCATTCGTTGAACCTTTACTAATCTTACACTGTGCCCATTCTTCAATAGCTCATCAATTTCCTGGTTATTTCTTATTCTCCATTCATCATCTTATTTAACCGGGCCATAAACACGTTTTTACGGTCTTCCTTTCAAATCTTCTTAGCGTTTCTTGTTCCTTTTTTATCTGTGACCATGTCTGGCCTCCATAAGTGACAACTGGTCTGATAAGTGTTATATACATTTTTATTTTTGTGTTGGGACGACTAATGAGTTTGCAATGCTGTTGGCACAATAAGCCCCTGTCATGTACCGTCGTGTTTACGGACACTATCACGTTACCCAGGTATCTTAACTTACTAACTGCATCGAATGAATTATCCTCTATGCATAAAGTGAGCATAATCTACAAAATAGGTCTATTAATATAGCAATTAAATAACACAGGTATGAACTTTAACATGAAGATCTGTAGCTATACAAATAAGTATTTGGCATGTACAGAATTACATTAATAATATTAACGTATTCAAAGTGTTTTGACTGGTGGTCAGGTTTGGTGTTTTGTCAATAGATTGCCCCCCCCCCCCTCTCAACACCCGATAAATAGGTTACAGATTTACGTAATGTTCACGAACAGAGCATCCGTAAATGGCAAGTGGCAGGTGACCGCAGTCGTCGTGCACTCGTTGGGCACACGAACGTGACGTCTTCGTGCCTCCTACAGGGACAATAACTACCGTGTGCACTTGTGGTGGAGCACTTACAGTCTTGCGGAACTGAGGCAGAGACACAGAGTGGAAGGTAACCTGAAAGAAGACCTCGGGAATGAACAGTTAGCGATAGACAGAACTCTGTCCTTCCCAAAAGCAGCAAGACTGCTGTACAGGCTTTGAAACTGTCGTTTTGCGTCTTAATGTATACGAGTTTCCACAGTCGTTGAGTTAGCTAAAATGTAGGTGAGAAGAAAACAATACCCCTGGTACACGTCGCGTCGTTGGGCTGAAGGTGTTAGTTGCCGAACCACAAAACACATAAAAAAAATATTCACGAAACAAAAATATAAAGAAAGAAGGGTAAAACAAAACGGACAAAGGAATAATGACAAAGAGGACAGAAGAAGATAAAACACGAAAGGAACCACCCTCCACTCCTCCGACGACACACCGGCACGCGGACACACGCAACCACGCGCGCGCGCGCGTATGCTTACCATACAAAAGGAGAAACGGTGAAATATATTTATGGCGAGACCAATAACCTTCAAACTCAATTACAATAAACGAAATGAATTTTAATGAAGACAAATTAACACACATATGATTCATTCTGCATGTTTGTACCAGTGACACACTTTTCAATAATAACAACAACAGCAACAGTAATAATATTAATAATAATAAATTATAATCGCGCGTGTCAGTGCGGTACCACGGCAGGCAGAGGGCGTCTCGGCCGGCAGACAGTTCCCGCTAACATTTATATAAGGTGTATACAAACGGATTGGGTTACCTTTTTGTAGGCTATGTCATGCAGCTAGGCCTCTACCTGACAAATGTGTGTGTGTGTGTGTGTGTGTGTGTGTGTGTGTGTGTGTGTGTGTGTGTGTGTGTGTGTGTGTGTGTGTGTGTGTGTGTGTGTGTGTGAGAGAGAGAGAGAGAGAGAGAGAGAGAGAGAGAGAGAGAGAGAGAGAGAAAGAGAGAGAGAGAGAGAGAGAGAGAGAGAGAGAGAGAGAGAGAGAGAGAGAGAGAGACATCATACATGTGGTATCCACTAAACGTTTGTTTAGTTCTCTTATGCTTCTTCTTGTTTCCTAATGGCTATGCCGGAAATACGTTTGAAAAAATAAACAATTTAAAGTACGTAGTCCAATTTGCACACACAGGGTACACAAGTAGGTATGACTAAACTAGAGGCCGTGGCTTTGACACCCGGAGTTTTACCATAAAATCAATGGTACCTGGGGGTAATAATGGGTGGCTGAAGCGTAGTGCTGGCCACAGTACATTCCTTGTATGCCGAATGCGGTTCTCAAGGCGGCCTGTCCCTTCCCGTCTAGCTTCTAGACTGCTTACGCGGTAAAAAAGGAACCATCAATATTGTTTCAAGCACAAATATGAATACATATAGGCCTACTTACAAATACTTTACCAGGTAATTAGTTCACAAAGAGCAAAAACTAAGCAAGTGAAGCAAGGAGGCAGTGAAGCAAAAGGCAAGCAATGAAAAATTTCGAAAGCAATGGCAAAAAAAAAAACGTTAAAAGAAAAATTTTAGAAATACAAAGTGACAGTGAAGACACAAAGAGGAAAATTGTACCATATAACAGTAACATATCTGAATCAAAGACACAAGTAGTAGCCTTTATAGTAGATGAACCGGTTCGAGGCACACGCATAGAACAAGAAAGACATTTCAACTATCTTGAACATGCCATTACTTATGGTCAAGATAGATATATAGAAAATAAAGTGACAAATTTCACAAGAATGTATGGAACGATTTGGAGAACGTTGGGAAATAAATGTAGAAAAGAAACCCAAACAAAATATAATAAAACAATTGCAATACCTACATGTATGGTTCTGAAACTTGGGTCATAAAGAAAACAGATGAACATAAGATACAAATAGAAGAAAATGGATTTAACGCATAGATAGAATGGAAGAAAGTAGAATACCGAAGATAGCGAAAGATTACAACCGAAGAAAAGTCGGTAGACCTAAGAAAAGGTGGACTGTGGAATAGGAGCAAGCCGCTAAAGCTTAAAACCGTTAAGATGATGATGACGAAAAATTTCGAAAGCAATTGTAAAAAAACGTTAAAGGACAAAATTAGAAATGCAAATTAATGGATGAAAACGAAGCAGCTCTCACCGTGGATGAAAAAGAATGGAATGATCACGTAAGCCCACGACAGTTGGAAGAATAAGTGAAGACACAAAGAGGAAAATTTTCAGTGTTATAAGGAGTACAGATCGATCAAAGCGTAGACTGTAAGATGTTGTGGCGAAGAGAAGGCAACATACATCAAGAAGAAGAGAATGAAAGGAAGAGGAAGAAGAAGAGGAAGAGGAGGAAGAAGAAGAAGAAGAAAAGCAAGAAGAAGAAGAAGAAGAAGAAGAAGAAGAAGAAGAAGAAGAAGAAGAAGAAGAAGAAGAAGAAGAAGAAGAAGAAGAAGAAGAAGGACGACAACACCGACAAAAAATTATTGGTGGCAGTGGCAGGTGTTTGGGTACAAACGGCTGGACGTCACATTAACCAAACAAGAAGTCGTTGGTTTGAATTGGACTCCGACGCGGTGCATACTAATCGCCACACTCTCTGTGTGTCTGTCTGTGTAGTGTTTGTTTACGTTTCTCCATTCAAACAACTGGACACGACAGCGCGGATAAACAAACAAACAAACATACCGTATTGACAACAGCCACTGTTTGTATTGTACACCTAACCGCACGTTTATTATTTTACCTTGATCTTCGATAAGATTCTTTGATTTCCCAACATCTCTCTCTCTCTCTCTGCCTTCTGTTTCTCTTCAAACTTTCTTCATTTGTCTCCACCCGTAGTTTATTTGGTGGATCTGTCTGTTTTGATGCCTTCCGCTTTGTTTTGTTCGCCCTCCTTCTTTCTTCTTCATAAAGTAGACACTTAAAGAACAAATTGTCAACAACGGCCTCTCCTCAGTTCTTTATCTGTCTCAAGCGTATAGCGACAATTCCCTCGTAACGTATGAAGTGGTCAATAAGGTTATGTTTTCCCACAGTTCTTTTCCTCCATATATCCTATCAAGAATTTCATCACTGCTGACCTTATCTCTTCCTTTCACTGTTCTAATAATTTCTCTGTTTCTTTCCTGATCCTCTCGACTGCTGGAATGGTACGAAGGATTGTGTGAAAACATCCGATCGGATGCTGCATCACAGCCGGCGTCAACAGTGTTGGAACAACCTGACTAAACTCGGTGCTGTTGGGCCGCGGGCCCACTCCTGTTGTTACTGACAGACGTTTCGCCCTCTCCTCTGGAGGGCATCTTCAGTGTGCAAAACGATTCTCAAACTGAAACAGCCTTCATCTGTTAACGACAGTACTGTGGCAAAGAATGTTGGCGGCCCTAAGGGGGGCCGTTTATATAAACTTACAGAGTTGTAAGCTAAAAACCACCATCGGCTGCATTCTGATTGTACGATGTACACTGATTTGATGGCAAAAAAAATCGTGTTCGAGATTATTGCAGATTCTGATTGTACTACACTCAAAACATGAAAAAAAGTAATTTTCCGAAAAGTGTGTGTCTGTCTGTCTATGTGTGTCTCTGTAGATTTTTTTCTATGGCAAACGATAACAGCCGCAAATTCAAACAGAATCAACTACTCCTTTGCATACAGCCCTGAATTATAGAGTTCTCAAGACCTATTGTTTTTGGTGAAGATCGGTTACGGGAAAGGGGCAGTTTACCTCCAACATTTTATATTTTAACAAGGGTATTTTCTATGGCAAACGATAAAAGCCGCAAATTTAAACAGAATCAAATAAGTTTTTGCATACAGCCCTGATTTGTAGAGTACTCAAGACATTTTGTTTTTGGTCAAGATCGGTTAAGGGAAAGGGGTAGTTTACCTGCAACGTTTTATGTTTTAAAAGGGTATTTTCCATGGCAAACGATAAGAGTCGCAAATTCAAACAAAATCAAATAATTTTTTGCATACAGCTCTGACTTGTAGAGTACTCAAGACCTGTTGTTTTTGGTGAAGATCGGTTAACGGAAAGGGGTAGTTTACCTGCAACGTTTTTCTTATCAAGGGTAATTTTTTGCTATGGCAAACGATAACAGCCGCAAATTCAAACAGAATCAAATAATGTTTTGCATACAGCCCTGAATTGTAGAGTTCTCAAGACCAGCTGGTTTTGGTGTAGATCGGTTAAGGGAATAGGGTAGTTTACCTGCAACATTTTATGTTTTAACAATGGTAATTTTTTCTATGACGAATGATAACAGCCGCAAATTCAAACAGAATCAAATAATGTTTTGCATACAGCCCTGAATTGTAGAGTTCTCAAGACCAGCTGGTTTTGTTGAAGTCTGTTCCCAATCCGATCGGATGCTTTCCTAAAGAAAGTTTTTTATTTTCTGTTTTCGTCTCCAAAAACGTAAGTGTTCCTTACCAAGTTCAGCAAACGACGCAATCAGCGGACAACACAACACGCAGTGACAAGCGGCAGACAGAAGCTCATCGTAACTGTAGCCATAACCGTAATTACGATTATTTCGTCACTAATTAGTTACGTTAAGGCGGCTTTACAATAATCTTACAGTTTAAAAATAATGATTAACAATCACGACCACCAGTACTATGGTGGTCACGGGACCGTTATACGCGATAGAAGATCGTTAGTACCGTTGGGAATCATATCCAGTGAGCATGTACACCGTTAGGTATTTTTTATTATACTATTTATCGCATAAATTAGAAGAAATGAAAGAGTTAAAAAATTATTATTGTACATTACGAGAAGAAATATCATGATTTTAACACGCATATAGTATTTTTTTTTTAATAACAGTGGTTTCTCTTAATTTAATTCATAATTCCGTTATACATTTTTTTAAATGTAAATCACCACGGGTTCGATACACCCGGACGCGAGCATTATGCGAAACGTAATTTACGTCGTCGTGGTTGTTGAATCCATTAGCGTTATGATTCCATCAACGTAAGAGGAGGAAGAAAACAAACGAGTGCAGTCGACGTCACGGGGCTGTTTCGCCAGGTAAAAAACTCGCACGTAATAAAGACATACAGCCTAAGCTACTGCAAACGCTAAGAGTGATTTATTTATTTATTTTTTTTTATGTGATCTGAATCATTTCCATGGCACGCGATGTTCGCGTGTTGGTTAAATAAAAATCCAGTGCGCCAAACATTAGAATTCACAACGCTAGTTCGTGTTCTATAGCCAACTTTTCGTTCATTCATTTCGTGTTCATTCGCGTGCCGTGTGTGTGTTTATTATTTAAATTTTTACCACATCACTTTAGTTTTACTAACTTTTACTATAGCTTTTGCTATTTTTGTGTATACTGTACCTATATAAAAAAAATAAGCATGCTCACTAGTAATGAGACGCATATAGAGCACTGAGAAATTATCTTGGAGTCACATTGGATTATTAAATTATTCATTAAACTGAGCTCACTGAAATTAAAACTTAATTATTGTTGCATGATACACAGACTCTCTATTCCTGCCCAAATACTAGTAGTGAGATTTATATTTGCAAATAATGAGATAACAATTGTTACATTTAATTAAGAAAGTTGTGTTAGTGGTTATAATCACAAACAGAATTAACATTGTTGCACACCACTATAGAAAAATTATTCCGATTAGCGCTTTCACGCTTCACAGCTCATCATCAGTTCGGAAATGATAAGATGTGCAATCAACGACAGGTAATGGACGAGATTTCCGATCTGATGATGAGCTGTGAAGCTTGAAAGCGCTAATCGGAATAATTTTTCTATAGTGGTGAGCAGTGTTTAAATTGTTATACTGTTAAAGAAATTGTATGCTTTTCTATAATTGAGACATCATCTAATATCGAAATTTATGTAATAATAAACTAATAAACAGGGCTATATATTTCGTCCAAAACAGCGAGCGAGCGAACTCTGCAGCTCAGGAAGCAGCATACTAATTCATACTGGTTCCAACTGAACCGATAATCAAACGTACTAATTGTTAACTACGATCCGGTTCAACACGGGGGCCACTAATCGGATCGTTCCATTTACCTAATCATCCACATAATAGGAACTGGCAATTTTGCGCGAAACGGGATTAGTCGACTAATATCCACTGCAAATGTAAACAAAATAAATTACAGTATTACAGTTTCTAACGTACCTAGCTGTCCCCGCTGACACCGTTCACTTGGAAAAGCAACAAACTTGTTCAGCAATAATAATATTAATAATATGAATTCTGCTACAACTGTAAGCGCTGGGGGGGGGGGGACAGTGCAGGTCATTTCCACAAGGATGTCTCCTAGCACTCTTACAAGTGACACTTGTTTTTTAATAATAACAACGCATAAACTATTAAGTTGCTCTACATTATTTTGTTGTATTATAAGACATTTTAGTAAATATTATTTAAGAAAAAAAAAACAAATCCGCCTTTCTCCGACTGTCTTCTCGCTCCCTTCAAACACACACACGCGCGCGAGCGCGGCGCCTATTCCACGATGATGAAGCATCCTCCTCAGTCTCAAACGCAAACCACGAAAGCTGACTGCCCCTTTCCCAAATCATGTGCTCATCCTCTTCAGTTTTACAGAATCTCTCACATTCGATCGTTTTAAGGTCATTAGGTCCTAGTATAGAAAGTCCAATAGGACAAAAGATGCAATGAGTGAAATGCCTACTGTAAATAAAATATAATAAAAATCTTCTTCTTCTTCCAATCAAGCATTCCGTATATAGCATGTTTTTTGTTCTCCGTCCGTGCGTTCGATATCTATACACAATCTTTGGCATCCTTTTGATAGTGTGTTTACTTATACCTGGTACATCCCACGTTGTCATCGTTACTTTGTCCTCTATTCCCTCATTCGGTTGTTCTTTTCGTTTTTCCAGTCCTTTAAAGGTTACCGGGGATGTTGTCTTTGATCCAATCCTACCCGATGAGGCTTTCCTAGAATCAAGTGCTTTCTCCGTGGACAGGTCGTCAGCGTATTGCACAGCTCCAAGGTGTACTGCTTTTGAGCACACAACCCCTAGACCGGCTGGTGAGCACCCGGTCTGTCCGTACGATGGACATAAGGGATAACTACAACTGGCACAAGGAAAGGTAAGTAAAAAAATAAAATAGTAAAAAATCAAGTATTCTAGTGTCAAATTCCAAAAATCCGGAACAAGTTTCTGCAGTCTGTGCGAAGAGTAAGTAATAAAAGGGAAGCATGCAGTCATAAGTACTGTAGCAGCAGCAGCAGCAGCAGCAGCAGTTGCTATGTGCTCACGTATGCCATACCACTGCACGTATCACTGTAATATAATATCATACATAATATATTATATATAATGTAATATAATATATAATACTACACATTTACATATTTAAAACACGTTTAACACAGTTCTGGCTGTCTCTCACAAGGTAAACTTACTTCTTGTAGCGAATAAGAAAACATAATTTAATTTAATAAAATATTCTATAAATTACTGACATATAATGTACGAACGTTCAATCTAATACTCACGTAAATCACAACTAAATGCGTCTTCTGAACAACTAATAATGTTTACAGCGGGCTCGGTCAAATCCGTCCGCCGCTACCACTACTACTACTACTCTCCAGCACTACAGCCCATGGTGAGCCTTGGCTTCCGCTACGACCCGTCTCCACTCATCTCTATCCATTGCCTTCAGTCTCCAGTTCCTAATGCCCATCTTTCTCAGATCTTCTTCCACATCCTGCTGCCATCTTCGTCGAGGCCTTCCTCTTCTTCTTTTGCCCAATATCGTTCCACTTAATATAGTTTTGGGCATCCTCGTAACATTCATACGGGATACGTGTCCAAGCCATCTAATTCTAGCTGATTTTATGTGCCTCACCAGGTCTTGTCCACCAATCAACTCATTTATTTCACTGTTATTTCGGATCCTATACATATTCCCTTCCTTCACCGGTCCAAAAATCTGCCTCAATATTCTTCTTTCAAAAATTCTTAGAGCGCTTATATCCTTATTTACGAGAGTCCATGTCTCGGATGCATACTGTCCGCCGCTACCTGACTCCCTTTTTCAAACCGGTCAATTGCGTCCCCGTTACTGCTAACAATAAGAACGGTTTAACACCCCCACTCCACCTGCTTCTTGTTGTATTTATACCTTTTTCGGGATTATTTCTCATTTAGTTGTCGTTAGTAAGAGTTGTCAAATTGTGTGTAGTGTGTAGCAAGTGTAGTGCATCGATCATGGAAGTTATGAAAAGTGAGAAGGGTAAATCAATCTTCGTAGTTGGTGGTTACAAATTCAGATTCCACAAACATCTGATGGACGGAATTCAGCGATGGGCATGCACCACAAAGACTTGTAAGTGTTACTTAAATATTGATTTGGAAAATAAAATTACAGAAAGTTTTCAAGAACACACTCGTGCACGTTTGCAACAAATCTATTTTAAGTGGCTAGACAAACAGCATCAAAAAAAATAAAATTAAAAAAATGTAACATAGAGAATTGACAAAACTATTATAAGTGGCTAGACAAAACATATACTGTAGTTCCTTTCAAAGGATATCTCCAGCTGATGATCACTAATAAGTGTGAAATATGTTTTTGCTTTTCACTGGGATATTAAAACCACAAATGATTAGAGGAAGATACACTAGTATCTATACTTATTATTATGATCAATTTTTCGGAACAGCAAGGTACAATTTCCTACGAGGGACGGAGTTGACCGGGTTCTTTTTCAGGCGGACGCAACTGACCGACGTCCGTTCACAGAACCAGTAATACCTCACCAACACAAGCAAGCAGTATCATTCAGTAGACCCCCGCTCCTCAGGGGTCTCGGTACATATGTACCGGTAAGGGAGACGAACTAGGTTGGTACCACTGGGTTTTTTACCTACTGTCTGTGGAATGTTTTTAATTTAGTCGTTAACAAAGCTCAGTGGACTCTCTAAGCCGTCGAGGGATGGTATTAAAAGTTCCATAAGCGTCGGTTAATTCACAACGCGTCCATATGAAAGTTCCTAAAATTTACGGTATAGGCATACTGTCGTATGGCGATTCCTGGACCTGTCAAATGAGATTTTATATAAACGGACCAGTATTGAATATAGTCTAATTTTTATGGAATCGAGTTTATACACCAGTCAAAAACGTGCCATCAGTAGATAAAGATTTCCTACCAAAATTGCGCGCCAAACACCTTGTACGTCGTCGTTGTGAGACCCGCATTCCTCTGCCGTTGCGTCGTATAGTCAGCTATGCGATATGACGTCACGACGAGGAAAACAGTCGGGCTGTTTTGAAAACGTGAAAATGTAGGCTACTGCGCGTGCGCATTTTTCCCGGAATGAAGATATACACACAAACTGGTATCGGGGTTTTTTACAATCTGACAAATGTGGAAAATGGGACACAGTGAAATCATTCTGAAAAGCGTTTACTGATTAAATTTTACTCAGAAGTGTGTACGGGAAGTACGACATGACGTAAATGCTGTGGACCAGAGACCCACATACAGGTGCGAAACACGGCCAACGACGACGAAATCAATGGACCACAAGGAAACTGTGGCGGACAAGATCAAAATGGCAACGGATGTAAACAAATGAAACATTTGCGTACTTCTTATTGCGCTACAGTACGCTCCGAGCGTTGTGGCCTCCTTGGGACTGATCACCCCCGTTCTTCTAACTGCAAAATTTTATAAGGGCCCTTTTATGCATCCGATTTATATCGTACGATAACCTACGATAAAAAATCGTACGACTGTAGAACAACAGAAACAAGTGGGCAGTTTTGTGCACTGTCGTACGATAAATTTATGCATTTGTCTAGATGGATGGGCCGTTATGGTTCCGTTTACTCACTCGCGCGAGATTTTTATCGTACGACTTTCAGACATCAGTGCTACCAACCTTCCTGGCTAGCGTAGGTGAGGCAGTTGTGCCAAGTAATCGGTGATATTCGCGTCGTGGTGTGATTTTCTTAATTCGTTTTTAAGTATGGAAGTCATTAATACATAAAGACTCACTGACGAAATCCAAGACAGGAGAGCACTAGTGGGGACCCTCTTCCGAAGATTATAAAAACAGAAATTTAAAGAAGAAACAATGGATTGAAGCAAGAACTGTCTACACAGCGTGCATAGTTAATAGGATGAACAGCCCGCCTTTTTTTCTTCTTCTCTTCAACATACAACATGCACGGATTCATTTTCAGTACCGATGATGGCAGCGGTGAAAGTTTGTTCACACTGCCCACTTACGATATTTTTGACGCACGACAGAAGTCAGAATGAAATCGAACGGTAAACTTTACGTACGATATAAATCGGATGCATAAAAGGGGGCCTGAGACGTGTGTGCGTGCTAAGCGGATGACGCCTCTTCAACCCTTTTCTACCGATTTACCTATGATGATAAACCGCTTGATCTTATGTATGAAACAAGCTGATGTCGTTTTATTCCTTAATATGTAGTAGGCCTACACACACATACAACACACACACACACACACGCACCTAATATCGCACAAACATAATAAATGCTGCTTTTTAATGTAAAAGACCGTTGTCCGGCTTTTCGGGTAAAATGTCCGGCTAAATCAACAGCTGTGTTTGGCTTTTCTGATTTTTGATCTGGCAACCCAAGGTCTCTACAACACAAATAAACTCACATATCACAAAAAACACTGAAGTACACTGGTTACTAAGTTAAACTCAGTTTATTTTTATTTTTTTACACTCGGCAAACGGTTCTGCTACACAGTTGAAAATAAAAATGAAACAAACTCCCTTCACCGTGGCAATTACTACACTTTTCGCAGATAAAAAGAAGAAGAAGAAAAAGCGAGAAACATGCCAGCTGATTATGAAACCAGCTGATTTTCACAAGGCAACAATAAAACACGTAATATAGGAAACACGCCGCCGCAGATACAATCCAGTTCAATCTAATTATTTCCTTTAAAGATGTAATAATCATATCGATTCAATCTACAAATATATACAGCTCTCTCTCTCACCGTCTGTCCTTTTCTCCGCCTTTCCCAGCACATATTTCATAACGAACGTAAACAAGCGTCAAGAAAAATATAAACTCAAAATTAAATACGGTCTATAAATAAAATTTGCACAACGCCGATTCGAAATAATAATATATACACGCGTGTCAGTTTTGATCCCCGCACACGGCGTTGTGGTGAAATTTTTCTACATGAATAGATTCAATCAAGGACAAAGGTTTTGTTTTGTTTATACATTGTTTCAGTTTCCGGTGTTACTGCTGACACTTTGTTAAGAAACAATACCAACAACAATTAACGGAACAATCGTATATACACTAGAGTTCACTTAGAGATGGCTTTCCCAGAGTGTAGGTCGCAAAACGCCGATCTGCAGCTCCAACTATTGTAACTGCATACATGAAACAAAGTATCGCAGTTGGTATTTGAATGAAACGAATAACTGTCAGTAATAATTGTTTGTCTGCTGCAAGCGTTTCTTGTAACTGTTGGAAAGCAGTGGATCAAGAACGCATCGTCGCCATCATCTTACCTCCTTTTTTTTCGTGATGTCCGAGACTTGTCCGAAAGACAAGCCTCGGGCTGATCTGGGGCAAGCCCCCGTCGCCCGGATGGTACGATGTGGGAGACGCCCGCCAGGAAGTGGCTCATGGAGGCGACATTAATTTTAGTTTATTTTACAGGACGGCCAAGACAGGGAGGAGTAGCGCAGGGCGCCAAAACTGGAAGAAGGCGACAGAGAGGCGTCAAGGTAGGCGGGAGACATAACGAAGTCTTGTTAAGAAGTTAGGGAAACTTAATTTATTGTGTGCTCAACAAGGATGGCAGGTTGAGGGATTAGGGATTAGGCGTTTCTATTTCTTTGACGCTAGCGGCGAGAAGTTCGGGAGGAGGTCCATCGGCTATGGTAAGGAGGCGGTTCATGAGGAAGGATGATCTGCGGGTAGTTCTGATGATGAGGTGGCTATGGATTGTAGGGAAGTACGTTGTGTAGCGGTCTTGAGTACTTCCAGTTGAGCTTGTACCGAAAGGAATCGAGGTTAGGGTAGAGTGTGTTTAGTGCATACACAGCGCTGTTAGAGGTTTTGGTAATGGGAGGTCTGCGGTATACAAGTCGTAGAGCTCGCCGTTCGGTGATTCGGTAGGGTTTGAGGCGAGCAGGGCCGGCAGTCAGTAGTATGCTATGAGCGTAAGTAATGATCAGGTTGTGTAGATGCGGCTAAGTAGCCCGCTGGAGAGTTCTGAGAGAGCGGATTCGTTTGCGGGTTTGGTTTGAGATTCGTGTGATGTGAGATCGGCAGGTAAGTTAGGAGTCAACCGTGACGTCAAGATATTTGCAGAACGCTTCGGTAGTTGATGGTCCTACGCGGACTGGAGATTTAAAGAAATGATTCACGTTGCGCCCTGTGAAATTGAAAACACAAATTTCGGTCTTGTCCACATTTACGTAGATCCCAGTACGTTATGTAAATTGTTCTGTATTACGAAAAATTGTGAAGAAAATATATAAATAACCAATTTTAGGGTAATTGAAAATATGAAGGACTGAATTAAACCCGTAAATCCACCCCCGCCCCAACAGAGATCTGTTTTAGGGTGGCAAATTTATACTGCCTATGGGCGGCAAAATGGTAAATCCGCCCCGACCATCATCTACCCTCGAAAAGTCCTAATCTGTAAACGTATGCATGCTTAAGATAACGAAGATAAGTGTACTAAGTATGACAAGTTACATATAGGTGGCCTACAGCAAAGAAGATTGTTTTATGATTACACTACTACACAGAGTACGCAAATGCCTGATGTATAGCGCCGTATAACTGTCACAAAACAACTGTCGTGGGTCCAACTCACCCATATGCGCGAAGACGGCGGCAACCATTGTGTACTGTGAACATCTGTTGTCACACGTGTGTAGGACTTCTGAAACAAAACAGGTGACGACGACGCATGCGCCGAAACGCTTTCAACATAAATTCCAGCTTAATTATTACTTCGCGCGTGTAAGTAAACTTGTGCGACCCCAACGACGACACATTTTTCTGTCGACAACCATTGTTCTATTGATACGATTGTTAATAATAAACGTTTCGCCCACTCTGTGACGTGGCATTCTCAATGGTAAAGTTGACAACGACAGGCGACAACACACCAGCTGACGTGCGACGCATGCGCTGAAAAGATTTTAAATATTAATACACTTATAATACTGCAACTAACTGTACGCTCCTTTCCTTCCTTTTTCCCAGCGTGGGTTTTAGCCCGCTCAACCTCAATGACATTCTTTCATTCCGCCCTCTCATTACACATCCGTCTCCATCCCCTCACGTTCGTACATATCAAATCATCCCCCACGTCACATCCAACCATCTCTTTCTGGGTCTGCCTCTAATTCTTCTTCCTACCGGACTCCAAACTGCAATTCTCTTAGCCATTCTTCTGTCATCCATTCGCCTTACGTGGCCCAGCCACTCAAGCCTTCTACTCTTAATAAACCGGACTACGTCGGCACCCTGAATAGCTGGTCCAGTTCATGGTTCATTCAAATCCTCCAGTAGCCATCTTCAGTTTGTTAAAATATACGCAAGCTTTTCGTACAAATATTCTTAGATGTTGCTCATCTGTGCTGGCAATTAATTGTACTGCTTTATTAAATTTATACACCTTTACCACTGATGATGTCCCGTCTCAGAATGGGCAAACGTATATCTATTATTATTATTACATCCATTACTCTTGACCCTTTTTGGTAACCAATCGCTATTAATATTCTATCTCTCCGTCTCTATATTTCACTTACTTCTGATCAGCATCGACGATCCTTCCTTATTGTTTTTCAGCCGTCGTAGTTACTCAGCTGGAGGGTTCACGCAGTGGCGTATCTAGAATTTAGCTTGGGGGGGGGGGTCTGGGATCGGGTTCGCTTTATAAAGAAAAAATAAGTTAAGAGTAATCAACATTATACTATCTTTACAGTGGCTGAAAACGCGTGATAACATCCCGAAATCAGTCCCATTAAAGTAAACGGTAATAACACAACAAAAATACGCGTTACTGAAACATTGTTAAAAGAGACTTAATGACTGCATTGATTTTCCTATATTTTATATTTTAAACGTATATCCTAATGTTGTGTGATAAACCTGTAAACCTATATTAGCGTACACAGCTGAAAAATAAATAAAATCAAACAGCCTAAAAATTAAGAGATTAACAAAAGTCGTCAACTCAACTTTTTCGACCGTCTAGGGGGTCCGGTTCCGTTCGCCCCCCCCCCCGTAAATACGCCCCTGGGTTCATTTGACTTCATGTACTGGTTCATTGGATAGCAGAAAATCGTCTCTTACATTAGAAAACTATACTCCTTTACAAAAGCATAATCCGTTTGATTTGAATATACGGTTGTAATCAGTGCAAGCATCAACGATTAACGCTCTGATCACGGCGCTTCATATCGATTGTAATGTTTCACAAACGAAACAAGTAATGAAACAAAACGCCACAAAATACCGCAGTCTGTCCAAACCCAATCAGACCCCTGCTCTGCACGCCGCCACGTATGTGACGCTGATGGTTACCCACGCGATCCCAGTGTGGGCAAAGACCCATGCCTGACATCCAAACGTGCTACGGTGTCCGTTAGGGCTACTGGGCCGTTGTCCACTACCGCCGCATACTGGTGAAGAACGTATCAGTTACCCGAGTCGTTACACTGAAAATGGCCTCCAACGGCGGGGCCGAAACGCCTGCTTTATGCGCCGGTAGTGGACAACGGCCTAATACTTCGGAGAGTTGTTAAACGAATTTTAACAGAGTTAATATTAAAATGTTTAATAAAGAAATAAACCTGCTGCATTGTCGGTACGTTTTTGAAGATACGTTTTTGTTTATTTTCGTTTGTTGTACGTCAATTTTATGCGATTTGTTTTCCGGTATTACGATATTCGATAAACGTTTACCAATAAACGCAGAAACAATGGTATATAAGTTTACTACAGGACTCAAAAATTGTTTCACAAAACAGGTGATGCGTGGAATACACATGGCGGAAGTGTTTTGACAGCTGACTCTGATCAGCTGACTTCGTACCACTCATCAGAGAGACGGTTATAAGGTAGCTGACAGACAGATGGAACAGCAGGGAGAAAGCCGCATTCTGTACACCTGTTGTACATCGAGTAATACTGTTTGCGCTGCGTGTTTGTGTTTTTATATTATTTTCACTGCATACAAAAATCCTAAAGACAGACAAAATACAGCAAAACGAAATAACAAAGTAAAGAAACTCAGCCGGCCGGTGTCAATATTACCGTAGTGTTTTACGGCAATCAATAACAATAATCAAAACTACTACTGAAACCGCTTAATTAATGCGATATGCGCAAAATAAATATGGGTACGGATCGAAAGTGTGACAAAGGTGAGATGGTATCACGAGAATCGATTGTAACAATACGAATTGTTTTGGTTAACAATGAAGGTGAGACATCACACTGACACACACACAATATTCACGGCCAACAAAGAACGGAATTCAAAACATTCATTTTCAGAAGACGAATAGGGTATGTTCTCCAGTCAACAACAACAACAATACCGGAACTAAATGCACCAAACGACACAATATTCCGGCTGGCACCAATGACTTACATACTACTACGCAGCCAAACCTGTGGCGTCTAAGTCTGTCTGATTCTATTTACGCGTAACAAAACACTATGAATTTCCTCTTTGTGTTCTGTGTCTTCGATAAGATTCGAAGACTATTAATGATATCACTGTGGTTGTCTAATAAAGCTGACCGAAATTTCAACATATATTATCATTTCGGTAATTTCTCGACTCAGAAAATACCGTATAATTCCAGTTCTTAGCATACTAAGGTAAAAACGCTTTAGTGCAAGTGAGACATTTAAGGGGGGGGGGGGGGTGACGCTGACTGGGAAATTAGTAATACCTTAACGGGAGTTAATACATTTAGGAATATTTGTGGTTAGGAATCTCAGAAATCAGGCAAGACTGGTATAAGTACAAAAATGTAATATGGACTCGCTACACCATAAAGCATAGCCTACACAGTCAGTAAACAGGCGTAGTACTGAAAAGCGTCGATAGAAAATTCAAACGGTTGAAATGAGATCTGTTTCTGAACACTTTAAACTGTATCCAGTGTCGGATTATCCATAACGCTAGGGTATGCAGCAGCATCGGGCCTCAGCTGTCAGCGCGGGCACCATCCAGCTCCATTGACTAAGCGAAGCAAAGTTTACGCTCATATTACGGAATTGTTTGGTTTCTTATGCAATTAATAACCATGGAGAGTGTCGAATAGGAAAATCAAGCGAAAGCTCTAACAGAAGTTTACTCGAATGATCTGAATAACGATCTTCTAATAGAATTGAAGCACTTTGTGCCACGAGTAAAATTAAAATTGCAAGAAAGAGCTTTTTTCAAACCGTTCGAATGAAGCTGATAGATTCCATGATGCTACAGTCTGACCGCTCAAAATATTAATCTGGATTATTGATTGTAAAACGACTGATGTATTTCTGAATATATACATTGCTTATCGTATAATTTTTACGATTCCAATAGGTAACTACAAATCTGAAAGATCACTTTCTGTATTAAAACGCATTAAAGATATGTTAACTACGGGAAGATAATAGGAAGGTTGAATATTGAAAACGAGATACTTGAATCGCCCAATTTAGAAGAAATTATACAAGACTTCGTTAAGGCAAAATCAAGAAAAAACTGGATCGATTGGTATTTTCTAAGCTTAAGTACTACTATGGTCATTGTAATTACTATTTAACTAGATACTTGTAGTAATTTGAGAGTTTAATAAAGTAATTGTTAACTTTCGAAACTGTGCATGTCATTTATTAGTGTAAATAATGGATAAAAGGTTAAATTTGGATCGCGGGGGGGGGATCAGTCTAATTGCAGCATAGGGCACCACGTGCTTCTAATCCGACCCTGATTGTATCTTACAAAACAGACAAAGAAATTCAGATTTAAGGGCTAAACTTGGGGTGAAGGAGTACATGTAATTATTTCAAATTTCGCACAAGATGGTACCACCGAATGGTGGAGGACAGATTGCCTACAGTAGAGTTATCCAGTACAGACCTGGGAAACGGAGAGATGTGGGATATGTCCGGCAATGAGATGGGTATTTAGCAATAAAGTTTCCGCCTTTTGACGAAATATATTCCACTCGAAGCCTCATGGTAATAGCCGGATGGTAACTAGGATTCGTAAAAGCCCAAAACCATTTTAGTAAAAGGGTTTTCCATTTAATAAATAAATACACTGAACACGTCCAATGAGAATAGTCTATCGCATCGTAAAATGATTGACACGTTTGTCTAAGCCAAATCAATGTCATTCTGAATAACGAAAAACAGAAAAATTTATAAACATTTTTGATGGGAAGTTAATTTGGTGAAATCTGCCACACGGGGTGGAAAAGTTCTGGCATCTTATTTATTTTTGTTGTTGTTGTTGTAATGTTCGATGCGAGATCACAAGATTTATAAGCCTATTGGATGATGCAGTTTGATCATAAACGACGACCAAAAGTTTCGAAGCTTTAACAAACTGTTTTCAAGTATTGGATCCGATTCCGACCTCAGTATTGATATTGGCGATCGTGAAGACTGTGCACCGTTCGTTCGTTGTATGCTCATTCACTACTATTATAGTGGGACGGCGCGTTGTGCATCTTGTAGTGCATTAACTATGGAACCGTTACAGACCGTTAACCGTTTTATGCGTAACCACACGGACGGTGAAGGAATAAAATTGGCAGGTAATAATAATAACAACACTGTATAACGGAGGGTTGGTAAACTGACGAGGGTAATCTTCGCCGGCACCAGAATGGTCAATGTACTAATGCGATACACGGCACGAATCGTGTTCAGAACAATTTATTTTTATTATCATAAAAGACGTCCTAAAACAACGCAGTTTAGTGTGATATTCTGATATATCAGAGGTGTCGTGAAGCAGACTGGGCCATTGAAATTGGGGGGGAGGGGGACAACAAAACTTTGGGAAAGAATAAAAAATTATGGGAGGATTGACAAAAAACTTTGGGATAGAATGAAAAATTATAACTACGTTGCAATAAAAAGCGGAATGTCTGTAAATGTTCATGGTCTGTTAGTTAATAATGAAAGCAATCATAACATTTTAATGTAACAATTAGTTTTAGGAATACAGATATTCAGAGGACGAATCACGGTCACCGACAGGCATGACACAGTTCTAGCTGCACAGTAACATTTATTAGAGTCCATTCCTAATGAAGAATTAACTGATGCCTTTCCTTTACCGTCATCGCGGAGGAAGACAGTCACTGTGTCGAATATAAGACAAAGCAACTATAGGACTTCATCAAACCATTATTGTTATTATTATTTGTCTTCTTTACAATACGCTTTGCTGACATTTTATTCCCACTGCTTTGCAATATTGTCTTAAACGTATTAATTTCATTAGATTTTTTATTTATTTATCTTTTTAATTTCAAATGAGAAATTACGGCAAACTGTACGATTTTCAGCTTTAGCTTAATTGTAATAAAACACTTAATTACAATGATATTTTGTTTTAATTTTAAATACCTTTCCTTTGAGGGAAGGGTTATCCATAACCATTGGGGGGGGGGGGCTGGTTATATAGTTATATACAGGAGAGCCTTTGGCCGTGACAGGCGATAGTTTTTCTACAACAAAACTCTCTACTTCAAAAGTTTTTGAAAGGAAATCATCATCATCTTCACCATTAGGGCTTAGACCTGTTCCGGAACCCATCTCCTCCTCAGTCTACGGACATCTCTCTTCCCAGTAGGGAGATAACCCAATGCAGCCGCAGGTAGACGGATACCAGGCATACGATTCAAGTGTCCGCACCATCTCCTACTGTGGTCTTCAATCTTCTGGTACAATGATAGAATGTTTAAATCACGTCTAATATCCTCGCTCCTTCTCCGATCCAAGAGAGAACTACCTTGCGTGCCTCTTAGAAATTTCATTTCGGCTGCCTGAATCCTCTATACGTCCCTTTTACCAAGACTCCATGTCTCACTAGCATACAGGAATGTGGGGACAGCCACAGTTTTATAAAATTTCATTTTCGTGTTTTGTTTTTCAGGTACCTGAACGGAAGATAATAAGGAAAATTTATGCCCCCTCTAAAAGAAGGAGAAATCTGAAGGATGAGGAACAACTATGAGATAAATACTATACTGGAAGGAGAGGAGATATAGTACGATTTATCAGGTCCAGAAAAAATTGGCTGGTCGTGGCGCATGTGCAGTGGAGAGAATGGATCGAGACAGACAAACAGAACCCATCTCCTCCTCAGTCTACGGACATCTCTCTTCCCAATAGGGTGATAACCCAACCGAGGCAGCCACAGGTAGACGGATATCAGGCATGCGATTCAAGTGTCCACATCATCTCCTACTGTGGTCTTCAATCTTCTGGTGCAATGATACAATGTTTAAATCACGTCTAACATACTCGTTCTTTCTCCGATCCAAGAGAGAACAACCTTGCGTGCCTCTTAGAAATTTCATTTCGGCTGCCTGAATCCTCTGCACGTCCCTTTTACCAAGAGTCCATGTCTCACTAGCATACAGGAATGTGGGGACAGCCACAGTTTTATAAAATTTCATTTTCGTGTTTTTTTTTTCAGGTACCTGAACGGAAGATAATAAGGAAAATTTATGCCCCCTCTAAAAGAACGAGAAATCTGAAGGATGAGGAACAACTATGAGATAAATACTATACTCGAAGGAGAGGAGATATAGTACGATTTATCAGGTCCAGAAGAATTGGCTGGTCGTGGCGCATGTGCAGTGGAGAGAATGGATCGAGACAGACAAACAAAAACTGAAGAACGTAACCGCCTTAAAAAAAAAAAAAAAAAAAACTGGTTCCCAGGTCGTATACCTTTTATCCTAATAAAAATGCGGTGAAAACTGCATCTGTCACAACAAACATTTACCACCTAAGACGAATTCTCAAAGGATGGATTATCATGAAAAGTTATAAAATTATTGAACGGCCCTTGGACCCATTTTTTTTCGTTTTTGTTTTAACTTCTTAACGAGTAATTTCATGGGAAATCGTCGGTTTTCCGTCATTAATTTCATTAGTGATGTTTAAATGCTCAATTAAAAACTATACGTACTCACTTATACAATTAACCATATAATTATTTAATTCGATTTATATGACTACACTTTTACCGTTACATTATTTAAAATTATTTACACATCTTGTTTCTTTATTCTTTTGTCGGTAGGGAAGGGAGGGGTTAACCCCAACCCCTCGCTGCGCCATTGCTTTACACATTACTTTATTCTAAAGAACGCGGGGAATTTCTGCCACAAAACTTTTTTTTTTAATCACCACAAATGATAATTTTCTTTACCTCAAGTAATAATAAGATTATGCCGACGCAAGCACAATAGAAACGCATAAGCACAATAGAGGAGAAGATACAACGTACGCTGAAGCTGTGAACTCTAACAAAAACTACGCGTAAGAAAAAATAATTGTACAACGCAAGAGTAACTAAAGGAAATTATTTGTTACCAACACTGTCCGTCACAACGGCGAGCGGAGAAAAAAACGAACAATAGCGGAAGGTCAAAATACGCGTTATACATACCGATGCCATCTGTATAGTGAAAAAGTGTATAGGCGGGGTGTCGAACACCCGTCGCCGTCTTCGATAAAACCGTCGTCCACGGGACCGATGTCCATGACTATGCACAAATTGTCCGTGGTCTCCTTCTCTAGCTTCCTGTCCTGTGACCATGTACTTTGTCTTGCTTTCGTTTATTATGAGACCCAACCTCTTTGCGGGACCTTCAAGAGCAAGAAAGGCTTCAGTGACTGCTCCCGATTATATCTAGGTCATCGACGTATTCTAGGACCTGTACCAACCTTCTGAATACAGTCTCGGAGGAATCTATTCCAGCATCTCTCACAGCTTTTTCCAAAGCAAGAGCATTGCCTTGGAGGACTCCCTTTTTCATAGTTAAACTCTCCTGATAAGTCATTCTGGATCCTCACCATGCTCTTCACTGTCAGCATTGTCATCGTACACAATCTTATTAATTTCTTTGGTATGCCTAGTTCTTCCCAACTGTGTAAAGTTCTTGTCTATCAATGTTGTCGTATGTATTTCTGAAATCTATGAAGAGGTGATGGGTTTGTAGCTTATAAATAAATTTAATATTTTTAATTACCTTTACCAGCAATACCACAAAGGTTCGCGACACACCCGTTGAAAACGACTGGCGTACGCAAACCTTGCACAGGCAGGGGATAGTATCTACAGTAGGCTTACATAGCTGTGCACAGTATCTATTATACATGTTTAGTATCCATTATAGCCATGTATTTGACAGATTGTATAACAAAATCAGTTAATTAAAAACAGAAGCGGATACGATAAACCATCCATTATTGAACGAGCGAAGCGAGTTATCAGTTTTAACTCGACCGTTTGGCATTTGTTAGTCTGTCTATTTGGGGCAGATATCTCACGATAACGTTTTTCGCAAAACTTGTCATGCGTGTCCATACTGTTACCCACAAAGTCCTATTATTTTTGAGATTGATCCATCCCAAAAATAGAGGCCGGAGGCAAAAATGTTGAGGGGTTAACATTGTGAAAAACATCGCAAAACCCCACGCGGTGGTATCAAATTACAGTGAATTTTAACCACAATCTGAATATAGTGTTCATTTTTGAAAATTTCAAACTTTTTTCAAACGTCAGGGCTAAAAAATGGGTGATAATTTTAATAAAATTGCACAAATTCAAGTGGGGTAACAAATTAAAGAAAATTTCAACTAACGTCTGAATGTAATGTTACGTTTTGAAAATTCCAAAATTTTGGGACCCCAGGGCCGAAAAAAGATAAAAAATTTGAAAAAATTGTGAAAATCCAACACGGTGTCAGATTACAAGGAATTAAACCCAAATCCGAATATTCGAATTTTTAGATTTTTATTGTAGCCTACCATTGTGTGCTCTACAACTGTTATATTACTAAATAAATAGCAGAGTAATTAGGATATTTGTAATTTTTCCCATAATTGAAAAATTATATAACATCGAAATTTACGTAATAATAAGTGTACTTCGTTCAAAACAGTGAGCGAGTTGTGCAGCAGTTAATACAGAGAGGTGACACGAACCGCTCTCCAGAAGTAATTTCCGATCAGTGATCGATACAAAAACAACCTTAAGTAGGCCTACTGAATATGCAATTTGTTCGCTGAACTCAAAACGGAACGACAAATAATAATGTCGTTTTGCGGTGACAAAGACAATAATAACAAAACCCAGGATAGCATTAGTTAAAATAACAGAACAATAACGCAGAACTATCCAGAAGAGCACAGGTCGCGTAGGGATGGGGGGGGGGGAACAAACCGGTGGCGGCGGCGGCAGCAGCAGCAGCAGCGAGGTTAAGTTTAGGTGTCATTCAACTGGCTGGTGCGCGCACGGCACGGCCTTATGAATCATGACCGTATCTAACGCCAGCTGATTCGTGTTACCAGCTGATATGTAAAACCGCTCCAGCAGCAGCCTCTCTCTCTCTCGCTCGCTCGCTCTCTGCAACATCACGTAGATGGCAGCGGCGGCGACGGCTAGTTTGTTTGACCTCGCCAGGAATTCCACCGGACGCCCCACACACACATGCGCCACTTCTTCTTCTGCTGCTTCCTCAACTCATAATTCAAGCCAAGGTCATTGCCTTACTTCTTGTTATTAGCCGTGCTAAAAATGTTCATTACTGTGTACACAATAATATTGCCTGCGTGCGCGCACGCAACTACAACAAGGAACCGTACCAAAGAACAGTTAGTTTTACTCGTGTTAAAACGCGATATTAAAAAAAACCACAGCCTTTATGATTACGTTGGGAATTAATTATATATGGTTCAAGTACGTCCGCCGTGGTACCGCTACCGACTGACTCATTCCTTCATTCATTCATACAATTATTACAGTTAATAAAAAATGTTCTCTCTCGCACACGCACACACCCGCGGGCGGGCGCGCACACGCATTCTTTTACGGTTCTTTTTACTTGGCGAGTTTTACTTTAGTCAGAAAATCGTCGAGCAAGTCTTTGAGTCTTTGCGCCCTGCGTTACGACTATTCTTTGGAATTTCATAATAAAATCATTTTAAGAGAGAAAGGCTTACACGAATACTCCGTTTATCCATGAAAAAGGGACAGAACCATGTTGGATCACAATTTATGATAATCTGTAAAAGGTTTTTTTTCTGTTGAAAAAATTGAACTACAAACAGCCAATAACGAGAGCTGTCACGCGTTACACAACTTAACTGGAATGACGTATAGATTTGGCAAAAGAAAAAAAGTTAACGGCCCACCAAGCTGCGTCATAAGGGGAAGAAAGACAAGGACAAGAAGACGCAAAAGGGAAAGAAGAAGAAGGAGGAGGATTAAAAGATAAAAAAGAAGAAGAAGAAGAAGAAGAAGAAGAAGAAGAAGAAGAAGAAGAAGAAGAAGAAGAATAGGAAGAAGGGCAAAACTGATCGGGCACGTGTTAACGACACAATCAATTCTTAGGTAACATTTTTGAAGGACACGTGTTGGGGGAAAAACCAAAAGGACGACCAAGAGCAGCGTTCTTCTGGAAAATGAGACGGACTTTCTATAACAGAGAAAGAGAGAGAGAGAGAGAGAGAGAGAGAGAGAGAGAGAGAGAGAGAGACGTGGCCAACTCGACAGGCCATAGCCTTTAGATAATGATGATGATGAGCAGCAGCGCCGACTAACCAAGGTTACAGTTATTGCATCGACATCGTCAACACGACCTGTTTGACAGAAAAACAAGAAGAAACAGTTGTCTGCTGTATGAGACTACATGGCGACGATAACACAGAAGTAACCTTTCACTAATTCAACGCTAGACGCTAGTACCTCTCTTTTATTGTGTGTTAAAAAAAAAACTTTTTAAGATACGGTTTACGTTACTTTACCACGAAAACAAAATTTGCAATGGTAATTATTTTACAAGTAATTAATCAATAATACAGTGGACAGAATTATCAGTTGAACAGTGAATGTATTAAAAATAAAAGCACTAGGTCATCCGTGTTCCTGTTTTACGTAGCAGCGTTGACGGTAATGAAGAACGCAACGAGCCCGCAGCCAATCGCCGCCAGTCGGTTAATTAATTTTTATTTATATCGTTGTTCTGTTGGTCTCACTGATTTAACTTTCACAGTTAAAAGAAAAAGAAAAATATAAGAAGTGACATGACTGCGCAGTAACTGGATGTAATTCTCATGGCTGTGATAAATGCAATAAATTTAATTTACATTAAGCAGCTTTTTCTTTTCATTCAATTCAACATCCGACTATGTGCGACTAACATCATTCTACGCGACTGTCGCAAGTCCACGACGTGAAAGCAGCAGCAACTGTGGTGACAGGCGACCACTTACAGCCGACTCAAGTCTCAAATCTTGCGGCTATACAATCTACATAAACAAAACTATAATCACATAAGAAAAAGGATTACTCCACAGCGCCTATGTATATACAAAAACGAGAAGATCTTACGCGTAATAACAGATTCTCGCTCATATGTCTAGTCAGCTTCGCTGAAGGGGATAAACTAAGTTTGATGAATACAAATTGTGGCAACAGAGCGACAACGTGGACTTAAAACGGTAATATCATCTTACTAATGGTGCAATCTGATTGGCGTACACACACAGTGTCGGGGAAATACTGCATAATCAAGAACACACTATTCATCAAATGCTTCCAGCAGTCGTCCTTCTTGCCGAGGCAGTATTATCACGTTGCTGCGAGTCCACGTGGATTCGATGTCGCGATGTTATTTTACTAAAAGGGCAATCTGATTGGTGCGCAGATACAGCGACAGTGGCCACCCATTTTTCCCATCTCCACCGCCTCATCGTGGTGCGGAGGTGAACCGGTGTTTCGGCTGGACTGGAGCTGATGTTAAATGGGCCAAAGTATGTTGGGGTGGCAGTAGCTACGCTAGGTTAGGTCCTGTCCCGCTAGACCTCGCTAACATCAAAGTCCAGTCAGCCCTAGTAGTATAGTCTGTCCACGCACCGTACTATGATCATGTGGAGGAGAGGTGTTCAGGATAAGTGGCTGCGTTGCTGTCTGAACCCCGCCAAGTGAGCCTGATACTACGGCCCTGGGAGGAGGTGGTAGCTGATGCTACACCGCTGATTACCGGTGGCTCCTTCTCCCTCCCTCCGAAACACCCACCCCGGTGCAAGCTGCCCATCGATGTATAATAACACTGGGTTGCCGCCTGTGTGTACTGAATTCCGTCCGCTCGACTCTACGCTCCCCCCCACCACATCAAGGCAAAAGCCACTTCGCCTCCATACTCACAGTGTTAACACTGATGATGTTAACATTAGTTTAACCGATTTGATTGTCCCATAAAAAGTCTTGTTATGAAAATTGTGTATTTCATATCAATCAGATTAAATGGAACACTTGATACTAATTTAAAAATAATGTAAATATGAATTTAATTTCTGTTGTTCACAATAGAAGTTCGTACCGTACATTTTTTTCATCGGTGCTGATCTATGAACAACAAACAAGTTACCGGTAACATTAAAGTTATGCATATACATTTTCGGTAACTATACCGGTTTGTTAGGATGTAATAATTACCTCTTTTATGTAATAGTTTTTTTCTATAAAATAAAGGAAACTGACTAAACAAGAATAGTAATGAAAAAACGAAATTTTTTATTACATAGTTTTATTTTATTTTTTTTACATTGATTATTTACAAAAAAAATTTAGTTTACAGCCTATCTGCATTTAATTACAATATATCATACTACTTCCAATCAAAATATATTACACTTGTTATAAAACTTCAGGATCTTAGATTATGAATAGCATGTTGCAATGCTGGGCTAAACATTGCTACATAAAACAAACTTATTTAATTTTTGACGCACACCAAGTTTCGAAAACATAGCTGATGATGTCTTTTCTTTAGCTATACTAAAACATACAATTTTGTAAAATAAACATTAACATTACTAACCTAATTTTATGAGTGTCTTCACCATAATCATTGTAAGAAGTATGACCTTTAAATATGTTATTAGTAAAGGTTGTACACGGTAATATAATAATATTGTTTGTACCGTATCTAAATTGTTTTTCTCAGTTTTTTGTGTATTGTTCAAAAGGGAGTACATACATTTTACTACCCTGATTACATCTGAGGAAGCCCTGACCAAATTTCCTTTTGAAATATAATCAACAAAATGGGTGTAAGTGCTCAGGTTGCTGTCACCGACTATCAGCAGTTTTATACATTCTTCACATTTCAATTTAGAACTAATTTTTCTGACAATGAAACCAGACAAGTAGAAAAGAATATTATCTTTATAATAAGAGATTTTATTTTCCAGCAGACATTTAGTGTTTTCAATGTCTTCTTCATGGACGTTGACTGAGTTTAGGTCTACTGTTTCTTCTGCTTCTGCAAAACCCATAACAGTTTTGGAATGTCATGTCAAAGCTCAACAGTTGCTTTTGTCAGAGGCTTTAACGCTGTTTCTGAACATAAGTTTCCTCAAGCCCCATTGAAACTGTTTGGCATTAGGATTGTTATGTCCCCCTCAAGATCTTACGCAGGAAAATAACAAGTCCAAATGATCTTGAGAAAACTTGTAAGTCAAAATATACTTGAAGTGTAAATCATTTAATAATCTGTTTGACAGAATCTTTATTGCGTTTGTAATAAATCCACGTGCAAAAATGTTTTTCTAGGATGCCGCAGAACCTGAATATTTTAAACTTTTAACGTCGTTAAATATGCCAAAAAATTATGTAACATTTTATTGTCATTTTCTAAATTCTTCTTCTTTATTTGCTCTTTGAAGTGCTGCTCAAATGGGTCTCTGCTATTAAAATAATCGAATAGTCCGTCTATAAACAATAATCAAAATTACATAACAGTTTCGTTAATAAACACGGACAACATTTCCGAACTAAATTAAGTATGTTGTTAACAAAATACGGAAGCACGGCTGCACACAATGTGTAAACTTGTGCTCAGTGACGGCTTCTTGCCTTGATGTGGTGGGGGGGCTGCTGCTTTCCGCAGGACCGTTTTTCGCGCTTTTACTCCCACCTAGCGCGCTATCCAGTGTTATTATACATCGATGATGACGCCTTCCGCGGCGCGGGGTTAACTGATTTTCGGCGGTATCAGGGCTGATAATCGGAACAAAGAGTGTGCGCCCAGCGTTTGGTTGTGCAACGTGAGGCGCTGCTGGAGCCTGTACGTGGCTCAAGTTGGGGGGGGGGGGGGGAGGTCTCCACAGTCGGCTTGTCTGAGTACCGGAACGCCGGCGCCTCCCCGACTTTCTCGCTGGGCAACGTTATGTCATGTATTAATATATTTTGATTTACATGACGTCGCGGCGAAGTACTACGTTAGCCTCCTTGTAATGAAGGGGATTCCAGTCCGGTTGTTAACGTACCCACTGTATGGCGAACGGGGACGTTTCCTGTCTGTCTCTGCTTTTGCACCGTTGGTGGTAAATTAGGGATTAGAAAGGGTCTTCGAAGCTAGTATGGTCTATCAAGATCGAGGCATAGCGATGGAGCTAGGTCATCCACTACAATACATGAGTCACACAGCAAGAGGAGAAGCCTGATCTTAATGCGCCGCATCGGTGTGTGTGTGTGTGTGTGTGCGCGCGCGCGTTTTAGCGGGCGCCCAACCGCTTCGGAAAATGAACAGAATATAAGAATATCCACCACATGTGAGTAGTACAGAAGAGAAAAAGCCAAGGTTTACCTGCTGAAGAAAGTCGCTTCCCCTCCCGACGCATGTCACAGTAATTAATTATTACTACACTACGTAATACGCAGAACACTGTCATGATTCGTGGAAAATTAAAATTAAATAAAAAATCGATGCCAGTAAATTATTATTATTAAAGCTCAATAATAATAAAGATAATAAAACGGGGAAACAGTGTAGTAGAGCGAGCGCGCTCCCATTACACAAGGTCAACAACTAGGTTGAGTGGTTTTTCCGTAGTACAATGGACCAGTCACCGCTGTTACCGATGATAGTAGTGATAGTGATAGTTGTAGTGGTAATAGTACACGTAGTGCTGCACCACCAGCAGATCTGACTGAATCACTTAATACGGCTACAGACGTTGGTGCTCGGTGGAAACTGCACGGCTATAGGTCCACAAGAAATAATAACCCGTACCACGCTATCTTGTCCCGTTCTATATATCATATTCGCTAACAAGTACGATCTTTTTAAGAGTATATATTTGTAAAAGGTGTTAATTGATTGGCCGTTAAAATATCCTCAAGTTTTCTGTCTTGAGTCAGGTCCCAGGACTTACGAACTGAACATGCGCCTCCATTTCACCCTAACGCACGCATGCCACTTCCTTGCTTCATAAGAACTTCCTCCTTTGATGTCACTATTTTTTTGTCATTCCGTTTTCTCTTTCTCTCTGTCCTCGTTTCTATTACACTCCTAATACGGCTATTACTTCATCATCATCTTCACAACACGTCATAGGCAAGGTGCTGCCTGTTCCGCCTTTAAAAATCCTCCAGCCGTCTCTTCCTGGGTCTACCCACACACCTGTGTCCTATAGGTTTTACTTCCAGACTTGTTTCGCCGGTCTGCAATCTAACGTTATTTCTAAGTGTTCTTTCCACCGTTGTTTGTAATCTTATAATTTTTCATTCAAGTTAAACATTTAACGTGACCCTTCTCTTATGGACTCATTCCTTATACGGTCAAGTTTAGAACACCTTTCAACTCCTCTGAAGTACGGCATTTCCGAGGCCTGTATTTTACTGACTTGTTTCTTGGTTTGGTTGTTGCCCATAATTCATACCCGTAGGACAGTACAGGGACTGCAATAACTTTGTGGAATTTTAATTTTGTATCTCGACGTACCTTGTCTCTCAATTACTTCCTAACGCATATTACAACTATAGCTGGATTTCCTTTCTTAACATGTTTCAATATAATTTTCTGTATTCCTCTATCTTTCCCATCTCTATCTCATTTCACATCGTGTCCGTCCAGTCTGTTCAATAAGGAACTGCAATCGATACATAAGGAGAGAGAGGCAATCGCGGCTACAATACCCGACACAGTGTTTTCGAGGAACTCAATACGTCATTATCGTAAAGAGTTTACTTTTGTTCACGAGTAACACGATAAATTATAGGAAGCAGCGACGTTAACTGTTTATTACCACAGGCCACGGAATCGATCGCGATGCTGTTATTATTATTCCCTAAAGACGGGTATTTCACTATGCGTTATTAATTATAGTTTGTAGAAAAACAAACAATGCACTGAAATTATATGTATGTGTGCGTGTATTTATAACAGTAGTTATGTGTTACATGGTCAATATAACGGAATAACGTGTTTCCTTCTTGTTTTTCTTTTTTATTAACTAGGCCATAAAAGTAATTCAACTATGAAATTCTTACTTGCACACATATTCGCGAGCGCGCGTGTGTTGAGAGAGAGAGAGAGAGAGAGAGAGAGAGAGAGAGAGAGGGGGGGAGACACATAGACAGACAGACAGCACAATTAGTGCAGGTTTCTGCTTTTAGTAACAACCATTGTAACAACAGAAAGGCTGCTTTATATGCTAGTAGTCGTCCTCTAAATACATTTCGAAAGTACACGCAATTGTTTATAAGCAAAATTCAAAAGAGTACGAAAAAAGGTTCTTTCGCTAATTAAGAAGCACGTAATACTACGGAACGCTCAAAAGATGGCTGGCGCAACACCCCCCCCCCCCAAAAGTCAGCGTAACATAAATAAATAAACGAATAATATTTTTTAATAAACGCTTGGTACAGAAATGTTTTTTCTGTTTTTTCATGGCAACTGTTTTACCAATTATGGCCGCTTCAGAGGTTAGAATTTTGACTGGTGAATGAAGTCCATGGTAGTCGGGGTATGAGAAAGGGGGCAATTGGAAAAACCCAATTTTTTTGTTCACTTAACGTATACCTGAGCTTTGCAATTGTACCCTATGCCATAATATACCACCTCCTCACCTCCCCCATTTACCAAGCACTCATTCCCCCAGTCCAAATTCTAACGTTTGAAGCTGCATAACTAGTGGAACAATTGTCACACAAAAAAAAGAGAGAAATATAAATAAACAGTAGGCTACCTGTAGTTCTAAACCAAGTGTTTATTTATGAAATTTAAATGTTAGTAAAATCTTATATTAAGTGTCGAGCGAACAATTCGATCAGTGCAATTTAAACGAACTCTACTGGCTTTTCGGAGTGATCCCTCCAAAAATAGGGAGGAGGCGGTAGGTAAGAATGTGAGAATGTCAAAACCGTGAAAAAAACACACAATGCCCGTGCACCAAATTAAAGGAAATTTGAATAAACATCTGAATATAGCGTACAGTTTTGGAAATTTCAAACATTTTTGGAACCCATGGCCCAAAATAGAAATAAAAAATTTGAAATATCGTCTGCTTTACAATTGTTACTTTACTAAAAAAAAATAAAATAAAATAAACAAGTCATTGGGGTTTTGTATTTTTTTATTTTTTTTAATAAATTAAAACTATCTAATATCAAAATTTATCTATTAATAAAGGTTCTTAGTTCAAAATAGAGAGCGAGTTTTGCAGCTCAGGAAGCGTATAATTTGTGAAATCCTTCAATTGTGTATATATATTATAACGGTACAAATTTATTTGTGTTTGAGGAGCCCCACGTTCTTGGGACGCCAATTTTATATAACGATACCAGGTGTAACTGTAATAAAAGTAGTAAATTTATGAGTAGTTAAAATTTCATGTTTATTGTTTAAAAATCATTATAAATAATAAAACATTGTTAATAATCTCCGATCAAGATATCACTCATTTTTAAGTGTTTATCTCTTAAGCTATACGGTGTTACACACATTTAAAACACTCTTACATCTAGACATGTTAATAATCTTAATCTAGACATTTATGCAAATTGATTTAATAAAAAATTAATTTTTAAATGTAATTACGTTTATTTTTTTATTGAATTCATTTATTTCAGATCTGACCTCAGCTTGCTCAGTCTATACCAATGTTTTTTAAAAATAAATTTAAAATTATATTAATTACTCTTAGACTGGCATTTGTTTCGTATTCAAAATTTAAATTATTCTTTTCTACAAAATGCAAATATCAAATCATTTCAATTATTTTTCTTTCATAAAAAAAATACTATCTCAAAATTAAACTCATTTTTTTTCTTCTATATTTATCTATATGCAATCGCTCATTCTTACGACGAAAACATTTACAAAAGACTCTATTACATTCTTTACCTAATTATAAACTTTTTTGTTTTAATTCATTGTCTCTTTATATAGTCTTTATGAGCTCTTAAAAAAAAAACCTTTATAAATGCATTATGCATGTCACCTCGAGTTTTGATGACCTTACGACTTATTGACGGGGTCCAGCGTTGTCCTGAGTTGGGTTACCGTTACTCCTGGCTTGGCGTGGTCCTGGATATGTCCAGAGTCCAGCGTCGTTCTCCAGCAGTGTGTGGTCCGTCCCAGAGAATTAATATCGGCTGCGAGGTGGATCTCGTTCGGGTGTTAGGCGTCTAAAAAGCATCTCCTAACGTCCAGCATCTCGCGTCGCTCTTTGTACCTTCTCTATATCTACAGAGTATCTTGCTGACTTAAACGGTCCCGGTACTTTACGTTTCCCGTACTAGTGTAAACATAATTACTGAAAACCTTTTTATTCGTTCGTAGATGAGACTTATAACAAAATAAAACTGTTCTGCCGACGGACAGCGTGTCCGACTGCAACTGTGTCTTGAAATGAAGAACAGGGCTTCCAGTCGAACCCTTACTTTATACCCTCTCGAGATTCCGCACCTGTTGGTTCCGAAATTGTCCTGTCGAGACCTGCAGATCACATGATAGCCCCCACTCCCGAACCTTTTCACATATTTGCAATTTTTTGCAAATGGCAATGTTTTGTACGGAATTGAGATAGCACAAATCATAGATAATTTGCTTAAGCACTCACTGTATTAATTTGAGCGTCTTAGTGTAATTTGCGTATTTTTGGCACACTTATTTCGCACTGACTTCGCGTAGTGTGTCCTACTAACGTCATTTTCTTACTGTTGATAACTAGAAAATTTACACACACTTTGGTGCCTTTTGTTTGTTTATACACTAATTAGTTTTGACACAGTGAATTAAAATAATTATTTTAGTAATTAATTGGGGAGGGTTGCTGGGATTTCTGTCTGTACATGCATCACTAACACACACACACGATACACGCGTAACACACATACAATCGAGCAGGTGTTCCTTGCCTGTTGGAACAGGTTAATTTCTCCCCTAGTGTAACAATGAAACATTTTTACAATCCCAGACATGTCCATTTACCCCAAACTTATAATAATTTTACAGATTTTACATTTATTTAAATCAACGCTCAATACAGCATATGGCTGTATCGTTGCAATATATCATCACTCTCTCGATTGGCGCTACAGCTGTTGGAGAGCCTTGGCTTCCTGGACAATCCGCCTCCAGTCGTCTCGGTCCTCTGCTCTCACTCTCCATCCTCTTACACCGAGCCTGCGCAGATTGTCCTCCATATCATTCAACCATGACGTGGATTATATATATATATATATATATATATATATATATATTGCGACAACACAAATTACTAAACTATTGGCGCATAGGATATGGTAGTATGTGTATCTTAAAGCAAAAGTCTATATTGGAGGGTTTAAGATTATTTATTGCACAAGACATATGTAATTGTTTATATGGTATATTTGATAAGTATAATAATGGTAGTGTTTGATATAGAGTCTTTTAAAATGTTAATTACTGTTCATACACGTGATGTGATACGTTACATATGTGAAGATTCCCACGACGATGTTGCTGAAAAGAAGGGGGGGGGGGTTTTGCTGTGTCGTTGAGTTGTCCGGCGTTGCCTATTGGTGACAGACGGTTCACCCTGGAAACGCTTTCAGCTGGGCTGGTGTCCTGTAGTTCCAACGATGACACTGACGCTTCGCACACCACAACGGTTCTATGGATATTATTGGTTAAATTTCCTATAGAGTTTATAACTTACAAGTATCTCAGGTAACAGTGAGTTTTATATAACAACGGTATATTAAACTTATACCACTCCGGACTCTTCAAGTGTTCACGCGTACCACTGGGTCTACCGCGATCAGCAGACCTCCCTATGCGGAAATCTTCCACTAACGCGGAAACTTCTTGATGAAAAAATTTACTATTACGTAATTATTAAATTTTACTGGCACTGCAGAAAATCTCACACAGTGACACAGTTCAAGCTCACTTATTACACACGTAATACTTTAGTAATAATGCCGTGTGTAAAGAGGTAATATTCAACTGTTCTGAGTCTTCGCACGCTTTACTACCGCCGAATAGTCTTTACAAATTCTTGCAAGCGGAAAATCTTGAACAAGAATTGCACGTCCCGATCGCGATAGCTGGCAGAGAAGAACTGCCTGTGTAACAACAGGCTTAAGAAAATTTCCAACTGCCTTCCAGCATTTAATTGGTGGAAGGAAGTCACATGGTTACATACAACATGACATGCAACTTTTCATGCTGTAAAGTGCATCAACTTTGTAAGAGCATGCATAGCTGGTAATCACAGAATATCCTTATCTCATGCATAACTGCATACTTTAATAAGATCATATTTGAATGTCAACTAATAGCCAGAAATATACAGGGACTGTAGCGAATACATTAGTCTATGTTCAGTTCAGTGTCATAACACAACGATAATTTATTCACGCACAGCCGGGGAAACGTTTATCACTCGCGCACGCGTGCACATTTCCACAGACATAGTACATGAATAAACAACAAATAAATAATACACAGTTTTACTAAACCTAATTCCTTATCCTTACTAAAATACAACTGATATCACAACCAAATCCAACAAACTACCAATTTAAACATGAATGTTCATAGTCTGTGTATTATACAAGCCTGCCCTGCTTATCAGGATCCTGTGTTTCATTGCAGTATGTATCATTTTATATGTGAAGACTTATGATAGTTTGTTTACATCTTCAAATTATCTTTAAGAAAACGAGCAAATTATAGTATGAGAGAACTTAATTTATACAGTATTACAATTTAAATTACTAAATGTAATGTTATTTTAATTAATTAAACAAACAGTAATCAACAGTTGGATATTAGATTGGTACATAAATTGTTTATACCTACAACAGTCAACATATACCAAAGTAATATATTACCTATAACTAAAACAGATTAGGGGATGTTCACTACGTAATTATTAAAAGTTATTTTTACCATGTTTCACTCCCTACTGGTGTTAACAAACAATCATAATTTAGAAACATACAATTTACACAATACTGTAAAACATTACGACTTAAATTAGATAGTTGACAAAGGTTACAAACAAAAGTTTCTGGTAAATTTTACTAACAGGTAAACTTGTATAATAATTGTAATCATATTATAAAATATAGTCCAGAGTACTATAGAATAATGTAATTTATGTATGTGTCCACAATCACCCTTCTCTCTCACCCATTACAAATTCTTGCAAGCGGAAAAATCTTGAACAAGAATTGCACGTCCCGATCGTGATAGCTGCCAGAGAAGAACTCGCTGCCGTATTTACGAACGCTATGTTTTAATAACAACACTGTGTGTAGATGTAATACACGAACAGTTCTGAGTCTTCACACGCGTTACTACCGCCGAATAGTCTTTACAGATTCTTGCAAGCGGAAAATCTTGAACAAGAATTGCACGTCCTGATAGCGATAGCTGGCTGAGAAGAACTAACTGTGTAACAACAGGCTTAAGAAAATTTCCAACTGCCTTCCAGCATTTAATTGGTGGAAGGAAGTCACATGGTTACATACAACATGACATGCAACTTTTCATGCCGTAAAGTGCATCAACTTTGTAAGAGCATGCATAGCTGGTAATCACAGAATATCCTTATCTCATGCATAACTGCATACTTTAATAAGATCATATTTGAATGTCAACTAATAGCCAGAAATATACAGGGACTGTAGCGAATACATTAGTCTATGTTCAGTTCAGTGTCATAACACAACGATAATTTATTCACGCACAGCCGGGGAAACGTTTATCACTTGCGCACGCGCGCACATTTCCACAGACATAGTACATGAATAAACAACAAATAACTAATACACAGTTTTACTAAACTTAACTCCTTATCCTTACTAAAATACAACTGATATCACAACCAAATCTAACAAACTACCAATTTATACATGAATGTTCATAGTCTGCGTATTATACAATCCTGCCCTGCTTATCAGGATCCTGTGTTTCATTGCAATATATATATATATATATATATATATATATATATATGGTGGGACCTAAGAAGCAGCTCCTAAAAAATTATAGCACGTAAACTACTACACAGTTTATGCTAGACATGTATTATCATAATCCGACTGTTATCAGCTTTAACGCGGTGAGGGGGTCGTTGCCATATGGGCGTTTCATTACGAATCATATGATTGCAATTTGTCCAATGCTTAGTTATCTCCTTTATTCGCCACTATTAAAAAGAAATCGGCAATTTCACACACCAAAATCTTAATAAAACCGGTTTCAATCAGTACACGAAATAATGTTACGCACATACATACTTTATCAAAAAAAAAAAAAAAAAAAAAAAAAAAAAAAAAGTCATTTATTTCGGATGAACAGTTTCCAGAAACCACAAATATCGCGTGCAATGTCACACGCGTGCTAATAGGACCGATTCCCGTGCTACTTATTGGATTCAACATCGTTCTTGTGGTATCGATACTGTTATCGAAACGATTCGCGTCGACCTCAAACGGTGTAACGGGTTTCATAAGTTGACAAAAAATAAGTTTACAAACTAACCAACCGGTCATATGTTACAGGTCAGCTGTTTGCGTTGGTGTTTCTACTGCATTCTTTCTGTTCGTTTATATACAGCACACCACCATGAGAATGAATTCTGTGGGTTCTTAATAGTTTTTTTTTTTAACCACAAATAAAAAACTGGTCCACATGTACAACGCAAGACTATAATCGACCTTCAAATACAAATAAGGATACATAAAAAACAAATATCCTTGCAACAGAAAACGTGTAATTATTTAAACTTAATTATGTTTACATAATTACATAATAATGTAATTATTATTATTATTTATATTAATATTCATATTTTACAATAAGAATAGGTATTTTCACTTGTTAGTCAATCAGTAGAATGCTTAACTCTTTAATTTGAATACATCTCATGTGATTAGGAATCACTTTAATTCTAATATTTGTATTCTTAATAAATTTTGTGAAAATGAGCTTTTCTCAATATATTCTGAAAAATCCAGTTTATATTACCCTTTGGCAATTCAATTTAAGGATGTTGGCCCAACAATGTTTTAAGCAACTTATAGTTTGTGTTAATGTACGTTATTTTTATGTAAATTCCTACAATAAAATCTTCTCATTTATCTTTGCACGGGTAAACTGTTAGTTTACCCGTGCAAAGACGACTGTTCAAACCATAGAGATATTAGCGTTTCTCATCCTGTGGGGCGCGACCCCCTGCTAGGTCCCGAGGGGGCGTTCGGTGGATCTCGAAGTCGGGTCCTAAAATGTATTTACTGTGACTTAAAAATCCTATTAAGTAGGCCTATACGCAATTTGTTTAAGAGTCAAAAGAGGCTTCAAAGTTAATATTATTTTAGTAATAATATTAATTAGGTATATTAATATTAGTATTATTAAAATCGATTTTACTCGATGTTAGCAACAATATATGATTACAAACTGGGTGCACACTCCTACAAGTAATCTTCCGGCGCCCGTGCTTTTGTGTCCCATGAAGACAATAACCTTCAAGGTGGGTTCCAGACTTAAAAAAGTTTGAGAACCACTGGACTAGAGGAGTCATGATACAGACAACGCTGTGAGAGGAAGTGTGTCTGCGCGAAAAGGATAAAGGCAGCTTAATAGGCTCTGCCTTCATCTTCAGGGGCGCATTTACGGGGGAGGGACGAACGGGACCGGACACCCGATAGCAACGAAAAAGTTTTGACGAATTTTGTTAATCACTTAATTTTTAAGCTGTTATATTTTCTTCAGCTGTGTACGGTAAATATAGTGGTAGCTCTCTTTCAAATATACAAAGGGTTTCTATTACACAGCATTAGGGCATACGTTTGAAATATTAAATATAGGAAAATCAATTCAGTAAATAATAATGTCTCAATAACACGTATTTTTATTGTGTTACCGTTCACTTTAATTGCATAGTTTTCAGGATGTTATCACGCGTTTTTCAATGACTTTAAAGATGGTAACGTTAATTAGTATTAACTTGTTTTTTCTTTTGTATGAAGCCGACCCCCCCCCCAAGCCAAATTCTAGATACGTCACTGAGCAAACCCTCCAGCTGAGTAACTACGACGGCTGAAAATCAATAAAGGAGGATCGTCGTTGCTGATCAGAAATAACTGAAGGACAGAGAGAGTCTTAATAGCGATTGGTTATCAAAAAGAGTCAAGAATAATGGATGTAATAACAAAACAACAACAAGAATAATACTAATAACAATAATAGATAAAGGTTCTCCTATTCTGAGACTAGGGACATCATCAGTGGTAAATTTAATAAAGCAGTACAATTAACTGCCAGTACAGATGAGCAACATCTAAATATATACTTCAACGGAAAGCTTGCGAAAAATCTTTGGACGTCTACAAACCCCACCCTCTACAAAAGCTTATAATGTGATTATTAATTCGAGATATTTTTTTTTGAAATTTTGAGTATTACGAGAGAAATACACCAGCAATTAGAGCCCGTCAAAAGTGACACATGTTAGCTTTGTTCGAGGGTGGGCGACGAAAAGGAACAAACCTTTCCTTCCGTTAAAACGACGTAAAAACCATTTACGAACAATGAGCAGTACAGCACACGTTGCGACGAACTGGATCATGCGTGGGAACGCTTGACTCCACAATTATAACAAAGGAATGCTACCCTTACATCTGTCCAGTAACGAGAAAAATACATAGCCAACGGTAAGAGCTTTGTTCGAAACCATGTGTGTGACTTATACTGAAACAACAGTTGGTGCACGGACAATGGACCATGCGACTGAGTGACGCTTGTGGAGAACACAGATGTTATGCCACCCGTAGTTCATCGAAGGAAGTCGATAGTGTCTCAACAATAAGGGAATTTGACACGCTACACCAAAAGTAGCAGATGTGATTTCGGAAGCAAAGCCTTAACACAGGTTCGAAGAACAGGGCAACGGGCGAAAGACAGCAACTCGTCGAGTCCACGTGGATTGCGTCAAACTCAAGTTAAGAAAGCCAACCAGCCAATGAGGAACGAGAATTCCAAAGGGAGCAACTGAAAGGGATGGTGCTGACAGAAGCTGGCGACCAGAGAGCAAATCCCGAGTAGGAACATCCCTCTCCAAACGGCACTGGGTGGAGAATTCGCCAGAAATACAGACTGGAGACGAGAGGACACAGGGAGGTCCATGCGATAAGCCTATCAGAGATGATTTGGTGGGAAGTTGGAGCGATCATCGGAGTTACAAGAGTGGGAAGATCGAAAGGAATAAAAACTGAATACTGAAGGGGACGCGCTCTCAGTTCATTCGAATTTTTTTACTCAGTTCATTCGAATTTTTTACTCAGTTCTCAGTTCATTCGAAGTTATTACTTAATTCATTCAAAAACTTTACTCGGTTCGGTACATTGTTATTTTCAGTATCTCAGTAACCCAGTATTTCGCAGTATTTCATTAGATACTATAAAGACTCTGCTCAGATCTAATGGAAGTGCGTGAATAAGACTTAGAACGCCAAAACGGAACGGTAGTGTTCGCGATGACGCGCGAATAACGAACTTTATAAACTATATGTAATACACTGTCATAAAGGTGATAATATTTAGCAGTGACATTCTTGAACTTTTACATAAAGTAGTGATACTACACTATTTCGAATAAAGTCAAGTAATAGTAATGACTACAATTGCCTAAATAACTTAAAAACAATCTAGGCGTCGCAGGAGAGTAAAACGCGCAGGACGAAAGACTATTAAGTGCGTAACGGTATCAAGCTGTTAATCGCGTCAATAGACTCAAGCGAATACGCATAGTCGACAGATTCTAAGTGCTATGCCGCAACTTACACTGTGGCAATCTCAAAACTCATAGTGAATGTCGCGGAGTGCGGACTACTGTTCTCGAACGATGTACGTATAGAAATCGAAGGTGTCAATCACGAGTGCTATATGGATTAACACAGGGTTGTTAGCAATATTTTATTTGAAAATTCCACGATTTTCCAGACTTTCCAAAGAAAAAATTCCATGATTTTCCAGACTTTTTTGTGAGAAAAGCCAGCTTAATTTAATGAAAATTATAGATTTTATTAAGATTATAAATTAACAAACTGGATGTATTTTATATATATTTTTTTATTCTGATTATGACAAAGTGTATTCTTAGTAAAAAACATAAAAAAGAGTAATTTAATATACTCTTGATTTTTTATAAAGCAAAATTATTTTGAAAGTAAAGATATTTCTTGATAAATTAAATCTATACTTTTATTATAATCTTCCATCATCTTTCTTTTTTTTGCTTCCAATTCTCTGGCTATAGTTTTTCTTTTTTTTTTGTTTTCTTTGTACCATCCTTATGTTGATATCAATTTTTTCAATTCCATCTGCAGCCTTTATTGCATCGTAGGCACGTCTCATGTTGACTAGCAAAATTTCGTTTTGATTTTCCACGACACACTGTTTATTTACGGAGAAACTTCTCTCAACTTGAACGTTTCCGTGAAAAATCAAGAGTATCATTTGAATACGTAATCTTAATGCTTTATATTCATTTACATTATTCCCGAGTACATCAGACCAAAAATCATCCAGTCTCGATTTTTTGTCCTTAAAGAATTTTTGTGTCTTTTCTTTAAAACTAACATCACCTATGACTTTTTTTAAATCTCTGTCAACGATTTCACTTTGAAGACTAGTTATGTGGTTTTTTTCCATAAAAATTTCAATAGCACTTTTCAAGCGAGTCAAACAAACTGTCTCATTATTTATTATAATTTTCGGATCACAGAAACTTGACGCTTTTACAATCTTATATTTAATAGGAGATTTCTCTATAATCTTCTCAACAAAACTCTTAAAAATATTCAAACAGTCTCTCTTGAATAATAAAATATCTTTATCATTAATACATTTATATTAAAATAAAAGTAAATTTTCACATCAAAGAAATACACAAAAACTTGATAAAGTTTTGACTCCATGAAAGAGCCAAACGGGCATGGTTAGAAAACAAGGTGTCACTCTAATTCATACCTAGAAACACCCATAGTGACCAATAAAATTCGTGTAGAATAGTTATGCAGTGATTTTAATAACTGTACCTACATGGGACTATATACAGGAAGAAGTTAAAGATTTCTTAAAATGCGCGGATATGTATTTACAGTTGATTTGAACGATTTGATTGAGATCGTTTAAAGTTTCCAGAAACTTTCCAAAATTCCATGATTTTCCAGACACATAATAAAATTCCATGATTTTCCAGGTTTTCCAGTCGTGCTAACAACCCTGATTAACATCAACAGTCAACGAAGGAACCCGCATAGATATACCATGGGAGCAACACATCACGACAGAACGAGTAACGTACAAAATTAATCTCTTATTATAATTACTAATTTACCAAAATACCACTGACCTGACACTTAGAACCAAACCACCTGAGAATTTTATAAACAAGAGTCAGATAGAATACGAATCCATAGGTAGGGATCATTATGTTATAGTATATGGCACATATATTCTTGTTGGTATATACAGTATATATGTTTATTGTAACTATGTATGTGTTCTAATATGTCTGTTGCAGGAACATGATTTTGACTATGTATATGCTTAATATGTGTATTGTTAGTATATGAGTATTTCACGTATATAAATGTTTAATGCCTCCAGGTGATCTAGTGGCTAACGCGGGCGATTGATGCGCTCGTGGTCCCGGGTTCAATTCCCGGCGGAGGTGCCGTACGGCGTGCACTCAGCGTCGTGAGGCAAACTGAGTAAGCGCTGAGATAACAGCGCCGCCTCCTGGCTGTGAATACCGCAACTAGCGGCTGGTGGCGCGTAGTACTAGCCATACACCGTCACACTAACACAAAAGCCGCGCGGTACGCCTTGGTCCTTAACGGACTGTTGAGCGGAGGTTTATTTATTTATTTAAATGTTTAATGTGTTTTGACGTAAAACCACTTAATGCAAATTATGAGCACACCACATTGGTAGCTAGTAACGTCACTACGCACGAATAAGTGCCTATATTTGATTGTTCTTTTAATTATTTTAAACTTGTTCATTCAATTATTTAAATGTGGTATAGAATTTTATTGTCTTTTAGAAATATTTGTAAGTGCTCTTATTCTATGATTGATGTTATGATATGAATACGGATGAGATTCGATATTTTAATAAACGTATTTCAGAATGGATTCGTTCGTGTTATATTGATTTGTGTAAGACCTGACTCACAAGTTAATTTCTCACTAAATAGGATCTATAACTCATGATTCAATTTAATATAGTTTATCAATTACCTTGCTTACAAATATACTCAGACTAGAAGCTTATAATGGCAGTTGGAGCCAAAATCAATTTCATGTTTAACAAGTTTGATTGTGGTTTACAAATTAAACAATAATTTAATTCATGCAATTAACTAAAGAAATATATTTAATTATCACTGTATATGACATCCAACTGTAGGGCCAAATAAAGCAGAGAAACTCGACAGAGTCGTACAGATAGCATTTTCATAAATACAGGTGAAATAATATATAAATTTAGTAAATAAGTTATGCAATTAAATCAGCATCATTAATTACGTTGTATATAGTGCCCAACCCGTTGCATAATTACATTGTACATGGCGCAACGACGTGGCGCGTAATTGAATGAAAGATATGCAAAGTATATCACAGTAATTTCCTATAATTAAAAAAGGATGTTAATTAAATAATTTTGATTAATAAATTACACCGTATATGGGAGCCCAACGCGTGGCACCAGAAAACTTGTATTACTATTGTATTGTATTGTATTAACGAGAAAATTCACTATCAATAAAAGGTATAATAATTTATGTAATTAATTAAACAGGCATAGGCCGCCCCCAAAGCTAAATTCTAGATGCGCCACTGGGGTCAGGTGTACATCTTGGTAAATTAGTTGATACTGCAGTTAGTTGAATACTGCTTCCATATTCAATTCGAGTGCATGACCATAACTATGTGCAGTAGATTACGTTCATGACACACACACGTCTTTCTGTTCAGATTTCTACTTGTAATTACACACACCGTGTACTTTCACCACAATGTATTCTACGCTACGACGCTACTGAATAACTTCAATAACAACAACGCATAATCGCCGGTCTCTCTCGCCACAAAACAACGCCACACCGCTGTGGTGTCCTCCTTTCACGCGGTCTGCTCTGCTCTGGTTTTGTCAAAAAAGGAGCAGAAAGTCTGTTCCTAATATATCCTCCCATTAATTTAATAATCGTTTATTATTACATTCGTATCAAAGAACAACATCCGCCTACAATTACACAAATTTTTAACCTTTACTTCCATTTTCACTGAGGAAGGAGGATGAGAAAAGATTACAAGTATTTGAGATGTGGGTTCGGCGAGCAATGGAAAAAGTGAGGTGGGTTGATAAAGTAAGGAATGATAAAGTTTTAAGAAGAATAGGGGAAGAGAGAAGAATCCTGAAGGTGATAGAAAATATGAAAAGGAAGTGGTTAGGTCATTGTTTAAAAAGAGACTCCTTGCTTACAACTGCCATGGAGGGTGTCATAGAAGGAGAACAAAGAATAGGGCGTAGAAGAATGAAGTTAATAGATACCATTAAAATCAGAGGGTGTTACGAAGAAACGAAAAGACTGCCATGCGATAGGACAGCTTGGAGACCTTTAACCATTTGAAGACCTGCCTTAGGGCATAACACCAAAAAAACTTCCATTTTGAATTTATAACCCATTCCAATTATAATTTACCTTCCATTTTCCATTAAAGTTTTTTAATGTTCCTTGTCGACCACACATCTCGATATCAACATAATTTACGTAGATAATTGAACGAGTGATGCAAGTTACCGTTTTTTTTTTTTTTTTAAATTCGTCAACGTTTGTCACATCTCTGGCTATTTGGGATGTACCTCACGATAACCTTCGAATTAATTTTAGTAAAATTAATGCCTTCTTTACATCATTCTCTGATCTTCCCATAATAGCTATATCATCGGCATATGCCAACAGTTGAACAGATTGCAAGAATATTGTCCCCCTTGTTTGTACAACTATCAATAATCTGCCGCCATGAAATGATCTTGTTTCCGCTACTACTGTGATGAATCGTTAGTTTTGTAACTACTACTAAATACTCTGACTGGAAAACTCTATCGTTCAACACGCGTCACAGAAACGGGCGCCTCCGGATCAAACCCGCGCGCAAGAGGTCATGAAAACCGAGCGTTGGCTTTGCGAGAGATCGAGTCCATGACATCAACAACAGCAGTGGTCAGCCAACAATAAAACAATAGCCCCGCCTACTGCTGGGCAAAATGAAAGTCTTGTTGCTGTAGTATTTACAAGAACAAACGTTCATCAAGTCAATGTAGGTTAGCGTTACATTATATATTATTTCAAAAATTGGCCCCTCAAGGTTACGCTCCTATTGTTGTTACCGGTACGTTTTCTTTTCGTTATAATTATTATTATAATAACCGCTTGTCTTAACACGTTCTGCTTAGCAAAATGCAAAACATCAGAGGAAACACAACGCAACGATATTATAAACGGAAGTTTCCAAGGTAAATGAAAGTAGAATTTTGAAACTACTGAATATAAAAACTGTAGGTTTTACTAAGAGAACGCAGTGATGTAACAAGAAGGGACAAAGTAAAAGTGTACATAGCTACATTACTGAACAGAGACCGTACCGTTTCTTCCACAGACTTTTTAGTTTGCTAGTTACGAGTTTAGTTTGCTCGTATATTTGAAAAAGGCGCAAAAGTTGAGAAGGTTGGGGCACGTGGTGAGAATGAGAAGTAATCTAGGCCCAAAAATGACATTGGAAAGGAAACCGGACGGAATAAGGAGGTTGAGTATGTCCGAGGAGAAGATGGCGTGAAGATGTGGAAGGGGATTTGAGGGACACGCGAGTGGCAGGTTGGAGGAGTAAGGTTCTGGACAGAGAAGAATGGAGGAGAATCATTGGGCAGGCCAGGGTATACGGGGACCGTAGTGCCAGAGATGAGAACGAGTTATAATTAACATGAGAAGGAATTTGGGTATACATTTGTTAAATCGAATCTGCAAAGACTCTGGATTCCAAATATCCATGCTTAAGACCAAGGTGATGGCTTTTTGTGGAACTGATCCCGTACAGGCAAAAATTATTATAGATGATAGTGCCCTGAAACAAGTTAGCAATTTTAAATACCTGGGTTACAGTGTGTCTTATAATGCAAGCAACGACATTGTGAATAAATTCCATAAGTTCAACCTTACGTCCGGGACGATCAGACGAACCCTTAAGTCAGGAAGTAAAGGAACACGCCTAAAATTCTACAAAGGTGATGGCCCTTCCCACACTTCTTTATGGGTCTGAGAATTGGACCTTAACGAAAGGCCAGGCCAGTCACATTCAAGCGGCTGACATGAGATTTCTCAAGCACGTGGCATGGTATACTATCCATGATCATAGAAGAAACACAGGTATACGGCAGGAACTGAGTATTATGAGTATACTCGACACGATTCCCCAGTATCGGCTGAATTGGTTGGAACGTCTTTGCCGAATGGATGACTGCCGCATCCCAAACAACTATGGAACTATAAGCCGAGGGGACGGAGAGGTGTGGGACGTCCGAGGAAGCGCTGGAGTGACCAGCTCCAATCTTTGCCTGTTTGAGACCGGAAAAAATCATCCTTGGTTTAATCCTTGAAGATGATGATGATGATGATGATGAAGGAATCAAACGAAGCCAGCGTAACAATTCATATTTAAGACACGCCGTAGGATAGGTCCAACCTTCAAGCTAGTCTGACACCCCCCCCCCCCAAGAGCAGCTCCTAGTTACGTTACCTGGAAGGAGTACATTTGATTATTTTAAATCACAGGGAAAGAGTCTACTAACACTTGCAACGAATGATGGATAAAACATTGCATAAGTACTTATCCAATACAGAGATGTGGGATATGTCCGGCAATGGTTTAGCGACCTACTCCTTGCAGCGTTGAGGAAGAAGAACAACAACAACAAAAGGAAAAAGAAAAAGTATTTCCTTTCATATGATGACGGTTTGCTCTAGTTCGCATTAGACTGCAGCAGGTACACATCATGTTATTAACAGTACGATGTGTTATCGTAACAATATCATCGTGAACTTGTCATATTTAAGGAAATTTTCTGATCACGATTTTCTTTAGAGTCCAATCTTCAAGTTAGTCTCGTCCGCCATCACCCAGGAGCAGATCCTAGTTACGCCACCACAACAATAAACCTAACAATGATAGCTTAGCGTAAACTCAGTGGCCTCAGCAACAACAAGGAACCAACACATCAACAAACATTGTAAATGCAGCCGCGTTTGTTCTACTTAAACCACGTTTACGCTAAATAATCATTCATTCATTCGTTCAATCAAATGCAAGCAGTTCATACGTACACAAACTGTACGCTACAGTTATGTCTTGCCAGTGCCAAATTTATTTGCTCGCAAGGACGCACAACACATACGCGTGTACAGTGCGGATATAACTTTCACAGTTTAACCGTGTCATCAGTACCAAACTGTACATACATTAAATATTTATTTATCATTTAACACACACCGCGTCCGCATCCGCTTTTCACAACGAATACGTTAGACATACACTCTCTGCGTGTGTGTGTGTGTGTGCGCGCGCGCTCGAGTCTGTTTACACAACGAACTGGATGGGAAGGTGTCCCACACACAAAGTGAAGGGAGTGTCTCAGTTCCGCGACGTCTCGACATACAGGCAACAAATCGAACAGGACGCGGGCTACTATATGAGAAAATCCAACAATTATATTGCACCATAAAAACATCAGAAATAATGCCAGGGTTATCAGGAAGAGTTTTGTTTGAAACGTATTCGTATACGGAGAAGGGGGACGTTGAGGAAAGAAACGCTTTGAAGGTTACAGGCTTTCGAGATGTGACATGCAGGAGGATGGACTGACGAATGTGGAGGTGCTTGGAAGAGTAGGAGAGAAAATAAGAGTGTTGGATATCATGCAGGGCAGGTTGGGACACTGTACGAGGCTAACACGAGGTAATGACAGAACAATGGAGGGGCTGGTAAATGGAATAGAGAACGGAGGATGGAGAATGTAGGAGAACGATATACAGATTTGAAATCATGAAATGAGAGACTAACTCTACTCAGAATTATAAAGCATACAGGAACCTACCCTTGGGCAGAAAACACATGATGATCCTACGATCTGGCATCCTTTAGTGATGACGTCCGATTTCAATCTATTTTCTAATAAAACTAATATTTATGACTAAATTTTTACAAAAATATTAAATATTTTCATAAAAATGGATTTTAAATCCAGTCTGTTTACTACTTTAAGTGTATTTAATTAATTTATTGAATTAATTTTTAAATCGTGGTTTCGATCCTAGCCACTTGGAACACGAAACGGGCAAGACATTATGAAGGTCGTGTTTCAACAGAAGTGTATAAGACACCAACAATGTTAACTGATCGCGAGATCATGTCGTGCGTGCTGCAACATCCAACGACAAACAAAATACTTTACATACAATTTACATAATCACTGTTTAAATTTAAATAAGTTCAACATTAGTAAGGTCGATACCAATTATAACATTCACGTAGTCATTCTATGTTTATTTGAAACCAATTATCATTTGCCGACGAAAAGTACTGTTACTCAGACGGAAGCGAGTATACGGCTAAAATGAGTTACTTATATAATAACCATAACCAATAACAGCTGTCTGTCGTCATACAACACCATTTCAGTAAGTATATATACTGTATTAATAACACTGACAAACAACATACAACACACACGCGCGCGCGCACACATAACACTCGGAAAATTACGAAATCAACTGGCTGCCACTGCTAACTGTATTCCGTCAGTTTGCTATGACTCCGACAACACACGTTCTTGGGATCGATTCCAAGGCCAACTTCATCAAAGACCTGTTACATTGTACGCTATCCGATTCATTAATTAACAATCTCTTTCATTGTGAAAGGAAAACACATTTCTTGCATCGGCGTTGTTGCGCGTTCGTCCGCGCTCGCGCTAACCAACGCAGCAGCGTTAGGCAATTGTCTGTCATTTGTGTATGGCGCACACGTACCAATCTGAAAAATCTATTTAACAGTGAATGGTTGAGACACGATTCTCCCTTTCATTTTGTCAGCTACCCAATTTGCACAGGCGATTTACATAAAAACATCTGTGAAAGAGGAGTAAGGCGCGGGGACGACGTACCTCCGAAACACTTCACAAATGGCTCCAAAAGCAAAATATCGGTATGGAGAACCATACATGACTTCCATGTTCTAAGATTCATATTTAAAATCATTTTCGAAATGAAATATTTCCAAAGAAACTACTTCTTTCTACTTCTTGCTTCAGCCTTAACCAAAGTACTGTGGCCGCTAACGTATACCACCTCACGTTAGCGCACTCCATTTTTGCTGTTGATGGCACTGCCTAAACGTCTGGTTTTACAGAAAACATTGGACCATGGCCAAACAGCCTGGAAATGAATTTTAACAATGACAAAAATTAGCGAGAGACTTCTAGGTTGCTGTGAAAGACCTAGATTCTCTTTCTAAGAACAATATTTAGAGGGCTACAAGAAAATGGAATGTGGCGCAGGCGCTATAATTATGATCTATACCATCTTTACAAAGAGCCGGACATTGCCAAGATAATCAAAATATACAGCGTAAGTTGAGTTGGACACAGAGAGAGAACGGAGGAAAGACAGCCTAAGAATTTTATACATATTTTCTACTAGAAAGAATGTAGGCAGTACAAAAAGGGGAGACCCCCGAGGTAGTTTCAAAGACCAGATAGAGGACCTCAGAAGTTGAATATAAGAAATTGGTAAGCCAGGGCACGCAATAGGGAAGAATGGAATCGACTCTTGGAGCAGGCCAAGACCCACCACGGGTTGTAGAGCCACGGCTGATGATGACTAGTACTAGTAATAATAGTAACAGTAGTAGGCTACTAGTAATACCACTAGGCTAATAACCTAACAATAATGTGCATAATATTAATAGTAATGGTTTTAATTACATAATTTGTATAACATAACAGTTTCAATAAAAATCATTTCTGGAAACAACTCGTTCGTTAAAAGTGTTGTGAATTTTGGTCAACCTGTCTAAACTGGTAGACTATGGAAATATGCACACTTCGTGATGGCAGTATTGTCGTCTCTTCCCGTACGTTCATATACTGCAACGACGAAACGTCTGGAACAATGGAGAGCGTCGTTGTACGTGTTTCTGCCAAGGCCGCTCCAAGTACCGTCTAGACTTTTTGAGTGCTTGTTAACGCAAATTATGGAACATCTGCGGACTATAAATAGACAACAGTTGCCGCTTAGAAGTCAGTTTACGTTGGGCGATTTGTCAAGTGATATCAAGTGGATGTTGTGTTTTTTATATCAAGTGCGGAATTCTTTATAGTTGACATTATTATTGGGTGTGGTCAAATTTAAGTTGAATTATTGTACAAGTTGATTACGAATTGTTATTTGCGATAAATTAAAGCTGGTTATTGGCGACTTAACTCGTGTCTTTATTTTGTTTTCCACTGTACCATACGACGATCAGTGAGACCGTCCCGTCGTATCCAATATTCTTGTGTATTTCGCGAGACTGGTTTTATTACAAACGGAACAAGTGTGAAGAACTGAAGAATAACAAACAGAACGCCGCATCTTAAATGTGTTAAGATCTGAAGAACAGCGAACCCGCCGCGCAGAGGTCGATAACGCGGGTTTTAGTTCAGCCCGCATGTGAATGAATGGTTAAACCCCGCTCGCTCGAGGTGTTGCACGTGAATGTATCGAGCCGCATCCACGTCCACTCTCTGTCGTTCCCACACTGCACGACTGCCGCAGCACTATCACACACACAAACACTAAGTTATACCAATTCTCAATTTCAACAAAGTTCGACCAAAGGTATTACAACGCACTCCGGGAGCCACACAAAAAAAAGAGCGGGAGGCAAAGGGGTAAATATTACGAAAAACTCGCAAATGCTCATGTCATCATCATCATCATCATCTTCTTCTTAACGGTTTTAGGCTTTAGCGGACTGTTCCTATTCCACAGTCTCCCTTTTCTTACGTCTACCAACTTTTCATTTGCCTCTACTAGAGTTGTAATCCTTCGGCATCTTCGGTATTCTACTTTCTTCCATTCTATTGATGTGTTGAATCCATTTTGATCTGCATTCTTAAATCCTTTCATTAACTGCAGATACATCTAAATCACTTCTTATTTCTTCATTTCTTATATTTCTTAGGGACCTTAAGATGTTTTCACATCCAGGATTAGGAGATGCGGAATATAGAGCCGTTTGGACCGGAGCCTCTGCCTACTCAAGGCCGTCGTGCGTGGTGAAGAGCCAGACTCTTTTCGAGGTGGTCCTATAACAGAACACGACGGATCTAGACCAGAGAAATCTAGCCGGCATTGGGTTGGTTGCCCTATACGGTCGTCTCAATCAACAAATCACAATTCCAACAGTAGGCTCGGAAACCAGGACACATATATTGATAAATGCTCATATATATATATATATATATATATATATATAGGGTACCAAATCAAAGGGAATTTTAACCGCAATCTGAATACAGTGATCATCTTTCAAAATTTCAAAATGTTTGGACGTCAGAGTCAAAAAGTAGGTGTAATTTTGATAAAATCGCAAAAATCCATGTGGTATATCACATTAAACATAATTCTAACTAACAACACCTGAATGTAAATTTTGATTAAAATTACTTCCCGGGCTGTTTGGCCGTGCTCCAAAGTTTGTGACAAAACCAGACGTTTCGGCAGTGCCACCAACTGCGATCTTCAGTGGCAACGAGTAAACGCTAACGCGAGATGATGTACGTTAGGACCACAGTACTGTGATTAAGTAACTTTAATCAAAATGACACCCTTCGTACCACATTACTTGAATGTAAAGTTTGAAAAGTTTGAAACTTCGGAACCCAGGACCCAAAACACATAAAAAAATGAAAAAATTATGAAAATCCAGCAGGGTGTCAGACTAAAAGGGATTGTAACCCAAATCCTCATGTTTCGAATTTTTACTGTTTGTTGTAAGACTCTACAACTGTTATATCACTAAAGCACTATAACAGAGTAATCGGAATTTTTGTAATTTTTCCCATAATTGAAAAATTATCTAATATAGAAATTTATCTAATAAATAATGTACTCCAATAATGTTCAAAACAGAGAGCGAGTTCTAATGCTCAGACAATTGTCTAGTTATAACACATTCAAGATTGCTATACACAGAGACCATAGTTTTTAATGAGCGGGCACGACAAGACAAAGCCTGAAGATGAGGAGACAAGTTTGTTACAGTGCTTGGTACTGCGTCGCGTGTCGCGCGCAAACAGGAAGACGCGCATTACGTCTTGGCCAATTACCAACGTCATCAGTCAGTTTATTCACTGAACAAAATAATTACCAAGGCAACCAAGTATTTACACTTCACAACCGCGTAATGAAATACAACTTTAACTACGTTATTACATACAAAATGACCACATTTACGAGTCTGCATACGATCGCAACGTTTAATATAAATTAGACGTCCACCGGGAATCGTAACTCGGAAAACAATTTTGTTCCGACAGTGACCGACGTACATAATCGAAACGAAATTTATCAAAAGTTTCGATTCTCTGCATAGTCATAGGTAACCGTAATTTACAGCGAATCGAAACTTCACGGTTTTCGTTCCGCCCGCTACCTGCATTGTTTAAACTGCAAACAAAACGTTTTTACCGCGGCAGTTTCAATCTTCCGATTGGTCGGTCGCATATATCGATTATTTTCACGTACGGCCGAAGGTATAATAAGCTTGGCGTTAAAATATCCGAACTAACGGTACGATTCGTCGTTGTCATCTGTTTTACCAATTTTTCGTCTCGCGTGATTACAAACGATCGATCGATCGATCAGTAACAAGAGATAAAACAAATAGATAGTAAAAAAATCTAAAAACGATCGCGGAACTGAGGAATGCCGGTGTTTCCGTTATATTGCGCCTCAAGGCTGTTTTAATATCTGCCGCGATCGTTGGTCGTTCAGTGGGGAGAGGCAGAATATCGCAGAGTGAGAGGCAGAGAGAGGGGGACTAACCTGACCGACCGGGATTCGACCGAGGAATTCAAGTTCGTGTGCTTGGTTTTACGTGTTTGGGTTTCGCCGCTGCGGCGTGCGGTGCGGTGGTATGCAGCAGCGGCGGCGGGTCAGTAAGCGGTGATGGTCCCATGGCCAACTAACTTGTCGCAACAACCGTGCACAATTATACAACAGGCTGTGGCACAGTAGTAGCAGCAGATGGAGTTTAGTCGCGGCTGCTGAATTCACTGCAACAGGCTTCCATTTGAGAGGCGTGTACAAGTGTGCGTGCGTGCGCGCGTGTGTGTTTAGAAAAGACGAAAAAGAAAGGCGGGGGGTCAATGACCGACCTCACAATATATGCCTACACAACAGATAACCAACGGTGATGGAATTAACTTACAACCTTATCTCAGTAGGTTACTAGTCGTTCGTTTGTTGTTTCACAGATTCCTCTTCTCCTTCTATATGTTTACAAATTCCACGTCTGAAGACGTGTTGTTAATCAATCTTCGTTATTACGTCACCCTACTCGTATTACGGTGCTGCACGCACACGCTAGACCATCCGTCTGTTTGACATCTGGATTTTACCGCCGCTGACAGTGTACAAAACAGCGGCGGAAGAAGTGGGCCAGCAATATAATCCCCCTGTGCGCGGGTCGGGCAGCAGCAGTGTGTACGTTCTGTATCTACGTCACACTTGTTCACTGGACCGACAAACTACACTACATGATGTACGTCCCACCTACCGCACTAATGAACGTCTGCGTAATTATGGTGGCCGTGGGTGCGTGTACAATCATGCGGTACAACAATTGTTGTCTCGCCCAATTGTCGTCACAACCGAAATTCTAACCCCCCTCAGTAATACAAATGAAACATTTTATTTTTTTTAAACAGTAA